>CM065725.1:2796487-2826487 GCA_033310375.1 Conus canariensis | reverse complement strand
ATTCGGGCTCGTCAAGGTGACACGTCCGATTGTGTCTGTTCTCCCTTGACGTCAGTTGTGTACAGGATCTTCTGCGCGTGGTGTTTTCATTTGTCGTTTGGATGTGCACCTAAAGTCTTTTCTCACGGGCTCCGAAACGTATGTGCAGGTTTGGTGGGCCGTGATGCTTCTATCCAGCCGTCTGGGGTGGCTGTTTCCATAAACACGCAGCAGTGATTTGTGATTTTTTTTTTTTTTTACATTTTTTTTATTTCTTTCCTCATTCTCTCTTCCATTCCACAGTTCCTTCTTTCTGTCATCTCCATTCTTTCATCAACATGATCTCTCTTTGCTGTACATTTCCGGATGCAAATTACCACATATTTTTTATTATTAATCATATTTGTACATGTTTGACAATATTGTAGTAAATAATCAGTGAAACATATTAGAAATGAGTTATCTTTTTTTTCGATTTGAATGGATTTGAGTGAGAGTTCAATGTATGCCGAGGAAAGGTTTTTTGTTGTTGTTGTTGGATATACAAACACATATACAAACAAACAAAAATCGCTAAGCACAATCCTCTGAGTTCTTACAAACTACAAGCACATAATGGCAAACAAACACACCCGCTTACTCCACTTACACCCCCTACCCTCCCCACCCACCCCCACCCCCACTTTCTCTCTTCTTTTGATTTAATGATACACATACATATGCACATATTAAATCCAGGTATCTTATGATTTTGATTATCAATTTTCAAATAATACTTCATAATTGATCCAGTTAGTGTTAAATTTTAGCAGATTCAGTTGTACATTTACTATGTATTTTTCAAGATTATATCTTCTCTTTAGTATTTTTAGAAATACTGTTAATGAAGGCTTACATTTGTTTATTTTACAGCTAAAAATGTAGTGTTTGGCTATCAGAATTATAAGATCGAATGTTGTATCAGTCGTGGAATTGTTATCTGCTCCAAATATTATTGTGTTTTCAGTCAGAGACAGATTTTTCGCTATTAAACACTTTCCTTTTATTAATTCTTGCAATGATTTCCAGAATTCATTGACATGTATGCATCTCCAGAACATATGTTCAATGCTGTCTTTTTCCTCATCACAGAAACTGCAGTTATAACTTTCTACTATTCCCATTTCTTTCAGAGGTACATTCGTTGCAATTATTCGATGCACTATTCTTATTTGCATCCAGTGATTTGTGACTTGGCATAGTCCGCCCTGTCTCTGTATTTTTTAGGCACGAAGAATGTGGGGCATCCACTTCTCATGAGCTTTTTGCTCTCAGATCTCATGATCCTGAAATCACTCTGACATTTTGTGCGTTCGTCGGCTCTTTCTGTGTGCGTCATACTTTTGTATCAGCAAATCCGTCAACTTAGCAACCGTTCTGTTGTCAGTTGCAGTCTGTGTCTTGTATAGCGGTTTTGTTGTTGTTGTTGTTGTTGAATAAGCAGAAGTGTTGTTATCTCCGAAGGTCAAGCAGATGATAGTTCAGGAAGAAATTGAAATTACCCTAACAATTCACAGTACAGCGACAATTTCCAACTGTCGTCTTTGCAGACAGTCTGAAATCTTTGATTGATTTTTTTAAAGTTCTTTGCCTTAGTTCTAGTGTTTGATTCGTGTTCTGAACATCGAATCATGTTTGCCATCACAATATATGAAGAATCCTTTTAGGCACTGACATCCCTATTTATTTCTACACGTGTTTTTTTTTCTTCTTGTTTGTTGATGTTTTTGTTGTCATTCTTAATTACACGAAAGGCTGCAACAGAAAATATCTGTGTTACTCACAGTTGAAGCATTCTGTGTTGTCATCCCGTCACCTGACCCGAGACACGATGTGTCAGGTGTCATTCCGTGGCTCAGGTTGTTCCTGTACTTTTCCACTTAGCTGCTGAAGAAGGCAGCTTTCTTTCAGGTTCAGTCTGACAAAATTATTCACCCGACCGCCTTTCTCGGTTCCAGCGCCAACCTTCCTACCGTCCGACTTTGGTTTTTCTGTTGTCTTAACCCCCCTGCCTGGTTGGCGAAGCGTTGTTTTGAAAAGTGAGGTTGCCCCGACTGGTCTGGTCCACACACCTCTCTCCTGTCAGCGACTTGCCATCCGCTCTGTTGTGACGGGGGACGGCTGGAGTTGCAGCTCCGCGGAAAGGCGGTTGGCAAAGGAGCTGGGTTTGCGAACAGCAGGATGGCTACAGTATCTGAAGGGACGTTCTTGCTTTCATCCTGCACTCCCCCGCGCCTCTTCCCCTTTCCATTCCACCCTCCTCCCGTCCTCCTCCTCCTCCTCGTCCTCCTCTTACTCCTTTTCCTCCCTTCCTCCACCTCCTCCTCCTTTTTTCTGTCCTTTTTCTCTCTTTCTCTCTCTCTCTCTCACTTGGGAAAACGATGTGAATTCGGTTACAACTCTGTGGAAGAAAGCTAAAATCACGCATAAACTTGATTTAAATAGTTATTGGTGTGTGTGTGTGTGTGTGTGTGTGTGTGTGTGTGTGTGTGTGTGTGTGTGTGTGTGTGTGTGTGTGAAGCATTCACTCATTCCTGTTTTCCTTTTCGTCCTTTCATTATTAAAACGAATGTACCTTAACACAGGAATGGTCTTTCTTTGGGCCGCCAGGGGGGAGACAGAGGGGATCTGTTGATATAATTCAAGTCATCCCTAGCCTTCAGAGCACCTTCTGCGCTGGCATTACCCTCTTTTTCTGTTGGCCACTTGATTATCTATCACGACCTGTATCATACCATGAAGAAGAATAACAAAACACCGTTTTAAATCAGTTTTAAATCAATCGTTAAAGTAATGTTATTTGTTGTCATGGAGGTAATGAAAAACAAGAATGTAGGTGGGGTTTTTTTTTCAGCAAAATCGCAGAAACTCATTATCAGACTGCAGAAAGCCTGAAGACCATACAGAATGAAAGGTGACCCAGATAGACTCAACATCTTGGTCCACAGCACCACAGAAGAAGCGGCAATCAGCTTCATAGGCTTTGCAGATATGGGAAGAACCTCAACATGTCTGTTGTCTTGGGTCCCTACTGAGTGGGGCGGGCGCTGGAACAGAGAGGAGAAGGAATCTCAACATGTCTGTTGTCTGGGGTCCCTACTGAGCAGGGCGGGCGCTGGAACAGAGAGGAGAAGGAAGCTCAACATGTCTGTTGTCTGGGGTCCCTACTGAGCAGGGCGGGCGCTGGAACAGAGAGGAGAAGGAAGCTCAACATGTCTGTTGTCTGGGGTCCCTACTGAGCAGGGCGGGCGCTGGAACAGAGAGGAGAAGGAATCTCAGCTTGGCTGTGTGTGTCGTGACTGAAAACTGGGTGTCACGCAGAAAACCATTTCTGTGACTATTCCAAACTGTGCAAGTCCCTGCTGATGTCCCATTCCTATAAGACTGGCAACAGGTGTCCAGCCGAAATTCCTAGCTTCGAAGATTGAGTGCTGCAGACGGGTCTTTCTACACAGTATACATACCAACTAAAACAGAGAACAATGTCAACCAGCTAACTGATACATGTGTTGTTGCACAGTGAGGCGACTGCAGGCGGCAATCTAAACAAATCTTAGAACGAATAAGATAACTCCGCCAATCAACATGGACAAACGAATCTTGTGATTCATTTGTCCATCTTGTTTGACGGAGTTATTCCTCAAACGCTTTTTAAGTTTTTTTTTAATACATATGTAGACAAACATGTCTGGAAATTAAGACATCGTAAATTGTGTGGTATGGGCACATACCTTCCACTGACTCCCCTGTCCAAGCCCGTCCTTTTGGAGACAGGGGAGGGTGAGCTTGGGCCAGGCAGACAGAGCGAGGTTTGACCTGTACACTTTGAGGGCTGACTGGACATAGGGCCAAGGTTTCTTACTGTCCAAGTGTCCGTCACACCGTCACATCACTCCGTTGTCCCCGTTGGGATGTCGGAGGCATTGTCAACACGAATAGCTTTTGTACCTTCTGGGAGTTCTGTCTCAGTAACTTACTATTTTATGTCGCTATCTCTGACTCGAGTGTGTTCGTGTGTGCGCGCGCGCGCGCGCGCGCGCGCGCGTGTGTGTGTGTGTGTGTGTGTGTGTGTGTGTGTGTGTGTGTGTGTGTGTGTGTGTTCTTTTTACTCCGATCTACTTGTTTTCTGCCCATTTATTTTATTTATTTTTTTTTTTTTTTATCCTTCTATCGTATTGAGCTACTGTTGCTTTTTTTTTTTTTCAGGGTATGATTTTTCATAATGTGGTCTGTTCAGACGGTCAGCTTTCTCTCCCCTGTTTGAGTTTGGCAGCCCCGAAAAGGCCCTGGGGTTGTCTGCTGGGTCACAGTAATGAAAACTACAACTGGAACTTGTTCTGGGAACTCTTTTACACTTTTTTCTGATCACAACCTATGACATGACAGCTTTTTCTTTTGCAGTGCTTTGGCGAAGCTCTTAACCCCCTTGAGGTTAATTGCTACTGTGTCATTCATTGCATATACAGAGCGTCTTTGTTGCCTGTTACTTTTTCATTATGTGACATTTTTTTTCTTTTATCAGATGTTTCTTCTTCTTTTTTCATAATCGTCAACAGCCTTGAAAAGACCTTGTGTGGGCTGGGCTGTAAGAATTAAAACTATGTGGTCGGTAGGCTATGATGATTAAAACCATAGACTGTGTGGTTCGGCTGGGCTATGATAATTAAACTATAAACTACGTGATCGGATGGACTATAGTAATTGAAACTGTAAACTTTGAAGTCGAGCAGGCTATGACAATTAAAACCATGTACCATGTGGTAGCGTGGGCTAGAGTGATTAAAACTATAAATGTGGTCGGGTTGGCTGTGGTAATTAGAACTATAGATTTTGTTGTTGGAAGGGCTATGGTAATTAAAACTATAGATTTTGTTGTTGGAAGGGCTATGGTAATTAAAACTATAGATTTTGTTGTCGGGAGGGCTATGGTAATTAAAATTATATATTTTGTTGTCGGGAGGGCTATGGTAATTAAAATTATATATATTTGTTGTCGGGAGGGCTATGGTAATTAAAATTATATATTTTGTTGTCGGGAGGGCTATGGTAATTAAAATTATATATTTTGTTGTCGGGAGGGCTATGGTAATTAAAATTATAGATTTTGTTGTCGGGAGGGCTATGGTAATTAAAATTATAGATTTTGTTGTCGGGAGGGCTATGGTAATTAAAATTATATATTTTGTTGTCGGGAGGGCTATGGTAATTAAAATTATAGATTTTGTTGTCGGGAGGGCTATGGTAATTAAAATTATATATTTTGTTGTCGGGAGGGCTATGGTAATTAAAATTATATATTTTGTTGTCGGGAGGGCTATGGTAATTAAAATTATATATTTGTTGTCGGGAGGGCTATGGTAATTAAAATTATAGATTTTGTTGTCGGGAGGGCTATGGTAATTAAAATTATAGATTTTGTTGTCGGGAGGGTTATAGTAATTAAAACTATAGATTTTGTTGTCGGACGGGCTATGAGAATTAAAACTATAGATTTTGTTGTCGGACGGGCTATGAGAATTAAAACTATAGATTTTGTTGTCGGACGGGCTATGAGAATTAAAACTATAGATTTTGTTGTCGGACTGGCTATGAGAATTAAAACTATAGATTTTGTTGTCAGACGGGCTATGAGAATTAAAACTATAGATTTTGTTGTAGGAAGGGTTATGGCAATTAAAACTATAGATTTAGTTGTCGGGAGGGCTATGGTAATTAAACACTATGAACTAGGTGGCCTGTATGGTCGGCCGAGCTCTAAAGATGAAAGCTTCAGACATCACCCCTTGGATCATTAGATAGTGGTCACCGATGTAAATCTGAATGTTGTCTGATGACTGACCACTGAAGTCCACTGAAGTCCTGCTCTGTGTAGACCCGAGGACTGTGGATCTGATGTGAACGTGTGTCAGTGTGTATAAACCTCTAGTGTCCATTGTCTGACATGCTGCTGTTGTTGTCTACAGTTGTTGATCTGATGTGAACGTGTGTCAGTGTGTATAAACCTCTAGTGTCCATTGTCTGACATGCTGCTGTTGTTGTCTACAGTTGTTGATCTGATGTGAACGTGTGTCAGTGTGTATAAACCTCTAGTGTCCATTGTCTGACATGCTGCTGTTGTTGTCTACAGTTGTTGATCTGATGTGAACGTGTGTCAGTGTGTATAAACCTCTGGTGTCTATTGTCTGACATGCTGCTGTTGTTGTCTACAGTTGTTGATCTGATGTGAACGTGTGTCAGTGTGTATAAACCTCTAGTGTCCATTGTTTGACATGCTGCTGTTGTTGTCTGCAGTTGTTGATCTGATGTGAACGTGTGTCAGTGTGTATAAACCTCTGGTGTCCATTGTCTGACATGCTGCTGTTGTTGTCTGCAGTTGTTGATCTGATGTGAACGTGTGTCAGTGTGTATAAACCTCTGGTGTCCATTGTCTGACATGCTGCTGTTGTTGTCTACAGTTGTGGATCTGATGTGAACGTGTGTCAGTGTGTATAAACCTCTGGTGTCCATTGTTTGACATGCTGCTGTTGTTGTCTACAGTTGTTGGTCTGATGTGAACGTGTGTCAGTGTGTATAAACCTCTGGTGTCCATTGTCTGACATGCTGCTGTTGTTGTCTGCAGTTGTTGGTCTGATGTGAACGTGTGTCAGTGTGTATAAACCTCTGGTGTCCATTGTTTGACATGCTGCTGTTGTTGTCTACAGGTCTGACTCCACTGACACTGGCCTAACAGAATGCTTCCTCAGGTAAAAGACCCACACTTCCCGGCCACTTAATAGGCTGGTCGTGTAATCCCTATGTTGTATTGCCTGGGAGAGTCGCCTTCGCTGTTGCTGTTGTTGTTGCTGTTGCTGTTCTTTGCTCTCATCATCGTCACCACCACCCTTGCCATCTTTGTCGTCATCATCATCATCCATATCATCATCATCTTTTTTTCCGTTGCTTTGGACGTGGATTCGTAGTTGTTGTTGTTATGAAGGGAGACTAAAGTGAAGTTGCTTTGATTGAAAGTTCCTGTGACTTGTGCATGGAATGCGTTCACTTCGTAGTGTTACCATTAACAAGCGTGGTCATGTGTTTAGTGCGTCTTCTGCTCTTGGTTTGGTGCGTTTTGTGTGTGCATGGTTTGTTGTCTTCCGTTCCCCTGGTTTGGGTTTTGACCTATTGGTTAGATCTTGGAATGTACGGCACGGCATAGTACAGTGTATTGTAGTTTGTTGGTTTGTGGTTTTTCCATTGGGAATCGATTTACTTTTCTTTTCCTTGGTTGTATATCTTTTCTTCCAAAATGTATAGCATGGCATTGTGTGCTAAGTGCTGTAGTAACTTCGACACTGGGTTTTGTGAGGTACTATGTGGTGTGTGTGTGTGTGTGTGTGTGTGTGTGTGTGTATGTGTGTGTGCGTGCGTGCGTGCGTGCGTGCATGCGTGCGTGCGTGCGTGTGTGTGTGTGTGTGTGTGTGTGTGTCTGTGTGTGTGTCCGCGTGCGCGCGCACGTGCTTGTGTGCATGTCTGTGTGCATGGGTGTGTATGAGTGTGCACGCGTGCGTGCATTCATGCATGCGTGAGTGAGTGTGAGCGTGCGTGCGTGCGTGTGTGTGCGCGCGCTTGCTTTTGTTCTCTGTTTTTTTTGTTTTGTTTTGTTTTAGTTTGATTTCATTTTTTGTTTGCTTGTTTTGAGGGGGAGGGGGGGGGGGGGGCGGAGCAATAGAAAGCCTGTTGCACATTCATTTAGCATCGTGTTTATATCATTGTATAGTGTAGCACTGTGCCGCATGTCTTCGTAAGGTTTTACAAAGCATGCTCAAAGCTCTCACTAAAGACTCAGCAAATACAGAACCCCTGCCCGTAAAATCCTCTCCTCCCAACCCCCAACCCCCATTCCCCTCCTTTTTTCCCCTGTTCTTGTACTGGATTCAGCTCCCTTCAGTGACCGTGACCCTCAGCAAAAATATTTGTAAGATATGGTGTCTTTGTCTACCCTTGATTTACCTTTGCACAAAGAATTTTTGCCTAAAGACTTGATTTTGTCTAAAGCATTTTTGTTTTTGTCTATACAAGACTGACTTCCGAATAAAGACTTCTTCCATTTCAAGACTTTTTTTTTTTTTTTTTTTTTGTGGGGGGGGGGGGGGGGGGGGGGGGGGAGTATTTGTCTGTGTTTGTTCTAGATTACCTTCTAATCAAGACTTACTGCCTTTGAAGATTTGTTTACGTTTTGCTTTGCTCTGTTTCAGTGTGTGTGTGTGTGTGTGTGTGTGTGTGTGTGTGTGTGTGTGTGTGTGTGTGTGTGTGTGCGTGCGTGCGTGCGTGCGTGCGTGCGTGCGTGCGTGCGTGTGTTGTGTGAAATATTCTTGTCGATGTCTGCACTAAATTTACCTCATAGCTGAAGACTGCATTTTATTTCTTATTCTCGTTAAGACGTGTTTTTGTTTCTGCTCTAGATGACCAACTAAGAAAGCAGGTTCCCCTCCGGCTGAAGGCAACCATCTTTGACAGTTTTGTTGCTTTTTTCTTTGCTAGAATCTTTTTTTCTTGAGACATTGTTCTGTTTGTCTATTCTATATTAAGGTCCGTATAAACACTTCCTTAATTATTAGGAATTAGTGTCTCTTGTGACATTGTTCTCTTTGTTATTAGATAACCGTCCCTACAAAGACCTCCTCAATTTGAGGACTGTGTGTCTCCCGGGGCATTGTTCTCTTTGTCTGTTTTTAGATACACCTCCCTACAAAGACTTCCTCAACTTTTGAGGACTGTGTGTCTCCCGGGGCATTGTTCTCTTTGTCTGTTTTTAGATAAACCTCCCTACAAAGACTTCCTCAACTTTTGAGGACTGTGTGTCTCCCGGGGCATTGTTCTCTTTGTCTGTTTTTAGATAAACCTCCCTACAAAGACTTCCTCAACTTTTGAGGACTGTGTGTCACCTGGGGCATTGTTCTCTTTGTTTTTAGATAAACCTCCCTACAAAGACCTCCTCAATTTGAGGACTGTCTCCTGGGGCATTGTTCTCTTTGTCTGTTTTTAGATAAACCTCCCTACAAAGACTTCCTCAATTTGAGGACTGTCTCCTGGGGCATTGTTCTCTTTGTCTGTCATTAGATAAACCTCCCTACAAAGACCTCTTCAATTGTGAGGACTGTGTGTCTACTAGAACATTGTTCTCTTTGTCTGTTATTAGATAAACCTCCCTACAAAGACCTCCTCGATTTGAGGACTGTCTCCTGGGGCATTGTTCTCTTTGTCTGTTATTAGATAAACCTCCCTACAAAGACCTCCTCAATTTGAGGACTGTCTCCTGGGGCATTGTTCTCTTTGTCTGTTATTAGATAAACCTCCCTACAAAGACCTCCTCGATTGTGAGGACTGTGTGTCTACTAGAACATTGTTCTCTTTGTCTGTTATTAGATAAACCTCCCTACAAAGACCTCCTCGATTGTGAGGACTATGTGTCTACTAGGACGTTGTTCTCTTTGTCTGTTATTAGATAAACCTCCCTACAAAGACTTCCTCAACTTTTGAGGACTATGTGTCTCCCGGGACTTTGTTCTCTTTGTCTACTAGTAGATTCTCCTTCCAGCAACGGCTCCAACGCCGGAGCCCAAAGCCTTTTTTTTGCCAGGAACAGCTAGTGGTCATTTAGTGAGAAGTTCCGCTCATAGGGTTTTGTTTGATTGATCGGTTGGTTGCTGTTGAATTTCGTTTTCTTTTCTTTGGTGGTTTGTTTTGTTTTCTGTTTTGTAATGTTTTCTTTTCGTGGGTTGTGTGTGGGTTTTTTCCTTTTCTTTTTCTTTTTTTTCTTTGTTCTTCCTTTTTTTTGTATTGTTTTGTTTGCTTGCTTGTTTGTGGCAGTGATCTATATACTTTATGTGCTCTGTTTTTTTTTTTTTTTTTTTTTTTTGTGGTGTTTTTTTTTTTTTTTTTTTTTTTTTTTTTTTTTTTTTTTTTTGAAAAATATAGTTACTATACCATTTGCGATAGTATTTGTGAAAATGTCGTCGTTAATGGGGTCTTCAGTGTAGGAAAGGGGCTTATGGGGGATTGGTGAAAGGAGGACGAGGGAGAGGGGAGGCGGGGCCCGTTACTTTTCAGTTGTCAGGGGCCAAAGAGAGAGAGAGAGAGAGAGAGAAGCCTCAGTTTTTTTTTCTCCTTTTTATATTTTGGCGAAATAGGTGGGGGAGGAGGGGTGGGTAAGGGGGGGGGCATGCCCACTCCTTCATTGCATCTGTTGAAATACAATAATGGCAGTAGTGGTGTTGTTTAACAGGATTATGATAGTGTGTTGCTCTGGCTACCCCATACTTGTAGTACAGCGTAGTCGAATGTGTTGCAAGATTGTGACAGGATCTTTCACAGTGTAGCCTGGCCCAGAATACGTAGTGTACTGTGCTGTCATGTATTATTCAGCGTAGTATGATGTAGCACTGTGTAATGTGACATACTGTTATGTACGGTAATGTAGCGTAGCATAGCATAGTTTAGCCTGTTACAGTGTACTGCAGTGTAACGTAATGTAGTAAAGCTGAACGTTGTCTAGCATGGTAGAGTCTGTAGCATTTAGTTGTCGATGCCACTTGTTGCTTTGACGGTGTGATTGATTATCTTGTTGTATGCTCGATTGCATTACATTTTTTTTTTATTTGGCCAAGTCTTTCTCTCATTATGTTTTCCACTTACGTCTGTCACACTGCAGGAGCATGCTGTTAGTGTAATCTTGAAGTTGTGTTATGTTTTTGGTTGACGTCTAGCATCACGAATACTTCGCCTACCGTCTGTCGGTACCAAGCCCTCTTTGCTGTTGTTGTGTCTGTGACGTAATCAGTAGGACGGATGGTTGACTAAGTGAATGAGGACCGCCTTTTTTCTGGGGGGGGGGGGGGGGGGGGGGGGGGGGGGGGGGGGTTGTTGTTGTTTTTTTTAATCGTTTTCTTTTCTTTTTTTTTCCCCCTTTTTTTTTTTTTTTTTTGTTCTTCGGTGATTTCCTCCTTTATTTTGTGTTAACGTTGGTCTCTTCGACTCTCTGTCGCTTCTTTCGTTTGCCCCCTCTCTCTGTCTCCTGTCTTTTTTATCTTTTTATCTCTGTCTTTTTCTCTCTCTCTCATCTCTCTCCCTCTTCTCTCACTCTTTCTTTGCTTCTCTCTCTCTCTCTCTCTCTCTCTCTCTTCCTCTCTCTCTCTCTCTCTCTCTCTCTCTGTCTGGGTTTCTTTCTTCACCCCATTTTCTCTGTTCCTCTATTCTTCCATTCTCTTTCTCTCTCACTCTTTATCTCATTCTCTCTCTCTCTCTCTCTCTTCTCTCTCTCTCCTCTCTCCTCTCCTCTCTCTCTCTCTCTCTTGTGTGTGTGTGTGTGTGTGTGTGTGTGTGTGTGTGTGTGTGTGTGTGTGTGTCTGGGTTTCTTTCTTCACCCCATTTTCTCTGTTCCTCTATTCTTCCATTCTCTTTCTCTCTCACTCTTATCTCATTCTCTCTCTCTCTCTCTCTCTCTCTCTCTCTCTCTCTCTCCGCACACACACACATGCACACACACACACACACACACACACACACACACACACACACACACACACACACACACACACACACGCACGCACACACACTGCTCTACATAATAACAATAATCATCATAGCCACGAGACTAGACAAACAGAAAAAAAAAGTCGAATAAAAAAAAAAAAGCAGAAAGAAAATAGGCCAGGACGCTAAGCTTAAACTTCAACAATTTCCCCACCCACCTCTCTCTCTCTCTCTCTCTCTCTCCTCTCTCTCTCTCTCTCCTCTCTCTCTCTCTCTCTCTCTCTCTCTCTCTCTCTCTCTCTCTCTCTCTCTCTCTAAACCGCGCGGACGCCAGGCGTTAAAGATCACTTTTTTTTTTCTTTTTTTTTTCTTTTTTCTTTTTTTTTTTTCAAACCGTGCCACACCGACAAGCTGAGAGGGTGAAGTTGGTCACCTCGGCGCGGTTTTTGCCTTGTCAAGTGCCGAGTGTTGTGTATCGGTAACCTAATTCCCCCTTCCCATTATCCATCCCCACCCCCACACCAGCCACATCCCCAGGTCCCCAACTCTCCCGACCTCGCCTTCTCCTCCTCCTCCCCCTGTCCAACGTATCGATCGAAACCCACCCCACCCCCCTCCCAACCCCACCCCACCCCAATTCCTGCAATCCTCGCAGGACACTACTAAAATTTAAGGACAGGACAGCAGAGAGAGAGAGAGAGAGGGGGGGGGGGGTTACTTAGGAAAGAGAGATGGAAAGGAAGCGGCCGAGCATGAGCGAGGACATAGGGGCGTGTGGGGAAATGGAAGAGGGTAGGGATTGGGAGGGGGGGGGGTAGAGTGGTATTTTGTGAGGCCGGGGAGGGGGGGACGGGGAGAGGAGGGGTGGGGTGGTGTAGGGTACCCCGGGGAATTGGCAGCAGTGGGTTTTTTTTCTTCTCTCTCTCTCTCTCTCTCTCTCTGGGTCCCCGAGTTAATGAAACCAGTAGTCGGGGCCGGTGCGGCAACAGGCGGCTAATGACCTTGTTTTGTGGACGGTGCAGACACAAGGAGACAGGACCCGTAATGAGACACACACACACCCCTCTCAACCCTCCCTCTCCACCCCCTGACCCCTCAGTCCCACACATTCTTCCTCTTCTTCTGCCTCCCTCCCCTCCCTCCCTCCCTCCTCCCTGTCTCTCTACTCTCTCTCGATCTCTCTCTTTCTGTCTGTCTGTCTCTCTCTCTTTCTTTCTGTCTGTATCTCTCTCTCTCTCTCTCTCTCTCTCTCTCCTCTCTCTCTCTCTCTCTCTCTCTCTCTCTCTCTTTGCTGCTTATGTCAGTCTGTCTCTCTGCCTCTCTCTCTCTCTCTCTCTCTCTCTCTCTCTCTCTCTCCTCTCTCTCTCTTTCCTGTCGTCTCCTGTCATTGCATCCTGCTTTTTCTTTCATGCAGAACACCCCCTCCTATGTATGCACACACACACACACACACACACACACACACACACTACACACACACCACACACACCACACACACATACGGTCGCCTGTGCTCAATATTGTATTTGTCACTGCTTATCTCCGCGCAGTGTCGGATCAACGCAAACCTATCCGTAATGTTCAATTACAAAAAAAGGGAAGAAACTGCGCATGATTAGCAGAATGAGAGTTAGTTATTTTATTAAAAGTCTTTTCATCGTGTCGATGATTTTAAACTCTGGCATCAGAAACAGCAAAACTTTGTTGATTTTTTTAACATCATCAAAAAAATTTTTTTGAGAGAGAGAGTTACAAGAAACAAGCAATAGGACTACATAACAAATAACTAGCTAATCTAAATATTGAAAGGTTGAAAAGATTAAACTGATCCCAAAATAACTTAACGTTAGAAACAAGCAAAATACATTCTACGACTTCCGGAGGTAGGAAAGTTTTCATTGAAGCACATTTTACCAGTACATGCTCGATTGTCAGTTCTGCAGAGCAGACTCACTCAATGTCTTTACAGTACCTTGTCGTTAACGCATTTAACAAAAGTCTGTACGACAAGGTAACAACTGATCTACTTGCACATGGGAACTAGCAGAATGAGAACCAGCTGATGATGTGGTCAGAACCGGAACATTTAAGTTTGCATTGGATCGGACGGATACTGACCAATCTGCCAGCGCAGCCACCAACACCAACGCACACTTTCTGTTTTCAAATCAGGTCGTGGTGATGACTTCATGCAGTGGGTTATCAGTATCGGTGTTATTGGCCATGATCTTCATGGCGCTCTGAAAGGCAGAGTTGAGCAAGACAAGAGAACAAAATAGAAAAAAGGACCCCCAGAAGAAGAATCAGTATGTCATTCCTGGATTGTCTTTAAAAAGACTGTGCTCTTCACCCAAAATCACGTATGTATTTGATATCTGGTATTGTTCTGATTCGAGATAAAACTTCTACTGTTTTGAATATTGTGCATCAGTTTTTCAGAACTGGAGATGGAAAGTGGAATTGTCGGTCTTTTGGACAGAAGGATTTTAACTTCACTTTAACTTCACCGATAATTTCTGAGGAAAGCATAGAATGCTGTCTGCACGTACTACGTGAGGTAAAAATGATGTTAATCGTGCGTGTACGTTACCCACAGAAAAAAATAATATGAACATTCCATCAATGATGATGGTAGTGATGGTGGAGGTTGTGATTGTGCGGTGGATCGGTAGGACGTCAGACCGGGAGCTAAAAATGGACTGTGTGTCTGTCTGCTTGCGCACCCGTCCTTACCGGAGAAGGTTTCACACGTACCTCCTCTCTCTCTCTCTCTTCTCTCTCTCTCTCTCTGCCCGCCACCCCCGACCCCCACCATCCTCCATCGCCGTTCCTTGTGCGGTCGTTTCCCCTTTCTCTCTACCAGCTCTCCTGACCCTAAGTGAGCTAGTTAAAGCAGTTCTTTTCCTCTTTTTACCCCCCTTGTCGCCCGGTCGGCAAATGAATGGACGGAAAGTTAATTTGGTCCTGTCGATGAGTTGCAAGAGGGGAACAGAACAAAGAGAGACAGCGAGACGCACAGAGAGAGAGAGAGAGAGAGAGAGAGAGAGAGAGAGAGAGAGAAGCATCAGACACTGTAATCGATTTTTTTTTAACCGTTCAACAGGAAGGGGATGCAGTTGGGAGGCGGCGGACGGGAAAGGGGTGTGGAGTGTCCCTCTTTTTATGTGTGTGTGTGTGTGTGTGTGTGTGTGTGTGTAGTGTGTGTGTGTTGTGTAGCGTAGTGTGTGTGTGTGTGTATGTGTGTGTGTGTGTGTGTGTGTGTGTGTGTGTGTGTGTGGTGGTGGGGCCTGTGTGTGTGTGTGTGTGTGTGTGTGTGTGTGTGTGTGTGTGTGTGTGTGTGTAGACCCGCTGCGGTGTTGGGTCCCCTCCCTGGCGCAGGCGACAACAGCGAACGGAGGACGGGGAGGGCGGAGGTATGGGTGGGGGGGGGGGGGGGGGGGGGGGGGGCGGTAGGTGACGATGGAGAGAGAGAGAGCGCAGGGGTAAAAGGGACGTTAGGGGAGGGTGCTTGAAGTAAGACAGGAGGTTCAAAAATGGATGTGATACCTCCTCCTCCTCCCCCCCCACCCCCCACCCCCACCCCTCCCCCGCCACATCCGTCTCTCCACTTGGTCCCCATGCCAATCCCCACCCACTCCCCACCCCACCCCGCTTCTCTCTCTCTCTCTCTCTCTCTCTCTCTCTCTCTCTCTCCTCTCTCCTCTCTCTCTCTTTCTGTGCAGCGTTGTACAGGGGGATAGATTCAGCGAATTCGGTGACTGCTTATAGGTCAGTGGTCGTTGCCAGCGGACAGGACGCCGGGGTAAGGGATACGATTGAATTAGTCAATGCACAGGATTCGTTTAGCTGCAGGTCGATAACGAAGTCGGGAGCTTTCGGACGAATTGTAAGTAAATATAGACCATCGACTGTGAGAAGGAAGAAGTGGAGTTAGAATTTTTCTTTTTTAAACAGAAATGGTGAATATTTCGCATTGTTTTGCGCAGTAGTGGGTTGCTTAACAACCCGCTCAAAATCAACACGCGCACCGAGCCTTTTGATGCGTTTGTGTGTGTGTGTGTGTGTGTGTGTGTGTGTGTGTGTGTGTGTGTGTGTGTTGTCATTGGTGGACGATGGCCGCTCGTACCCGAAATAAGGAAAACAGCGTTCGTGGGTGCGGGAAGCGGCGCGACGCGCGCGCGCGTACGCGCGCGCCCACACACACACACACACACACACACACACACACACACACACACACACACACACACACACACACGCACACACACACACACACACACACACATATATATATAAATAATATATAATATATATATATACAGACTCGCGCGCGCGCGCACATACGCAGACACACACACACGTACACACGCACGCACGCGCGCGCGCACACACACACACACACGCGCGCGCGGCGCGCACGCACGCACGCACACACTCGTGAATGTGTGTGTGAGGAGGCGGGGGGATACTTGTCATCATAAACATACTAACGACAGAAAAAAAGTGATGAAAATGATTAACAAATATAAAGTGTGAGAGAAAAGGTGGGGGGGGGGGGGGGGGGGGGCGAGGGACGAGGATGGGGAAGGGGAATGGCAACAGAACATTTTCAATCATTTCTATTCAGCATATGTTCTCACGAAATAATTACTTTTTTTTTCGGGGGGGGGGTTGTTGTTCTTGTTGTTGCTGCTGCTGCTGTTGACATTTGCAATGAATAGGTCTCACAGTTGTCTCTAGCACTGTCTCCTGATGCAAAGCAACCATTTGTATCGAAAGTGCTCTTCAGTGTTTGTTCCTTCCTTGTCTGCCCTACGTCGTCCCCCCCCCCCCCCCCCCCCTTTTTTTTTTTTTTTTTAATCCTTCCCCCTTCCCACCACCACATGCTCATTCTGCCGCACCACCGTCCTTCCACCCTCCTCAATTTGAAGCCTGGGAAACTTTTTTCTTTTTTTTTTTTATAACAGTAGTTCTGAAACCTTACTTTCAGGTCTTCTGCTCCTACTACTGCTTTTCCTTCTTTCCTTTCCTTTTCTCTCCTTTCTCCTCCTTCTCTCCCTTGTTCTTGCCCTCTCTCTCCACCCCCACCCCCACCCCATCCTTTTCCTCCTGCACCTTTTTTCTTCTGCCATTATAAAATGACCCTTTCTAGGCCTCTACATCTCTTTGATGTAGCATAAACTTTTTTTTTTCCAGCTCTTCCCATTGAATCTTTTTAACGGCTGCTATAAACCGATTTGGAATGGGGTATTGATTTTTGTAGGGGTAGGTTTCGATTAGGTTATTTCAACTGCTGTTTTTACTGTGAGTTCCTGGCTTTGGATGAAGCCATAATGTCTCTTGTGTGATGCGGTTTCCTTTCTGTGATTATGTAGTTTGGATTACAAACCACTTCTTTTCTTTTTCTTTTTTTTCCCCTTTGACTGCTGCTGTTGCCGCCATCTTAGATTGTGACATTCTAAAATGGGTTTATGTGTTTTGTTGTTGGTGGGGTTTTTTTTCTGTTAAAATCTCTCTCGGGGAATTTTTTCGCGTGCTCTAGTTTGTATGTACCGTCATTAAAAACAGCATTGAGAGTTATCTGTCCTTTTACAATATAACCTTATTTTTCGGTTTCTGATGTGTTTTTTGTTTGCTGTTTTGTTTTTGTTTTTTGTTTGTTGTTTTTTTTGAAGGGGTTAGGGGAGAGGAGGATGAGAGAGAGGGCGGTGGAGGCTATCTTCCACAGTGTTCTTGTTCAGTGCGTTATTAGCTGTACTTCTAGCGCGCGCTTTGTGTATATGCGCGTGCTTGTTTGCTCGTTTACAAACTGCAGCCAGGACTTCTTTGTTTAATGGGGAGGTTGCTTACCAGGTATTGTTCAGTCACACCAGCTATGATAGTTTCACATGTCCTCCCCCACACCCACCCTCCACCTCCCACCACTCCTCTCCCACAGTATCTCGGGAGTCGCTTTCCTATGTGAATAGCTCCCACCCCCACCCACCCCTTCACTCCTCCTGACCCTGTGGACATTCTGTGCGAAACTTCCCTCTTTCTATGGCCGTCATTTAACTCTGTCTTCCTCCCCCTCCACACTTCCTCCCCCCCCCCCCCCCCCCCCCCCCCTCATTTCATTGTGGCATCGCTTCCTTTCTCCATTACTGACTTTTTTACGTCCTGGTCCTTTTCATGCAGAAGCTTGCCAATCAAAACGTGGACATCTTTTTCCATGCTTCTTTTCTGTCTTGATGGACCTGGGCTGTTTACGTGTGGAAGCTTTCCGATCCAAATTTTTGACATCTTCTCTTTTCTCTCATTCTGACTTTCCTGATCCTGGTCTATTCCTGTGGAAGCTTTCCGAGCAAACTTCAGTGTATTTTCTTTCCTTTTTTTTTTTTTTTTCCTGATCTGGTCCGTTTCTGTGTAAGCTTTCCGAGTGAAAACGTGAATCTCTTCCATTCTGGTGTTCTTGCTGTGTCTGGTCTTGGTCCGTTACAACTGAACTCATTCCGGCAAAACTTCCCACATCTCAGCTCTTTGTCCTCCTTTTCCCACTGTGGTTCCCGGTCAGTAAAAGTTAGTCACTAGGTCTCCAACGAATGGTAAGAGACAAATTATAGAACACAATGCTTTGCGCGCCGGTGAGTCTTCTTACACAGGCAGGACAAGCAAACAAGGGAAAAGGAAGAGCGAGTGACTTCAGCTTTTTTTTTTTCTTCCAGATGAATGGGAGGTGTGGTGAGAGTTACGTTCTCTTGGGTTGACGGGAGGTAGGGAAGGGAAGTTTTGGCTCTGGGGGCATTCACCGGGATGCGTTCCAAGGACACAACTTCTGCATCTCTCTGGACTTATATCAGTTTTTTTTTTTTTTTTTTTTTTTTCAGGAGAGGCGAGGTGGGGGAAGGGTGAGATTTGAAGGAGTATGGATAGGACCAAGAATAGCGACAGTTTTCTCTTTGATATCCTTCGTTGCGTGTACGTTTTTTTTTTTTTGTTTTTTTTTTTGTTTTTTTTGCTTTTTTTTTTTAACGACGGGAGTGTATGTAGTTATCCTGCTTTGGCTGTCAGCGCGCGCGCGCACGCGCGCGCGCGTGTGTCTGTCTGTCTGTCTGTCATAAACATTCATATCTGACATGTCGTTATTTTTTTCCGAACCTTCAGTTGGTTAAAATACAAAATTTGGCTGGGTGGTATATATTATTACACTTTCCGGACATCCCCTCGTGAAAAATTCCTAAATCAAAATTCAAGGTCGCAATTATGTCATAGCAAACAAAAAAAAAAAAAAAGAAAAAAGAAAAAAAAAACGCAGCTGACAGCTTTCTGCAATACGTCAAATGTCGTTTTTTAGAGCTTGAACCTAACGGGGATTCAAGGTCATATGGGAAAGGTCAAGGTCAGAAGATGATTGACATGAAGCTGTAAGCAGTATAGAACTTGGGTGTGCCATTCCTTCTTCGCGCCAAGCTTGGTAGATCCTTTACTGGCGGTCAGAACTGTGCATGGTCTTTTTTTAAATGCTTCTCAAAACCTACCAAACCGCTTTTCGGAGATGCCGTTGAACGTGTCTGTTTGGAACTTGTCTGTGGGGCTTGGTGTGCACAGCCGTGAAAAGCGGAGTTCTGACGCTATGTCTGTCCAGGTATTGACCAGGGCGGTGGTCATAATGGCCACCTTCAACTCGGCACTGGCCGCCGGGATTCACACCTCTGGAGCTTCCGAATTGCAAGTTTGATACGACTGATCACTCGATGTTTTGTGGGTTTTGTTTCGTTTTTCAAGAATCTAGGATTTTCTCTCACCCCACATCCCTCCATCCCCTTCCCCTCACCCCCTTCCACAACCCACACTTCTTCCACATCCCCCATCCCCCCACTCGCTGTCTCTCTCTATACATACCCTACCGCTTTCTCTCCTCCCCCCCCCCTCATCCCCCATCCCCCACTCGTCTGTCTCTCTCTATACATATCTCCCTACCGCTTTTCTCTGCCTCCCCCCCCCCCCTCATCCCCCATCCACCCACTCGTCTGTCTCTCTCTATACATATCTCCCTACCGCTTTCTCTGCCTCCCCCCCCCCCTCTCATCCCCCATCCACCCACTCGTCTGTCTCTCTCTATACATATCTCCCTACCGCTTTTCCTCTTTTTTTTTCTTTTTTTTTTAACTTTTTTTTTTAAAATTTCATTTCAAACATTTACATGAACACAGAACATACACAAGGAATTTTGGGTAAAAAAAAAAAGAGAGAATTCAGCAATCACACAAGCAAGAAAAAATTCCACATTTCTCATTTGAAAAAAAAAAAAAAAAGAAAAGAAAGAAAAAAGAAAAGAAAAGTAGGTTTTGCAGAAGAAGTGGAGGGAGGGGTAGAGAAAAAGAGAGATGAGAAAGAGCGAGAGCGAGAGAGAGAGAGAGAGAGAGGAGAGAGAGAGAGAGAGAGAGAGAGAGACGCTGGATGGATTACATTCAATCAATATGTTGACACAAGGTACTTTCACAAAGTAAATCACAGTGGCCAGAAAACAAAAACATAACCATCAATAAAGAGATAATGATGTCAGAACAGACATATGTACAGACTCATCTGCAACATTAGGTAGTCTGTGTGTGCAGAGATCAAAGCATAACAGGTTACTAAAAGTTGACAAAGCATTTAAATCTGTGAACATGGGTCATAGGATACAGATCGAGCATGTTTAAATAGTTAATCATTAACAAATAATGGTTTGTACATTGACCATTTCACAGTGAAATCTACATGATTTAATTTTAAGTATGCGATGTGTTCTTCAATTTTATACCGATCCTTAGTTTTCCTTATAAATGCACTTACTTGTGGTAGACTGTTTTGTACTTTACAAGTGTATATATAGTATTTTGCAAAGAGAATTATAAAATAAAAGATTACATCACTAGAAATTGCTGCATCATTACCAAATAGTATCAGTGACTCTGTTAGCCGCACATTTTGTGCATTCATACATCTTTCTTTCATTAAATCAGTGAGATTATTCCAAGAACAATTGTACATAATGACAATTCCAGAACACATGATCAATACTATCTTTATACTCTCCACAAAAGTCACATCTATCGTTATTTTTTACACCAATTTCCTGTTTAAAATGATATTTGTACACAGACATCTATGTATTATTTTTAGCTGAAACCACTGGAGTTTTATATCCTGTATCTTGTGTGCGTATACAAAACAAGATTTCCAGTCATGGGATGTTGAGAGCTTGGCATCCCATTTTTCGCAGCATTTAGGCGTTACGTTATTTGTAATCAATATATCATAATATAATCTACAACCTTTGTGAACTGCACACAGTTGTTTAAAACACAATGATGAGTTTCGGTATGTATTGTTATTTATATTAATGCCAGACTTTTTTGCATAGTCAAGTATTACAGATCTGTAACCAGCGTAAGTGAGGAAATTGATATTAATATCGTACTTATCCTTGAAACATGTGTAAGTGAGGAACTGCCCATTATCATCAAAGAAATGGGCAACACAGAATATGTTTTTTGTTATGCAATACTTGTGAGACGATAAATTTTCTTCCCATTTGAAACCTCTTGTTATAGCATAAAGGTTCGGCGAGAAGTTCAGCAGAATTTTTTAGGAATGCATTTGTAGTAAAACACCTTATATGCTTCAAGAACTCTGACCAAAACTGATTGTATTTAGTGGAATTTTGACACAAACTCTGGTCCATACTTATCAATAAGTTCCCACTTGGGAAAGTTATGCAACAAAAGACTTTTCCATTTATGTTTTGTTTTCCCACTTTACGAATCCATGAAAGTTTCAAAGATAAGACAAATGTTTTCAAATCAGGAAGGCCAATGCCCCCATTCTTCACACTATTGTGTGAAATGTTTCGACTGATTTTGTCTGGTTTCCTGTTCCAAATAAATTATAAACAAATTTGTTGACACTTTGAAAAAATATGTCTGGTGGGTTTGGTAAAAGGAGCCAGAGATGAGTCAGCTTTGGAAAGGATTATAGATTTAATATTGCAACTCTGCCAAGAGGTGTGATCTGACGTTTGACCCATATTTTGAACAATACTTTACTTCTGCTAATTTTTCTGAGTAGTTAACTTCAAGACTCCTTTTAAATCATTAGTGAACCAAAATACCTAACACAACGAAATCTCGGCGGATTCCAGTTTAAACCTAACTGTTCCATATAAAACGAGCTGTGGAATTTTTGCGACTCCCTAGCCAAATCACACTAGTTTTGCCCGAGTTTATATGGAGCCACTGAGACAGAATTAAACATGTCAAGTACATCTATGCAAGTTTCAAAAGACTTTCTGTCTCCTGCCAGTAAAAATTCAGTGTCATCAGCGTACTGTGTCAGCTTGAGTTCAACATTATTCACCGTAATGCCTTTAATATCTGTGTTTTCTCTGACAGTCATTGCTAATATTTCAACACACAATATGAAAAATATGGAGATATGGGGGTCTCCCTGTCTACAACCTTTTGTTATTTGAAACCATTCTGACACCTGGCCATTCACTATAACACAAGATTTATATTTTCTATAGAATATACTTATCCATTTACGTATGTCTTCTTTAAAAACCAATTTTTTTAATACTTTAAACATGAACTTTCCCAATTTATCGAGTCAAAAGCTTTTTCAAAATCAATATTTAACAGCAATCCTGGTAACCCATGTTTATCTAGTAGGCAATTGTATCTAAATCGTCTTTAAGTTTATCCCCAATATACCTATTTTTCATAAATCCGGTTTGGTCTTCACTGATGATCTTTGTTAGTACTATCTTTAAATCGATTTGCAATACAGGATGACCCAATTTTGTAAATCACATTTTAATAACGAGATAGTTCTCCATTTTTTATAGACTGTCTTGGTCTATCATGTTTCGGAATGCAAGTAATGATTCCTTCTTTTTCTGTACATTTGAAAGTTCTCCTCGTTTCAAAACTTTCGCATTCATGCTCTTACAACAAAGAGTCCTATCTTTTTTCCAGAAAACTTTTTTAAAAAATTCCCGCTGAAACCGTCTGTACCGGGACTTTTTTATTATTTTTCATGTTTCTTTAGAACACATGTAGCTTCTTCTAACTTATTTTCCCCTCTAATTCCTTTTTGCTTCCTCTTCATTTAAACACGTGATAATTTTCTATCTAAATCTTTAATTTCGCAATTTTCTACCTCAATTCTTTGCATATAGCGATCTATAAAATGTATATACTTCTTGAATAATGTCTTTCTGGTTTGTTAGAGTATTGCCAGTTGGCCTATCAATCTAGCCATATTTTTTGCTAACATAGTTGACGTTTTCTCTAAATTACAGAATAATTACTCACTTTCTCCCTCTTCCGCTATCCATCGAGCTCTTGACCTTAACAATACTCCCTCCATTCGTTTTTCCTTATCTGTTTTATGTTCTTTTTTTCATGTCTATAAATCTGATGTCTTCTTCATTTTTATTTTCGATTCTGTCTAGCCGTTGTATGTCATGTTCAAGCTGTTCTTCTTCTTCTGTCAGTTTTTTTCTTTTTCATCGTGGCATATGAAATTGTTTTGGATCTTATTTTCATTAAAAGAAAATCAAGAAAGATGTCATCCGAGATAGAAAACCTCAGCTCTTCGTCAGTTACTTCCTCTACGTTTGCATTTAGCGCGTTTTCTTTTTTAACCTTATCGATTTCCGAATTTATTTCATCCAAATACATTTTATCTTTTAGAAGGGACGCATTGAATTTCCAAAAGGTGTTATGCTTACTGGTGTCTTCAAATTTTAATTTTAATACAACAGCCGAATGATCTGTCCTGTAGCCACATTCAATATCTGCGTCCTCTACAAACGACACTACTGAGTCTGAGATCAGAAAAAAGTCTAATCTGGCCTGCTGAAAAGGGTTGGTTCTTCTCCATGTATAACGAAGGCATTCTACGTTCAATTCTCGCCAGATATCGTTCAAATCTAAGTTTTCGATCATATCATCAATGCCTCTTTTGCTTTAGGATTATTAACATTTTATAATTGTGGTAATCTTTTTCAGGCTCAAGAACTAGATTAAAATCCCCAGCTATTATAATCTTTTCAACTTTTATTTCACTAATCTTTTGTTTCAGGTTATTATAGAACTCTGGGTTGTCTCTATTTGGTCCATATATGTTTACAAGGAGAAAACTCTTCTTATGGATTTCAACAACTACCATAATGTAATTACCTGAATTATCTTTAATAGTTCTTTCAATCTTAAATTCAAAGTTATTATTAAACATTATCGCGACTCCTCTGGCATTTGATGTAAAGCTTGAGATATATCCCTGATACCCCATTCCGCTAAAATATACTTTTCCATTTCCTTCTCAAAATGTGTATCTTGCAAGAAATAAATGGAATGGTTTTTATTTCTCATGTAATGAAAGATATCCCGCCTTTTCTGGGCGGTATTGAGGCCCTGACAATTAACAGAAAAAAAATGGATACACCACTATCCATTTTTTACAAGATGAGGTTTAAAATGAACACCAAAAAGACACAGTAATGTTTTACTATATTCCAGGACATCAAATTTGTCCACACACATTGAATGCAAAAGAGCACATCCATCCAACTTCATAGGGAGAGAGGAACAGTAACAAACCAAAAATTTCAAGTCTAAAGGAAAAGGAAAATGCGTGTCTTTGAGCACAATAATTGTCATGAGAGGAAATAAAGAGAGAGGGAGACACCGCTTTCTCTGCCCCCCCCCCCCCCCCCCCCCCTCCCCACCCCCCCCCCCCCCCCCCCCTCACCCCCATCCCCCACTCGTCTGTCTCCTCTATACATATCTCCCTACCGCTTTCTCGCCTCCCCCCCCCCCTCATCCCCCATCCCCCCACTCGTCTGTCTCTCTCTATACATATCTCCCTACCGCTTTCTCTGCCTCCCCCCCCCCCTCATCCCCCATCCACCCACTCGTCTGTCTCTCTCTATACATATCTCCCTACCGCTTTCTCTGCCCCCCCCCCCCCCCTCATCCCCCATCCACCCACTCGTCTGTCTCTCTCTATACATATCTCCCAACCGCTTTCTCTGCCTCCCCCCCCCCCCCCTCATCCCCCATCCACCCACTCGTCTGTCTCTCTCTATACATATCTCCCTACCGCATTCTCTGCCTCCCCCCCCCCCCCCCCCCCCCTCCCCCCCATCCCTCCCCCATCCACCCACTCGTCTGTCTCTCTCTATACATATCTCCCTACCGCTTTCTCTGCCTCCCCCCCCCCCCCCCCTCCCTCCACCTCCCCCCCCCTCCATCCACCCACTCGTCTGTCTCTCTCTATACATATCTCCCTACCGCTTTCTCTGCCCCCTCCCCCCCTCCCCCCACTCTCCCTCCCCACCCCATCCACCCAATCGTCTGTCTCTCTCTATACATATCTTCCTACCGCTTTCTCTGCCTCCCCCCCTCCCTCATCCCCCATCCACCCACTCGTCTGTCTCTCTCTATACATATCTCCCTACCGCTTTCTCTGCCCCCTCCCCCCCCCCCTCATCCCCCATCCACCCACTCGTCTGTCTCTCTCTATACATATCTCCCTACCGCTTTCTCTGCCTCCCCCCCCCCCTCATCCCCCATCCACCCACTCGTCTGTCTCTCTCTATACATAACTCCCTACCGCTTTCTCTGCCTCCCCCCCCCCTCATCCCCCATCCACCCACTCGTCTGTCTCTCTCTATACATATCTCCCTACCGCTTTCTCTGCCCCCCCCCCCCCCTCATCCCCCATCCACCCACTCGTCTGTCTCTCTCTATACATATCTCCCTACCGCTTTCTCTGCCCCCCCCCCCCCCCCCCCCGCCTCATCCCCCATCCACCCACTCGTCTGTCTCTCTCTATACATATCTCCCTACCGCTTTCTCTGCCTCCCCCCTCTCTCTCTCTCTCTCTCTCTCTCTCTCTCTTTCTCTTCCCCCCTCTCTATCTGACTCTGTCTGACCTCCACATCGCAGCCTCTTTAGGGAGCCCGTCTTCTCCTTTCCTTAGCTATTGAAGTTGTTCCACGCTATTCAACACCGACAGACACTATAGTCCAGCCCCTGTAAAGGGGGCCCCTCTTCTCTGTCCGTTTAGTTACTGAAGTTGTTCCACACTCCTCAACGCCGACAGACTCTGTAGTCCAGCCCCTGTAAAGGGCCTCAAAGCTGACAGAGACCCTGCATTCCTGCCCCTTTTAGGGGCCACTATTACCTATTCTTTAGCTACTGATATTGTTCCACACTCCATATCCTTCCATGTCCTGTGGCTGCTTAGGTTGTTCCACTGTCCTCAACGCTGACAGGCCCTACCTTCCAGCCCATGTTAGGGGCCCCTTTTCTCTGTTCTTCAGCTACTTCAGAGGTTTCACACCCTTCAGTGAGGACAGGCCCTACACTCCAGCTCCTGGTAGGGACCCCTTTTCTCTGTTCTGTAGCTACTTAAGAGGTTTCACACTTCAGTGATGACAGACCCTACACTCGAGCCCCTGTTAGGGGCCCCATTTCTCTGTTCTCTAGCTACTTAAGAGTTTCACACTCTTCAGTGAGGACAGGCCCTACCTTCCGGTCCCTTTAAGGGGCCCCTTCTCTCTGTTCTCTAGCTACTTAAGAGGTTTCACACTCTTCAGTGAGGACAGGCCCTACCTTCCGGTCCCTTTAAGGGGCCCCTTCTCTCTGTTCTCTAGCTACTTAAGAGGTTTCACACTCTTCAGTGAGGACAGGCCCTTCCTTCCAGCCCCTTTTAGAGGCCCCTTCTCTCTGTTCTTTAGCTACTTAAGAAGTTTCACACTTCTCGGTGCTGACAGAATCTACATTCCAACGCCTTTGAGGAGGCTCCTCTTCTCTGTTCTTTAGCTACTGAAGTTTGTTCCACATTCGTCAGCGCTGACAGAGCTCTTCACCTTCTCCGCCACCACCACCACCACCACCACCGCCACCACCACCACCATCCTTTCTGGTAAAGTCTGTCCCACCTCCCAAGGTGCCCCGCTCAGTCACCCCGAGATAGAGCAGGAGGAGGAGAAGAAGATGGCCAGCAAAAGGGGCAGACAATTAAATTGCGGCTAATTGCTGGAAAACTTTCAATCTGCTGTCGCCCCAATCAATGGCGGCCCATCTCGGCGGGTGACAGCTTATTACTTTCTCCGCGCGGGTCCCCCGCCCCTCCCCTCGGCCCTCCCGCTCCCCGCCCCCTGTCCGTGCCGGTAATTATGACCCCCGATGACGGCTCTCGTTACTTATCGCCGCCGCCGCGCCTAATTAGCCGAAAATTGAAATTGGAAAAACGTCAGTCCCGCAAAAACGATTTCTGGACCTTGGTGAACCTAGAGGATCCATCTCTTAGAGCCCAGTCATCGTTTTTTTTTTTTTTTTTTTTTTTTTTTCTTGTTTTTTTTCTTGTTTTTTTTTGGGGGGGGTTGTTCCTCCCCTTTCATCTTCTTCTTCTTCTTCTCTCTTCTTCTTTCTTCTTCTATCAGTCTTTCTTTTTGTCGCCCTTCCCTGCTTCTCTTGTCCTCTGTTCCCCCTCCCCGCCACATCTCTCTCTCTCTCTTTCTCTCTCTCTCTATCTCTCTCTCTCTCTCTCTTTCTCTTCTTTCTCTCCGTCTATCCCTCCCTCTCCCTCTCTCTCTCCTCTCCTCTCTCTCTCTCTCTCTCTCTCTCTCTCTCTCTCTCTCTCTCTCTCTCTCTCTCTGTTTCTGTGGTCTGTCCGTGCTCCGCTTTCTCATCGTTTTTTTTTTTGTTGTTGTTTTTTTGTTTTGTTTTTCTGTCCTTAGCCTCTCTCCCCCACTTCTGTGGGTAGTTTTCTCGTTTAGCCTCGTCTCTTTTTGGACGCTATGAAAACTTGGGAGATGAGACAGTGTTTTTTTTTTTTTTCCTTTCAATTTTGCCTCCCCTCCTCCCTGCCGTTTCCTTCCTCTTCCTGCTTTCCTTCCCCAGCCGTTGCTCTCTCTCTCTCTCTCTCTCTCTCTCTCTCTCTCTCTCTCTCTCTCTCTCTCTCTCTCTCCTCTCTCTCTCTCTCTCTCTCTCCCTCCCCTCTCTCTCTCTCTCTCTCTCTCTTCTCCCTCCCTCCCTCCCTCCCTCTCTCTCTCTCTCTCTCTCTCTCTCTCTCTCTCTCTCTCCAGTGTGTATATGTGTGGAAGCAAGTAAGCAAGCCAGCAAGCAAGCACCTGTGGTGTGTGTGTGTGTGTGTGTGTGTGTGTGTGTGTGTGTGTGTGTGTGTGTGTGTGTGTGTGTGTGTTCTTGTCCTAGGCATTGCTTTAACCGCTTTTATACATTCAGTTCTATGATTTTCAATTCGTATGCGAAATGAGGTTTTCGCTCATTGTTAGCCGCGTTCATGCAATGAACTTGATTCCTAACGTGTTGTCAGTTTCTGCATGGTTCCTTCACACAGCTGACAATCAACGTGGTAATCCAAAGGACAAGCGTTCGAGTTCCATCCTGTGGATGTTCCAGCATTGTCACGGGCGCTCCCAGACAGCCGCCATGGTGCAGTGGTTAGCACTTGGGGTTGTGGGGTTGTAGGTTCAAGTTCCACCGGAGGCATTCACATGAGTGTGTGTGTGTGTGTGTGTGTGTGTGTGTGTGTGTGTGTGTGTGCGTGGTGCGTGCGTGCGTGCGTGCGTGCTGTGTGTGTGTGTGTGTGTGTGTGTGTGTGTGTGTGTGTGTGTGTTGTTTGTTTTTCTTTTTTTTTTTTGTTGCTAGCTCTTACCCGCAGTAGAATTTTTCTTTTCCTCTCGCGCGAAGGTTATGTCGAGTTTCATCTACTCAAGGCATGCGTTTCCGAAAGTGTTGCTCAAATTCCCTGACCAATATCGCAAGTTTATGTGTCTCCCGGGCCTGATGTGACGTTCGGATACATTTTGAAAGCCCTGCCACCGACCCCAGTTCGGCATGAGAACATTTCCTGAACCGCTCTCCTCCCCTGCTCCTATTCCTCAAATTGGTGGCCTGAGTGTCATTGTCAAAAATACCGGATAGGAGACGCTCGCACAGGCTGCTCTGTGACTAAGCTGTCCTCGTCATCAGTAAAGGGGCTAAGTCAGGTGGTGTCCAGCGTGTCTACTGGATCTGGACACTGACCCTCACCGCATGGACTCGGCGGCAGTGCGGTGTTTCCGTTTGTGGGTATCTTCATGGCGACCCGATGTTGACTGCTGTTTTGGAAATACCGGGTAATCAGGCTGCGACAGAAACAGTCTAGAGTGCGGCTATGTAAAGGGAAAGCAATCCACCACCAAGGGGAAATAATCGACCACTGATCAGGACGGGGGAGGGGGGGGGGGTGGTAATTTTCTATTGTGGCCTAGACGTGCAGCAGTTGCGTGCGATTTTCGGATGCTAGTTTCTTCAAATTCAGTGCACTTCGTGAAATACTTGACACCCATGAACCTGTGCGGGTTTCCTTCACGTTTGAAACCATTTGACTGTGCGACAAATCGGTTTGTGAAATGAGGGGGATCGCCATAGACGGAATGTTTTTTGTTTGATTGTTTGTTTTCGGGTTTTAATCATTTTGAGTCTGCAGCCAGTCGGTTTGACGAAATAAGGGAGATTGTCACATATAGGAAGGGTTGTTCTTGTTGTTTCCCCAGTCCTTTTTATTCTGCGACAAGTCTCTTGGTGAAGTTATAGGGAGGTTGTCACAGACAGAACGGGTTGTTGTTGTTGGTGTTGTTTCCCCAGTTTTTAACCTTTTTTATTCTGCGACAAGTCTCTTGGTGAAATTATAGGGAGATCGTCACAGACAAAAGGGGTTGTTGTTGTTGGTGTTGTTTCCCCAGTTTTTAACCTTTTTTATTCTGCGACAAGTCTCTTGGTGAAATTATAGGGAGATCGTCACAGACAAAAGGGGTTGTTGTTGTTGGTGTTGTTTCCCCAGTTTTTAACCTTTTTCATTCTGCGACAAGTCTCTTGGTGAAATTATAGGGAGATCGTCACAGACAAAAGGGTTGTTGTTGTTGGTGTTGTTTCCCCAGTTTTTAACCTTTTTTATTCTGCGACAAGTCTCTTGGTGAAGTTATAGAGAGATCGTCACAGACAAAAGGGGTTGTTGTTGTTGGTGTTGTTTCCCCAGTTTTTAACCTTTTTTATTCTGCGACAAGTCTCTTGGTGAAATTATAGGGAGATCGTCACAGACAAAAGGGGTTGTTGTGGTGTGTTGTTTCCCCAGTTTTTAACCTTTTTTATTCTGTGACAAGTCTCTTGGTGAAATTATAGGGAGATCGTCACAGACAAAAGGGGTTGTTGTTGGTGGTGTTGTTTCCCCAGTTTTTAACCTTGTTTATTCTGCGACAAGTCTCTTGGTGAAATTAAGGAGATCGTCACAGACAGAACGGGTTGTTGTTGGTGTTGTTTCCCCAGTTTTTAACCCTTTTGACTCAGCGACAAGTCGGTTGGTGAAATGAGGAAGATCGTCACAGATTCGTGTTACAGTGAGAAAGGAGGGAGATGCCTTGATAACCAT
>CM065725.1:2786487-2791487 GCA_033310375.1 Conus canariensis | reverse complement strand
GTACTACCCACCTTTCAAGAGGGCACGTGTGCACCGTTCAGAAATACAGTTCTGTTGTCCTTCTCACACTGCAGCCTCCGTGAGAGAGAGAGAGAGAGAGAGAGAGAGAGAGAGAGAGAGAGAGAGAGAGAGAGAGAGAGAGTGCTGACACAAGGTTGTCTAGTACACTTGCATGTCTCTCTGTCTCTGTCTGTCTGTCTCTCTGTCTGTCTGTCTGTGTGTCCCTCTCTCTCTCTCTCTCTCTCTCTCTCTCTCTAACACACACACACACACACACACACACACACACACACACAACACACACACACACACACACACACACACACACACACACACACACACACACACACATATCCCGCCACACATATGGATATATGCACTACCAATAGCTACATAGACACATACCCATTTACGCTCATGGTGCATGCATCCATTTTGCCGGAAAGTGCATAAATTTACGTGACAAAACTGGATTTTGAATAAACGGTTTGCTTTGTGTTTGTTTATGGACAAAAAAATGTACATTTTCTTTTTCTTTTTTCTTTTTTTTCCACATAGAAATAGAAAAGTTGCATAGAACTGTTATAGTAGAAACTGAAATGTAATAAAGCCTCATCTTTCATGGAAATGTAGCGTGGCAGTAGAATAGGGTTGTTGATTGCTGTCATTCTCATCACAGAGACAGATAGAGACGAGTGAGAGAAAGCTGTGTATCATTGCACGCAGTGAGTAGACGTGAAACTCCACAGGAAACCAGCATGTCCCAAGCAAACCTGCTGACGGAGCCCCTGCACGGTAGCTCGAAAAGCCAGTGTGGACGACGTGCATGGGACTCTGTGAAGAAGATTGCCAGGGATTGTTAAAGATCTTGCCTGTGCTCGCCCGAAACGCCGCAAGAAGGAAAAGAAAAAGGTGGAATGTTTGTGAAAGAAGACATGGTATGGGTGAATACACTATAACCCTATCTGATTTTCATTATGAAATTACCAGTAATCATTCCTTCACTTTCACCATGTGTATGATAGTCATTCCTATAGAAGATGTTACACTTTAGTTTCATTTTATTGTACCAAGTATACTTTAGTTTCATTTTATTGTACCAGGTATACTCTAGGGTTGTGTGCCATTATCACCCCTCGTTTTGGGAGCATGTACGATCTGTTTGATACTGTTTTTGCAATTTTTTATCCTGAAGGTTTCACAGATAATTTCAAAGATTTTCCTTCTGTAAGCTTCGCTGCTCCCCACCGATCCCCCTCTACTCTATGCCCTGTCCACCCACCCCCTCCTCTACAAGTCTCTCCTCTCTCTCTCTCTCTCTCTCTCTCTCTCTCTCTCTCTCTCTCTCTCTCTCTCTTGTAACTCTACCAAATGATTATCCATGACTTTTGGTTCCAGTTTGTGTGTTCATTAAATCCTTTTGTTCCGTGATCTCTCCATGACTTGTGCCATCTCCTCTGTCCTTGGCTCGTTAAGCCAGATGATCTGTTGAAACACTTTCTGAACTGCTTTCACTTCCTCCAGCTGAGAAGGTTTGCAATGGGACTTGCGTGCATAGAAGTTGGCCAAAGGCGCTGATTGGTTGAGGACGTCGGGGGGGGGGGGGGGGGGGGGGGGGGCTTTGGAGGTTCCTGGTACTGTTAACCGCACCCTGTTTGACGTGATCAGTATAGTACGCCAACCGGGGAGTACCTTACCAGTGCATCCATACACTTTAGATGTGTTTGTTTTTCGTCATTTCATGAGAAATAAGAATTTTGAATACACCTCACATTGAAAAAAAAAATTTTTTTTGATGTGAACTCCACAGTTACTGTACTCTCTCTCTCTCTCTCTCTCTCTCTCTCTCTCTCTCTCTCTCTCTCTCTCTCTCTCTCCTCTGTTTGTATGTCTCTCTCTCCAAAGCAAATGTTTTTTTTTTTATCATTTATCTGCTTAACGTTTGCATTTGGCAATTGCAGGTGCTAGCGCAACCGAACAAACTTGCCAGAACAATGAATACTTGGTCAGATATTTCTAACCACTCCCTGCTCGAAGACGTTCCACCAACTTATAGAGCAGCTTGGTGTTGCAATGACTGATATTCAATAAATAATATATATATATATATATATATATATATATATATATATTGAATATCAGTCATGCTCACCTCCGAGCAGGAAGTGATGGGGAGGGGAGGGGGGGGGGAGGAAAGGGAGAGAGTGAGAGTCATCACACAGTAATGACAAACTGTTAAACACGATTGAGAAAACAAACACTTAAGTGTGAGGGAGGGTGGAGGGTGGAGGGGGGGGGGGGGGCAGTGAGAAAGAATTAATTTGTCCTAATGAAAAAAGAAAAAAAAAAAGGTCTGTGTGACCGTTGTCCATGGTCCGGTTGGAGCCCTGTCGAAAAAAAAATGGCCGTCAAATTTTCAACTAAACTGGACATTTTCTTAGAAACTGTTACCAGTGTCTGCTGTTGGTTGATGCATAGTTAAAAGGTACCACTATCAAAGTACATCTTATAAAGACCAGATCGTTTGATTGAATAGATTCCATTTACCGAGCTGATAGACTACGTGTAAGTAAATGTCTTACGAAATATTCAGTTTATGAATATATCTTTTTTAAATGGTGGCAAATTCATACTTGATGAAAGTTTCATGTTGCTGCGGATCTAGCATGGAAAACTTTACGAATGCATCCAAGTGAAAGCAGCGTATTTGCTTATTGAAAACTAAGTGACCAAAACTAACAGATATGAATTCGTGGTGGTGGGGAAAACCCAAGACGTCAGCCTGTTAATTGTAGCATATTAGTTGGCTGAAAACTAAGTGACCAAATCTAACAGATGTGAATTCGTGGTGGTGGGAAAAACCCAAGACGTCAGCCTGTTAATTGTAGCATATTAAGACGTTAGCCTGTTAATTGTAGCATATTAAGACGTTAGCCTGTTAATTGTAGCATATTAAGACTTAGCCTGTTAATTGTAGCATATTAGTTGGCTGAGAATCAAGTTTCCAAAACTAACAAATGTGAACTTGTGATGGTGAAGAAAAACCCGATATGGTAGGCTGTTAACTGTGTGGAAATGGAGGCTAAATAGATTTTTTTTTCAAATTGTACCGAAAGAAAATGTTATTATCCTGTAATTTCGTAGGTCATTATACTAGTCATTAAGCTGTTAAATAACATTGCAACGAAGGCATTAACTTCCTAAGAAAAAACAAAACAAACAGAGCCTAAACTGCTTTTCTATAGAATAAAGAATTTAAAAAAATCCGATAAGGAACGGATTGACACACGCCATCGTGGGGACTTTAAAGATTAATTTGTGTAATTGATCCCTTTTTTATATTCCCATTCCATGCGGGAAACATCGTTCAACACGTAGGCGGTGCCAATGCGATTAATGAGAATTGATGAGAGGAATGGACGTTGTGTGACGTCAGTTCCGGCTAAACCTGAGTTTTGCGTCATGTAAAGGATTATTGAGTGCTAATGAGGATGACGTAGGTAGTAGTCCAGGAAACGCTTCTTTCATTGCTTTCCATTTGTGACAACTACAGCTAGGGCTGTCGGCAATGGTGAATTACATTCTTTCTTTTATCATTGCTTTCCATTTGTGACAACTACAGCTAGGGCTGTCGGCAATGGTGAAAATTCGTCATTCTTTCTTTTATCATTGCTTTCCATTTGTGACAACTACAGCTAGGGCTGTCGGCAATGGTGAAAATTCATCATTCTTTCTTTTATTTCCTTCCGTATTATTCTCTTCTTTTTTTTTTTTTTTCTTTTTCTTTCTTTTCATGTCTTTTCTTCCCTTCTTTTCTTTGATTTTTGTGTGTGTATGTTTTTTGTTTGTTTGTTTGTTTTTTGTCACGGTTGTTTCTTTTCTTTCTTTGTTTTCGCCCCTTTTGTTAACTTTTTGGTCAGCCGATCTGTCGCATGTTCCTTACAATTTTGTTTGCCCACTGTGTAGCATCAGACAGGTTGCATTGTGGTCGCAGATGTTATTCTGTTGAGAGTTCTTCTGTCATGATCGACAATCCCATTTTTCCGCCAGTTGAAAATCATGTTGATCGTGTGTGTGTGTCTGTCTGTCTGTCTGTCTGTGTATATGTGTGTATTTTGGTTGTGTGTGCGTGTGCATGCGTACGTGTGTGTGTGTCTGTCTGTCTGTCTGTCTGTGTTATGGTGTAATTTTGGTTGTGTGTGCGTGTGCATGCGTACGTGTGTGTGTCTTAAGAGGGTTTCCGTTCAAACCCTCGATGATCATCTTTCTGTGTGAAACAAGAAAAACACTGTTGTTCATTCTTCGTAGCGAGTCTTCATCGTGGGCTGATAAATCAGTTCTCACCGTCATAACTTCATCTCAGAGTCCAAGTAGCCCGCCAAAGTGAAGCAAATGGCCAAAGCTGTCACCACGGATGGCTGGTCTTTGCCGTCTGAAGCGTGTCGTGATGTCGCTCCATGTTATCGACTGATAGGTCTTCTTGTTGGTTTGCATACTGGTTTGAGAGAGAAAAAATGCACCCGAAGTTGCGAGGCGGAACCCGAGAAGTAGTGTCCTCAAATGGAAAAGCAACCATTTAGGACATTGGTTTTGATGGTGTTCCCTTTAACAGGAAGTGATCTTGCATGTGGCCGAACAAAAGGTTATGGCCACGGAGTGATAGGCCAGATGTTGACTGGAGGTAACCGAAAAGAGTCTAAGCGAGCGGAGTGTAGGAGATGGTGTTGGACGGGATGGTAACCGAAAAAGAGTTAGAGCGAGCGGAAGTGTAGGAGATGGGTCGTTGGACTGGGATGGTAAAACCGAAAAAGAGTTAGAGCGAGCGAGAAAGTGTGAGATGGGTCGTTGGACTGGGATGGGTAAACCGAAAAAAGAGTTAGAGCGAGCGGAAGTGTAGAGATGGGTCGTTGGACTGGGATGGTAAACGAATAACCGAAAAAGAGTTAGAGCGAGCGGAAGTGTAGGAGATGGGTCGTTGGATGGGATGGTAAAACCGAAAA
>CM065725.1:2763987-2781487 GCA_033310375.1 Conus canariensis | reverse complement strand
GGAGTGTCTATCTCTTTGTGTGACATGTTAGACCGATGACAGCTTATCGTCGTGGCTCGCAACCCTTTTTCTTTTTTAATCGTTGTATATGTCATCAGCATAACTTTTTAACTCAGGTAAAGCCTGCTATGTTTTGTTCACAATGAGAAAGTTAAAAAAAAATGGGGGGGGGGGGATTTGCTATTGATCAAAGGTTACAAGAATGGAGGATTCTGTTTTGTTTTGTGTTTGTGGTGCGTGTGCTTGTGTGTGTGTGATGTGTGTGTGTGTTGTGTTGTGTGATGTTGTGTGTGTGTAAAAATCAAACTTTCTTTTTGCTTATAGGTGGTAGGTTGGCAATTCCTGTTCTCTGGTGAATTCTGAGGTAGACACGGTAACGCTTTCCTTCCCTGCTGTTTGCAGCCTCCCTGGCAGTGACTGACATGTAGTTTTGTGGTTTAGGGACTTGGAATGAGATTTGTTTGAATTGCTCTTGCTTTGACTTTGTGTTTTTTGATTCACTTAAGTAGGTTTTGCGATGATTTGTCGTTTTTGGTCAATGGTTAATGAGTTACAATGATATTGTTTTTTCGATCATGATAATGAGTGACGTGAATTGTCGTTTTAGGTCAGGGTTAAGAGTTTACGATAATTTGTGTTTGGAGGTCAGTGGTTAATGAGTTATACGGATGGAATTTGTGTTTGACGTCCTTGGTATGAGTCAATGTTGTTTGTGTATTAAGGGTTAATGGGTATGACCATGGGCACAAATTTGTTTTAGTCAATGGTTTATGGTAAATGACCCTATGCAGATAATTTGTGTTTTTACAATGGTTCCCACTACAACCATCCAATAATTGTTTTAGATCAATGTTTATGGGTCAAGAACCATGCCACATTATTTGGGTTTTTAGATCAATGGTTTATGGGCAACGACCACCACATTATTTTGATTTTTAGATCATGGTTTTTTACCACTGCCACATCTGTTTTAGATCAATGGTTTATGATAACAGCCCATGCCAATATTTGTGTTTTTAGATCAGTTTTAGAACAACCATGCCACATAATTTGTGTTCTTAGACAAAGGTTTTGAGTAGACCATGGCTCCTTGGATGCTAAGCATCAGAGATTAATGACGCATCTTGCGCGCTTCGGTAAACACTGCGCAATTGAAATTGCGTGCCAATCGCCAATTGTTTTTTTTTTTTCTTTCTTTTTTTTAATCCTTACGAATGGCTTACCTTGGAGTCTGAGTCTTCATCCAGAGAACTGGTAGTGTGAATGACTGGCTGCTGTCGAGCTCGCAAACAACCGTGGCACGATCAGATCATCGACTGCCCGACTGACAACACAGACAAACAGATAACAGGACAAAACACAATGCATTTTGACCTCTTGGGTCTTCTTCAGGCACAAACAAGCAACATTTAGGACAGTGAAAATGAAGAAGGAGCAACTCACTTATCTTCTCATATTCGGCGCAAGATGGGTGTTGGAGAAGATAAGAGGTTGCTCGTTCTTCGTTTTCTTTGTCCTAAATGTTTGTTTTCTGCCAGAACAAGACCCAAGAGGTCGAAATGCATTGTGTTTTGCCCAGTAATCTCTATAATCTGTTTGTCTGGATTGTCTTGCCCTAGTACCCTTTCCTTTTCAAAATTTGCTTCATTTTCCACCCTCCGTCACCTCGTTTTGAAATTGACTGGGCTGACAGTTCTTGTGGCAGGTAGATTAAACCAAAGACAGTAGTACCCTACCCGATGGACGTTGCCTGCGCTTAGGCCAGTGTCAGACACACACTCGGACACATCTGTATGTCTGTAATCGTTGTTTGGTGTGTTTGTATGTGAATAAAATGATCTTATAGATCGATTCCACACGCATCATGTTGTGGTCTGCGCAGGGACAGCAGACCAAGGATTTCTGTTTCATGCTAAGGACCGTACGGTCCTCGGACCGCCTCTCTCGGGGGATTGTCTGTCCTTTTTTGACATCCAAGCATTCCTTGCCACCCGAAAACCTGCTGCCCCCCACCCCAGAGATGTGTATCCCCTTTTGGGTCTCTGCTGTTTGTAGGCTCCAGTAGGTCCGTTCGGTTCGAGGGGGTAGCTCTCTCTGTCTCTGTCTCTGTCTCTGTCTCTCTCTCTCTCTCTCTCTCTCTCTCTCTCTCTCTCTCTCTTCAACCGCACACTTGTGATGGCTGGTCTCATTCCTTATTTTAACATTCCACCCTCGTCTGATAACACAACACTGAAGAAACCAGCGTTGTTGCGTCACTGCCCGGTTTGCTACGAGGCTTCCCGCTTTGTGCAGGAAGAACTTGCCTTTTTCTCCTGACTAGAAGTCACCAGTGCCAGTCCTCGGGGTGTTTCTGGCAGCTCACCTCGGAAACCAGCTCCACGAAACGCTGAGAATGCATTGTAATGTTCAGACACATCTGAAAGTACGGTTGGCCTGAGCGCTTCGTTTTTGTGCGATGTGCCATTTATTTACCGGTTTGCCCACTTCTTAGGGTGAATAGTTAGGGTGACAGAGCAGAGATGTTGTTTTAGCTCTTTTTTTCTATTACTTTTTTCAGTTCCTCTTTTATCATCTCATTTTTTTCTTTCCTTCAATATTTGCCTGTTGTTGTTTTTTCAGGGTCTGCCTTTCTTTACTGCTGTTTATCTTTCTTCCATTATTGCCTTTTTATCCAAGTCTTTCTTTATTGCCTTTTTATCCAAATCTTTCTTTATTGCCTTTTTATCCAAGTCTTTCTTTGTTGCCTTTTTATCCAAGTCTTTCTTTATTGCTTTTTTTAATGTTTGTCTTTCTTTCTTTGTTGCCTTTTTATCCAAGTCTTTCTTTGTTGCCTTTTTATCCAAGTCTTTCTTTATTGCTTTTTTTAGTGTTTGTCTTTCTTTCTTTGTTGCCTTTTTATCCAAGTCTTTCTTTATTGCTTTTTTTAATGTTTGTCTTTCTTTCTTTATTGCCTTTTTTTATGTAAGTTGCGTTTTTTTCCCTACACACTCTCGGCTTTTGCGTGAGAGGTACTAGAATTCTTTCTAATGTTTCTTTTTTTTCTGTAGTGTTTCTGAATAAGCAACCGGCGATTGTCATATCTCTGTTTCCTTCTTTCTATTTTCCCTGCCTGCGGGAGACAAAACAAAACAAGAGGACAGTGTATTGTGTGTCGGTTGATGTGATAAAGTATGCTTGAAGATCTTTTTAATAAGAACACTTCTGTTTTCTGTTGATAGAGCAACCTGTACCACCGGAGACTGTAAACTTCAATCAATTGTTAATAATTTTTCAAAAAAATTTACGGCAGTTGATTTTGCAGCAAGTCCAGCTGGACATATTCCTTAGTCATTGTATACCAATACTCACTGTCTTATTCTCTAAGTGATAACGTCTGCACTCATCATTCCGTGTTTCCACCTGCTACTCTCACTGTTTTGGTTCCCTCCTCGATCACATTCCGTAGCAATTGGGGGGGGGGGGGGGGGGGGGGTGCATTGGGATGTCTTGGCAGTTTGGCTGAAATGGTGACTGCGTTCTCCCGTGCGTCACAGTGTTGGCGTGTGTTATACAGTCAATAGAGTAGTGTTTGTTTACCTGTTGTTTGATGTGACTGCATGTACCACATTTTGTTGGTGTGCACCGCCTGATAATGATTTACTTTGCCTAGTCTGCATCACGACTGTACTAGATATGGTTAGCCTACCGCCTGATAATTATTTACTCTGCCTAGTCTGTAATATCACTGTGAATATGTTTAGCTTACCGCTTGATAATTATTTACTCTGCCTAGTCTGTAATATCACTGTAGATATGTTTAGCCTACCGCTTGATTTTTATTTACTGTCTAGTCTGTAATATCACTGTGGATATGTTTAGCTTACCGCTTGATCATTATTTACTCTGCCTAGTCTGTAATATCACTGTAGATGTGGTTAGCCTACCGCTTGATAATCATGTACTCTGCCTCGTCTGTAATTTCGCTGTAGATGTGGTTAACCTACCCCCGGTCTCTATCACCACTGTAGAAATGGTTAGTGTACCGCTTGATAACCACTTACTCTGCCTAATCTGTAATACCACCGTGGATATGTTTAGCCTACCGCTTGATAATTATTTACTGTGCCTAGTCTGTATCACGAGTAGATAATGGTTAGTCTGTAAACCAGTTTTAGATGATTTACTTATGTTTTTTTTTTTTTTTTTAATTTCTTTCCTCATTCTGTCTTCCATTCCACAGTTCCTTCTTTCTCTCTTCTCCATTCTTTCATCAACATGATCTTTCTCTTTGCTGTACATTTCCGGATGCAAATTACTACATATTTTTTGTTATTAATCATATTTGTACATGTTTGACAATATCGTAGTAAATAATCTGTGAAACATATTAGAACTGAGTTGTCTTTTTTTTTTTTTCGGTTTGAATGGAATTGAGTGAGTGTTCAATGTATGCCGAGGAAAGTTTTTTTTTTTTTTTTTTTTTTTTTTTTTTGGTTGTTGTTGTTGGATATACAAACACATACACAAACAGACACAAATCCTAGACACAATCCTCTGAGTTCTTATAAACTACAAGCACATAATGGCAAACCAACGCACCCACTCACTCCATTTACACCCCCTCCCCTCCCCACCCACCCACACCCCCACTTTCTCTCTTCTTTTGATTTAATGATACACATACACATGCACATATTAAATCCAGGTATCTTATAATTCTAATTATCAATTTTCAAATAACACTTCATAATTACTCCAGTTAGTGTTAAATTTTGGCAGATTCAATTGCACAATTGCTATGTATTTTTCAAGAATATATCTTCTCCTTAGTATTTTTAGAAATACTGTTAATGAAGGATTTACTTATGTTTTGTTTTGTTGTTCAGCGTTGTTCTTTGTGGAAAAAAAGACGTATACGTGTGCCATAAGGAGTTTACTTGAAGGGTACGTGTGTACGATTCCCAGATATAAATGCATGAGCTTTTGTTAGATGTAGAAGTAGTTGTCATAAACCTTGAACTGGGTAGACCCACAAGTGAAGACGCAACCTGGAAATGAACGGTTTTCGCAGGAATTCCCTTTAATTTCAGAATATCCAAAATAATCTTCACATCAAAACAAGTCTAGGGCAAACACACTTGTCAAAATCAATTTTTTTTTTTTTTTTTTTTTTTTTTGGTTGTGCAATCTTTTTAGTGCGTGTATGTAAGACTGTTATACTGAAATGAAATGAGTACGTTGAGAAACGAGAAACTGCGCGATTAGTGTTCTGTGTGATTTTGCTCTCTTTACATTCCTAGCGCATTTCACCAGTATGTGATTGTATGTTTACATGTGCATCAAAGGATTTGTGATCCTCCCTACTCGAACAAGGAATGAAAGGGTGGAGTACTGTGAACTCCGATGCGGGGATATAGAATCGACATATTGTGTTACCTTGTTGTCATCCCTACTCGAACAAGTAAATACGAAATGGTGACGTACGGTGAGCTCCGACTCAAGAGATACAGGATTGGCAGACGTTAGGTTGTGGGGTCTGTGTCAGCTGTTTGTAACCATCTGTGGCCTGCCCACACGTGTGAGCCGTTTATGGAAGGTGCTTTAACGCAACACCTGGCGACAGTCCTGATTTCAGTGCAGCTTCTGCCGGGACCAGTAGAATGGCAAGTGAAGGAAGGGCCGAGTCAGTGAACCTTCAACCTGCCTTCAGCTTCTAGATATGAAGGTCAAGCCATCGGTCCAGGTGTGATTCACATTCCTCTCCCTTGCCGGCGCGCACTCTGTAACCCGCATGACGGACAAGGACGGTTTTCAAGCCGTCAAAGCCCGACTCCACGAGTGGTTCGAGCTCACGACCGTCGGCTCAGATGAAACCGGGAAAACGATTTCTGTGACGTGGTCAGATTGTTGAACGGTTTCCTCTGATGTAGGTCAGCGACATTGTTGAGGATGGTTTAAAAAAAAAAAATAATAAAAATTAAAAAAAAAAAAACCCAGCTTCAGAGGCCGGGACTGTCCCTGGTCCTGCGGATGCCAGAACTCTTTTCTTTGTGAAACTCGGCTCCCACCATTTGAAAATTTCGGCACTAAAAATTTCCTCTTTTTCTCATTCTTTTTCGTGTCAACCCCCCCCCCCCCCCCCCCCCCCCCCCCCCCCCCCCCCCCCCCCCCCCCCCCCCCCCCCACCACCCCACCACTCCCCCTTCCTTCCCCACCCCACCCACCAACTTGTTTCTTTCCCTTTCTTTTTCTATTTCTTTCCTCTACTTCTTCTTCTTCTTTTCTTCTTCTCCTTCCTCTCTCTTCTTTATTTCATCTTCTTTTCTTCTTCTTCTTCTTCTTCTTCTTCTTCTTTTCTTTTTTCTTCTTCTCCTTCTTCTTCTTCTTCTTTTTTTCTTCTTCTTCTTCTTCTTCTTCTTTTTCTTCTTCTTCTTCTTCTTCTTCTTCTTCTTCTTTTTTCTTCTTCTTCTTTCTTCTTCTTCTTTTTTCTTCTTCTTCTTCTTCTTCTTTTCTTTTTTCTTCTTCTTTCTTCTTCTTCTTCTTCTTTTTCTTCTTCTTCTTCTTCTTCTTTCTTCTTCTTCTTCTTCTGTCTTCTTCTCTTTTCTATCCTCTTTTTCCCTCTGTCTTTTCGTGTTTTCTCTCCGTTCTTCAATCGTTCTTCTATCTATTCTCTGTTCGTTGTTTACGTTCATACATTGTCTCTCTCTTCTGTGTTCGGTGATGTTGCCCACCGTGTCAAATACAGTTGGTCTCAATCTATTCTGTGTTCGGTGATGTTGCCCACCGTGTCAAATACAGTTGGTCTCAATCTAATTCTGTGTTCGGTGATGTTGCCCACCGTGTCAAATACAGTTGGTCTCAATCTAATTCTGTGTTCGGTGATGTTGCCCACCGTGTCAAATACAGTTGGTCTCAATCTAATTCTGTGTTCGGTGATGTTGCCCACCGTGTCAAATACAGTTGGTCTCAATCTAATTCTGTGTTGTGTGTGGTCATGTTGTTCTTGCGGTGATGTTGCCCACCGTGTCAAATACAGTTGGTCTCAATCTAATTCTGTGTTCGGTGATGTTGCCCACCGTGTCAAATACAGTTGGTCTCAATCTAATTCTGTGTTCGGTGATGTTGCCCACCGTGTCAAATACAGTTGGTCTCAATCTAATTCTGTGTTCGGTGATGTTGCCCACCGTGTCAAATACAGTTGGTCTCAATCTAATTCTGTGTTCGGTGATGTTGCCCACCGTGTCAAATACAGTTGGTCTCAATCTAATTCTGTGTTCGGTGATGTTGCCCACCGTGTCAAATACAGTTGGTCTCAATCTAATTCTGTGTTCGGTGATGTTGCCCACCGTGTCAAATACAGTTGGTCTCAATCTAATTCTGTGTTCGGTGATGTTGCCCACCGTGTCAAATACAGTTGGTCTCAATCTAATTCTGTGTTCGGTGATGTTGCCCACCGTGTCAAATACAGTTGGTCTCAATCTAATTCTGTGTTCGGTGATGTTGCCCACCGTGTCAAATACAGTTGGTCTCAATCTAATTCTGTGTTCGGTGATGTTGCCCACCGTGTCAAATACAGTTGGTCTCAATCTAATTCTGTGTTCGGTGATGTTGCCCACCGTGTCAAATACAGTTGGTCTCAATCTAATTCTGTGTTCGGTGATGTTGCCCACCGTGTCAAATACAGTTGGTCTCAATCTAATTCTGTGTTCGGTGATGTTGCCCACCGTGTCAAATACAGTTGGTCTCAATCTAATTCTGTGTTCGGTGATGTTGCCCACCGTGTCAAATACAGTTGGTCTCAATCTAATTCTGTGTTCGGTGATGTTGCCCACCGTGTCAAATACAGTTGGTCTCAATCTAATTCTGTGTTCGGTGATGTTGCCCACCGTGTCAAATACAGTTGGTCTCAATCTAATTCTGTGTTCGGTGATGTTGCCCACCGTGTCAAATACAGTTGGTCTCAATCTAATTCTGTGTTCGGTGATGTTGCCCACCGTGTCAAATACAGTTGGTCTCAATCTAATTCTGTGTTCGGTGATGTTGCCCACCGTGTCAAATACAGTTGGTCTCAATCTAATTCTGTGTTCGGTGATGTTGCCCACCGTGTCAAATACAGTTGGTCTCAATCTAATTCTGTGTTCGGTGATGTTGCCCACCGTGTCAAATACAGTTGGTCTCAATCTAATTCTGTGTTCGGTGATGTTGCCCACCGTGTCAAATACAGTTGGTCTCAATCTAATTCTGTGTTCGGTGATGTTGCCCACCGTGTCAAATACAGTTGGTCTCAATCTAATTCTGTGTTCGGTGATGTTGCCCACCGTGTCAAATACAGTTGGTCTCAATCTAATTCTGTGTTCGGTGATGTTGCCCACCGTGTCAAATACAGTTGGTCTCAATCTAATTCTGTGTTCGGTGATGTTGCCCACCGTGTCAAATACAGTTGGTCTCAATCTAATTCTGTGTTCGGTGATGTTGCCCACCGTGTCAAATACAGTTGGTCTCAATCTAATTCTGTGTTCGGTGATGTTGCCCACCGTGTCAAATCTGTTCATTATTCTGTGTTCGTATGTTGCCACGTTTACGTTGTCTCAATCTAATTCTGTGTTCGGTGATGTTGCCCACCGTGTCAAATACAGTTGGTCTCAATCTAATTCTGTGTTCGGTGATGTTGCCCACCGTGTCAAATACAGTTGGTCTCAATCTAATTCTGTGTTCGGTGATGTTGCCCACCGTGTCAAATACAGTTGGTCTCAATCTAATTCTGTGTTCGGTGATGTTGCCCACCGTGTCAAATACAGTTGGTCTCAATCTAATTCTGATGATTTGTTCCGTGTGTAAAACGTAACAGATCCTACGCAACAAGGCGTTCAGAGCTGATCCAGACGTAGGAAATCCACATTGACAGATAAACAGGAAAAAATTTGTGCGTGCGCGCGCGACCGCGCGCGGGTAAAAACAGACAAAATTGTTGACTTTTTTTTTTTAATTGGGTTTTGTTTGTGTGCGAGTACATTTGCTTCTTCTTTCTTTGTTTTTAATTCTTACACGTTCGTGTGATGGTGTGTGTGTGTTTGTTTAAATTTTGATTCCCGTAGCCAATAAACCTTCAAGGTAGACTACCGAGACAGACACATGAACAACGATTTTGCTGCTGTCTGGATGTTCGTCACCATGACATTTTTGTCGGGAAACGAGAAATGCTTGATTCTTATCATGTACCTTTTTTTTCTTTTTTTTTTTTTTTGGAGGGGGGGGGGGGGGGGGGGTCGAGAGTTTTTGTGTTCTTGTTTTTTTGTTGTGTGTGTTTGTGTTTGTTGTTTTTTTTTTAATAAACATGCTGTTGGGTATGGTCGACCGGTTTTTAACGTGTTCCAGCTTCAGTGACGTCATTTACGTACATGCAATGACGTGTTCAGAGTGTTTTCAGCCTGGATTGCAAGCTGCGATGAATGGAGGAAGAATGGGAGCAAGCTACCTGACCGTGAATTCATGCCGGTCGTTCAGCTTTGTTCTTTTATACATTTTGTGAATGCGGATAGATCATGATGAACTAAAGCTTTTTGTATTGAACTCTTCTTATTTTTTTAATGTCGTCGGTTGATGTTGTCTTTTTTTCCACTATTTGTACCACAACAAAAAATGTTGATTCTGTATGTGCATTTTGATTCCGGAGCTTTGCTGTGCTTGAAATAAAGTTATTCTGGTGCTTCGTGGTAGTGGCTGTGTTTGTGCAGTTTCTGACAGTGTGTGTGTGTGTGTGCGCGCGCACGCGCGTGCGTGCGTGCGTGCGTGCGCACGCGCGCGCGTGCGTGCGTGTACACACACACACACATACACACACACATAAAATATATATATATATATATATATATATTGTGTGTGTGTGTGTGTGTGTGTGTGTGTGTGGAGAGAGAGAGAGAGAGAGAGAGAGAGAGGAGAGAGAAGAGAGAGATTTGAATAGGGTTCGTACATTTGTGTGTACGTGTATGGGGTAAGGAGGCAGTGTGAGTGTGTGGAGTTTGTGTATGTAGAAAGGGGCTGAGCTGCTTTTGTGGCGATGGATATCTCTGAGAACTTGGGGACATGGACAATAACTGAATGAATAAAGAAAGAAAGGTATGGAAAGGAGTGCTGAAAGCCAGATGCTTGTACAGATCATAGTAGTCGCATGCTCATACGTGCACATAAACCTATAAATATGCGCATAAGCTCGTGCAGCGATTCACAGACATCTACGCGAGGGTTGATTGCCGAAACCTAGTATCTCGTTTTTTCACTCTTTCACAGAAAACGCTTTTGAAAGTTTTAAAGGCTTGTCATAACGTTGGAATTGAAGTTTTCTTTAAAAAAAAATAATAATAATTGCTCCACATTTAGTACAGTAATCTCAAGTGTGTGTATTCAGTATTAATATCTAAAAAGTTTGTTTTCTTCATTTCATTTTGTAAACTATGAACATACATGGGGATACGACATTTTTGACAGCCACACATATCCTGTGAGTCGGCAGCAGAGAAAAGGGATCGCAAGTTCACTGTTTTGTTAGTAGCAAGACAAGGCGAAAAAAGAAGTGGGCAGCCGAAACCAAGTATCTTGACTGGAGAGCGCTCTGCTGTCATGTCAACAGTTGCTGTGCCTGACTTACTGACCGCGGCTTCATCGCTTCTTGAGATACTTGGTTTCGGCTGTCAGGTTTTAGTGAGAATGGCAGATTCTTGAAAAACGAATAATAGCATAAATAGATACTTGGTTTCGGCAGTCACTGTTCCTTGTTGTTCATCTAAACTTGTTTACGGTTCTAATCAATAACTAGATAAATATTGATCGTATTTCAAAAGAATTGCATTGATATGAAAGAGCATCATGTCCTGGATCTTTTGATACCAAAATGTCAAAATCACCAAATTGTCGAGATACTAGGTTTCGGCAGTCAACCCTCGTACGTGTGCGTGCTATGACATATTCATTCAATACATTTAGTATTAAACAAGTGGTCGGTCACCAGTAATTGATAACCATAAAGCGAACATCACTACCCCCCCCCCTCCTCTCTCTCTCTCTCTCTCTCTCTCTCTCTCTCTCTCTCTCTCTCTCTCTCCACGTTTGCTCAAAAGGAAGCTAACAATATCTCTTTAACGTAACACAAAAGGATAGTGACCAAGTTCACATTCTTTTCGTCCTTCAAATAAGGTATTCCTTGGAGATGTCACCGCATGGAATGAATCGGCACACACGAGTTATTGTGAAGTGTGCGACAGCTACAATAAGAAAGTGAACATAGGAACTTTCTCCCAAAGGAGAGTGTTAACAAGCAAGCACATGTACACCACGTTTCACAGATCAGCACTGTATCCTACAATGACAGAAAATGTCCCACAAACACCCTTCTCTCTGTCTTTATCTTAATTCTCAACACTTCTTTCTAAAGCAACACGACAATCCGTAACAAACAACACACACACACACACACACACACACACACACACACACACACACACACACAAAACGGACATTGACAAACAAGTAGGGTAACTCTTGCTCCCACGATGAAATAATTACAGGCCCATAACTCCAAACGAATGTAGCTCACGACACCAAATCGCCTGGCAGAATTCGTTTGTAGTCCTGGGCCTGTAATCATTTTATCGTGGGAGCAAGAGTTACCCAACTTGTTTGTTATTTACTGTTGCCTGCCCCAAGTAAAATTTCCTTCTGTCCGTAACATGTTAAAGGGTATTTGTGTACTGAAACCAGAATCAATATAATTAACCATACGCTTATATGAAAAACATCCCTTCCACTCCAGTATACATCAGCATTGCGTTAACAGAACAACACTATGCGAAAGTAATGTCAGTGAATCTCACACACATCGCACGGCAGGGCCGGATCCAGGGGGGGGGGGGGGGGGGAGTGCTTTGGTACTACAGCACCCCCCCCCCCCCCGGCTCAAAGTTGAACACCGGTGACCCCCTTGAAAATTTGTCTTAGTCTTATAATTTATACACTTTAAAAGTGTATAAATTATAAGACTAAGACAAATTTTCAAGGGGGTGTTCAACTTTCAACCAGAATGCACCTCAGGACAAAGGAGATGCTCTTGCAATAAGGTAACAATATTTTATTGTCTTTTGTGTATTTTGACTGTATATTAAACACAGTGCAAAACTGATGAAACGCTATGAATAATGTCTCCCCAGCTCACAGGAGATGCCACGAAACAGCTTTTAAAATGTCAAAAACCAATTTTCGGCCGGGGGGCTTTGCCCCTAGACCCCACCGGGGCCTAGGCGGCCCCTGGACCCCGGCCTAAACGTTTACCAGCACCCCACCTTAAAAACTCTGTGATCCAGCCCTGTCACGGGCCTGTTGGCAAATGAAACCTTCACGTTGGCGGAGTTGTTGTCTACATACAAGCTATTCAAATGAGACTAGATGAGACAGTAAGCTTGGTCGACAGTGCAGTGTTGTACACCTAGCTAGCGCACGTAAAAGATCCTACACAACAAGGGGTAGAGAGCTGATCCAGACGTAGGAAATCCGCATTCACGGATAAACATTAAAAAAAAAAAAAATCTTCCATACAAAAAATCTGTTAAACACAAACGGGAGAGTGTAAATAAGAGTGCGCGCGCGCGCGCGCGCGCGGACACACACACACACACACACACACACACACACACACACACACACATTAATTTTGTTTTATCCTGAATTTGTGTTGTCCTCAATTTCTTTTATCCTCAACTAGTTATTTCTATCCCCCTAAGCTTTCCTTCTGTGCTCGTAGTTTGCCGATAGTTTGATCATACATCAACCATAGGAGACGGCTGCAGTGACCATGTGTAGAAATTATGTAGAAGACAGCAACTATTGTGGAAATCAAGCTGCTTAACCGCTGAGAATTAAAAGCAATTCAAGCTTTTAAATCTCTGCTATAAAATCTTCTTCAACCGCAGTAGGCTGTGTATGTATATATTTTCATAAACTGATATGCACCTGAAAAGATTAGGCACACGCTGGGAACTAATTACCACACACACACACACACACACACACAAAAGTCACAGAAAAAAAATTTGCGGCTTACCAGCCAAACATGAAGCGCACGAAAAATGCGTGACATAACTCCCGAAATGTCACTAACAGCACCTGCACGTGAACTGTCAATCACGACCTTAAGTGAAGACTGTGGCCAAGAAAGCTCACTGATATATATATTCAGTGTTCACAACGTCCATGTTGGTTGGCAAAACCGGTTTGCAGCGGACACTTCGTCATTATTACTTCAATTTTTAAATTTCATTTTTCTAATGCTACGGAAAGGGATTCAAAGCCACAAAAGTAGTTTTAAATAGCGTGTTAATGGCTGGCGTGCTAATGGCTGGCTCCATGAACACTAATCTCTCGACAAGGAAATCCAAGATCTGGCGGGAGTGAGAGAGAAGATCTAGCGACCAATGCCGAGGAGACTTGGGGAAAGAGATCTTCAGAGGGACAACCATGATTGGGGACAGAGCTATTCATCATCTTGTAGGGGACGAAATCCAGATCCACGTGAACCACGCGAAGAACCACATGAAGAGACAGGAGACAGGGAGTAAAGGAGATAAACCGTCTCGGATATTCGCTGTCCAGTCGCTGTCGATGTTGACATCAGAATTGTCCTGACGACGTCTGACTCCTGCAGGGGAACTCTACAAAACCAGCGTCCAGCAATTTCTGAAGCTCGTTGGCATGAAAACCTCGGTGAGCTGCCAGGTGACGTCACGCCTACAGCAACTCTTCATCCAGAGGAGTTCGTCACTGCTGACGATGGACCCCTACAAGAATGATCGCAGGCTGGTGTTGGCAACACGGCTGGTCTCAAACTTGTGCAGCTGCAGGGACATTGTACATGGGAGTTAACTCTGTCATGACACCTGCTGACTTCAGACAGGTCTGTCTCCTTCGTGTGCCCATGGGAGATAAACAGTGACTCCCCTTTATACTCTTTTTTTTTCAATAAAGACGCCTGAATCATATGAATAGCTCTTTCAGATTCAAAGCTGACAGGTGTAGCGAAGCAAGTCTTGAATTCAAATATTTAGACCGTCATGACTGATTAGGAAGGTGCTGTTCTTAAGAGCTGTGATGTCTGGTCTGGGTCGGCATGTCAGCTGTAGAAGCTGCTGCTGATTCATGACCTACCAACATGGCGATGCACTACGCCACCAGTCCACAGTACCGCCTGCTCTGTGACATGTTGAGTCACCTGGCTTTCCTACCTGTCTCTGACATTCAGAACTCCATGCAGTTTCTGAGGTTCTGTCACACACCACGTTCGCACGCTCTAGGTCACGAACTCAGCATGCTAACTCCATGCACACGTATCTACTCATTCATTCAAAGGAACACTAACAGACCAAACCTTTTTTTTTTCAAACGCTTCCCTTCAATATAATAATTGTCAAAATCAAAATAAATACGTACATAAATCAAATCAATATTTCATGACACTCCAGTCTCTTTCCAAATTAATATATCATGACAAAATACTTTCTTCTTTTTCACTTTCACTCTTTCAACACTATGACAAAACTATTTGTCGCTGGGTATGAACGGTTTTCTTCCAGGCTGTTCAGGGGAGGCTGCCGCTCTAGGCTCGGACGCTGAGGTGCTCTGAAAGAAACCCCAGGTCCTGTAATTAATATTTAGAATTCTTTTCTCTTACCCTTTCTCTCTTTTTTTCCTTTTCTCTTCCATACACAAAATTCCATGTAAACACGAACGGATACTCACAAATCATCTTGTTTCTCCAAGCCGCCCCTATCTACAGTTGGGGTTAAAAAGTGAAATTTTCCCAAGAAAATTAATATTGCTTTTATATGTTTCCAATTCTTTTCAATACACGCGGCTGTCCATAAATCAATTACGAATTATTCACAAATCCATATTATCATTCCAAATATGTCAGTTACATTTACCCGACATTTATTCAATTTTTCTCTTTCCTTTTAAAGAAATCACACATCCCCAACTGATGCTCACCTCTAGGGAACAAGCACTAAGTTAATGCACTAGCAGACTTCTGCCAGCAATTACACTTCCAACCTCTCACAGGTCACAAGACATCGCTGACCTCTCACAGGCCACAGGACCCCAAGTCCTACTTTCACAACCCCCCAAGGCTTGTTTTGCCTAACAGGCAATACTCCAAGCTAGACGCAAAAAGGGAGTCAAAGTCCCTTCACCCCACAAGGGTTAACTAGAAGAATCCAGCGTCTGCTCTTGTCCAAGCCGTCCCCAGGTCTGATTCAAAAATTGTTATTCACTCAGTCACACAAAAGTGAGCTTCACGCATAATTCAAACCTACAGCGTCCTAACCAATCCAAATCATGTTCACTTACGTGGTGTCACACTATAATTTGATTTTTTTTCACACAGCTGTACAAACAGCGTGGTCCTACACCACAAGTGCAAATATTCACCAAAACATTTATCCATATTTTTCTCAACATCATTACATCAAATACATGTTCCCATTCCGTTCATGACACACATCGAATCACTAGTCAGGACAGGTTCAAGCCGCCGCAAGATCCACCCATGTCCACAAGACCTGCTGGATTAACTGTACAGAACATACCTCAGTGGACATTAATATCCCATTGGACAACATGCAGTAGATGATCTCGACGGAATTCAGCCTTTGAGAACGTTCCACGTTGCACTCATCTTTCCTCGGGCCAACTGGAACATTCACCTGGTACATACAACATTGTACAACAACCTTTGAACAAACAATACCTGTCGTGAACCCGAACAGCACGTTTTCACCTTCATTACGGTCACTGCCATTGGCAGACAATGGAATGGCATCAGCAGAAGGACGCCGCCACTTACCCCGCACTATCCTCTGCAAAATCACTGCTGGCGCTGGACCTGTAGAACGTTGTCAGGCGACGCGATGCTCAGGTGCAGGAGCAGGTTGACACCTGGGTGCACGGCGAGGCAGGGCAGGAGGGCTGGAGGGAAGACTGTTGATGAACTGCTTGCCAGGCGTCCGGCGGAAGGTCAGACCCGTCATGGAGACTGGACGGTGAGTTGGTCATTGTGCGAGTCTTCTTCTGTGGCTTTCTTTTCTTGTGACTTTATCTTGCTGTATTTTTCCTCCTCTCCCCTTCCCTGTCCCCTAACACACACACACACACACGCAAACGCGCGCACACACACACACACACACACACACACACACACACACACACACACACACACACAAAACTACACATAAGGTAAGGTAAGGTAAACTCACACACACACACCACACACACACACACACACACACACACACACACACACACACACACACACAACACAACACATAAACTCGCACACACACACACACACACACACACACACACACACACACACACACACACACCCCACTCACTCACACACACACACACACACACACCACACACACACACACACACACACAACACAACACAAACACATAAACTCGCACACACACACACACACACACACACACAACACACACACACACACACACACACACAAACACACACACACACACACACACACACACACACACACACACACACACACACACACACACACACACACACACACACACACACACACACACACACACCACACACACACACAAACACACACACACACACACACGCACACACACACACACACACACACATAAGGTAAGGTAGTAAGCCACACACACACACACAACACACACAACACACCACACAACACACATAAACTCGCACACACACACACACACACACACACCACACACCACACACACACACACACATAAGCACGCGCCATCCCCTAACCCTGGCTTTCCCTTTCACCCCCAGGGGCTTCCCCTTTCAAACCTCTCTCCATAAAATATTGACTTCTAGCACTCTATTGCCTTGGTGGCCCTAACAAATCCGAAGGCCATGCAGTCACCACTCAGGGACACAAAAAAAAAAGAAAAAAAGAAGAAGAAAAAAAGAAAGAAAAAAAAAACCCACCGTTACCAACCCAAAAGAAGTGAGAAAGGAGCTATCACAGCGAGCGGCCGATTCACGGTACCGCAGCGCTATCAGGGATCCCCCCTCCACCACCTTCTTCTCCCTCCCCCATCCCTCTCTCCCGCCCTACCACCACCCCCTCCTCCCCCCTACTGCCTCCCCCCCCCCTCCCCCAACACACTCTGAGCCAGTCAGTCGGCCAGTCATCGATATGTTGTCTCTGCGACGCTTGCTGCTGCTGCTTGCTGCTACTGCTGCCGCTACCGCTGCTACTGCTTCCAGATTCCCCCCCCCCACCCCCCACCCCCTCCGCCCCATCTTCCTCCTCCTCCTCCATTCCTCCCTTTCTGCGGCTGCCTGCCTGCCTGCCTGCCTGCCGCGGGCGTGACGTAACATGGGGCGCGGGAATGGCACGTGCGGCGACACAAGCGCCTCTCGCCCTCAGGGACAGGGTCAGCAACTCTGACCCGCTCCCGGCCCC
>CM065725.1:2746487-2748987 GCA_033310375.1 Conus canariensis | reverse complement strand
CAGACTGCTAAGGAGTTCCTTTGGTTTCTGTTTTTGTTGTTTATTTGTTTGTTGTTTTGTTGTTATTCTTGTTGATGATGTTGGTGGAATTTCTGTTTGTTTGCTTGTTTGTATTTTTGGTGTATTTTTTATTTCTTATTTTGTTTATTAGTTTTTGTTGTTTAAGTGTTACAGCCCGCCCATAAAACCAGAAGTTCGTTTCGCAATCATTCCTGTTTTCAAGACTACTCCTCTCTTCCCTTGCCAAGAAAACAACAACATCACCACCAACAGCAGCAGCAGCAACAACAGCAACAACAACAAAAAGATAAAAACAAACCTGAAAGAGAGCAAAGGACCAAGAGAGAGAGAGAGAGAGAGAGAGAGAGAGAAGAGAGAGAGAGAGAGAGAGAGAGAGAGAGAACCGAAAGACAAAAACCAAAGAGAGAAAGAAAGGAAGGAAGGAAGAAAAGAGGGGGGGGGGGAGGGAGGAAGGCCCAGAGAAACAAAAACAAAGGAAATGGAAAAAAGGGCAAAAACGACGAGGGAAAAGAAGGACGGTAAAGCCCAGAGAGAACCTATGACATTTAGCCTGTTTCTTTGCGGTCCGGCCGCCCTGAATAATTGCGCATTTTGGCGAGTCGCCGCTGATTGAAAGCCGGCCATCAAACGAGAATTAACGAGGGCCAGCCTGCGGGGTGCAAATGAGATGAAGACGAAAGTCAAACTGAAACCCTCAACTGCACAGTAGAGAGAGAGAGAGAGAAGAGAGAGAGAGAGAGAGAGAGAGAGAGAGAGAGAGAGAGAGAGGAGAGAGAGGGAGGGAGGGAGAGAGAGCGAGGGGGAGGGAGGGAGAGAGAGGGAGGGAGAGTAAGAGAGAGGGAGGGAAAGAGAGGAAAGAGAGAGAGAAGAGGGAGGGAGAGAGGGGAGAGAGAGAGAGGGGGGGCGGAGAAGAGAGAGAGGAAAATAGAGGAAGAGAGAGAGAGTGGAAAGAGAGAGAGAGAGGGGGGGAGGAGGAGAGAGAACGGGGAAGGGGAGGGGACGGAGGAGTGGGCGGTAAGGTTGGGGGGGGGGGGAGAAGATGTGGAGACGGAGGGTGGACGGGGATGGAGTCTTTATTTTTTAATTATGATCGAAGAGGAAGGAGGAGGGAGTGAGAAGGGAGTTAGAGGGGTTGTCACACACCACGTTCGCACGCTCTTGGTCACGAACTCAGCATGCTGACTCCATGCACATGCATCTACTCCACTCATTCAGAGGAACACTAACAGACCAAACCTTCGTTTTTAAACGCTCCCTTTCTTTATAATGATTATCAAAATCAAAATGAATACATACATAAATCAAATCAATATTTCATGACACTCCAATCACGTCTTTCCCAATTAATATATCATGACAAAATACTTTCTTCTTTTCCACTTTCATTCTTTTACACTATGACTCCAGTCAATACTAAATGTTCCTGGGTAAGACAATCTTCTTCCAGACTGTTCACGGGGAGGCTGCCGCTCTAGGTTCGGACGCTGAGGTGTTCTGAAAGAAACCCCAGGTCCCGTAATTCATACTTAGAAGAATTCTTTTCTCTTACCCTTTCTGTTTTTTTCCTCTTCTCTTCCATACACAAAATTCCATGTAAACACGAACGGATACTCACAAATCATCTTGTTTCTCCAAGCCGCCCCTACCTACAGTTGGGGTTAAAAAGTGAAATTTTCTCAAGAAAATTAATATTGCTTTTATATGTTTTTTTTTTTTCCAGTTCTTTTACATACACGCGATTGTCCATAAATCAATTACGAATTATTCACAAATCAATATTATCATTACAAATATGTCAGTTACATTTACCCGACATTTATTCAATTTTTCTCTTTCCTTTTAAAGAAATCACGCATTCCCAACTGATACTCACCTCTAGGGAACAAGCACAATTACACTTCCGACCTCTCACAGGTCACAGGACTTCGCTGACCTCTCACAGGCCACAGGACCCCAAGTCCTACTTTCACAACCCCCAAGGGTTGTTCTGCCTAACAGGCAATACTCCAAGCTAGACGCAAAAGGGAGTTAAAGTCCCTTAACCCCACAAGGGTTAACTAGAAGAATCCAGCGTCTGCTCTTGTCCAAGCCATCCCCAGGTCTGATTCAAAATTGTTATTCACTCAGTCACACAAAAGTGAGCTTCATTCATATTTGACTCTCAGCGTCCTAGCCAATCCAAACTGAGTTCACTTATGTGGTGTCACACCATAATTTGATTTTTTTCACTCAGCTTTACAAACAGCGTGGTCCTACACCACAAGTGCAAATATTCACCAAAACATTTATCCATATTTTTCTCAACATCATTACATCAAATACATGTTCCAGTTCCGTTCATGACACACATCGAATCACTAGTCATGACAGGGGTGGAGTCTGGGGTTGAGAAGGTGAATGGGCAGTGGGGGTGAGGGGGAGGGTGGTGGAACAAAACTACAGGGTTAGCTCCCTTGTGGCGGTCTGATGGTCAGAATGT
>CM065725.1:2718987-2728987 GCA_033310375.1 Conus canariensis | reverse complement strand
AAACAATCCCAAAAAATGGGCAAACAATGGACAAACAAACAAGAAACATAAAACAATAAATAAACAAACAAATAAGCAAACAGAAATAAAGGTAAGCTAACAAACGACAAAGAACCAAACTAATAACAAACAAATAAACAAAACAAACAAACAAGCAAGCGAACAACCAGCAAACGGACAAACAAATTGTGGGGGAAAAGCGACCAATTTTGACACACACACACACACACACACACACACACACACACACACACACACACACAACACACACACACACCCCTCCCACATCACACAGCATTCCCTTTTTCTTCCCTTTATCTCCCATTCCCTTGGGAAGGGGTTTCCTTCCTTTTCGTTGTATTCATCCACGTCTTGTTGATAGTGGAAGAGGGGGTGACGTTGAAGTTCCTTGGGGGTGACCGCTTGAAGATTTCGTCTTGTTGATAGTGGAAGAGGGGGTGACGTTGAAGTTCCTTGGGGTGACCGCTTGAAGATTTCGTCTTGTTGATAGTGGAAGAGGGGGTGACGTTGAAGTTCCTTGGGGGTGACCGCTTGAAGATTTCGTCTTGTTGATAGTGGAAGAGGGGTGAGGTGAAGTTCCTTGGGGGTGACTGCTTGAAGATTTCGTCTTGTTGATAGTGGAAGAGGGGGTGAGGTTGAAGTTCCTTGGGGGTGACCGCTTGAAGATTTCGTCTTGCTGATAGTGGAAGAGGGGGTGACGTTGAAGTTCCTTGGGGGTGACCGCTTGAAGATTTCGTCTTGTTGATAGTGGAAGAGGGGGTGACGTTGAAGTTCCTTGGGGGTGACCGCTTGAAGATTTCGTCTGTTGATAGTGGAAGAGGGGGTGAGGTTGAAGTTCCTTGGGGGTGACCGCTTGAAGATTTCGTCTTGCTGATAGTGGAAGAGGGGGTGACGTTGAAGTTCCTTGGGGGTGACCGCTTGAAGATTTCGTCTTGTTGATAGTGGAAGAGGGGGTGACGTTGAAGTTCCTTGGGGGTGACCGCTTGAAGATTTCGTCTTGTGATAGTGGAAGAGGGGGTGACGTTGAAGTTCCTCGGGGGTGACCGCTTGAAGATTTTGTCTTGTTGATAGTGGAAGAGGGGGTGACGTTGAAGTTCCTTGGGGATGACCGCTTGAAGATTTCTTCTTGTTGATAGTGGAAGAGGGGGTGACGTTGAAGTTCCTTGGGGGTGACCGCTTGAAGATTTCGGCTGCTCTATGTCCAGGATGACGTCATGGTCCGCCAACGGCCGGACACGTCACGTGTCCCTTGGAGTTACGTCCCTGGACAAATGTACAATACAGATTGGCCAGGATATCTGGACGCTTTGTTTTCCGGAAAAAATGAACGGTTTGTGTTCCTCTTCCCCTTCCCCCCGTATCCCCCCTTCCCTCCCCCTCCCTTCTCCACCTCTCCTTCTCACGGGAGAACTTTTGCCCTGTCAAAGAAGGGGTGTGGAAACTGCATCCCGAGTGTGGAAAGGTGCGTCCAGCTGGTAAGGTAAGGTAAGGTGAGGTCAAATATGGTTGCTTTTAGCCCAGCCGACCGCAAAGGGCCATATCAGGGCTGTCTTGGCGTTGAAGTCAGCTTACAAGTCATTCACAAAACAAAACAAAAAACTCATTCACACAACCCTTTGGAACACACCTTCTAAAAAAAACACACCGGAAATTTTGTTTTAAAAAAATCATTCTTGGTAAAAAAAAAAAAATCTTAGATCAGACCCCCAAAAATGTTGATCTTTTTCATTGGTACCCTGTGGCTGCAGTCTTAATCCTTTGAATATATTTCCCGCAGCCGACCTACTTTCATAGTTGACAGAAAGAAACGTTGTACGGGAAGGGGCACAACTGGAAGTCCCCCCCCCCCCCCCCCCCCCGTCACTGATTTAAGTCAAAAGTCTGCGGGCATGTTTCCTTTCGAGTATAACTCCTTCCCTCCTCCACCACCCCTTCCACCTGAGCCCCCCCCCCCCCCCCACACACACACCTTCTCCCCCTCGCCGTATGTCCTCCCCCCCCCCTTCTCTCCCCACCCCATCCCGCCCACCCCACTCCCTCACTTGCGTCCCCTCAATTTCTTTCTTTTCTTTTTTTTTTTTAGAACTTTTCTTTTTTCAGCTTGTCTCTGATTTCTTTATTTTTCCCGTCGAGAATAAAGGTTGATTTACTGATAATGTTGACAAATGGCAATCCCTCTCCCCAATCCCACCCCACCTCATTCTATTCTATTCCCCCTCTTCCACCCCCAATCCCCATCCCCCGCTTTATTATACGTTGGGGATTTTCCATTAAGCTGACCCCCATGTTTTGACGGAAAGAAACCGTAAATAATGGGGAAAGCGGGTTCACGAGGGAGGAGGGGAGGGGGGGGGAGGGAGGAGGAGGGAACACCTCTCTCTCTCTCTCTGTCTCGCATAATTGAAGGTGTGTTCTCGCAGTTTATACGACTGTTTGTTTTTATGAAGATGGTAGCGGGCCTTCCTCATGTGTCTATGCGGGACCCGGCTGCAATCTGTAAAAATGTAAATTTGCTTTCCCAGCCGCGGAGAAGCGAATGTGATCTGCCTGAGCCACACGGGAGGTCGTTAACTTTAACATCCTGATCGTCATGCTTCGGCTTGGGACGTCCGGGGGAAGAGAACTCACCTGCCATGTGTTGACAGAAGTAACCCCCCCCCCCCCATTCACTCACCCCACCCCCACGCCACCCCCACCCCAAAAAAAAAAAAAAAGAAATCGGAATCTGGAAGAAGAACAAGGGAACCAGGCGCCGTGGCGAAGTGGTTAGCGTCGCAGACTCCCGGCCGTGAGGTCGTGGTTTCAATTCCCATCAGAGCCATGTGGGATTTTTCTGCCCTGACCGGCTCCTACCCAGAGCTGAGTCTTGTACGGGCTCACTTGGGAAGATTGGGATCACACAGTTGAGTTTCATCCACTTAATGGGTGCGTCTCTGGGAGTGTTGCTCAAATTTCCTGACCAACAGGGCAGATGTCTGTATCTCTCGGGCCTGGCTGACCCCGTGATATATGGAAGCGTCGAGTACAACCCAGTCAAGCAGTCTCAGACCGGACTGGAAATCTGTAGCATCATCTTCATCATCATCATCCTTATCAATCAGCATGAAAAAAAATCTCAAATTCTGTGGCCCTTCATGCCCTGCTTTCACAGTGACCTCAGTTTTGATGTCCTCTTCACGTCTGTGGCCTTGGCTTGGTTCCGTCGGGATCATCGACATCGGCAAGTCCATCGGGGCTGTCGTTGGACGGATGTGGTGGCGCCTTCCGGAGGGAGGGCTCTCTAACGCCGGTTCCGCGACCAAGCAGCTACTGTCGTCAGTAGGGGGCTTGGTAGGTGGTGTCCTGGTTATGTTGAAGCAGAACAGACACCACCGAAGTGACTCAGCAGCAATGCAGTGTCTCCTCCGGTGGGTTGCCACTTGACGGCTTGACATTGTGGATTGCCGGTGCAGGGGCTGCAGTGGGACGATCCGGGATGTGGCTATGGACGGGCAGTCGGAACGAGCGGCATGGGTGCAATACCACTTAGGTGGCACAGAAGATGGGACAATAAAAAAAAGATAAAAAAAAAGAGAGAGACGATTGGAGAACGACCTTCACCACAAACATGTAAAGAGAGATAAGCTGGCGAGCCGCTATGTTCTTCCTCTCGACCAGAGCAGTCGGAGAGTTGCGGCCCTTTGAATGCTGTACCGCCCATGTTACGTAGAGCGTGCTCGATTTGTTTTTCGAGAGGAAAAAGAAACACCCGAAGGTGCTGGGGAGGACCCAGAGAAGCACTGTCTTCACCTGCCTTTAGAGCAGTCCTGTACCACCCTTGGAGGCCTGCGTTGTGTTGACGATGGGTACAGGCACGCGCAGGACACTCCATTAAGATATCAAGGGACATAACTGCTCCTGAACAGAGGTAAATCAGACTACAGGATGCAGCTCATAACAGCCTTAAAGTAGCATCCCCATGGGTGTACCAGCCCGTATTTCATGACTGCAGAGCCCACCGGCAAAAAACACCACCCTCTAGCTGTCGAGCACACCCCACAGACCCAACCACCCCTGCCCACGGACAGATGAAGACAGTGCCACTCCAGACACAGCCAAGCTTTCGCCATACGGTCTTATGTGCCCTCAAGAGAGAATCCAAAGTTGTAGACTTTCCAACTGTCAGAGTGTTTTCCGATTAGTGAGGTAAGCTGTAAGTTCGAAGAGGCTAATGACTTGTTTTTCCTTTTGGCAACCTCAAATACGCGGCGACGTATGTTGATAAAGTTGTATTCCAAGGTGTCCTTTGAAATATCACGGCCAAGCTGTGCTTTTCTTTTTCTTCTTTTTCTTTTTTTTAAAGTTAAGGTCAGTTTCCATTCTCGCTTCGAATCAAACGCTCAACTGCCGTCACTGGAAACGCCGTGATATCCTATCATTCAAGGCCTCGGTCTTAAAATAGACACGGGGAAAGCCCAGCTGGGAAGTTATCACCAGATGATGGCAACGGGCATTAGCAGTAGTACTGGTGTTTTCATACTTATGTCTCTTTATCCGCTCGATGCCTTTCACTCACATGACCAACGCCGCAAAGATACTGAGTTTCGCTCGTTTCAAGGCACATAGGCATATGACGCAGTAACCAGCCGACATGGTGCAGTGGTTTTACATCGCGGACTGCGCTATGGGAGGTCACGGGTTCGAATCTGTTAACCAACATTTTGGCTCGTGGTCGGCTCTGAGTGTGTGCTTTGGCCTCAGACTGGAAGACCGGTGTAACAGCTCATTCTTTTTTTTCTTTTTTTTTTTTTTGCTGTCCCAACCTCTGCGCCACCTCAGAGGCAGTGCACCCACGCCGCTCATTCCGACACTCCGTCCACAGCCACAGCCCGGTCGGCCCCGCCGCAGCCCCGGCACCGGCAATCCACAGGGAGCAGTCAATGTCAAGTCGTCAAGAGGCAACCCACCGGAGGAGACACTGCACTGCTGCCGAGTCACTTCGGTGGTGTTCAGTGGCGCCCTGTTCTGATCTAACATACGCAGGACACCACCTACTAAGCCCCCTACTGACGACAATAATTGCTTAGTCGCGGAGCCGGTGTGAGTGAGCTCTCCCTCCGGAGGGCGCCACCACGTCCGTCCAACGACAGCCCCCATGGACTCGCCGATACCGGTGACCCCGACGGAACCAAACCAAGGCCACAGACGTGGAGAGGACATCGAAACTGAGGTCACCATGAGAGCAGGGCATGAAGGGCCACAGAACTTGAGACTTTTTTTTTTATGCTGATCGATGAGAATGAGGATGATTAAGATGATGCTACGGATTTCCATTTCGGTCTGAGACTACATGACAGGGCTGTACTCTACGCTTCCTTTCATAATATATCCCGGCGTCAACCAGGCCCGAGAGATACAGGCACCTGCAGTGTTGATCAGGAAATTTGAGCAACACTCTCAGAAACGCATCCATTAAGTGGATGAAACTCGACTGTGTGGTCCCAGTCTTCCCAACTGAGTCCGCAGCAAACTCAACTCTGGGTAGGAGCCGGTCGGGGCAGAAAAACCCACATGACTCTGATGGGATTCGAACCCACGACCTCCCAGCCGGGAGTCCGCGACGCTAACCACTTCGCCACGGCGGCTGTAACAGCTCATTCTTAGCCCCCCCCCCCCCCCCCCCCCTCTGGAACTTACCCCGGGGTAAGTCTGGGCTAGCCTGCTTTTCACCCCCGGGGTCATTCCAGGACTAGCTGGAACTTACCCCCCTAGTTGGAACTGACTCCCCCCCAGTCATCTACATTGTACAAGGTACACAGGCACTCTGGAGACACTAATTAGCTGTAAAAACAGTTAAAATCTTTGATATACAATAAAGTGACTAATGGTCAGTGACACTGACCACTTGTTATCTGCATTGCACAAGGTATACAAACACTCATGAGACACTGATTAACTGTGAAATAGTCGAAATATCTGATTTACGTCATAGTGACCAGTGGTCAGTGGCACTGACCACCAGTCGTCTGCATTGTACAAGGTACACAGCTACTCGGGAGACTATAATTAGCTGTGAAATAGTTAAAATCTCCGATTTACGTCATAATGATCAGTAGTCAGTGGCACTGACCACAAGTAATCTACATTGTACAAGGCACACAAGCACACAAGAAACACTAATTAGCTGTTAAATAGTTAAAATCTTCGATTTACGTCATAATGACCAGAGGTCAGTGGCACTGACCACTAGTCATCTGCATTGTACAAGCTAAGGTACACAGGTACTCAAGAGACTAAATAGCTGTAAAAAATTTTTTTTTTTTAATTTAAAAAAAGAGGCAAACCGGGATGAAGCAACAACGGTACTTGGACACAATGACACGTGGTCACAACGACATTTTGTCACAACTACGCTTGGTCACATTGGCACTTGGTCACACTGGCATGTAGCCGTCTTTCTTTCCCACGCATGCATGGGCGTACTCACACACCCGAATATTGACCCACGCATGTAAGCTAGCGCGAGAAATGTTAATACGTATCTGCTAGTGAACCAGGGTGTGTGTGTGTGTGGGGGGGGGGGGGGGGGGGGGGGGGGGGGGAGAAGTAGGAGGTCCATCTATTGAGAAGAGTCTAGAACTACACTTTGTCTAAACCCAACTGGCTGTATATAGGAAATGGGAGAAGGGGGGGGGGGGGGGGGGGGGGTAAATATGCAGGCTAACACAATTTTTTTTAAAGGCGGGTGTGCGTGTTGGGAAAACCCTGAATAATCCTCTCTTGTTTGAAGGGTGGGGTGGGGTGGAGGAAGATTCCAAATAGTCCTAGACTAACCCTTGTGGGGGGTGGGGGGGGGGGGGAGTAAATCCAGGCTAGCCCAAACTTACCCCCGCGGGGGTACGTTCCAACTAGGGGGGGGGGGGGGGTAAGTTCTAGCTAGTCCTAAAATGACCCCCGGGGGTAAAAGCAGGCTAGCCCAGACTTACCCGGGGTAAGTTCCAGAGGGGGTAAGAACGGGCTGTTGCACCGGAACCACGCCGCAGTCGTGTTTGGACGTGTGTCTGTGAATGCTGCTCCCGTTTCCTGAGCATCACTGCAGGTGTCAGTATCTTTCGGGTCTGGTTGACACCGGGATGTATTAAGTAAGGGCTTTCAGTGTGTGTGTGTGTGTGTGTGTGTGTTGTGTGTGTGTGTGTGTGTGTGTGTGTGTGGTGAATGCTGCTCCCTTTCCTGAGCATCACTGCAGGTGTCAGTATCTTCGGTCTGTTGACACCGGGATGTATTAAGTAAGGCTTTCAGTGTGTGTGTGTGTGTGTGTGTGTGTGTGTGTGTGTGTGTGTGTGTGTGTGTGTGTAAAGTGTAGGCTTCAGCCCTGTCATTATGTCATGTTGTCTGGGGCGAGAATGGATCGACATTATGTTTATCAATACCATTTTTTAAAAAAAGTGTCAGATAAAGTGGCCCTTCATGCCGTGCAAACTTGGCAAAATCAGTTCCTTACCGTCGTCTGTAGACGATTTAGTGGGCGATGCCCTGCGTCGGGTGGATGACAACACTCGTCACAACGAACACCAGCACAACAGCCCAGAAGCAGCGCAGCGTATCCTCTGGTGGGTTGCCTCACAGCGAATTGACGTCGATAGCTCCCCTGTGGACACCCGATGCTGACGCTGCGAGGGAGCGGTCATGGGTGTGGCTGTGGAAGGGGCGGAGAGGAGGGGAGTGGCGTGGAGTGAAGATAATTAAGGAAACGAGTTGTTTACCGTAAAAAGTCCGATTAAAATCCGAACAGCCTCTGAGCGTTGTGTGTGTGTGTGTGTGTGTGTGTGTGTGTGTGTGTGTGTGTGTGTGTGTGTGTGGTGTGTGGTGTGTGTGTGTGTGTGTGTGTGTGTGTGTATGTGTGTGTGTGTGTGTTGTGTGTATGTGTGTGTGCGTGCGTGTGTGTGTGTGTGTGTGTATGTGTGTGTGTGTGTGTGTGTGTGTGTGTGTGTGTGTGTGTGTGGATGGGTGGGTGGGTGGGTGGAAGGGGTGGGGATTGGGTAGGGAGGAGATGGGGATGGAGGGAGACTTAGGACAACTCTCATGATTTTGTGTATTGACTTTCCGTAAAAATTACTGTCTGCGGATCTACCTAGCAACCTAACTATCTACCTACCTACCTACCTCCTACCTACCTACCTACCTACCTACCTACCTACCTACCTACCTACCGACTTACCTCCCTACCTACCTGTCTGCTCGAGTTCGTTCTAGATACCTGTGGGGCAAGAATTCGAGTCTCCCAGTTACGCGGCCGTCACATCAGGCCGAACAACGTTGTGTGTGTGTGTGTGTGTGTGTGTGTGTGTGTGTGTGTGTGTGTGTGTGTGTGTGTGTGTGTGTGTGTGTGTAGCTCGGAGCTGACCGCAGGAAAGGGAGATAACACGTGTACACGCTACACGTCCTCCATGGCACCGTGACATGTGGTGCCACTGCTGGCTCAGTGGTTTAGAGCGCCGAGTTCGCGGTCAGGCGTCGGGCGGTCAAATCCTGCTGGTGTCGCCCTGACATGAAAACGGGCGTTCTGGCTGGCCGGTCGTCTTGAAGCGTCACTGTTCTGGTGGTACAGGTATCGTGTTTGAGGGATCCTCTCCGTCCACACTGGTGGGGAGGTTTCCCACCAGTCTGTAGAGTCACTTGTGGTGAGCGTGAACATTAGACCTGAATGGAAGTCAGGAACTACAATGCCGGGTCATTGTGGTGTTGTCGGTTGCTGTGAGACAGGAGCGCGGATTGGTGACAATCATCAGGCAAGACATAAACAGCCTTTACACACGTCACAGCTTTCCTATTCCTGTACCTAAATGTACGCGCGAGCGCACGCCCGCGTGTACATACACATGCATGCACGTGCGCGCACACACACGCACGCACGTGAGCGCGCACACACACATGCACGCACGTGCGCGCACACACACGCACGCACGTGCGCGCGCACACACACACACACGCACACACACACACACACACACACACACACACACACACACACACACACACACACACACACACACACGCCCGCACACACACACACACACACACACACACACACACACACACACACACACACACAGGCACGCATACACGCACGCACGTACGCACGCCCCCCTCCCCCCTCCCCACACACACACACACTCACGCACGCGCACTCGCGCGCGCACACAAATACAAAGAGAGAGAGAGAGAGAGGTGGGGGGGGGGGGAGAGAGAGAGAAAACGAACGAACGAACGAACGAAATGTTATTTTACCAGGGTAATGAGATAAGCAAATTATAAATGCTTTTTTCCACCCAGCCCTGAGACACAGAGAGAGAGAGAGAGAGAGAGAGAGAGAGAGAGAGAGAGAGAGAGAGAGAGAGAGAGGTGTGTGTGTGTGTGTGTGTGTGTTGTGTGTGTGTGTGTGTGTGTGTGTGTGTGTGTGTGTGTTGTGTGACTCAATAATGTTAGTAAGAGAAATGGGCGAGAAATGAGTAACAGAGAACGCGTACCATGTGACCATGAAACGAGCCTGTCTCTGTTTCACCAGCCATGAAATACTCTCAATATTCTTCTTTTTTTTTTCATGTGTGAAATGTATCTATTCCGAAATAGGTTATCAAAACTGTAGTTTCAGTGCAGTGTGTGTGTGTGTGTGTGTGTGTGTGTGTGTGTGTGTGTGTGTGTGTGTGTGTGTGTAAACTCTCTATGTACAAAATACAATTAAGAAAAATAAATGGCGTTTGCCTTATTCAAAATTGGCCAATGGAACACATTCAGCTTCCCTGTGCGCAAATGACGCTTTGTTTTCTCCTATCAACGTTGACTCCTCTCCTCTTCCTTCCAATCTCCCACCTTCTGACCTTCCACAGGCTTTCTCTGACTACTTTGTCAACAAGATCACTAATCTTAGGCTTTCACTGGACTCCCTGACTAATGCTCATGCACCATTTCCCGATCCCCCTTTCTCGGGAACTTTCCTCAC
>CM065725.1:2706645-2708887 GCA_033310375.1 Conus canariensis | reverse complement strand
CACGGGAACTCCTCTTGGCTTCGGTTAGGAGCAGAGAAAGCTGATGTGGTTTGGGCACACGACACAACACGGCTCGTCGGCAAAGATACTCCTGCAAAGCCCTGCTTGGAGCAGGAAGGCGCAGAGACAAAGACACTCCTGCAAGGCAACTGCTTGGAGCAGGAAGGCGCCGAGACAGGCGGAGAAAGAGCTGGTCGGAGAAACGTGATAGAATGGACAACCTTCAGGCTGCCAGCCAACTCCTGCTGAGAAGATTGACGGAGTCGTCCCTCCCTGCCCCCCCCCCCCCCCCCCTTCCCCTTCTGCCCCTACGACCACTGAGATCACGGGAATGAGAAGAAGAAACGAAAATGTCAACAACAACAACAAAACAGCGCTTGCTATGGTGTATGTATAGTCCTATAGTCCACGCATTGTGTTGCGCCTCAAAGTCCAGGCGCAGCGTAAGTAATCTGATAGTTTTGATGCAGATGATGACTTTTAAAAAAAATTGCAGTCTGGCCATATAGTCATGTGGCGTCACTATTCCAGTGCTGGTGACCTTAGAGAACATTCAAGAGAAGGGAGAGAATGTCTGCTGCTAGAACCATTGAAGTATTGGTCGTTCTTTCGTGGATTTCAGTGTAATAAGGACAAGATAAAAGGGCAAAACGCATCATCAGACTAGAAGAAACACGGGACAACGCAGAACACCACCAACGTCAGTCGAATCCTGGGGTATTTATTTTGCGCTCAGGGGAGATAAAAGCAGGTATGGGGTTTCAAGAGTTACTTCCCTTGTACCTTGTTGCACAAGACGTGAAACATGTCGACGTGCGTATGCCGTTACATTTCATGACAATATACGACTTCATAGGTAGTTACCTCTTCGTAGACAGTGACGTCACACTGTCCGCCGTTCAGAGGAAAATGTAGGATAGTTTTGCTGTACGGATCTGAGATCCGGCGTTTGATCCGGATCCGTATCACGGATCCACACCAAAATTTTTGCTGAGGCAAGCTCTGTATGTTGCCATGTCTGTAGGTCACTGTGGTCTGTATATGTCACCATGTCTGTATGCCACCTTGTCTACATGTCATCATGTCTGTAAGTCACCGTGTCTATATGTCACCATGACTATATGTCACCGTGTTTGTATGTGACTGTGCATAATAATAAAAATGTGTCACCGTGTCGAAGTATCACCATGTCTGTGTCACCATGTCTGTATGTCAAGATGTCTACAAGTCACCATGTCTGTATGTCACTGTGTCTATGCTTCCCTGTGTCTTTCTGTCACCGTTTCTCTGTGCCACCCTTTTTTTTTTACAGTGATGCTTCTACATGTCACCGTGTCTATGTCGCCGTGTCTAATTGTAAGTGTTAGGATTAATGTTTCGTCAGGGTTTGGTCAGGGTTAGGGGTTTGGTTAAGGTCAGGTTAGAAATACAGACACGGTGACATCTAAACCAGGTGGCACGGAGACATGGTGACATACAGACCGGGTGACATACAGACCGGGTGACACACAGACACTGACACACAGACACAGTGACACACAGACACAGTGACACGACATAGAAATGGTGGCTTCCGGTGACATGCTTCCGATGTATCAGGAGCACACTCCTCATTCCCACCAAAAGTCTGGTTACAACTGGCCCAGTAGTTTTGTGTGTTGTTTGTCCTTTGCGGGCGAAGATAATCGATCACAACTTCTACTATCACCGGAAGGTGGTGGTGGTGGTGGTGGTGTGTGTGTGTGTATTGTGTGTGTGTGTGTGTGTGTGTGTGTGTGTGTGTGTGTGTGTGTGTGTGTGTGTGTGTGTGTGTGTGTGTGGTGTACGAAGATGGCTGATCAGGCCGATCCACGCATTGAATAGTCCCTGTTGCTGTGTGGACAGGGCCGAGTTGGAGGTGAGCTAGGCTGAAAGGTGGTGCTTGCTCTGTCCCCCCGCCCGTCCCCCCCCCCCCCCTCCCCTCCCAAGTTGACGTTATTTTTCCTGTGCCTCCACTCGCCTCGTTTCAAAGTCTTTCACTCTGGATTTGATCATGGTGCGCCAGGATGAGCGAGCGATCTTGCGCACAGCTTCTTCATAGGAGGCAGGGACGATGCTGCAGCGCTTCAGGGAGCTTTTGTGCAATAACGAATGAGTCTGAGGCAGCAGATCTAGTATGAATGTGACTGCGTGCAGGGCTGATTGGGGGGGGGGGGGGGGGGGGGGGAAGTAAGCAAGAGGGGTACCAAGAAGGGAGAGAGCG
>CM065725.1:2696645-2701645 GCA_033310375.1 Conus canariensis | reverse complement strand
TGTGTGTGTGTGTGTGTGTGGATGGCGGAGGAGGGGTGAGGGTGGAGGAGTGAGATGGTGGTAAGGAGTGAGGTGATCTCGGGTGGGCCAGTAAACCACTGTCCTGACGAAAAGACGGACGCTTGGCATGGCTTCACTCTCACCATGTTCAAGTCATTACCCTCATGAGAACGACAGGCCTGGATGAGATTGAGGGAAGAGGAGGAAGGGGGTGGAGGGGAGGGGGGCGGGGAGAGGAGGGGAGAAGGATGGGGTAGAAGAGAAGGGGTACCCATGGAGTGGGCAGCGGAGAAAGGAAGCTGTGCAGTAGAAAGAAACTCGTGGAGAGCGTGGCAGCAGAGAGTCCTCAGAAGAGAAGCCCCCTTCAAGCAAGTGTTTCGGCCCTTATCTCCTGACACTCTAGGGGGGTTGGGCCACACCCGGTTCATGACTCCGGATGTCCCTCTGCTGCCCCCTTTTTTTTTCCCATCTTGGGACGAGCCATGGCTGGGATTCGAACCCATGACCCTCTGGACATGCTCACTTTCCACTTAATGACTCGCGCTTTAACCACTGAGCCACAGGGACACCTGATATTTGTAGGGAAATTAAGCCTTATGAAGTTCACTTTTGTTCCTCCTCGACCAGATCCAGCTTGAACACCCCTCTGCCGCTTCTGCCATTGCTTTCAGGGCTCTGGTTTTTTCCTTCCCTGCAACTGAGAGCTGTTTCATGAGGCTGTATGCAGATGTTCCTACAAACCCCCTAGCTCCAATTTCTGCAGTGAGGACTTTGACCTGATAGCCTTCTCTCCTCAGGCTGTTTGCCAGATCAGCATACTTTTCAGTCTTGTAGATTTGAGCTGCCTCCATTCTGTTCTCATATGGCACCGTGAGCTCGATCATGATCAGCTGCTTGGTTGACTTAGAGTGGACTACTATGTCTGGTCTCATGCCACTCTTGCTGATGATCTCTGGGTGACTCTTCCATTCTGGGAGGTCTGCAGTGCACTCCCAGTCATCTGCCCCGTCCAGCAGACTCTGCCTGCATGTTTCGAGTGGCACTGTTGTTCTTGGCCATGATTTGCTGCCTCCTGCCGTGAAGAATGTTGCGGGTGCTTTTGGAGTCCTGATTTTCCCTTTTGTGGTGTTGGTACTAGCCCAGACTACTTGTACAATCTCTTTGACACTTGGTTGTGCCTCCATGTGTACCTTCCTTGAGCCAGGGCTACTTTACATGAACTTAGGACATGCTCCACTGTTTGTTTTTCATGGCAGAGGGGGCATGCAGGATCGTCTGTTTTCCCCCACTTCACCAGGTTTGCATTTGAGGGCAGAAGGTCATATGCAGATCTGAGAATGAAGCTGATCCTGAGAGGGGCCATGTGCCAAATGTCATTCCAAGTGAGACTTCTTTGGAGTGCATTCTCCCACGTTGTCCATTGCCCTTGCTGGCTCTGCTGGACTGCTTTTTGGAGTCTTTTTTGGTCTTCTTCTTTTCTCATCTCCTGAATCATCATGTCTCTTTTGGCTTTTCCTTTGGCCTTTGACCACCATTCAGTTTTGGTCACCCCCAGTCCTTGTCTGTTGGTCTGTGTGTGTCCTGTTATTTCTCTGATCTTGAGACTTTCTTTTGCAGAATCCATCGCCTCTTGAACTTTCCATTTTCTGCCTGTCTTCAGCTGGGGCTTGATTGCTTCTACCACCTTGTCTCCTGAGTCCTCCAGCATGCTTTGAAGTCTGATCTTCCCTGCTTTGTATTCCTCCAGGATGGATTTCAGTGGTAGTTTCAGCTTTGCTTGGCGACAGTACAGCGCTATGTCAGTCAGACAGGGTGGGACACCAAGCCATTTCCTTGTGAACTTGTTGATTTTGGCTTCCATTGCCTCCACTGTGCTGGTGCAGATGTCGTATATCATCAGAGGCCATAGGAGCTTTGGTATCAGCATGAACTGCAGACACCAGACCTTGTATTTGCCAGGGAGCCCACACTGGTCAATGGTCTCCAAGCCTTCCTCCGCCATCTGCTTGGTTTCTTTTGCTCTTTGTGTGTCTTTCAGCGTATCATCATACCATCTTCCAAGGCTCTTGACTGGTTCTTCTGTGACTGTTGGAATGGCCTGGTTGGCAACACTGAAGACCACAGATCCGGCCACTTTTCCTTTCCTCAGTGAGAGACTCCGTGATTTCTTTGGCTTGAACTTCATTCTGGATGAGGCAACTATGTCGTCCAGCCTCTCCAGCACATGATGTGTCTCGTCTTCTCTGGATGAAATCACTGTAGTGTCATCCATGAAGGCCTTGAGAGGAGGCATCTTGTATCCATCGCCAAGGTCTGTTTGTCTCGCGTTGTTTGTTGCTGCTTTCAAGATGAGTTCCATTGCCAGCACGAACAGTATTGGGGAAATTGCACAGCCCATTGCAATACCCACTTCCAAGTTGATCCAGTCTGTTGTGTACTCCTTGGTAGAGAACCGCATTGAGAAGCCATTGAAGTACTTCTTGAGCATGTCGCGGATGTTCTTTGGCACATGGTACATCTCAAGAGCCAACTGTATCATCTCATGGGGCACAGATCCATATGCGTTTGCCAGATCAAGCCACACTACGTCCAGGTCTCTCTTTTCTGTTTTTGCTTTTTGGATTGCGTCCCAGATCATTGTGGCGTGTTCTACACAGCCAGCCACGCCTGGGATGCCACCTTTCTGGACTGACACATCCAAGTACTTGTTTTCCATCAGGTACTTGGTCAGCCTTGCTGCCATGACAGAGAAGAAGATTTTCCCTTCGACGTTCAGTAGTGATATGGCCTGAACTGGCTGATGTCACTTGAGTTTTGCTCTTTGGGGATGTACACACCATCTGCCGTCATCCACTGGCTGCTGATCTTCTGGTTTCTCCAAGCCGATCGCAGCAGCCTGTGGAGCCACTCCAGCACCTTGGGACATTTCTTGTAAAGCTGGTAAGGTATTCCGTTTGGCCCTGGTGATGATTTGGCTCTGGCTTTGTCGACCACCTTCTTGATTTCTGCCAACGTTGGAGGCTTGCCATTGAACTGTTCCTCAGGGTTGGTTGGCCACACCAGACCTTGAATGTCGAGTGGTGCTTTGCTCTGTGGGTCAGAGTATGTTTTCCTCAGATGCTGCTCAAGAACTCCTTTGTCCACACTTAGGGTCCCAGATTTTGGCTGCTCAAACAGTGTTCTGGCAAACTGGAAGGGATCTCTGAAGAAGCGCTCTTGTGTCTTCTTCTTTTTGCTCTTCCTCTTCCTCGCAGATTCCGCTTTGCTGAGGGCGCTGTGTTTTTCTTTCAGGTCTTTCCACAGTTTTTCCAAGCCTTGTTTTTCAGCTGGCAGTGCGGTCTTCATTTGCATCTTGAGGTTTTTCTTTTGGACCCTGATCTTGTCCATCTTTTCTTGGCGTCTGGATTTCTTTGGAGGTGTTTTCTCTTTGGGTAGTTTTGCTCCATAGGCGTCTCTATATGTGCCATACACAATGTCCCCATATGTGTCTAGTTTGTGTTCCAGGGTGCTTTTCCCTATCAGTGCATCGAGTCTTTGGACGATTTTTGCATCCAGTTTCTCCCAATCTTCAGTTTCGTTTGCTCGTGGCAGGTTGAGTTTCAGGCGCCTGGCATCGAGGGCCTGTGCAAATTCCTCATCCGAACCAACAGCGTGGATGTCTTTGGCACTGTGGTTTAAATCCTGGCCTTGGTCTTCCGACGTCTTATCTGCTGATGCAGTGCGCTGCTGCTCATTCAGATGAGTCTTCACCCATCCCATCTTTGTTCTGTGGATCTTCATGCCACGGGTGGTAGCGAAACGCTTTCCACAGACACATGGATATTCCATTTGGTCCATGTTCATAGTCCGTTTGGGATTTGCAGTCATGATTGGTTGAGCACCGATGGATTCATCATTCTCTCCCCCTTTCGGTGAATCCTGGGAGCATCTTTTCCTTTTATTCTTAGTGCATGATATAGTGGTGAGGGAGGGAGGGGGTGGTGAGTGAGAGCGGAGGGTAAGGACTTGCGATGGTCAAGTGTAATTCGTGGCCGCTCTGAAGTTGTCGAGACAAGATCACCACATAAGCCTTTAAATTCCAAACTCATTGCAACTTTTGACTCTCTCTCTCTCTCTGTGTGTGTGTGTGTGTGTGTGTGTGTGTGTGTGTGTGTGTGTGTGTGTGTGTGTGTGTGTGTGTGTGTGTGTGTGTTGTGTGTGTGTTGTGTGTTGTGTGCGTGCATGTGTGTTTGTGTGTGTGCGTGCGTGCGTGCGTACGTGCGCGCGCGTGCGTACGCGCGCGCGCGTGCGCGCATAGGGGTACCGGGTGTGTGTCTGAAGAATGTCGGGAGGTGAGGGTTACAGAGAGGGTGGATATGCATACACCTTGTGCGTGACTGTTGTGCAAGTGCCTGCAGGTGTTTGTGTCTGTGTCTGCGATTGTCTGTGTCATATCAACGCCCACGCACAGCGCAGTACGGCACAGGAACGAACATCAAGGTAAGGGCAGTTTCAGAGATGGGGGATCAAGAGCACGCCACTCATGAGCGATGAAAAAAAAACCCACACTGTCTGTGTGTACATCTCATCTCTTGATGTGACCATTCCAGAACCAGATCCCTTTCAGGGACAGGGGGCCTTGAAACTTTGTGACCCTCAGATCCGGACCTCTGACAGTATTGGAGGAATCACAATCTTCAGCGTCGCTCTTCCCCCTTAAGAGTCAGTGACAAGATAGACCTCAGACAGTATTGGAGGAATCACAATCTTCAGCGTCGCTCTTCCCCCTTAAGAGTCAGTGACAAGATAGACCTCAGACAGTATTGGAGGAATCACAATCTTCAGCGTCGCTCTTCCCCCTTAAGAGTCAGTGACAAGATAGCAAAATTTTAATGGCAGTATGTTGAGGAATTAAAAAGAGTTAGAGGGGATCTTTTAAATAAGAAAAAAACCCAGAAGAAGGAAAGAAAAAGTACAGTTGCATTGCGACTTGTGTGCACCTTAGTGTTTGTGTGTTGTTT
>CM065725.1:2679145-2694145 GCA_033310375.1 Conus canariensis | reverse complement strand
AAGACAGAGAGACAAATACAGACAGACGCACACAAAGACAGACAGACAGAGAGAGACACGAAAGACTGAGAGAGATATACACAGATAGACAGACAGGCTGGCAGAGAGAGAGAAAGAGAGACAGACAGACAGACAGAGATAGAGACAAGACATATATATATATATATAGATTCGTCTACACCTTCGCCGCGGAAAAATATCCGGCAATACGGTGCGCGTGGGAAGGACCAGCGTTCACGCAGCACCGGTGGCAAGCGACAGAGGTCAGGTGACGAGGATTCACCTAGCCAGCGGCGTGACGGGCCAAAGGCTAAAATGCTCACCTGTTCGCGGCCCTCACCTGACCGTTCCGTGTCGAGTGGGCAAAGTAAAGGTGGGGGAGGTGGTGGGTGAATCTTCACCGAGTGTGACGGTTTGACCTGACGGAGACGGCTTACGCGCGTTACACGGACTTTGTTTACGGGTTTGCGTTTGGATTTGAAAATGGCTTGGATTACGGACTTTCCTTATGGCTTGTGATTCTGGATTGACTGTTTTTTCATTAAATTCACGGGGCTTGCGCTCGTGTTGGAAAAGAAAATCAATATTTAAATACTTGAAAGAGAAAAAGTATGATGTCATTTGCTTGCAAGAAACACATATCACTGATGATGTTTATGGGCAATGGAAAAAAGAATGGGGCAAAGGTGAATTATTATATAATAGTTATACTTCACATAGTTGTGGTCAAGTTGTGTTATTTCGGCACAATGTGGTTGATAATTACAAGATAGTATACAATTCAAGACGAATTTTGGCCATTGAAATAGAAATTCAGCACAAAAAAGTGGTCATTGTGAATGTATATGCTCCAAATAATGACAATGAAAAGAATACTTTCTTTGATGAACTGGGAGATGTTATCTCTAATGTTGAGTCAGAGCATTTGTTAATTGGGGGGGATTTCAACTGCGTATTAGATAACGATTCAGATATCATCTCTGGAGAAAAACATGCAGAGGGCACAGTAAAGAAATTCAATGATTTAATAAGAAACCATAACCTGTATGATACCTGGAGACTGTTTCATCCAGATGACAAGGAATTTACATGGCATAAAACTTCTCCTTTTATTGCACGTCGATTGGATTATTTTATATCAAATGATAATTTGTTTGACAAAACAATAGACTGTAATATTCATTCTATCCCATTCACAGATCACAGAGGTTGCTCCATCAAATTGAAATTCTCAAGCTTTGAGAGGGGACCTGGGCTGTGGAAGTTCAACAACTCATTGTTGAATGACTTAAACTATGTCACACAGATGAATAGTTTGATAGATGATTATGTATCTCATATGGACGAAAACGTCGATTTTCAAATGGAATGGGAAGTCCTAAAAATGAAGATTAAGAGTTTTACAATAATTTATGCTAAAGGTAAGAGCATCGACAGAAGGAATAAGTTAGTAGAAATACAATGTAAGTTAAATGACATAGATATTAAGATTGCAAAAAACCCTAATAATATTCATTATCAAAATCAGCGACAGCACTTAATGCAAGATTTAGAATTATTGGAAACTTATAAAGCACGTGCAGCGCAGGTAAGATCTAGAATGAAATGGATTGAAGAGGGTGAAAAGAACACAAAATATTTTCTAAACTTGGAAAAATCAAGAGCAAATTCAAAGATAATAGAAGAACTTCGTGATGAAAATGGTAGATCAATTACACAACAGTCTGAAATAATGAAAATGCAGCGAGACTATTATTCGAAGTTGTACAAGAAAAAGGTAAGAGCAGGAAACATGGAACAAATGGTAGATAACTTTATATCTGATACCTCAGTACCACAGCTTTCTGACTCTCAGAAGGATAGTTGTGAAGGCAATTTGACAGAGAATGAACTGCTAATGGCTCTTAAAGCCCTCAAAAATGGTTCTTCACCAGGAAGTGATGGGCTTACAACAGAATTTTTAAAAGTATTTTGGTGTCATATAAAAAGTTTGTTAACATCATCACTTAACTCTGCATTTGAAAAAGGGACGCTTTCTCCTTCTCAGAGAAAAGCAGTCATTACACTAATTCACAAAGGCAAAGATCTACCTAGAAATGTTTTAAAAAACTGGAGACCAATTTCGTTAACGAATAGCGATTACAAGCTTTTGTCTAAATGTTTGGCAAATCGTTTATGTCAAGTAATTAGAGATTTAGTAAGTGAAGATCAGGTTGGGTATATAAAAGGACGTCGAGCAGCTACGCTATTGAGACTAATTGATGATGTCATTGATCATCTAAAAGTAGAAAATATTCCTGGTTTGCTTTTAAGTATTGATTATACACAAGCTTTTGATAGTATATCTAAAGACTTCATGGTAACAGCTCTCAAAAAGTATGGGTTTGGTGAAGAATTCATTAGATGGTTTCAAGTATTAATCACTGATACTCGTAGTTGTGTTTTGTATAGTGGCTGGATATCCGAGTATTTTGCGGTTGAAACAGGAATCCGACAAGGATGTCCTTTTTCTCCCTTAGTATTTGTGTTGGCTATAGAATTGTTAGCAATAAAGATAAGAGACTGTAGAAACATTAGAGGAATTGATTTAGGGGGTTCAAGAGATACGCTTGTTAATGTAATCAAAATTGCGCTTTATGCAGATGATGTTACTTTATTTTTGACAGATCAGCATGACATGATGCAAGCATTAGATATACTCAATGATTTTTCTTTGTTTTCTGGTTTGGTTATAAATAAAAATAAATCAGCAGCTATGTGGCTAGGTAGTAAAAAACATAGTGCAGACAGTTTTTATGGCTTTACGTGGAAAAATAAACTAAAGATTCTGGGTATTTATTATGAGAATGATAAACCAGCATCTTTAGTTGAGGACAATTGGTTGCAAAGAATAGAAACTATTCAGAGAATTATTCACGCCTGGGAAAAAAGAGATCTTAGTATAATGGGTAAAATACATATTATTAAAACATTTCTTATTTCACAAATGGTCTATGTTATGCAAACATTTGTTATTCCTGATAAGATCTTATCAGATATAAATCGCATGCTTTTTAGATTTCTCTGGCGTAAAAAACATTGTAATCGAAAGGCATTTGAAAAAGTTAAAAGAAGCGTAATGTGCAGTGAATATGAAAAAGGAGGATTGAAAATGATAAATTTAAGACAGATGCAATCTGCTTTTCTCCTGTCATGGGTTGTAAAAATTTGTAAGACCACAAACAATGAAAGGTGGACTATAATTCCGAGAAAAATATTTCTACCCTTTGGTGAGAATGTCACGTGTTTTTATGCAAATACTAAAAGCGCACTTTTCAAAGGTTTAGACAAGATACATTCACATTTTTGGAAAATTACTCTGAAAACATGGCTAGATCTTAATAAACATGAAGATGTCTCACCCTTTCCCTCTTTACTGTGGAATAACCAATACATAAAATATCGAGGAAATGTCCTTTTCTTCCCTGACTGGATAAAGGGCAAAATACTAAATGTTAGTGACATGTATGGTCCAAATAGAATGCTTTCATACCAGGACGTGGTTAACAAGATAGGAACCTCCCCTGCAAGGATCTTAGAGTATAATGTAGTGTCAGCGGCCACACATAGTTTTAATACTAGGGTTAGTGAACAAGATAGATATGATATAGATTTTTCAGAACCACCTCTTTTCTGTAACAAAAAGCATATATCTTGCAAGGATTTCCGTGTGACTTTGTGTTCCCTCAGTTACACGGAACCATGTGCAGCCCGTTTTTGGTCTAATAAATATGGACTGGAGTTAAATGAAAATGTATGGAAGATACCCCGCTTGTGCACAAAAGAAACCAGATTGAGAGTTTTACAATGGAAAATTTTACAAAATATATACCCGACTAATATAATGCTATGCAAAATGAAAGTTAGGGATAATCGAAATTGTTCATATTGCAATGATGAAATTGATTACATTGAACATTTCTTTTTTCACTGTCATAAGGTTAATTCGTTTTGGAAATTTGTCAGTCAATACATATTAGCTGTATACAACACAAGAATTGTGTTTTCTGAAGAAACTGTGCTCTTTGGAATTCTTAGACAAGAAAATCTTGACAGACATATACTACTGAAAATAAACCATGTTGTGATTACTGCAAAGATGTGTATAAGTATTTATAAAAAAACGGAATCTAGGCTGCCAATTTCAGTCATATTCGAAAATCAGTTGCAACTGAGGAAAATATAAAGAGATTTCATGCATGCATTCACTCTTACACACGCACGCACGCACGCGCACGCGCGCACGAAGATGGAGGGATGGGGGGGGGGGGGGTGGAGGGGGGAGGGAGAGGGAGAGAGAGAGACATACACTCAGTTACAAAAACATGCACGTGTTTGTGCATTTTGCGTGCGCGCACATGCACTGTAACACACACACACCTACAGGTACACACACATATACACGCACGCACACATACAACACAGTCTTGGTGACGTTTCTTTCATAAAGAAAGTGACCCCAATGTAAATATGCCTTTTCGTTCTCCACTCCTCCGTACTTTCTTGCACTATTTCGTTTTCGTATGTGTAAGACTGTTGCACGTGGGGAATGTGGAATATGAGGGGTTCATGCATGATTTCTTTTCATTATAGGATTGGCCTCATCGGGGAAGAGACAACTGGTGAGACGATATGTAACAAAGTAAATCCCTAAATCCATTTAAAAGACGCCGTCTCTGTCCGCCTGTCTGCCTGTTTGTCTGCCTAACTGTCTGTCTGTCTGTCTATCTCACTCTCTCTCCTTTTTTTTTCCTTCTCTCTCTCTCTCTCTCTCTCTTCTCTCTCTCTCTCTCTCTATCTCTCTCTCTCTCTGCTTGTGGGGGTGGGGGTGGATGTGGGGGGTGGGGGTGGGGATGGATGGGTGTTGGAGTGGGTGGATGGTGGTGGTGGTGGTGTGTTGTGAAGTGCGCTCACGCGCTTGGGTAGGGGGAAGAAGAGGGAGACGGGCAATAGGGACCAACGACATCCTTTCAGGCTTGTGTGTATACAGAACTGGTTGCTTATGCATAGTTTTTGCTTTGGTATCGTGTCGTGTATTTAACAGGTTTCTACCATTGTTAGCATATTTGAGAGAGAGGGGGGAGGGGGAGGGGGGGGGGGCGAGAGTATGTGTGCAGGTGTATGTGTAAAACAAAATGAAAAACTAAAAATAATTAAGTCCTTTGTTTCATCTATGTTGGTTCCGTTTCCGTATAATGCAACACTTTATTAGAGTGAGTGTGCCAGTACACCACACATTAGTACATTAACAAACCCAGACACTTTGTATCAATTGCCAAAACACTAAAATCAGCAAAAATATGTCCATTTATAAGAGAACATACAGACTATGCATGGTGTGTAAGAGATTGGCTGGGAAAGAAAAGAAAAAAAAAAAAAAAGAGAGAGAAAAAAAAAACCTAGTAGTGGAAATTGTGTGTTTTTTTTTTTTTTTTTCCGCTTTTTGTTTTTTTGGCAGATGAAGAGGACAGTGTGATGCACCAAAAAATGAAGAGGTGGATTTTGGCCTTAGGGAAGAAAAAAAGAAAAAAAAATTTTAAAAAAAAGAAAAAACAAAGAAAAAGAATCACCACCTTAGGTGCTCCATTGATCCGAGAACTGATGCCACAAAAAAAAACACAAAAAAAAAAAAAAAAAAAAAAATATATATATATATATATATATAGAGAGAGAGAGAGAGAAGAGAGAGAGAGAGAGAGAAGAGAGAGAGAGAGAGAGAGAGAAATTAAGTCCAAAAGTTGGACTGAGTTTTGAAATGAGGTTATATGTCTTCTTCTCTTGAGAATTTCAGCAATGATGGGATTTAGCTTCAACACATAGAACTGTCACACCCTTCCATCCCATCCTTGTACAAGTATGCATACGGATAGAAATACACAAATGCGTGCACACTCACACACACAAGCACACACGCATGCACACATGCATGTACACATGCACACAAGCACATACATGCGCGCACACACACACACATACAGAGAGAGAGAGAGAGCGAGAGATGCACGTATGCATGCACGCACGCATATACTCACATCCACCCACGCTCACACCCCCACACACGCACGTGCGCGCGCGCGCGCGCACAACACACACACACACACACACACTCACTCACTCACTCACACACACACACACACACACACACACACACACACACACACACACACACACACACACACACACACACGCACGCACGCATGAACACATGCACAGAGAGGAAGATAAAAAAAACCAGAGAGACTCAGAGAGAGAGAGACAGACAGACTGACAGACAGACAGACAGAGCCAGTCCAAGAGTTGCAATGAGTTTGGGATTTTGGGCATGTGTGATGATCGTGTCGTCAGACCCACTGAAGAGCCCCTGATCACACTTCAACATGGAAAGTCTTTACTCTCTTCCACCACCACCACCCCTTCCCCTTTCGGCACCTCACCCACGCTCCATTCACCACACTATTCCCCTTCCCCCATGTCTCTCCCTTCCACCTCTTCTCCCCCCCCCTCTCCCCCACCTTCATGTCCCACCGTCCTTTCTCTCACCAATGCAAAGACTTTGTACTCACTAAGATTAAAGCCAAGCTGGGCGTTTGTCTTTCGAGAGGGACATTGAATTTCTTCCCCCAACGCACCCTCCACCCCCACCCCACCAATTTTACTTCTGGTTTGTTCTTTCGTTTAAAAGTTTTCCTCCCACTCCCCCCCCCCCCCCTCCCGTCGCATTTTTTGTAACTTCTTGTCCTGGCTGCTGCTGTCTTGTCGTTGTCCCCAAAGAGAAGTGTGATTCTGTAGATTGTGATTTCTCTTGTGCCACCCTGTCCTGTCCTTTGATTATAATGGAACTGACATATGTGTATTGGTTTTAAGTTGGACAGATGGATGGGTGTGAATGGGTGAATACTAACGAATACTACTGGAGAGAGAGAAAGGGTGTACCTTTAGTTCTATCCGTATTTTAGGTATATTGCATATCAATTTTTTTCTTTTCTCCTCTGTATAACTGAATGAATCAGAGGAAGGCTTCCTCTGTATAACTGAATGAATCAGATCAGGGCTTTCTGTGGCGGGTGGTCTGAAGGCGACCAAACGCGGGTAGAAAGTTCCAGAGGAATGGCTTGTCCTCGGAACGTGAGAGCATGTGCTTTGTGCTGACTATGGGTGGGGGGAGTTGGCATCAGCAGTGTGAAGGATGCTGCTGGGAGATTCTGAAGGATGAAACAGCAAAAGAAGAAAGAAATTAATACTACAACAACAGCAATATTAATAAAACTACTACTACTACTACTACTACTGCTACTACTACTATGACGACTACTGCTACTACTACTACTACCACTACTACCACCACTACTACTATTGATGATGATAATGATGATAATATTGATGATGATGATGATGATGATGATGATGATGATGATGATGATGATGAAGGAAAGAATATATCAATCAGTTCATTACCTTAGCTAATCAAGAATGTAAATATCCACAATACGAATGTTTAATACAATACTATTCTATCTATCTATCTGTCTACCTGTCTGTCTGTCTGTCTGTCTGTCTGTCTACCTATCTCTGTGTCTGTTTGCCTCTCTGTCTGTCAGTCTATTGATCTGTTTTTTTTTTTTTTCATCCATCATTTGAACGTCCCTCAGTTAGCATATCTTTCTGTATGGCCACGTGTGTATCCCACCTTCGGTATATCACCAGGGTTGTGAACGAGGAAACCTGCACTATTGATGCACACGTGTCGCCATCCTGCTCCACAGACAGACAGCTCCCCCCCACTGGCTGTCCTCACACTCTCCCCATTGGTCCAGGGAGAGGAAACAGAAGATGTGGATGAATGGAGAGGAGGGTGGGTGGGCGGGGGGGGGGGGGGGAGAAAGTGTGATAGTGATGCGAGGTGAAGATGCTGACGACGCAAGTATACCACTGTCCTTCAAGACAGACACTAAACATGGCTTCCCCTTGCCGCTTTCCCAGTCATTTCTCTCATGAGAAAGGAGGGCCTGGATGGGGTGGAGGGGAGGAGTGGGACGGAGATGAGGTTGAATGGAAGAGAAAGTATGGAGTGGGCAGATTAAGGAGGCTGTACATGTGGGTGACTGAGGTGATATGGGGGGGGGGGGGAGGGAGAGGGGCCGGGTTGATGAGGGAGGGTGGAGGAATATGGACTTTCGGTTTTCAGGTTTCATCATGTTTTCTCTGAAGTTCTCTAGACAAATCACCACACAAGCCTGAAATTCCAGACTGTTTGTAACTTTTGAACATGTGTGTGGGGAGGGGGGAGGTGGAAAGGGGAGGGGAGAACAGCATGTGAAGGTGTATGGGTGTGTTGGTGTGGTTATGCGCACACATAAGCGCGACTGTTGCGCAAGTGTCTGCATGTACTTGCGTGTATGTCTGCAAATCTCTGTGTCAAATATGTGACGGTGAACTATGCAGTGTGGCAAAGGAATGAGCTTGAAGGTGTTGGGGGAGGGGGTGGGGGCATTTTAGAGACTGAGGACCCGAGGGCATACCACGCTTGAGTGGTGAAAACACCCATTTTTGTGTGTGCGTCTCAGCGCTTGTTGCGACCATTTCAGATTCAGATGTCGTCCTGGGACAGGGGCCATTGAAATGCTGTGACCTCCGATTCTGACCTCTGATGGCACTGGAGACGTCACAACCGTCAGCATCATTCTTCGCTCTAGGATCAAGTGTAGGACAGCAACAGCAAGAGGTTATAAAAGGAATTACGGAGGATTAAAAAAAATGATTCTATGCTACATGTTCGGACGTTATAGTGCTAGGCTTAGCTGCAGAAAAGGGGGTGAATTGTTCACTTTGGTATACCAACATACCACTTGTACAGCTAAAAAGACATGTCTCAGTGTCCAAATGTCAGGGAGGGGCAACTTCTTTATGGTCTATGAACAAAAGTATGACCTGTTTAGTAAGCATACCCCCAAACGCACTTTTGCAGACGGCGAACATTCAAAATACCAGTTCTTTGTTATCATGAGTTCATTTCACCTTTGAATTGGTATCTATGTATGCCTGTACCATATTTCTGACGTCATAACAATAAAAACACTGGCTATTGATTGTTTATATGCAAATTATTTTTTTTTCTTTTCAAGAACACTACAGTTTAGTAACAATCGCAAGCTTGCATATTGAGTTTTTAAATTATGTGAATGACAAATAAATTCTTGCTAGTTGCTATCTTTTTGGAAAGGGTACAGGATTCTGCTTTATTTTGAAGCAAAAGCAGATGACACTTCGACACTACAGACTGATGTAAAACAGACTTTTCTGTCAATTGTCTACAGCTAAATTCTCAACCAGGTTGTAGGTGCACTCCTATTTACAAGTACTGTATGTGGAGCTGTGTTTCTTCCATTTGTTAACAAACAAATGCATTACATGCATAATTATTGAATCTCAGATTTAAAAAAGAAACATGTCAACATAGTTTCTTCTATGTCCATAGCAATTTACTCACATAACCAGTTCATGAATTCAGTCTTTTAGTCACGCTGGCATTTGCCATCGCAGAAGCAAAGGGCAGTGCAGGGGACACCCGCTGTGGCACAGCCACACCAACCTCTACAACCTTTCTTGCAGCTGCATTTTACTACTTCAGAGCAGATCTTGGGTGCATCTGGAAGTGATGTCCAAACCGGCGAATAAGTTCCATCAACTTTTTCCCAGCCCCAGCTTGCAGGATCTGGAATCTCTGGTTGTGGAATGAGAGATTCCTTCCAGATGAGTGCCTGCAGGATCGCTCTTTTTGTGTGTTCAAGAAGAGCAGCCTGAGTGGGTGGGATGGTTTCCAGCATGCCCTTTCTTCGTGAACAGGTGTTTTCTCGCATCGTTCACCTTGTCGTAAACACTGGTCTTGTCGTACATCAACGAGACAAAGCGCTTAATCTGGCTGAAATCATCCTGGAACTTCTTTGGTGATGCAAGCACTCTGAGGAACAGCTGTGTGAATTCTGGATCAGACATCCACACTTCCCAGCATGTCTTTTTACCGACACCAAAGAAAAATGATACAGTGTCACAGCCGGTAAGAGAATGAAACATCAGAGATGCTGCTGCTTTCCCTGGGCCCAGTGTGCTACCGTAGTTGTGAATAGGCAGAAGACGAAAGTGGGATCCAGCACCAAATGCAACCCACAGTTTTTCCAGCTGGAGGGAATGGTAGTGAGCTGTTGCAAGCACCACTACATCAGTGTCAGAAATCCTGATCATGACGTCAGTGTGATTCATTCTGGCCAGGTCAGAACAGTGTACAATCAGTCTGGTGTCAGCCTCTTCGTGTGAACAAGGGGACAGCCTGGCTTTTTGGTCCTCACAAATGTCACTAGAACTAACAAAGTCCGCTCCTTGTGTTGCAATGACCACTTTCCCATCTTCCTTGATGAGCTTCAAATTTTCAGACAGGAAGTGAAACAGTTCTTCTTTGTTTTGACTGTTTCGTAGAAACTCTGGCCAGTTGCGTGGCAGAGCAACATCTCCTTTCCCTCGTCTCCTGATGCCAGAGCCTCGTTTCTTCCTCACCGACGACTTAAGGACTGTTGTCACGGTAACAGTCCCAAACACTGTCAACGCGATCAGCGGTAGACAGGCACATCAGGACATATGGTACAAAGACAGAATCACTGTACTCTTGGAATGTTTGTGCTTGGTGTGGCTTCAAAATGTGTACTAGCGCAGCCCCATCAATGAGAACAGCTGATACCTGTGGTTCAGTGAGGACTGGGTCATGAGTTTTCTCAAAACATTGCAGGAGGTCGCTTTTGTTGCCATGGCGCAAATCTCCAGAATCTGAAATTGATGGAGGGAGTGACTGGTTTTCGTGCTGAAAGAACTCATCAAGGTCTCCTCCTCTAGCCTGACATCCAACATACAGTCTTGCAAACAAGCCACAGTTGGTCTTGGCTGTCTTCAGCTTCAGATCTTTGGTCCTCTGGGTAGACTTGTTCTGATTTCTGAAAAGGGCTACTCTGTTAAGTTGAATTGGGTCTGACAGTGGCTTTGACCTTAGCAGCAGCCTTTCATTAACAAATTCCAAGTACTGTGCCTTACCCATTTCTTTGGCATGCACCACTGTGTTGACAACTTCAGTACTTGCAGCATCTTTTGTAAACAGACAGGAGTTCTTCGCTTTCTTCGGCAAAGGGTTGCCTAGATACGACAGTTTTCTTTTCAATGAGCTAAGATCTTCTTTGTATCGTTTCTGGTGTGCCGCTGTCTGCTCATGATGCCTTTTGTCATTGTTTTTGTTCAGCTGTAGTGCTTGTTCGAACTCATCCACTAGCCTTGCCATTTCTGGCCCAGCAGTCATCCATTTCTCGAATGCTGCAGCGTTCTCTGTCAGCCCGACCGCTCCACCCTCACCCTTGACCATCTTGTTCGTCTGCTCATGGGCTTGGTCGAGAGCGATAGACGAGAACACGTTGTCTGTCTTCTGGACTGTAAACTTTCCTTCACCAAAAGCCTGAGCAACCTCTGGTGCATTGGTTGGCAGTTCCTTCATATCTTGCAAATGGACTGAGAGCCATCGGGCGTAATGGTAGTGGTCAAGAAGAAAGAACCAGGGTAATAGTTCTTCAAGTGACTGTACGTACAAAGGGAAATTGGACGTCCTGAGAAATCTCATGAACACGAGAACTGAAAGCTCAAGGTCCATCACAAGCGACCAGTAGAGGAACTGAGGATGTCCCTGTCTCTTCTCATTCTTCCACTCCTGAAACAACAGCCTGTTCTCTGAGTCTGTCAGCTGCATAGTGTACTGTTGGTACGCTTCAGCCTGAAGCAGAAAGCAAGGCCCCCACAGTGACTTCATGTGCATATCTGGTCTTCTTCAGGTGTCCACAGTTCAGCAAGCTGTTGGCTGTAGCTGGTCCTACGACATCTGCCTCTGAAATAGCTTGTGTCCACCCACTATCTTCCAGCCACGTGCCAACTGCACTCCATGCTGCTTGCTCGATATGAAAGCCTCCCAGGACAATTACAAGCTTGTCTTCTCCATATTGCTCAGGCCATGTCCACTGGATACTCTTTCCAATGGCAAAGAGGGGCTGATCACACGTCATGACTGGGATCTGGCCTGGGTTCAGGTAAGTGACAGCGTTCTTGATAACGTCCATAACATGGCGAGTCATGGCTGGAGAATGTGCAGAGTCTTCAAATAATGGTAGAAGTCCACCCCCACACTTTGGTCTCACAAGCTGGTGCTCATTTGCGTGGAATGCAGCCCAGCTCAGGCACAGATCCTTCATAGGATCATCATTGCAATGATTTTGCACATACTGGAGCCATCAGTTTCTTGCTGGATGACAGATCCTTCCACAGTTGCATCTGGTAACAGAGACTGCACTGCAGATGGAACTTCAACGTCCTTAGGAGGCTTTGTGACTGGAGGCACTTTGAGATAGAAGTCTGGAAGGTGACAGAAGCACCCCCAGAAGAAAAGTCCATGGGTTCCATTACCTGGCCCTGGCCATCAAAGTCTGGATGCTGGAACAAGGAGATTCCAGTTCCGTGGAATGATCCCTTTGCAGTAGATGATGAGGGGTTGTAGTCGATGTTGTCAACAGCTCCTGTCGTGAAGACGGATTTGTGAAAACCTCTAGGAACAACCACACCTTCTTTCTTGAAATGTGCAACACTGCATTGGACAGATCTTGGGACAGCTGGTTGATTCTTTTAGAGGAGACTGAAACACCAGCATCAAAGAACTTATCAACAGGCCTTTCTGGCGGTGTGTGTGTGTGTGAATCAGAAGCCCTACATACAGTGAAAAGGGAGTTTCTCTCTCACGATGATGACGGACTCTTGTTGGTTCTGCAGCTCTTGTGCGTTTCACAGCATTGTGTTTGATTAGCTGTGCTATTGACAAGCATGCAGGCGTTGCCTTCCTGTTAGATCTCTCTGTAATGCCCGGACCTTCCAGAAGCACGCTGATGAACAACTGTAAGGTGAAGGGAACTGACTTCTCCTGGCGATCTTCTTTGAAAATACCGTCAAAAATATAGCAGTCATTAAACAGTTCTGAGCGGATGATTTTGGCAGCTTGAGCCAAAATCAGAGCCTCTGTTGTATGTGTTTTGTCCATTGCTTTTGCCAAGGTGGTTCCAACTTGTGTGTCCATGATAAGCAGAACGTCTCGTCCTTTCTTATGAGCAGTGAGGCCAGGGATGTGTGCTAGAAGTTTCTCTTTCAGTCTTGTTGAGTTCTCGCGAACCTGTTTATTCTGTCCCAGTTCCTCTAACCGTCTCTGACACAGTGACACGGCTTCAGCAAGCTTTACAACGTGTGGCTCTTCAGACAGCTTCTCTTCCAGGTACATGACAAGCTCTGCGAATGCTATGCCTCGATGTGCATCCAAGTCAGAGTCACTGGACGTCTGTGGTGTTTCACCAAGCTTTGCCTTGTTGTAAAAGTCTACCAGGCACCCCTTATGATACATCATGTCAATTGCAATGACGTCACCTGCTGATAACTTTGCAAGAAGCTTTGTGTCACCAATCTTCAAAGCAGCTTCCCGAACATGTCAATCACGCTGGTATGTAGAACCTCTAGAAAGGTTTCCTGTTTTACCACAGTCAAAAATACAGGTCTCTTGTGGGGAAACTTGCCCACTCTCTCTGCGTGATCTCTTTCTTGGTCCTGTCTCGCCTTCCTCTTTTTCATCTTCTTCAGTTTCATCATGCTGTCTCTTTTCAGCTCTGTCCAACATTCGTTGGTTGTACTTAGCACGGCAGTTCTTGTGCCACCTAGCTCCATGTTTGGCTAATGTAGACGCAATCCCTGACCCGTCATTGAATTTGTCTATTTTCAGTGATGATGGGAATGCTCCAGCTGCTTCGAAACCTTCTAAATGTCTCTCTGCTGTGCTGTAGCTTTCTACGGTGGGATTTATCAGCTTTTCTGTCGTGTCCTCTGGCAAAAGATGCACAGGATCCAGTCCATGTCTTTACTCACGCTGCTTGCCATGTCTTCTTTGCTTCAGTCTAAGAACACACTGTTAATCAATGTGTTAGAGATACACATTATTTAGGTCCTTGATTTCACCTGCATATCACCAAAGCTTTGGTGTCTTTACTGAAAAATTCTAGCTTACTAGTTACCTTATTATGTCTCTAATTTAGAGCGCCTACAATATAGCCTGACCCAAAGGTTTCGGAGTATGACTTTTGGCTCATTTTTCAACCATTTGGTTATTTTTTCTTCACAGAAGGATGTTAAAAGACAACAACAACCCTATAATATGGATTTATTTTGTTATTCAGTCTTATTTTATAGTTTATATGAGTTAAAACGCTTGCACTGTGTGTTTGACATCGTTCGCGACTAGGCACTCCATTGCCTAGCAACCAAATTTTACCAGAGGACAAAAATTGCTTGCCCCCCCCCCCCCCCCCGGCATTAACATTCTTTGGACGTGTTCTAACAGCACACCAAAGGATATGTTGGTATACCAATTTGAACAATGGTTTCAACTAAGCCTAGCACTATTAGTGTCTGTGCGTTGTTTGTAGACTGAGAACAGGAGGACGCCCAGGATTATTGTTGAACGTAATCCCCCTCCCATAATTCCATCTTCTCTTGTTCCCTCCCTCACCCCCCTCCCCTTTACCCACTGACCACACTTTTTTCTTCTCCACAGCTTAACACTGTAACACTGTTTAGTATGTGCATGTCCCTGCCCATTTCAATTTCCCCCGTTCTGATAATAGCGCAGCGTTCTAATGGCCCCTGCCCCTGGATGGTGGTGGAGTCTGAAACCACACGCACGACAGCCAGGGAGGTGCACAGTGATGGGCCGTTGTCACTTCCAGAAGGCTGTCAGGGGGGTGCTCTGTCTCGGAGCTCTCTGCTTTTCATAGATTTTGTGCTGGCTTACTTGCATCACATGTACACACAGACGTGAATACAACCCGGTATCCATGTTATGTGGACACCCAA
>CM065725.1:2666645-2671645 GCA_033310375.1 Conus canariensis | reverse complement strand
CTGTCCCCACACTCTCCCCATGGTCCTGTGTGAGAGGTCTGACTGTCCCCACACTCTCCCCATGGTCCTGGGAGAGGTCTGACTGTCCCCACACTCTCCCCATGGTCCTGGGAGAGGTCTGACTGTCCCCACACTCTCCCCATGGTCCTGTGAGAGGTCTGACTGTCCCCACACTCTCCCCATGGTCCTGGAGAGGTCTGACTGTCCCCACACTCTCCCCATGGTGCTGGGAGAGGTCTGACTGTCGCCACACTCTCCCCATGGTGCTGGGAGAGGTCTGACTGTCCCCACACTCTCCCCATGGTCCTGGGAGAGGTCTGACTGTCCCCACACTCTGCCCATGGTGCTGGAGAGGGTCTGACTGTCCCCACACTCTCTCCCATGGTGCTGGGAGAGGTCTGTCTGTCCCCACACTCTCTCCATGTGAGAGGTCTGACTGTCCCCACACTCTCTCCATGGTGCTGGGAGAGGTCTGACTGTCGCCACACACTCTCCCCATGTGAGAGGTCTGACTGTCCCCACACTCTCCCCATGTGAGAGGTCTGACTGTCCCCACACTCTCCCCATGTGGAGAGGTCTGACTGTCCCCACACTCTCTCCATGTGAGAGGTCTGACTGTCCCCACACTCTCTCCATGGTGCTGGGAGAGGTCTGACTGTCCCCACACTCTCTCCATGTGAGAGGTCTGACTGTCCCCACACTCTCTCCATGGTCCTGGGAGAGGTCTGACTATCCCCACACTCTCCCCATGTGAGAGGTCTTACTGTCCCCACACTCTCCCCATGGTCCTGGGAGAGGTCTGACTGTCCCCACACTCTCCCCATGTGGGAGGTCTGACTGTCCCCACACTCTCCCCATGTGAGAGGTCTGACTGTCCCCACACTCTCTCCATGTGAGAGGTCTGACTGTCCCCACACTCTCTCCATGTGAGAGGTCTGACTGTCCCCACAACTCTCCCCATTCCATGGGAGAGGTCTGACTGTCCACACACTCTCTCCATGGTCCTGGGAGAGGTCTGACTGTCCCCACGACACCTCTCTCCATGGTGCTGGGAGAGGTCTGACTGTCCCCACACTCTCCCATGGTCTGGGAGAGGTCTGACTGTCCCCACACTCTCCCCATGTGAGAGGTCTGACTGTCCCCACACTCTCTCCATGTGAGAGGTCTGACTGTCCCCACACACTCTCCCATTGTGCTGGGAGAGGTCTGACTGTCCCCACACTCTCTCCATGTGAGAGGTCTGACTGTCCCCACACTCTCTCCCATGGTCCTGGGAGAGGTCTGACTGTCCCCACACTCTCCCCATGGTGAGAGGTCTGACTGTCCCCACACTCTCTCCATGTGCTGGGAGGGTCTGACTGTCCCCACACTCTCCCCATGTGGGAGAGGTCTGACTGTCCCCACACTCTCCCCATGTGAGAGGTCTGACTGTCCCCACACTCTCTCCATGTGAGAGGTCTGACTGTCCCCCACACTCTCTCCATGTGAGAGGTCTGACTGTCCCCACACTCTCCCATTCCTGGAGAGGTCTGACTGTACATCTCCCACATCTCCCCATGGTCCTGGAGAGGTCTGACTGTCCCACACTCTCTCCATGGTCTGGGAGAGGTCTGACTGTCCCCACACTCTCCCATGTGCGAGAGGTCTGACTGTCCCCACACTCTCCCCATGTGAGAGGTCTGCTGCTCCCCCCACTCTCCATGGAGAGGCTGACTGTCCCCAACTCTCCCATGGAGAGGTCTGACTGTCCCCACACTCTCCCATGTGAGAGGTCTGTACTGTCTCCCACACTCTCTCCATGTGAGAGGTCTGACTGTCCCCACACCACTCTGAGGACTGTCCCCCATCTCCTTGAGAGGTCTGACTGTCCCCCACACTCTCCCCATGGTCCTGGGAGAGGTCTGACTGTCCCCACACTCTCCCCATGGAGAGGTCTGACTGTCCCCACACTCTCCTCCATGTGAGAGGTCTGACTGTCCCCACACTCTCTCCATGTGAGAGGTCTGACTGTCCCCACACTCTCTCCATGTGAGAGGTCTGTCTGTCCCCACACTCTCTCCATGTGAGAGGTCTGACTGTCCCCACACTCTCTCCATGTGAGAGGTCTGACTGTCCCCACACTCTCTCCATGTGAGAGGTCTGACTGTCCCCACACTCTCTCCATGGTGCTGGGAGAGGTCTGACTGTCCCCACACTCTCTCCATGGTGCTGGGAGAGGTCTGACTGTCCCCACACACTCTCCATGGGAGAGGTCTGTCTGTCCCCACACTCTCTCCATGTGAGAGGTCTGACTGTCCCCACACTCTCCCCATGTGAGAGGTCTGTCTGTCCCCACACTCTCTCCATGTGAGAGGTCTGTCTGTCCCCACACTCTCTCCATGTGAGAGGTCTGACTGTCCCCACACTCTCTCCATGGTGCTGGGAGAGGTCTGTCTGTCCCCACACTCTCTCCATGTGAGAGGTCTGACTGTCCCCACACTCTCTCCATGTGAGAGGTCTGACTGTCCCCACACTCTCCCCATGTGAGAGGTCTGTCTGTCCCCACACTCTCTCCATGTGAGAGGTCTGACTGTCCCCACACTCTCCCCATGGTCCTGGGAGAGGTTTGACTGTCCCCACACTCTCCCCATGGTGCTGGGAGAGAAGACAGAGGATGTGGATGAAGGGGAAAGAGGGGGGGGGAAGAAAGTGTGATCGGGATAAGAGGAGGAGATGTTGGATACTCATGTAAGGTCCGAGTCCATGGTTACATTTTACGTCCGAAACGCTATGCATTCTCTATCGCACTCAAAGCTGCGCCTGGCTTTGGTCAGATCAGCCAGTACCAAAACATATTCATCACACAGTCCAGCCCTTGACCCATACTGTGGGAGACACATCCAATGTCCGCTTCTTTTTATATGACAATACGATCCACATGACCCTTCGTTTTTCTGTCGTCTGCTAGACTTTTTCACTCCCAAATCCTTACGCTCTGCCAATGGTGATCAAACACAAGAAGTTCACAAACCATGCATAATTCTGCAGCGCTTGCTGATATATGGAACTGAACTGTTTTACTGACCCCAAAATACGAGGATAATTTTTTTTCACATTCAAAAAAATTTTTTGAAAGAGCCAGGGTGGTTTTCATGTACTCAGAATGCCTTGCTACTACATAACCTTTGCTATAACCCCGAACGCTGACCGGTAAATCACTGTCCTTCTCAAAGAGGGACACCCAACATGGCCTCAGGCATGCCGTTTTCAAGTCATTGCCCTTATGAGAACGAAAGGCTCGGATGGAGTGGGGCGGGAGGCGTGGTGGGAAGAGGTGAAGAGGAAGAAGGGCTACAGAGTGGACATGATAGTGGGTGAGAGAGGGTGGAGGTAGGGACTTTTGGTATTCAAGTGTGATCATTGTTCTGTTGAAATTCTCAAGACAAGATCATCGCACGAGGCTTAAAATTCCAAACACATTGCTCTGCACATTTGCACGTGTGTGTGTGTGTGTGTGTGTGTGTGTGTGTGTGTGTGTGTGTGTGTGTGTGTGTGTGTTGCTCGTGCATCTCAGCTGCTGATGGAGCCATTCCAGAATCAAGTACTGTCCAGGGACAGGAACCATTAAAACGCTGTGGCCGCGTATTCTGACGGCACTGGAGAAATCACAACCTTCAGCATCACACTTGTCCTTGGAGACACCAGCAAGACAGTGACGGCCAGGGATGATAAAAAGAATGAAAGTGGATGAAGATCTTTTCAACGAAACTAGAAAGAAAAAAAAACAATTGAGAGAGTCGTGTGCAACGAGTTTGGAACTTATTTTCTACCATCTCTCTCTCTCTCTCTCTCTCTCTCTCTCTCTCCTCTCTCTCTCTCTCTCTCTCTCTCTCTCCTCTCTCTCTCATCGTCTCCCCCAGAAAAAAAGACAACTCACCTCATTTCCATTACTTCTAAGCTTTCCAGCCGACTTGATTTCCTCAGGTCAATCAATGACAGATGTGGCCGCTGTCATGGGGGTGTTATTTTTCCAACCTGCCATTAATTGCCTGATGTCTTCAAAATAGGGGTTGACATGTCACAACCTGAGCGAGCACTTTGCGTAATTACGTAAAAAAAAATAGGGCACCAGTTTCACCTGTGAACAAGTTAACAAAGCAACTCGTGGCAAGATAGGAAAGGAGAGCTGCTTGTTTTTATGTCTTGCAGTTAGAAAACAGCTCCCTAACCTGCAGAGACACGGGGATACTGCCAACCTCTGCAGAGGCTGAACTTCGCCACTAGGGAAATAATTGTATTATGAACAAACAAACAAAATGAATAAATAAAAGAGTTAATTTCCATGTACGATTTTTTTTGCGTAGGATACAGAAAAAATATGAAACTTCAACGTGTATACCACTTAAATGTTTTAACCTTCCATGACAAAATATTAATGCATTGATGATTTTAGTGCGTGAACAGCAACTTCAGATCTTCTATGTTCAGAGGAAAATTCTTGATTTAATGTTACTCAATGGATCCTGGATCCCCCATTTGACTGCGATCTGCATCGCATGCCACTCTTGGTTGAAATCAGTTCTGCAGTTTCTGTGCAATGAATGAGCCTTTATCAGAACTTCCCAGACTACAGTTATGTACAGGGCTGGAGAGGAGGGAAAGAGGGGGGCGAGGGGGGAAGGGGGGGGAGCGGGTGTGGGGGGAAGGGGGAAGTTCCGGGAACTGTCAGAGTGAAGCTGAGTGGTGTGAGAGTTATGTCCCTTAGAGGTTACAGATGACGTGGTGAACATAATATCTGTGCATTAAGCCGAGTTCCCGTGACCAATTCCATATGGCATAATGCATGAACGCACCCTGCCCAGTCATTCCTTTCTTCAGAGACACACCAACTCTTCTGTCTCGTTTTTTTTTTTCCTTTTCTTAATCCATAGCTGTTGCTGTCTTCTTGCTGCTGACTCCAAGGAGAAGTGTGATGCTGAAGGTCCTGATTTCTCCAGTGCTGTCAGAGGTCGGAATCAGGG
>CM065725.1:2636645-2651645 GCA_033310375.1 Conus canariensis | reverse complement strand
AATGGGAATAGCAGCTTAATTCGGATGCATTGTGGGATAAAGGGGTGGTGATGAGAGTGGAGGAGAAAGAGGGAAGAGGAGGGGGGAGAGAAAATCTAACGACCAAGCTGCAAGATGAAGAAGAAGAAGAAAAGAAGAAGAAGAAGAAGAAAGAGTGGAATTGGGTGGAGACGGGGGGGGGGGGGGGGGGGGGAGGAGGGAGAGAGGAGAGAGAGAGAGAGAGAGAGAGGAGAAGACGATTAATACCGGAAAGACTGACAGCCGGTGAGAGGAGGAGGAGGAAGGAAAGGGGTGAGGGGAGTGAGGGGGGATGGCGCGAGAGCGTTAGGAGAAGGAGTGTTGGGGGGGATGAGGGGGGGGGGGGTATGGGGGCAGATAAATATGAAATGATAGAATGGCCGGGGGTCGGGGCCGGGCCTGGAAATTGCGAAATGAATTAGGCCGCTTCGTGTCCCCGAGTCCCGGGGCTTGCTTGCCCGCTTGCCACCCGGCCGACAAACACTGTGCAGCAGCCGACTTTTAATAAGGAAGGGGGAGGTGGGGGGGGGGCGGGATGGGTGGGAAGAAGGGAGGGGGAAGGATGAAGGAGGATGGGGTGGGGGTGGGGGCGGGCTTGCTGCTCTTGCAGAAACTGAAAGAAGAGAGAGAGGGGGGGGGGGAGGGAGGAAGGGAAGGGGGGGAGCTTGGACATCGTGCTGTGGAATAGGGTAGGGAACGGTGGGGGGGGGGGGGGGGGGGGGGGGGAGGAAAGGGATGAGGGGGAGGAAAAGGGATGAGGGGGGCGCGGGGCGGGGGGGGGGGGATAGTGGCTGAGGAGGAGACGATAGGGATTGAAGTTTTGAGTTCCATGTGCGTGGTTTAGTGGTGAAGACTTTTCTTTTCTATTTTTCTTTTTCTTTCTTTTTTTTTTTCTTTTCTTTTGTTTTTGTTTTTCGTTTCGAATTGAAATCGATTTAACGCTTTGTTTTTACGTTTCTGCGGTATTCTTTTTTCTTTTCTTCTTTTTCTTATATTTTGATTGTTTCTATTTCGGCAGAAGAACGCCAAGTTCAAAGGAAAATAATGAAACCCAAAGAAGGAAAAGAACTGAGGATGAAAGAGACAAATAACAGATGGACTTCCAGAAAGGAAGAAGGAGGCCGGGTTTGTGTGTGCGTGTGGAGAGAGAGAGAGAGAGAGAGAGGAGAGAGAGAGAGAGAGAGAGAGAGAGAGAGAGAGAGAGAGAGAAAGAGAGAGAGAGAGAGAGAGAGAGTCTTTATATCGCCTTTTTTTCGGTCTCATTGTCCGTGCGACATCAGTGCCTTTATTTCCAAGCCACTTAAGACTTAATTTACAGTCATCAGTGCCGTAAGAAGATGAATATTTCTCACGAATGATTATGTGTCTGCAGGCCACACACACACACACACACACACACACACACACACACACACACACACACACACACACACACACACACACACACGCACACACAGAGATAGTAGATAGATTGATTGATTGATTGATTGATTGATTGATTGACTGACTGATAAATAGATAGGTAGATACAGACAGACAGACAGACAGACAGACTGACAGATATACTACCCACACTATAACATGGTCCATTCCGGATTTGAACTCCACACCTGTGGACAGGCCTTGTGAAAGCGGCCAATGGAAAGTTAGTTCAGCCGGCTCAGCATCGTGTTGTGATCCCTGAGGCTGTGGGCACGCTCCTCGAAGCTCACGGCGCAAAGAAAAAGAAAAAGTAAAAAAGAAACAAGAAACGTGTAAAAAAAAATTACCTCAAGACTTTAAAGGCAACATTCATAATTTGTGTGAAAGAGGAAGGGGCTTTGTGATCTCCCGAATTCTGTCAACTGGTTTGGGATTGGCCGGGAGAGCAGTAGCAATTTCCCTGTCGTTGCTGTCTTAAAAGATGGTCAAATATAGCAATGGGACGGACGTAGTGGCAGAGTGGTTAAAGCAGTGGATACTCTGTCTGAGAGGTGATGGTTCCAGTCTCAGCTTGGCCTAATGCTGTGAAGGGAATGGTTGGATTAGGGTTTGTGTGTGTGTGTGTGTGTGTTGTTGTGTGTGTGTGTGTGTGTGTGTGTTGTGTGTGTGTGTCTGAGCCCAACACGTGAGGATTTACTGGCACCAGAGCAGCCTTTGTGTGTCTTGGCTAGATCACACGCACGCGTGCAAAAATTTCTTAATTCATGTTACTGTTCAGCGGAGACGTGAATCACACATTTTCAGCATGTGTGGGAATATATGGCGGTGGGGGGGAGGGGGGGGGGGGGAGGAGGAGATAGGCTGTGACCTGCAAGCCTGTCCGTACTCCCATCATCCCCCCCCCCCCCGCACACCCCCTTCCCGCTTTCTGATCCCAGTTCCACTCCCTCATCCCCACTCCACCCCATTGCCCAGTGAGATGACAGACACCCGGACAACAGGTGTGTGGCAGAGAAGGTAGGTGCTGACTGTGCCACACCCCTACCATCATGACAGACACCCGGACAACAGGTGTGTGGCAGAGAAGGTAGGTGCTGACTGGTGCCACACCCCTACCATCATGACAGACACCCGGACAACAGGTGTGTGGCAGAGAAGGTAGGTGCTGACTGGTGCCACACCCCTACCATCATGACAGACACCCGGACAACAGGTGTGTGGCAGAGAAGGTAGGTGCTGACTGGTGCCACACCCCTACCATCATGACAGACACCCGGACAACAGGTGTGTGGCAGGGAAAGTAGGTGCTGACTGGTGCCACACCCCTACCATCATGACAGACACCCGGACAACAGGTGTGTGGCAGAGAAGGTAGGTGCTGACTGGTGCCACACCCCTACCATCATGACAGACACCCGGACAACAGGTGTGTGGCAGAGAAGGTAGGTGCTGACTGGTGCCACACCCCTACCATCATGACAGACACCCGGACAACAGGTGTGTGGCAGAGAAGGTAGGTGCTGACTGGTGCCACACCCCTACCATCATGACAGACACCCGGACAATAGGTGTGTGGCAGAGAAGGTAGGTGCTGACTGTGCCACACCCCTACCATCACGACAGACACCCGGACAACAGGTGTGTGGCAGAGAAGGTAGGTGCTGACTGTGCCACACCCCTACCATCACGACAGACACCCGGACAACAGGTGTGTGGCAGAGAAGGTAGGTGCTGACTGTGCCACACCCCTACCATCATGACAGACACCCGGACAACAGGTGTGTGGCAGAGAAGGTAGGTGCTGACTGTGCCACACCCCTACCATCACGACAGACACCCGGACAACAGGTGTGTGGCAGAGAAGATAGGTGCTGACTGTGCCACACCCCTACCATCACGACAGACACCCGGACAACAGGTGTGTGGCAGGAAGGTAGGTGCTGACTGGTGCCACACCCCTACCATCATGACAGACACCCGGACAACAGGTATGTGGCAGAGAAGGTAGGTGCTGACTGGTGCCACACCCCTACCATCATGACAGACACCCGGACAACAGGTGTGTGGCAGAGAAGGTAGGTGCTGACTGTGCCACACCCCTACCATCATGACAGACACCCGGACAACAGGTGTGTGGCAGAGAAGGTAGGTGCTGACTGTGCCACACCCCTACCATCAGTGCCCAGTGACATGACAGACACCCGGACAACAGGTGTGTGGCAGAGATGGCAGGTGCTGACTGTGCCACACCCCTACCATCATGACAGACACCCGGACAACAGGTGTGTGGCAGAGAAGGTAGGTGCTGACTGGTGCCACACCCCTACCATCATGACAGACACCCGGACAACAGGTGTGTGGCAGAGAAGGTAGGTGCTGACTGTGCCAACCCCTACCATCAGTGCCCAGTGACATGACAGACACCCGGACAACAGGTGTGTGGCAGAGAAGGCAGGTGCTGACTGTGCCCACACCCCTACCATCGTTGCACAGTTTTCCCCAAGACGGGTTCCGTTGTTGATTTCAGCGTCGTTTACTTCACCCCAACACTGTGCCTGCTTGGACTGGCACTTACCGTTGCTGGCTGTAGAAATGGAAATTCAGGAGGGAACATAGTATTCAACAAGCAGATTTCTTGCTCGGAGAAACTACGTTTAGAAGATTTGGTGAAAAAATCCATTATCCACACTGACAACGACAACGTACACACAAAACAAAGTGCAGTGCAGGAGAAAATCTCGGAGGATCATGATAGAAAAGGAGGGGGGTGGGGGGGGGGGGAGGGACTGATTTGAAGACAGTCTCTGCTGAGATGCACATTTCATTGCGTGGCTCTGTCACTAAGGGAGGTAAGCCGGATGTCGCTAGTGTTATGGACCAGACGGCAGGACCCTTACCGCAGGAAAACAGGGAGCAACAGAAAAGTCATAAAGCACATGGAAGACCGATTTCATACCACCGCGTGGCGTGCGCTGCAAAAACCCTGTGAAAACGTCATCCATCCAGCCAACCTGTGGTTCATGGAGCAAACACCAGATCATAAAGTTTTCACTCCTGGTAGTAGCCCGCCCATTACCGCCAGGGGGCGCTCCCTCGGTGTAGCCCTGTATCGCCGAGGTTGAAGGTGTGCCAGGTTGGAAAACTCGCCGCCCACCTCTCTTTCTCCCTGCCCTCACCTCCAACGCTCTCAGTCAGACTTGAAGTGAGCACGTTCTCCCCCCCCCCCCCCCCCCCGTATCCCCATCATCACACCTTCCCTTTAAAACCATGTCCCATTATCATTTCCAGAAGTGGAGGACTAGGTCATGGAATGATCCATGCCATTCCAGGGAAAAGGGGGTGGGGGCCAGTTACATGGTTCACCATATTTATCATCCTGCCGATGCTGATCCCTCCCCCCTCTCCTTCTGCTTCCATCTCCTCCCTACCCATCAGTCCATTCCCCCCATGTCTGCCGAGCTGTTCAGTGGGATATTCTTTCACTGCCAGACAATGGCAGACTGCCCAGCATCATTGATATTCATATCAAGACGACAGAATTACAGCAAGTGCATGCTTCTGTGTATAACTGGTGTGTGTGTGTGTGTGTGTGTGTGTGTGTGTGTGTGTGTGTGTGTGTGTGTGTGTGTGTGTGTATGTGTGTGCGTGTCGTGCGTGCGTGCGTGCGTGTGTGTGTGTGTGTGGTGTGTGTGTGTGTGTTGGTGTGTGTGTGCGTGCGTGCGTGTGTGTGTGTGTGTATGTGTGCGCGCGCGCGTTTGCCAGCGTGCGTGCGTGCGTGCGCGCGCGCGAGCGTGTGTGTGTGTGTGTGTGTTGTGTGTACGTGGGTATGCGCTCGTATGTGTATAAGCTTGCGTGCGTGCGTGTTTGTGCATGCTCTTTTGCGCGCGCGCGGTGTGTGTGTATGTGTTTTGTGTGTGTGTGGTGTGTGTGTGTGTGTGTGTGTGCGTGTGCGTGCATGTGTATGTGTGTGTGTGTGTGTGTGGATGTACGTGTATGTGCGTGCGTCTGTGTGTATGTATGTGTGTTTGTGTGCGTGTGTGTGTGTGTGTGTGTGTGTGTGTGTGTGTGTGTGTGTGTGTGTGTGTGTGCAGGCGCGCGCCGTGCGCTAGCATGTGCTGTATGCATAAAATGTGTGTGTTTGTGGATGAGAGAGACTGAGAGATACAGGAAGGACGAGAGAGAGAGAGAGAAGAGAGAGAGAGAGAGAGAGAGAGAGAGAAGGGGTGTTATATGACATTCAGTCAAAACTACATGCGTATGTTCAATTTCTACCATGTCAGCATGCATACATACACGTGACACGGGTAGATGTGTGCATATGAAAGCATGTAATTGTATGCGTGAAAACATATTTCCCTTCTGAGATAACAAAAACTGCGTCAACATCTTTTTCCCTGCTCAGTAACCATCTGTGACTCTTTCAGTCGGAGGTCAGAAATCGCTTCACAGCCAACGAGAAGAGAGAGAGGAGAGAGAGAGAGAGAGAGAGAGAGAGAGAGAGAGAGAGAGAGAAAGAAAATAGATCGACCAAGGGTGACAGTTTAGGAGGGGGTGGGGAGGAGAGGGTGCAGAGGCTGCACGATGTTGATTTGAAGATGGTCTCCCCTTAAATGCACAGTTCATACGGCAGCTCCATTGCCAAGGGAGGTAAGCGGGTTGATGCCCGTGCTGTGGACCACACGTCAGGACCCAGGCCGAAGGAAAGCAGGAGGCAACAGCAAAGTCATAAAGCAAATGGAAGACTCATTGCCGTACTACCACGTGGCGCGTGCAAAGCCCCATGGAGACTTCATCCATCCCGCGACCTCTTGTTCCGTGAGCAAACACAAAAATCATTCATTTTCCACTTCCAGCTGTAGCCCACAAGGTACACATTTTGTCAGAGCACAAAGGTCGTGATCAGGGGGAGGTCATTCTTATGAGTATTATAGAAAAGTAGGCTTTTTAGGTTTTCTGATGGTTAGGGACAAGGTTAGGGCGGATAGGTTTCTGATGTTAGGACAAGGTTAGGGAGTTAGGGACAAGGTTAGGGCAGGATAAGGTTTTCTGATGGGTTAGGGACAAGGTTAGGGAGGATAAGGTTTTCTGATGGGTTAGGGACAAGGTTAGGGCAGGATAAGGTTTTCTGATGGGTTAGGGACAAGGTTAGGGCAGGATAAGGTTTTCTGATTAGGGCAGACTGGGTTAGGGACAAGGTTAGGGCAGGATAAGGTTTTCTGATGGGTTAGGGACAAGGTTAGGGCAGGTTAGGGCAGGATAAGGAGCAGACTGGTGTCAGGTTAGCTCTAGGCAGACGCGCTGAAGATGGAATGTCACTGTTATAGCGATTGATCTGAGAAATTTGCACGTTTTTTCATACCCTCATCGCGAGGGAGCGCTCGCTCAGTATAGGCTTCTGCTGCTGATGCTGACGTATACAAAATCTGTAACCGTCTGTCCTCTTCGTTAGCGTGTCCCTTTGCCCCAACTGTATTCACCATCTTCTCTTTCCCTTTAAACCTCAGTCCCAAGTTTACTCGTTTGAGTGAACGGTTAGGTGATAGAATAATTGATACCGTTTAAGTGAAGGTGGTGACAAGGTTTTGAGGGTGAAAATAGGAAAACAGGGTGAGAGAAGAGAGGCATTGATGTGGGGGGGGGGGGGGGGGGGGGACTGAAGACGATTGGGAGCTTTGTCATATGATATACTTCTTCATTTCTCTCTCTGAGTATCCCCTTCCCACCGGTCCATTCTCACTCCCACAACATCGGTCCATTTCACCCTTAACCCTTTGTCTGCGGTGATGGTCAGTGTGGTATTCTGTTGCTGCCAGAGACTGGCTGACTGCGCACCATCACTGGCATTGATATCCACCCACATACTTGACACACAGCCCTCTCTCTCTCTCTCCTTCTCCCTCCTCTCTCTCTTCTCTCTCTCTCTCTCTCTCTCTCTCTCTCTCTCTCTCTCTCTGCTCTGCTTCTGTGCGAGTATTTGGGAGAGAGAGAGAGGAACAGAGAGAGAGATGCCATTATATGTGAATGCACAGCGTATGCAAACATTCAATAACAGCCATGTCATCATGCATGCATGCGTGGGACACACATAGATCTGTACATATTAACACGTGTACATCTGTGTGTGAAAGCACATTTCCTGGAGCAGGAGAACAAAAGCATTTCAACTTTTTCTCCCGGCACAAAATCAAATGACAGTTTCAGTCGGAGGCCAGAAATCTATTCACCCAAAACGAGAGAAAAAAGATTGAGAAAGAGGAAAAATGGATTGACTGAGGGTGAGAGTTTAGGAAGAAGGGAAGGGAGGGTGGCGGAGTCTGCATAGTGTTGATACGAAGATGGCCTCTGCTTCGATGCACAGTTCATTCGGCAGCTCCATTGCCAGGAGAGGTAAGCGGAGTGACCCTCGTGCTGTGGACCAGACGTCAGGACTCCAGCCACTGGAAAACAGGGAGCAGCGAAACAAAACAGAACCAACGGAAGACTCATTTCATACCACCCTGTCACGCGCGCAAAACCCCTGTGGAAACGTCATCCATCCAGAGACCTCTTGTTTCTGGAGCAGACATCAAGTCATTCATTTTTCACTCCTGGTAGTAACCCGCCCGTTACTGCCAGAGGGCGCTCGCTCAGTGTGGGCCAGTATCGCTGAAGCTGAAGTCTGCGAATTTTGGAAGCCCCCTCTTTTCCATCCCCCTCCTCCTCCCACCAGCCTTCAAGCTGGCACGTTCCCTTAGTCCCCATCATTACCTCTCCAATCCCCCTCCCCCCCCCCCCCCCACCCACACCATGCCTTCCCCTTAAACTCCTCGTCCAGATTTACATGTCTGTCTGCTTTTCATTTAGACAAGTGGAGGACTAGGTGGTGAAATAATTAATAACATTTTAGTGGAGGCGAGGAAAAGGTTTGAGGCTGAAGATGGGGAGAGAGGGGAGTGAGAGAAGAGGTGAAGGGACTGATGATGGGGGTGAATGAAGATCATTGGAAGTTTTGTCACGTCTTTTTATTTCTCTTCCCACGCATAACCCCCCTTCCCTTCCCTCTCTCACCTCTCCGCTATCCTCTCTGCCAACATGCTAGTGCATTTGGCCCTTTTATCTGTAGCGCTGTTCAGGGTGATATTTAGTCACTGCCATAGATTGGCAGATCGGCCCAGCCTCATTTGCATTTATATCCATTCACGTACACCGACGTTACCAAAACTTGAGAGGGAAACGCTGAAGAAGTATTTCCTTGGCGTTTCATCGAGGAACTGCCCAAAGAATGCACTGCAGATAGCATCAATCTGGAGCTTTGCACAGCAATTGGCTGTGCAATTTCTTCAGCACTGTCTGTGTGTGCAGTGTATGTTGCTAGGAGGCAACACATCACGAGTGTGAAACAGCTGAGAGAAACGGAGCATGGAAGCACAACTGACACATCCACAAGCCTTAGACCTACGCCAGTCTAGACAGCAGCTTGAAGTCATCTCTTCTCCAAGACAAAGACCTTACCGTGGAGGTTGGACCAAGAGGTCTGCAGGTTAGTCTGCCGATGATCTCGTGACACGATTCGGGACTTCTGGTAAGAAGAGGACCAGAATCTTAAAGGCAATGGCAGAGGCCGCTGAAAAGAATCGCAGCTGGATCTGGTTGAGGAGGAAGAGAGGAGTGACTTGATTTTTCACCATTTACAACATTGTGACCGATAGCGATGTAGGTAAGACATGCATGGAAAGGCGAATTGGCTTTCGGCCGCCCAGGTGCAGGTCCGAATCACTCACATCCCAACGGAGCAAAAACGGTGACGATAGGAGTCACGACCTCAGTCTGGGCTGCTTCCCGTAGAATGTAAGGAATCAAGGGCTCAAACACTGGATAACAGGGTATGGATAGGGGGTAGGAAGGGCTTCTTCTCCTTAGAGATCCTTCCTATCAACAAATATGCTCTCTGTGTGTGTATGTGTATGTGTTGTGTGTGTGTGTGTGTGTGTGGTGTGTGTGTGTGTGCATGCGTGGACGTATATGTGTGTGAGTGTGTGTGTGTGTGTGTGTGTGTGTGTTGTGTGTGGTGTGTGTGTGTGTGTGTGTGTGTGCGTCACAGAGAGAGAGAGAGAGAGAGAGAGAGAGAGAGAGAGAGAGTATTCACGAGAAAGCACACCATTACATGCATAAGTTCACAAACGATCATGTCATGTTGCACGCTTGCATCGAGCACATACATACATATTAATACGTGCGCATATTTGTGTGTATGTTCATTTTCGGGATGAGGGTGAAAAATAAGTTCAATTCTTTTCCACTGCAAATTACCGTCAGTGACCGTGTCAGTCGGAGGCAGAAATGACTTCGCCAGCACATACAGAAATAAATGAAAGAGGAAAACTGCTTTGATTCAACATGCTTGATCAAAACAAAGGGAGGGAGGGGGGGGGGGGATCAGAGGCTGCACCGTGTTGATGTAAAGATGGTCTCCCCTTACCGTGCCCTATTCATTCGGCGGCGCTGCCATCAAGGGAGGTAAGCGGGCTGACTCTCGTGCTTTGGATCAGACGTCAGGACTCGTGGCCCAGGAAAGCAGGGAGCCACAGTGAAGTCATAAAGCAAATGGAAGGCTCATTTTAGACCACCACTCAGCGCGTGCAAATCCCTGTGGAGACCTCATCCATCTAGCGACCTCCTGTTCCTGGAGCAGACACCAAATCATTAATTTTTCACTTGTGGTAGTAACCCGCCCATTACCGTGAGGGGTCGCTCGATCACTATAGGGCTGTTTCGCTGAAGTTGAAGTCTGCTAGTTTTGAAAACCCTAATGCCCACCTCCCCCCTCCCTACCCCCCCCCCCCCCCCCCTCAACTCTCAATCAGACTTGAAGCTAGCTAATTCTCTTCACTCCCCATGCTTTATTCCTCCTCCTCTTCCCTCTCATTTAAACCGTTCCCCCAGATGTACATGTACGTCTGCTTTCCATCACAGAAAGGAGGGTCTGATGGTGGTAAAATAATCAATAATGTTTTTTTGTGGTTCGGGGTTCAAAAAGGGTATCGCAGACATAAGAGAAGAGAAGATATTGATGGTGGAAAAACAAAAGGAAGTCATAGTGAGTTTCGTCATGCGATATTTTTATCCTCTGGCCACGCTTAATTCCCACTCTCCCCCCCCCCCCCCCCCCCCCCCCCCCCGCCCCCAATCCCCCCAGTGCAGCAGTCCGTTCACCCTTTGTCTGCAGTGATGGTCAGGGTGATATTCTCTGTCACTGCCAGAGGTTGGTGGACACCCAGCATCAGTCGCATGGATGTTCACTCACGTACATGAAGTTGACATAATTATAATTGTGTATGCATTTGAGGAAGAGAGAGAGGGGAGGGGGAGGGAGTGAGGGAGAGACAGACATAGAGACAGAGACAGAGAGATAGAGTGCATTTCTGTCTGTTCATCTCTCTCTCTCTCTCTCTCTCTCTCTCTCTCTCTCTCTCTCTCTCTCTCTCTCCCTCCCTCCCTCCCTCTTGCTGTGTAAGTGTGTATTTGTGAGTGTATGCGTGTGTATATGTGAGCATGAGAGAGACAGACAGACAGACAGAGAGAAAGAGATAACAAAATATAAATGCAAAACAAGAAGCTATCATTCATGATCAGCCACGTAATTATGCATACATGCATGGGATGCACACGATTTGGTGCGTATTGAAACATGTACGTGTATGTGTGGATGCGGATTTCCTTTAGAAGTAAGACAGAATTCGACTTTTTTTTCTTTTGTATTTTTTTTTTTTTTCACTCCACAAAACCATCTGTTACTCAGGTGGAGGCCAGAAATCGCTTCACCAAAACGAACAGAGAGAGAGAGAGAGAGAGAGAGAGAGAGAGAGAGAGAGAGAGAGAGAGAGAGAGAGAGAGAGATGATTGACTAAGGGTGGCAGCTGAGGAAAAAGGGAGTGGAACGTAGCAGAGAGACTGCACAGTTTGGATGTCAAGATGGTCCACGCTTAAATGCACAGTTCATTCCGCGGCTCTGTAGCCAAGGGAGTTAAGCAGAGAGACGCCTGTGCTGTGGACCAGATGTCAGAACAGGCCGTAGGAAATCAGGGAGCCACAGCAAAGTCATAAATCAAACGGGGTGGACTCCTTTCATATGGCGATGTGTCTCGTGCAAAGTTCTGCGAAAATGTCATCCCCATCCAGCGACCCTCGTTCCTGGAGCAGACACCGAATCATTCATTTTTCACTACTGGTGGTAGCCCGCCCATTGCTGCTACCAGGGGGCGCTCGCTCAGTACGGGTCTGTGTCGCTGAAAATGAAGCCTGCGAGCGTTTAATAGTCTGCACATCAACCCCACTAACCACCCTCACCGTTCCTCTGTGTGTGTGTGTGTGTGTGTGTGTGTGTGTGTGTGTGTGTGTGTGTGTGTGTGTGTGTGTGTGTGTGTGAGTGAGTGTGTGTAACAGACAGACAGAGAGATGGAAAGACAGACAGACAGACAGACAACACAGATAAGTGCACATTTAGAAAGACAGAAATTACATCACACAAAATGCACATCCTTATGCAGACGTCTGTGATCTTCCACGTTCAAGTACATGTATGCATGGTAGATACGTTAATGTGTGCATATTATTAACATGTGTATATCTATGTGTGATTCTGCATTTCAATGAATAGGAAAAAATAAAGTTCATCGATTTTTTACATATGCACAAAACTGTCTGTTACTGTTTAGTCAGAGGCAAGAAATCACTTCACCCATAAAAGAAAAGAAGAGAGAGAGAGAGAGAGAGAGAGAGAGAGAGAGAGAGAGAGAGAGAGAGAGAGAGAGATGGGGGGGGGGCTGTATTGACTGAGGGTGGTAGCTTAGGGACAAGTTAGGGAGGGGAAGGTTACAGAGATAGCACAGTGATGATTTGAAGATGGTCTCCCCTGAAATGCACAGTTCATGGGGGTGGCTCTATTGCCAAGGGAGGTAAGCGGGTTGACCTTCTTGCTGTGGACTAGCGGTCAGGAACTGTGCCCTAGGAAAACAGGGAGCCTAGAGAAATGTCATGAAGCAAATGGAAGATTCATCGCATTCGACTGTGTCGCGCGCGCTTTTGAAACATGATCCATCCAGAGACCCTCTTCTTCCTCGAGCAGACATAGAGTCATTCATTGTTTACTCCCCTTAGCAGCCCGCCCATTGCCTCGAGGGGGGGGGGGGGGGGGGGGGGGGGGGGGCTCGCTAAATATAGGTTCGTATCACTGAAGCTGAAGACTGCAAGTTCTGAAAGCCTCCACACCACCCCCCCCCTCCCCCCCCCCCCCCCCCCCCCCCCCCCCCCCCCCCCCCCCCCCCCCCCCCCCCCCCACACACCCAACCGTCACTTTCCCCTTGAAACCTACTCCGAGGTTTACATGTCTATATGTTTTTCATTTGGAGAAGTGGAGGGTTGGGCAATGGAATAATTGATAACGTTTCAGTGGAGATTGGGACGAAAGTTCGGGATGGAAAAACAGGGAGACAGGAGGGGGAGTGGGAGGTGTGGGGGTGACAGAAGAGACTGATGATGGGGTGTATGGAGACTATGCGGGGAGCTTAGCCGTGCGATATCTTTCTCCTATGCCCATCACCTTCCGCCTTCCTCTTCCTCGCTCCCCGCACCTCAGTCTGTTCAGCCCCTTGTCTGCAGTGATGCTCAGGGTGATGTTCTGTCACTGCCGGAGACTGGCAGACTGCGCCAAATTAGTGGCATTGGTATCCACTCACGTACATGAAGTTTGGGAAATTACAATAAATGTGTAGGCGGACGCATGCAAGCATGCGTGCGTGCGTGTGTGTGTGTGTGTGTGTGTGTGTGTGTGTGTGTGTGTGTGTGTGTGTGTGTGTGTGCGTGTGTGTGCGCGCGCGCGCGCGCGCGCAGGGGGTGTTGTTTGTGTGTGTGTGTCATGTGTGTTGTGTTGTGTGTGTGTGTGTATGTGTGTGTGTGTGTGTGTGTGTGTGCACGCGCACGCGCGCGTGCACGCACCAGCAGTTTCTTGCCCATGTCTATATTTGGGTGAATGGTCGTACATATCTGCGTATGTCTGCCTGAATGTGCACGTGAAGTGCATGTTTGTGTGACAGAGGGTACGCACATGCTCGCTCGCGCGCGAGTGTGTATGTGCACGCATTTGCATGTACGCTTGCGCGAGCGCGCACATTCGTGTGTGTGTGTGTGTGTGTATGAGGAGAGAGAGGAGAGGAGGAGAGAGAGAGAGAGAGAGAGAGAGAGAGAGAGAGAGAGAAATGCTATAATACATCAGTGCGTTGCCATATACATCCGTTCGTAATCAACAACATTATCAAACATAAATGCATGAGATGCACATGAACGTCAGCACATTATTACATGTTAATGTACTGTGAGTGCGCATTTCCCCGAGTAAGGAAAACAAAATCTGTCCATTTTTTTCCCCTGCGCAAATCCGTCTGAGACTTTTTAGTCGGAAATTACTTCACCAAAAATGAAGAGAGAGAAAGACGGCGGGGGGGGGGGGGGGGGGGGGGGGCAGCATTGACTGAGGGTAGCAGTTTAGGGAGAAGGGAGGGAGGGGAGACGCGCAGAGGCTGTACAATGTCGATGTGAGGATGCAGAGTTCATTCAGCGGCTGTACAGTCAAGGGAAGTAAGTAGATGGATCTTCGTGCTGTGGAGCAGACGTCAGGACCCGCCCCAGGCCAAAAGAAAACAGGGATCAACGGAAAACTCATAAATCAAATGGAAGACTCGTTTCTGTGGCCGTGGCAGTGGCTGTGCCCTCTGCATGAAGCCATGTGCGAACGTCATCCATTCAGCGACCTCTTGTTCCTGGAGCAGCCACCAAATCATTAATTTTTCACTCCTGGTAGTAGCCCGCCCATTACCGCCGAGGGGCGCTCTCTCTGTATAGGCCTGCATTGCTGAAGCTGAAGTCTACAAGTTCAGCCCAAACAGTTTAGCCCACACCCCCATCTAACCTCCTCCCCTCTCCCACCTACCCTCCCTACCCCCACTTCCCCTCCCCCTCTCCCTCCCTGCCCTGCTTACCCTTCCTCCCACCCCGTACTCCCAATCCTGGCCCTGTCCTTAAATCCCTCTTTGAGATTTATAGGTCTGTCTGTTGTTTATCAGGGGAAGTGGAGGGTCAGGTCATGGAATCCTTCATAATGTTTCGATGGAGGTGAAGAAATAAGCTCTGGGTCGAAAATGGAGCGACAGGAGGTGAGAGAAGAGAAGGGATTGATGAGGAGGTTGAATGAAGATCATCAGGAGTTTCGTCAGGTGATATTTTTCTCTCCCAGGTTGCACCCCATCCCTCACCCCCACCCCCCACCCCCCACCCCCGCCCTCCCCCACCCCCGGCCCATCCCTCCATCCTCGTTCCCACCAGACCATTGATCCCTTCTTGCATCAGTGATGTTCAGGGTGATGATCATTGATCCCTTCTTGTCATCAGTGATGTTCAGGGTGATGATCATTGATCCCTTCTTGTCATCAGTGATGTTCAGGGTGATGATCATTGATCCCTTCTTGTCTTCAGTGATGTTCAGGGTGATGATCTGTCGCTGTCAGGGATTGGCAGACTGACCACCAT
>CM065725.1:2611645-2626645 GCA_033310375.1 Conus canariensis | reverse complement strand
GTGGAGCATGCACACACGTGCCCACAGATCACACACGCGCTTACCACGTATATTGCCACGTACGTGGGCCCGCTCTTTCACGCACACACACACACACACACACACACACACACACACACACACACACACACACACACACACACACACCAAACACAACACACAACACACACACACACACACACACACACACACACACACACATACACACACACACACACACACACACACACACACACACACACACACACACACACACACACACACACACACACACACACACACGTATTGTGATAGCGCAGACAAGGTTAGGTAGGTGTCGAAGGTCTGACCAGCGCACTGGGCTAATGCTCAGGTCAGCTATCTGCTAAGTCCCATCCATGAGACCCTCGTGTTGGATCCTTTCATCTTAGTTAATGGTTTGTTTACCTGCTCTGCAGTAAATCCTGTGCATTGTGGTTTCGCTGGTAGGCAGATGTGGTGTAGCGTAGATGGGCTAGTCTCTGCGCTGTGACACCTCTTTGATGAAACAGAAACAGGATCTGAAACTAGCAAATTCTCTCAGCCTCACCCACTGTCTTAACAACGCTACATTCCCTACAGCCCTCTCACTTATTTACATGTCTGTTTTTGTTTGCTGTTTTGTTTGTTTGTTCGTTCGTTTTGTTTGTTTTTCATTTAGGGAAGTGGAGAGTTACGGATGGAATATTTAGTAAAGTTTTAGTGGAGATGGGGAACACCAATACAATTCATTACATTTAAAGCCCGGTGAATCGCGATGGGCCGTATCAGAGAGCTGCCACATCGTTAAAATCAACTCCATGTGAGTGAGTGTGCTGCTAGAGAGACCTAATAACCATGGATCATTTTATGTCAAACATGCTGATAAGAGTTTTAAAACCGGATCAGCTTTAGACAGCCTCTCAACCAGATGAAGAAGAAATATTCACCAGGTTAGATTTACCAGAAATGGAGAGACAGGAGGTGAGAGGAGAGAACGAACACCAAGGGAAGCATCCTCAGGTGATATCTGTCTCCGCTACTCACGCTGATATCCTCCCCACCCCCATCCCCCACCCCCATCACCTCCTCTATCGTCGATCCAAACACGTCCTTCTTACTTATTGATAGTACTTATACAGAGCTCATCCTTGTGAACCAACTCCTAAGCGCTTTACAAGCCATAGACTCCTTGCTACAACAGGCTGCTTACCCTTGGTGTAGCCCGAATGAAGAACTGCCTACTGGCGATACACGTTTGGTTCCCGTGGCATTGGGTCGAATGTCAGTAACTCATTTCATCGATTTTTTCACGGTGGATACAAGCTGTGTGTATATGGGTTATCCATATCAACCTGTCTAACTGGCCTTCTATTCCAAAGTGGAGGATGGAACTTTATGCGTGTGCAAGATGTTAGGCATGCGTTCACTCACGGAACTCTGATTTGCAGTCTTATTCCAAAGGCTTTTCTTGGAATGGAGTTAGAACCAACGTTAACTCTGGGGGGATCCCTCCCCCCCCCCCCCCTGTACTGAAGCGGCCCAGTGCAGATTCGAACCCACAATCCAGGATCACCAGGATCATGAGTCCGGTTATTGTAGCAGCTGCGCTATTGTGGCCCCAGTCAGTCCATCCACTCCTTGGTGTGCACAGAGAGGGACAGTCTGTCACTGCCATAGACTGGCGGACAGCCCGGCATCACTGCCATAGACTGGCGGACAGCCCGGCATCACTGCCATAGACTGGCGGACAGCCCGGCATCACTGCCATAGACTGGCGGACAGCCCGGCATCACTGCCATAGACTGGCGGACAGCCCGGCATCACTGCCATAGACTGGCGGACAGCCCGGCATCACTGCCATAGACTGGCGGACAGCCCGGCATCACTGCCATAGACTGGCGGACAGCCCAGCATCATTGACATAGACTGGCGGACAGCCCAGCATCACTGCCATAGACTGGCGGACAGCCCAGCATCATTGACATAGACTGGCGGACAGCCCAGCATCACTGCCATAGACTGGCGGACAGCCCAGCATCATTGACATAGACTGGCGGACAGCCCAGCATCATTGACATAGACTGGCGGACAGCCCAGCATCACTGCCATAGACTGGCGGACAGCCCAGCATCATTGACATAGACTGGCGGACAGCCCAGCATCATTGACATAGACTGGCGGACAGCCAGCATCACTGCCATAGACTGGCGGACAGCCCAGCATCATTGACATAGACTGGCGGACAGCCCAGCATCATTGACATAGACTGGCGGACAGCCCAGCATCATTGACATAGACTGGCGGACAGCCCAGCATCATTGACATAGACTGGCGGACAGCCCAGCATCATTGACATAGACTGGCGGACAGCCCAGCATCACTGCCATAGACTGGCGGACAGCCAGCATCACTGCCATAGACTGGCGGACAGCCAGCATCATTGACATAGACTGGCGGACAGCCCAGCATCATTGACATAGACTGGCGGACAGCCCAGCATCATTGACATAGACTGGCGGACAGCCCAGCATCACTGCCATAGACTGGCGGACAGCCGGCATCACTGCCATAGACTGGCGGACAGCCCAGCATCACTGCCATAGACTGGCGGACAGCCCAGCATCATTGACATAGACTGGCGGACAGCCCAGCATCACTGCCATAGACTGGCGGACAGCCCAGCATCATTGACATAGACTGGCGGACAGCCCAGCATCACTGCCATAGACTGGCGGACAGCCCAGCATCATTGACATAGACTGGCGGACAGCCCAGCATCATTGACATAGACTGGCGGACAGCCCAGCATCATTGACATAGACTGGCGGACAGCCCAGCATCACTGCCATAGACTGGCGGACAGCCCAGCATCATTGACATAGACATTCACTCACATACATCAAGTATTCCCGGTTAAAATAGGTGTGCACGCTAATGTGTCCTTGTATAAATATGTGTGTGTGTGTGTGCGCACATGTATGTGAGTGTGTGAGTGTGTGTGTGTGTGTATGTGTGTGTGTGTGTGTGTGTGTGTGTGTGTGAGAGAGAGAGAGAGAGAGAGAGAGAGAGAGAGAGGAGAGGAGGGAGAGGGACAGTCGAACACACAGACAGCAAGATAGTGATAGAAATACATGACATGTTACATGAACGCAGAATTGATGTATGTTTTCCTCATCAGCCATGTCAACATGCAAATAGGCATAGGACCCACGTAGAGAGAGGACACCGGGATAGAGATGCATGACATGTTACAAGAATGCACAATCAGATGCATAGAGATGTATGACATGTTACAAGAATGTACAATCAGATGCATAGAGATATATGGCATGTTACAAGAATGCACAATCAGATGCATAGAGATATATGGCATGTTACAAGAATGCACAATCAGATGCATAGAGATGCATGACATGTTACAAGAATGCACAATCAGATGCATAGAGATGCATGGCATGTTACAAGAATGCACAGTCAGATGCACAGAGATGCATGACATGTTACAAGAATGCACAGTCAGATGCATACCTTCATGATCAAGCATGTCAGCACGCACACATGCATAGGATCCATATACAGAGAGAAACACACACAGATAGAAACACTGACATATTGCATGAATACACAATCAGATCCATACGTTGACGATTAACCATGGCATCGTGCATACATATATGGGACAGGCATATTGAAACATGCCCATGTGTACTCGCGTGAATACACATTTCCCAGCCTGAGCAAACAAAACTTCCATCAGTTTTTTTTTCCAAGCTCAAAACCATCAGTGACTCTTCCTGTCGGAGGCCAGAAATCGCTTCAATAAAACGAAAACAAAAAAGAGAGAGAGAGGGTAGGCTGGAAGGGAAAACTGCATTGACTGAGGAGGAAGAGGGGGAAGGGGGGAGTTCAGAGAGAAGGGAGGGAGGGAAGGGTTGCAGAGGCTGCACAGCGTTGATTTCATTGAAGATGGTCTCAGCCTAACTGCACAATTCATCTGGCGGCCGTATTGCCAAGGGAGGTAAGCGTGCTGCCGCTCGCGTTGTGGACCAGGCATCAGGACCCCCGCTATAGGAAAACAGGGAGCAAACGGAAAAAGTCATAAAGCAAATGGAAGACTCCTTTCGTACCACCGTGTGGCACGTGCAAAGCCCTGTGGAAACGTCATCCATCCAGCGACCTCTTGTTCCTGGAGCAGACACCGAATCATTAATTTTTCACTCCTAGTAGTAGCCCGCCCATTACCACGAGGGGGCGCTCGCTCAGTATTGGCTCATATCGCTGAAACTGAAATCTGCAAGTTTTTGAACCCCCACCCCCACCCCACTCTACCTTCCTCTTCCTCCCACAGAGTTGAAACTGGCAAGCCACTACCTTTTCCCCGTCCCCTCCTTCAGCTTAAGACCCTCTCTGAGATTTACGTTTCTGTTTTTCATTTGGAAAAGTGGAGGTTTAGGTCATGGAATAATTAATAACGTTTTAGCGGAGGCGGTGAGAAAAGGTTTGGGGTTGAAGAGGGAGAGACGGGGAGGTGAGAGAAGAGAAGGGATTGACTGACGATAGGGTGAATGTCGCTGGAGGGTGGGGGGAGTGAGGGGGGAAGAAGTGGTTTTCATCCTTTTTCTCTCGATTCCCTCCCCCCCCCCACCCCCCACCCCTTACACACGCCATTCCTGCCTGCCCATCCTTCGCCTACTTCCGCATTCAGGGGGATATTCTGACACAGCCATAGATTTGTGGAGTGGTGAATACCATTTGCATTTAATATCCACTCGGACGTATATAATGTTTACAAAATTACCGTACGTATCTGCACATATATGTATGTGTGTGTGTGTGTGGGGGGGGGGGGGGGGAGTATCCCCTAACTTCAGTCAGATCCTTGCTCTCAAAAATCATGGCGTTGAAAGATCTTTTCTCTTTTGTTTTGTTTTGTTTTTTTTCTCTGTGTTTTATTTTCCCGAGCCATCTCAGTAGCCTTGCACCCACGACGTTCATTTCGGCTCCCTGTCCACAGTGACAGCCCGGCGTGTCCCACCACAGCCCCAGCCCCAGCAATCCATACGGATCAGTCAACGTCAGCTCGTCAGGAGGCAACCCACCGGAGAAAACGCTGCACTGCTGCCACTGGTCGCTTCAGGAATGGTCAGTGGTGGCTGTTCGGATACGCAGGACACCGCCTACTTAGCCCCCCTACCGACGGCAATAACCACTTAATCACCGAGTCAGTGTGAGTGGGCTCTTCCTCCGAGGGCGCCACCACGTCTGTCCAACGACAGCCCCCCATGAACCTGGCAGCCCCCGTAACACGGCCAGAACCTCACCAAGGGCATAGGCGCGAAGAAGAATTCGAGAGTGAGGTCATGGTGAGAGCAAGGCATGAACGGACACAGAATTTGAGACGCTTTGTTATGCTGATCGGTGAGTACATCAGGATGATAAAGATGATGCTACAGTTTTCCATTCTGGTCTGAGACTTCATGACAGGGCTTTATCCTATGCTGTCATTCGTGATAGAATCCGGTGTCGACCGGGCCCGAGAGATACAGCCACCTGCAGTGTTGGTTAGGAAAACAGCTAGGATCCTCGAAGGAAAACGGCGAAAAGAGGGGAAACAGTCAGCATTTCCTGAGATCGTATCTATATTCCAGGAATTACGACTGTTACACCTGTTTTTACTGAAGATAATGACTGTTATCCCTGAAGATCACGATTGTTCTTCTCTGTGTAACTGTTGTCGTCAGGAAAACGTCCTTGGCAGGCAAAACAGCTACGCTCACCAATTACCATGACAAGCGCGAACGGGATCGATGAAACAGGGGAAAAATACTTGTGATCCCGAGGGCCATAACTGATTTTCTATTTTCGGTGTTTTCCTTAACGTTAATAATATTTTTCTCGCAAAAATAAGAAAACGAGTTTTGATTCTGAGAGATAACACAGATAACAAACTGTTTTCCGCGGGAAAATAGGGAAAACGCTTATGATCTGCAGAGAAAACAAGGTAAAACAGCTATTGTCCTGGAGGAAAAAACGGTCGTGATGCTCGTGGGTGACAGCTTAGTCCCGTTTTCCTGAAAGATGACAGCCGTTTTCCAAGGAAAATCAGCTGTTATCGGATCTTATGAAGCTGGTGTGCTATCACAGTCGCCAGAATCGGCACCAGCAAACGCCCTCTCGATGCGGAATGCTGGCTCACAGTAGTCTTCAGCAACAAGTCGTGTGAGGCGGGCGGTGCCGGTGCCTGCGATTCACAGACACCCCCCTCCCCCGCCTCCCCTCCCCCAACACGTCGCAGGACATTTTTCTTCCTTCCTTTTAAGTTTTAATCTCTCTCAGCACCAAAGTGTTCTCTGTCCCCACCCCCCCACCCCACCCCCCACACACACACCCATCACCACGCTTTCACTCACCCCACCTATCCGCCTTTCTTTCCCCCTCCGTCTATCCTACCCCCACTCCCCGCCCCCACCCCCCGACCCCCATCCCGCATCTCCACGCCCTCCCTGTCCTTTCTCTCAATCGCCTCCCCCCAGCTCACACCCCTCCACAGCCAAAGCTGTAATAACAGGATGAAAGGGAAGACAGAACGGCTGTTCTGAGACCGCTGGACAACCGGGGGGGAAGGGAGGCGGGAGGGGGGAGCGGAGGGAGGGGAATCCGGGAGAAGGGAGGAAGGGAAAAAGAAGGAAGGGTGGAGGTATTGCGCGCGCGCGCGCGCGCGCGGTGTGTGTGTGTGTGTGTGTGTGTGTGTGTGTGTGTGTGTGTGTGTGTGTGTGTGCAGGGCTGGGTGGGTGGTATGGAGAGTGGGTCGGGAGAGTGGAGGGAGGGTGGGGGTGGGGGATTAGCGAGGGAGGAAGGGCAGCACACATCATGCCGAGTTTGATTTATTTGTCATTGCGGCAACGGTGAAAAATTGGCGACGGCTGTCCTGAAGAGATAGGGCGGGGACATTTTAATGCGTGTTTCTTGCTCTTGAGAGTATTGATTGTGAAACGCTTTTTGATGTTGTTGTTGTTGTTGTTTTTGTTGTTGTTGTCGTCGTGGTTGTTGTTCTTGGCCTTTTTTCCGTCTTTCTTTTTCTTTCTTTTTTTTTTTTTTTTTTCTTTCTTTCTTTTTTTTTTTCTTTTTTTCTTTTCTCTCTTTATCTTTTTTTCTTCTCGCCTGCATCCCTTAAAAAAAATGGTTGTTTGTAAAATAAGAACCAGAAACGAAAACGACGAAAAGGACTAAGTGCAAAAAGGTTTGGAGAAAGAGAGAGTGAGAGGGAGACAGACAGACAGACAGACAGAACAGAGAAGGAGAGTGTGTGTGTGTGGTGATTTCGTGTGTGTGTGTGTGTGTGTGTGTGTGTGTGTGTGTGTGTGTGTGTGTGTGTGTGTGTGTGTTTTGTGATTTGGTGTGTTGTGGTGTGGTGTGGTGTGTGTGGGTTTGTGTGTGTTTGTGTGTGTGTGTGTGTGGTGTGTGTGTGTGTGTGTGTGTGTGTGTGTGTGTGTGTGTGTGTGCGTGTCTGTCTGTCTGTCTCTCGATGTGTGAGTGAGTGTGTGTGTATGTGTGTGTGTGTATGTGTGTGTGCGTGTCTGTCTGTCTGTTCTCGATGTGTGAGTGTGTGTGTGTAGTGTGTGTGTGTGTGTGTGTGTGTGTGTGTGTGTGTGTGTGTGTGTGTGTGTGTGTGTGTGTGTGTGCACGCGCTTGCGCTTCGGTTTATTCAGTCATTTTGTGTGTTTGCTGGTTTGTGTTTCTGTTTTATCTGCCAACATTGATCTTGTTTTTTCATGTGAACCTGACTGTTCTGGACATGTTTGCGCATATCGCCAACTGACAGATAGACAGACAGACAGATGGCATGGCAGACAGACAGACAGACAGACAAAATAGTGCTGAAAATTCAGAAAACCTTTATTGGATCAAGGATTAATCAGGTTTTAGGCAGAGCCTATTCTTCCAATCTGTTCTGTAGAAAGATAGGTAACTGGACTAGGTGAGTGAGCGACTGAATGGGTGACTGGGTAATGACAGAATGAAAGACAGATCGACAAGTGGATAAACAGCCGTACTTTCCGACATCAACGACGCTTTGGTTTAAACAAATCTTTAATCACAGGTAAGTACAATGTTTACACAATACAAAGTGAGCAGCAACAAGCTGAACGCTTATAGTGTGCTCTGCAAAATGACAATACACAAATAATTTACCTGGCGGCTACAGTAACACAAATATTACATTATTTATATGAAAACAATTGACAGTTTAAAGTTTATAAATCGCATGAAGAACACAAAAAGAGAACACCCCCGCCCCCCACCCTTTCCCGGAAAGAGAGAAAATAATTTAAAGAAAAAAAGAAAGAAAGAGACGGAGATCGATGAAGAGAGACGATGAGAAACACACCACAGGCACAGTAATTTGTTACATCACAATCTGAAATAATGGCAACATTTTTAGTACAATCTTCTTTTGTCATACCTGAAACCTCCAAAAGGCAATATATCTAAAACCGGTTGCTTCCAGAGATAAACTTATGAACAGCTTCAAATATCAATATATTGGTATCTATCTGCAGGTTACGGTCACCTTTTAACAGAGTTCGAACATTTCTGTAGTGTGATGGGAGATCGGAAATAGTATTTGCGCGGGTTTCATTAAAACGAGGACACAACAGAAAATAGTGCTCAGCTGTTTCCTCCCCATTGCCACACTCACACAGTGGGTCGTTAATTAGATGACGGTTGAACATGTCATATCTCAGATCACTGATTCCAAGACGAAGACGGCAATGAATGGTTTAGTTTTTTCTCTCGCCAAGGTAAAAGTACAGTGGTATGACAGGATCATCAGCCGATAAATGATGCTTGACTACGCTTAAAGATAGGACTGGTTTTAATATGATCGGGAAGACTATTCCATAAAGATGTAGTTGAAGGAATGAAGGATTTCCGATATATCTCAGTGTTGCATTTTGGAGTTGTACGCTCTAACGGTCTTCTCCTGTGATAAGGATTCCTGTCCGAAACAAGACCAGGCAGAAGATCAAGTAAATAATCCGGACACAAGCCATTTATCATTTTATAATAATATATAATTTTATGTCTTTTCCTCCTTTCCTTGAGTGAGCAAAATCCAGATTCTTCATATAATTTTTGATGACTTGTTCCACAACAGCTCCAATAATTGTTCTTATAGCTTCTAAGTGTAAGTTTTCAAGAGAATTAGATTGCATTTCGGAGCAGTTGTCCCACACAACATCTGCATAGTCAAAATTAGGTAATACGAAAGATTTATACATGATTTCTAAGGCTCTCCTACTAAATCTATATTTAAAACTTTTCATACAGGAAAGCAGCATAGTTATTTTGTTTCGTATACCATTAATATGTTCATCCCACGCTTTCATTTTTCTTCTCTCTCTCTCTCTCTCTCTCTCTCTCTCTCTCTCTCTCACACACACACACACACACACACACACACACACACACACACACACACACACACACACACACACACACACACACACACAACTGCCAGTTCAGTGACTATGTGTGAGGAGGACTAGAGTTAGGCAAGTTGCTTCAGAGCAAGGGTTAGAATTTGATTTTTTTTTTTTTTTTTTTTTTTTTTTGGTACTTTATGGCGAATTCATATAATGTGTACAGATCGTTGGCCTCATAATTAAAATTCCAAATTCCGAGTTCTCTTCTCTCTCTCTCTCTCTCTCTCTCTCTCTCTCTCTCTCTCTCTCTCTCTCTCTCTCTCTCTCTGTAACTCTGTCTCTGTCTCTAACTCTCTCTCTCTCGTCAGTGACCCCCCCCCTCCTCCCTCCGTCTCTCTCTCTCTCTCTCTCTCTCTCTCTCTTCTCTCTCACTAACCTAACCTTTCAAAGTACACTAATACTATGTTTTATATATTCGTGTTGTTGTCGTACTTGTTGTTTGTTTATTTGTTTGTTTGTTCTTTCTGTCGGCTATGAACCCGGCTTTGATATCAGTTTTGTTAAGTAATCACACACGCGCGCACATCTTACACGGCTCTGTGATAATGCAATATCCGTAACGGCTGCCGAATGTTAACTGCCGAATGCTACCTTGAACAAAAATATTAGATGTCATCCATTCTTCCTATCAGACCACAAGTTTGAAAGTGGCGTCATCAGTTATACAAATGTTAATACGTCATTAATAAAGTGACAGAAACGTCTGAACCCTGTAAAAATGGATCCGATAATGAGCGAATTAGAGTCAACAATTTTCAACAGCTGTTCAACTGGCGGCTGATTGGGTTGCCTGCCAGTTACACGGACGTTCACAAGATTCGGTGAACCGCGATACTCCCCCTGACTCTTGATATACATGAATAACAGAGACAGAGGGGTGAAAGACGATATTCGATTTGAAATAAAAGTCTCCGATTCATCTTCTTTCAATTCAAAAACCCATCTCCCCTTCTGTACATATGCGATAAATGTTGACTTTCAGGGAGAGACGTTGGAAAGGGCATCTTTCTGAAGGTAAAGTCCTTAACCCCTCCCCCCCCCCCCCCCCCCCCCCCCCCCCCCCACGCGTATCAGACTGTAATGTCCTATGATTGGTGCACAAAACATCGGCGTTGTTCTCACTCTCACATTGAACCTGGGTGGAGGGAGAGATGGGAATGGGGAGGGGATGAACCTGTGAAAATTACTGCGGACATGGGAAGCAGTTTGTGGGGGTGCTGGTGCGTCTTAACCGCGCAGTCTACGGATGGATGGACCATTCATTTTTTTTTTTTTAATTAAAGCCGGGAGCACCGACCTCAAAGATACCTGTGCACAACCCCAGCACGACCTTTGACAGCATCAAGCAAACTTTGCCTTGAGTGTCTAAACGGATTGACGGAAGGAAAACGTTCAAGATTTTCTGTCCAATAAATACGTCCAACGTTTGACATTTCTTTTGTTACAGTTCAGCAGATTGCACATCAAGATGCAGGCTATGGTACTGTTCGTCCCTTCCGTGGCTTCGGACGTTCTCTCGCCCTCGGTTGGCCGTATTACCTGGAAGCGGCTGGGCTTCCCGACGCTGTAAGGGAGATAACCTCTGTTTGAACAAATCGACTCGCGTGTGTATGGGGGTGAGGGGGGAAGAGATGGGAGGGCCAATGTGTGGCGGTAGAAGAGCGGGAGACTCTGTGTGTGTGTGTGTGTGTGTGTGTGTGTGTGTGTGTGTGTGTGTGTGTGTGTGTTGTCTGCGCGCGCGCGCGGCGTGTGGGTGTGTGTTGTGTGTGTGTGTGTGTGTGTGTGTGTACGCGCGCGCGCGCGCGCGCGCGCGCGTATGTGATATTTTTTCTCTCGTTTTTCCCTCTTTGTCCTTTTTTCCTTTTTTTTTTTTTTTTTTTGGGGGGGGGGGGGTGGGGGTGGGGGTGGGGTGGTGGTGGTGTGAATTGAAGAGGAGCGGATGTAGGGTTAAAGTACCAAAAATGAACACTCTTCACATACGTTTCTCAGAGAGAGAGAGGGGAGAGAGGAGAGAGAGAGAGAGAGAGAGAGAGAGAGAGAGAGAGAGAGAGAGAGAGAGAGAAGGGGGGAGGGGAAGACGGATAGAGACCGAAAAAAGACCGACGGTGGAGAAAGACAGGCTGGCAGACAGACACGAGAGAGAGAGAGACGTATGGAATCATGTCATCGTTGACGATGGAATTTACCTGTTATAGAATGACCTCCCTCCTCCCACCCCTACCCCCACCCCCTCACCTCTCCACCCCCCCCCCCTTCCGCATCGTGTTCATTCTTGACCTCACTTTCGCCCCACCCCTACCCCACCCCCACTCCCTACCCCCTGGTTTGGACTGAGGTAATTGTCTATTGGTGTGGGGTCCAGGTGCTTTCTCCATTATTTCGTCTGTTTTCGGGACTTATTGAGCGTGCGTGAGAGACAGTGCTGTGTGGAGAGGTGGGGGGGGGGGGGAGGAGATTGTGGGGCTGGAGGGAGAGGTGGCGAGCCGGGGGGGGGGGGGGGGAAGACAGAGGAGGTCAAGGGAGGCATGTGCGCTTGTTGTCTCCGTGTATTTGAAGGTGAGAGAGAGAGAGAGAGAGAGAGAGAGAGAGAGAGAGAGGGGGAGAGAGGAGAGAGCTAAGAAGGTTTTCTGGGTTTTCGTTCCGCTACTTTTGTCTTGTTGTCTCCGTGTACTTGAAGGTAGGTGTGTGTGTGTGTGTGTGTGTGTGTGTGTGTGTGTGTGTGTGTGTGTGTGTGTGTGTGTGTGTGTGTGTGAGAGAGAGAGAGAGAGAGAGAAGAGAGAGTGAACGATTTTTTTTAATGAGGGATTAAGAATAGCATGATACAGGCTTTTTTGTATCTTGCCCTCGATGAAGTAGAAAAAGTAATGATAATATGTGACTTCAAAACTCAATGACCTATTGAAAAGAATACTAGACTAAAATACAAAAAGCAATCCAAAAATAAGACAATCAGCCTTTCACACACACACACACACACACACACACACACACACACACACACACACACACACACACAAGAAACAACTTTGCAAATATATTTTTTCAGAAAGAGAAAGAGACACAGAGAGAGACCGACAGACAGACAGACAGAGAGCTAAGGTTTTCTAGGTTTTGGTTCTGCTACTTTTCTTTTTCTTTTTTCTTTTTCTTTTTTTTTTGGGGGGGGGGGGTGGGAGGGCGGAAGGGGGGTGGGTGGGTGGAAATCTACTCCTCTCGGTTTGCCTGGCATTGTTTTGACTGACACGGTTATTTTGACGTCGGATCGGCGAGGAGGAACCGCTTTTCCCCCATCGCTTTTCATCCGAGAAGCTTGGCGAGTCCTCCCCCCTCCCCCACCCACCACACCCCCATCCCCACCCTCTCTTCCCATAGCTGAACCTGCAGCTCCTGCCCTCCAAACGCTCCAGACTGGAGGGCCACACGCCTGTCTTTTAAATGTACACGCATTCTGCAAGTATGAATGAAACATAGATCGAATTACCAATCAGAGCTCGTTAGTATGTTTGGTGCTTGAAGGTGAAAAATAATGGCGGCCGTTTCTTGTCTGACCTTACAGACTTGTTGTGTTCGTGTTAAAAATTGGGGGGATTTTACTGAAAGAACGTGAATCTGAGACGAGATTGTTTGAACTTTGGGTTTCATCTGTGTTTCGTTTAATCATCTACACTGATTATGTTTAGTCGGGGAGAAACTTCACGGACAGCTTGACAGCAGAAGGTCTTCAGAGAAAACCCCCTCCCCTCTCCCTCAGACAAGAGTTTCGGCCCTTGACTCCTTGCACTCTAAGGGGGCCGGGTCTCCTCCAGGTCATGACTCCTAGATGCCCGTCTGCTACCAGAATGTTTTCCTGGCGCTGTCGGTATTCACACCAGCAACTTCTGGTCGGGTGGACGTCTCAAGACATTGTCTCTTAGGACGGATGTCTTACTCCAATTGTTCTCCAATTGTTCTCCAGTTGTTCTCAGACGCCTGTTTCACGTTGGGAAATTGAAGCCTTATGAAGTTCACCTTTGTTCCTCCTCAGCCAGATCCTTCTGGAACTCTTTTCAGCAATCTCTGCCAGTGCCTTGAGGGTCTGGTCTCTCTACCAGAAATCCTGAGCTGTCTATGAGATACTAGGCTGATGACCTTACAACGCCCCCTTGCTCTAACTTCTTTAGCGAAGACTTTGGCTTGGAAGCCGGATCTCTCAAGCTGCTGGCCAGACAGGCATATTTTTTTGTCTTGTAGATGAGAGTTTGCTTGTTCATAGGTCACATGAATTCAATCAGAATGCATTGTTTTGATGAACCTGAATGGAATACAACGTCCGGTCTCATCCTACTCTTCCTGATGATCTCTGTATGATTCTCCCATTCTGGAAGGTCCGCTACACGCCCCCAGTCATCCTCTCAATACAGCAAAGCCCGATCCTATGCTCTTGATGCCACAGCTGTTCCAGACCATAACTCGTGGCCTCCTGTCGTGTAGAATGTCTTTACAGGAGCAGAGGCTAATGGTGGCAGTGCTAATTGCTCATGCTGTCTCCTTAAACACTTCATTGTGGACCTCCCTGGGTCTGAAGTTACTCCTGTCTGAAGTGTACCTCCCTGGGTCTGAAGTGCACCTCCCTGGGTCTGAAGTGCACCTCCCTGGGTCTGAAGTGTATCTCCCTGGGTCTAAGTGTACCTCCCTGGGTCTGAAGTGTACCTCCCTGGGTCTGAAGTGCACCTCCCTGGGTCTGAAGTGTACCTCCCTGGGTCTGAAGTGCACCTCCCTGGGTCTGAAGTGTACCTCCCTGGGTCTGCCTGCACTGGACATGGTCCACTGTTTGCCATAACTGGGCGGACACTCAGGGTCGTCTGATTTCCCCTCCATTCCATCAGGTTTGAACACGAGGACAGGAGCTGGTGTACGAATCTGAGGATGAAGCTGGTCCCACGAGAATGCGTGTTCCCAGCAAGTCCCCGTCTGCCCTTTTTGGACTGCCTTCTATATTCTATTGGCATTCTTTTTTCTCCCCTTTTCTCTCTCCACTGTCACCATACCACTCTTGACTCTTTCGATCACTCTTTTGGCCTGTCTTGGTGTGTATCACCTGTTCATTTCTGTCGAACCCAGCCTCTGTCTGTGGTGCGTGTGTTCCTTCATTTCCTCGATCTTGAGCTATTCCTCTGCCACTGCCTCCTGAACTTTCCATTTTCAGCCAGTCTTTAGCTTGGACTGGATTGATTCTAATCTGGTCTCTCGTATCCTCAGGCATACTTTACTTTGCTTTACCCATTTCGTACTCTTCGAGGATGAACTCTGGGTGTAAGCTTCAGAATTACCTGGAGAACGTAGAATGCAGCAACGTTAGTGATACCAGGTGGGAGCCATTGCCTGATGCAGTTGTTGATTCGACCTCTACTGATTCCGCTGTGCCAGCGCTGATACTGTAAACCAGCAGAAGCCGAGGTGATTTGGCAGATCTTCTTACTTCTTTGTAATTGATAATTATCTACAGCTCAGGTCACCCTCTGCTGGTCCATGC
>CM065725.1:2599145-2609145 GCA_033310375.1 Conus canariensis | reverse complement strand
GTGCAATTTGCCAACCGGATATAACCAGGAGTTGATCTCTATGGCTTTAATTACAAGCATGTGTGGAGGTGACGAAATCTTCCCTCTTTCACCTTGCGGCTTGTAAATCAAGCAAATGCGTTTCCTCGTCGGAAAAGTAACGTTAAAAGCCCAGGCGCAGAGGGCGCGAAAAAGTGGATAGTGGGACGCACACACTAAAAGAATGTTCCGACCAGACTGCACGGCTTCGAGGGAAGGGAGGAAGCTGAATGGAGGAGGTGCATTCAATGAGATTTCAAGAAGAAAGAGCGAAAATTAGGAAGGGCAAAAATGAACGAAATGCAATGCAATGAGCATGTGTTATTAACTTCATAATCTGAAGTCCTCAGTGCGTGCTCTCTCTCTCTCTCTCTCTCTCTCTCTCCTCTCTCTCTCTCTCTCTCTCTCTCTCTCCCCTCACACACACACACACACCACACACACACACACACACACACACGCACGCACGCACACACACACCAGCCATTCCATTCATGCGCTTCTCTCAGGCATGATTAACTGAGCCAGATGTTTCTCGCCAGACCTGTTCTGTTTTGTTGTTTAGTTTTGTTACAATATTTCACTAGTGGTGCTGGCCTTTTTTGACGTTGCCTTTAGGGGTTGATAGGGGTGGGTATAGGGGTGGGTGGTAGTCAGGGATGGCAAGGAGGTGTTGAGCGATGGTGTAGGCGTCCTCTGTCGGTAATGTGCTGGTGGTGTGTGATGCCACATGTGGAAAGTGAAATGCGTTTATATTCTTTTCTGTTTAAGCCAAACTTCAATCCAACATACAGAAATTCAAACAAGAAGATGGCTTGTCCAGATGCCTTCTTCTCCTTCTTCTTCTTCTTCTACTTCTTCTTCTTCTTCTACTTCTTCTTCTTCTTCTTCTTCTTGAAAATTTCTTCTTCTTCTTCTTCTTTTTCTTCTTCTTCTTCTTTTCTTTCTTTCTTGATGTCTTGGGTTTATCCTGACATGAAATGAGTATATGTTTTGGTTTAAAATGCTTGATTTACTTGATTTAAGTATAGATTGCTTTATCTCAGAAGAAAATGCGTAAAACGCATCGTCTTCATCATTTGTTGTTGGTGAATCGTTATTCTCACAGGTTTCACCCAGAGGTGACGGATGATTTTTTTTACATGCTTCGTTAATTGAAACCATTGAACCATGACAGGCAAAAACAACAAGCTATCAAATGAGGCATTTAGGGGGAAGGAAGGTGCCGAATGAGTAGTGGTGGTGTTGTGGTGGGGAGGGGGCAAGGGGTAGGGTGGGGAAGAATAATTCACGTTGTCAATATTGAAAGAAGAATCATGTGAAGGATGGACTTGACAATGTTGTTGGGAAACTTAGCTTACAAGGAGGGATGAGACTGGGGAAGGGTCATGAGGGTGGGGGAGGAGGGGAGGGGAGGTAGGGGTAAGGGATTGGGGAGGTAGAGGGGGATTCAGCCTGACTTTAATTGCAATACTGGTGCGAGTGTGTGTGTGTGTGTGGGGGTGTGTGTGTGTGTGCGTGGTGTGGTGCGTGTGTGTGTGTGTGTGTGTGTGTGTGGTGTGTGTGCGTGCGTGCGTGCGTGGTGTGTGTGTGTGTGTGTGTGTGTGTGTGTGTGTGTGTGTTGTGTGTGAGTGAGTGTGTGTGTGTGTGTGGGAGTGTGTGTGTGTGTGTGTGTGTGTGTGTGTGTGTGTGTGTGTGTGTGTGTGTGCGGGGTGTCGTGTGTGTGTGTGTGGTGTGTGTGTGTGTGTGTGTGTGTGTGTGTGTGTGTGTGTGTGTGTGTTGTGTGTGTCCATGATTGTGTTCTGGCTAGTGAATGTCAGGACCGCCACCAGAGTGTTGAGGTCGACGATCACACAGATTGAAAGACTGTGATTATTGCCTGTAGCCATCCACAGCCCTCTGCACCATCCCCCACCCCACCATTCATTGCTAGATGTATGCAATGCGCGCGCGCGTGTATGTGTGTGTGAGTGTGCATGCATGCGTCTGTGAGTGTAAAGGAGGAAGTGACAGGAAGAGGTGTGGTGACATGCGGAGGTCGCTAGGTTTTAATCTCATTTCTGCGCCACAACCTCCTTCTTCTCTTTTCAGGCAATCAGTGCTCAATGAGAAAGATCAGAGATCAGTGATTAAGCTCCTGCAGAAAATTAATTCGGCAATTCCCCTTCATCAGCCCCGACTTGTTCTTATCAGAACCTCATCAGCCTTTCCACTGATTAAAACAAGGTCTCCTTCTCTGCTTGTCTCCCCTTACCTCCAGTGTGCGCTCTGCTGTCGTCTGTGACCTTCATTCCCGTTGCCTCTACATGTCCGAACAAAGAAATGGAGAGAAAAGTCACATCCAAAACTGCTTGTTGTCATTTCCCATCATGGCCTCCTCTTCCGTCCTCCCCCCCCCCTCCACCCCCCTAAAAAAATTCACATGCCCTAGGCCCCATCATGCCTTGGATCAGGTGACCTCTGTCATACCCGGCAAGATGACCAAACCCCAGCCTGTCAGCAACTTCAGCATTAGAATCGACCTTCTTCGTAACGCATCGCACTATTACGCCATCATCGCCCAGAGAGAGAGAGAGAGAGGTCACGTGGGGGTCTTTCGTGTGTCGATCCCCAGCGTGTGGAAAATCTCTCCAGCCCCGGAATTACTTTTTTTTTTAGTTGTCTGTCTCCCTGGACTAACAGGTCAGACAGTTGAGGACAAGAGACAGGAGTTCATTTTGATAACCGATTCTCCTTTTTCAGGAAGTGGAATGGAATGGGGAGAGGAAGAGTGGCTGGAAGGGAGGGGGGGCGGTGGGGGGGGGTTGTCATTTTCTGGTCGGTATGTGCATATCAAGTATTGGGTCTAGCCAAGCAGAGAGGCGGAAGGGGGAAAGAGCGACAGCAGACACTGGCAGATGGAAGGTGGCCTGGAGATAAGAGAAGAAAGAAGGAAAGAGGGTGGAAGATGTTGGAACAATCTGTTTCCTCTGTCTCAGTCTGACTGGGCAGCTCGTTGTCCAACAACTGGTTTATACTTGCACGTTTGAAGTTAGTGAGTAGGTATGCAGCATACAGACGTACAGATGTTTCTCTGCGTGTAATAGTTAGAAATGTATGGCTTAGATACCTCTTCCATGTCACACCTGTACAACTATTCGTATTTAAGATTCAACGAGTCAGTGAATCAAATAACTCTCTCTCTCTCTCTCTCTCTCTCTCTCTCTCTCTCTCTCTCTCTCTCTCTCTCTCTCTCTCTCTCTCTCTCGGTAGACATGAGCCACTGATCATCTCCCATATACATTATCTGAACAACTGGGTGTTTCTAATTTTACATCATTGACTGCATTTCCTTCCGTTCGTAAATCTAATTTTGTGATGCAATCATTCGATTAGCTTCCTTTTCATTTCTGGTCTCTTTCCGTTGCTGCACAGCCCAATTTGCCAACCGGATATGAACAGGAGTTGATCTCTATGGCTTTGATTACAAGCATGTGTGGAGGTGACGAAATCTCTCTTTCACCCTGCGGCTTGTAAATCAAGCAAATGCGTTTCCTCGTCGGAAAAATAACGTTAAAAGCCTAGGCGCAGAGGGTGAGAAAAAGTGAATAGATGGACGAACACTATAAAAGACTATTCCAACCAGACTGAACAGTGCTGAGGGAAGACTATTCCAACCAGACTGAACAGTGCTGAGGGAAGGGATGACGCTGAATAGGATAGGCGCATTCACTGAAGTGTTTAGAAGAAGGAACAAAAATCAGGAAGGACAAAAATGAATCAAGTGCAATGCAATGAGCATGTGTTATCATCTTCTTACCTAAAGAATTTCTTTAAAGGGCTCTCTCTGCCTCTGTCTCTGTCTCTGTCTCTGACACTCCTCTCTCTCTCTCTCTCTCTCTCTCTCTCTCTCTCTCTCTCTCTCTCTCTCTCTCATCAGGCATTCCATTCATGCACTTTCTCCAAGGCGTGATTAACTGAGCCGTGTGCTTAATCAACCTTGCAAGATCTATTCTGATTTTGTTCTTTAGTTTTGTTGAGATACCCCACTGAAAGTGCCAGAGTTTTGTTTGATGTTGTGCTAAGGGAAGGACGTAGGGGAAGGTGATAATGAGGGACAGCAAGAAGGTTTGGGGTGCTGTTGGAGGTGCTGACAGTCAATGGTACGTCGGTGACCTCTGATGACACATGTAGAAAGTAACACTGAGAACTCCTTTGTAGAGGCTTCTGTTTAATCCAAACTTCAAACCTGTGTAAAGAACTTTTCACAAGAAGAACGAGTTATCCAAATGTCGTCGTCTTCTTTTTCTTCTTCTTTTTCATCTATTTTTCTTCTTCTTCTTCTTCTTCTTCTTCTTCTTCTTCTTCTTCTTTCTTCTTCTTCTTCTTCTCCTCATCCTCATTCTCCTCCATCTCCTTCTCCTCGTCTTCTTCTTCTTCTTGTCTGTTGATGTCTTGGGTTTTTCCTAGCATGAAATTAGTTTCTAACGTTTCGTTTGAAAACGCTTAATATAAATTGGCTTGATTAATCCCACCACTCATCTGAAAAAGAAGAAGAAGAAGAAGAACATGCGTAAAACATTTCCTTCCTTTGTCTTCAATGAATCCTTATTGTAACAGGCTTCACCCACAAATGATGGAGGTGTTGTTCTTCTTCAACAGCAACAAGCCCTCCAGTGACGTATGTGGATGGAGAAAGGTGGCATGACAGTGAGAGATGATGTTGTGGTGGGCAGAGGGCGAGGGACAGGGGTGAGGAAGAATAACTCGTGTTCTCATTGTTTAATAAAAAAAATGATAATCTGAGGAATGGACTCAGCGGTTCTGTTGGGAAATTTAGATGACAAGGAGGGAAGAGACTGAGAGAGGAGGCGGGGTGAGAGGTGTTTGGGGCGTGGGGGAGGGGGAGTTGAGTCTGATTTTAACTGTGATGCTCTGTGTGTGTGTGTGTGTGTGTGTGTGTGTGTGTGTGTGTGTGTGTTGTGTGTGCGTGTGTGTGTGTGTATGTGTGTGTATGTGTGTGTGTGTGTGTGTGTGAATGGTGTGTGTGTTTTTGTGTGTGTGTGTGTGTGTGTGTTGTGTGTGTGAATGTGTGGTGTGTGTGAATGTGTGTGTGTGTGATGTGTGGTGTGGTGTGTGTGTGTGTGTGTGTGTGTGGTTGTGTTGTGATGTGTGTGGGTGCGTGGGGTGGGGTGTGTGTGTGTAAATGTGTGTGTGAATGTGTGTGTGGTGTGCGTTGGTGCGTGCGTGCGTGCTGTTGTGTGTGTGTGTGTGTGTGTGTGTGTGTGTGTATGTGTGTGTGTGTGTTTGTGTGTGTGGTGTTTGTGTTGTGTGTGATGTGTGTGTGTGTGTGTGTGTGTGTTGTGTGTGTGTGTGTGTTGTGTGTGTGTTGTATAGCCTGGCTAGTGAGTGTAGACTGTCACCAAGCTTTTGCCAACTTATTTCGTGCACCACAGTTTTGCTTTTGGTGTGTGTGTGTGTGTGTTTGTGTGTGTGTGTGTGTGTGTGTGTGTGTGTGGTGTGTGTGTGTGTGTGTGTGTGTGTTTGTGTGTGTGTGTGTGTGTGTTGTGTGTGTGTGTGTGTGTGTTTGTGTGTGTGTGTGGGGTGTGTGTGTGTGTGTGGTGTGTGTGTGTGTGTGTTGTGTGTGTGTGTGTGTTTTGTGCGTGTGATGTCTAAGCAGGAGATGGAAGGAGAGGAGACGTGATGACGCGAGGAGATGGCGAATTGTAATTGGATCTCTGCGCCACAATCCCTTCTCTCCTCTTTGAGCAATCAGGTGCACAGTGAGAAAGATCAGTGATTAAGCTCCCGTGGAAAATTAATTTCCATATGGCCTGTTCCCCTTCATTCAACATTATTTCTGTTTGTTCAAAGCTTATCAGCCCTGCCACTGATTTAAAACAAGGTCTCCTTTTCTTGTCCCCGCTTGCCTCCAGTGCACCCTCCTGTGTTGTCTGTGAACTTCACTCCAGCCTCTCTTCCCAGGGAAGGGGAGCGACCGGGAAATGGTCAGAAAAAAAAATCACATCTTCAACGGAATCATTCCCCTCTGCCCCTCCTCCTCTGCTCCCCCACCAATCAAAGATATCTCATATCCCCCTGACCCCATCACGGCTCGGATCAGGTGACCCTTGCCTTCCCCTGCAAAATAACCGAACCATAGCTTGTCAGCAACCTCGGCATCGGAATCGTCATTCTGCGTAACGCATCGTACTATGTCGCCATCATCCGGAGAGAGGTCACGTGGAGGTCATTCGTGTGTGGATGGATCTCCAGGGTGCAGAAAATCTCCCCAAGGTTGGGATTACTTTTTTAAATTATTTTGTGTCCCTGGACTCGTGGGCCAAGCAGTTGAGGACAAGAGACAGGAGGTCGTCAGGATAACCGGTTCTCCTTTTTCTGGGAGTGGGATAGAGGGGGTGGAGGAAGACTGGCTGGAAGGGAATGGGGTGGGGGGTGTTTGTCATATTCTGGTCGGTATGTGCATATCAAGTTTAGGTCTAAGCAAGCTGAGAGATGCATGGATAAAACAGAAAAGCAAACTGGAAGATGGAAGGGGAAGACAGACATGAAAATGGAAGGGGAAGACAGAGATAGCAGACAGGAAGATGGAAGGGGAAGACAGAGACAGCAGACAGAAAGATGGAAGGGGAAGACAGAGACAGCAGACTGGAAGATGGAAGGGGAAGACAGAGACAGCAGACAGGAAGATGGAAGGGGAAGACAGAGACAGCAGACAGGAAGATGGAAGGGGAAGACAGAGACAGCAGACAGGAAGATGGAAGGGGAAGACAGAGAGAGGAAGATGAAGCAGACAGGAAGATGGGAAGGGGGGAAGGACAGACAGGAAGATGGAAGGGGAAGACAAAAGAGACAGCAGACAGGAAGATGGAAGGGGGCAGGACAGCAGACAGGAAGATGGAAGGGGAAGACAGAGACAGCAGACAGGAAGATGGAAGGGGAAGACAGAGACAGCAGACAGGAAGATGGAAGGGGAAGAGACAGAGACAGGGCAGAAGGAAGAGAGGAAAGGGGAAAGGGAAGACAGAGACAGCAGACAGGAAGATGGAAGGGGAAGACAGAGACAGCAGACAGGAAGATGGAAGGGGAAGACAGAGAAGCAGACAGGAAGATGGAAGGGAGAAGACAGAGACAGAGAAGGAGGAAGACTGGAAGGGGAAGACAGAGACAGCAGACAGGAAGATGGAAGGGGAAGACAGAGACAGCAGACAGGAGATGGAAGGGGAAGACAGAGACAGCAGACAGGAAGATGGAAGGGGAAGACAGAGACAGCAGACAGGAAGATGGAAGGGGGAGACAGAGACAGCAGACTGGAAGATGGAAGGGGAAGACAGAGACAGCAGACAGGAAAGATGGAAGGGGAAGACAGAGACAGCAGACAGGAAGATGGAAGGGGAAGACAGAGACAGCAGACGGAAGATGGAAGGGGAAGACAGAGACAGCAGACTGGAAGATGGAAGGGGAAGACAGAGACAGCAGACTGGAAGATGGAAGGGGAGACAGAGAAGCAGACAGGAAGATGGAAGGGGAAGACAGAGACAGCAGACAGGAAGATGGAAGGGGAAGACAGAGACAGCAGACAGGAAGATGGAAGGGGAAGACAGAGACAGCAGGACAGGAAGATGGAAGGGGAAAGCAAGAGACAGCAGACAGGAAGATGGAAGGGGAAGACAGAGACAGCAGACAGGAAGATGGAAGGGAAGACAGAGACAGCAGAAGAAGATGGAAGGGAAGACAGAGACAGCAGAAGGAAGGAGAAGAGGGGAGAAGAGACAGCAGACAGGAAGATGGAAGGGGAAGACAGAGACAGCAGACAGGAAGATGGAAGGGGAAGACAGAGACAGAAGACAGGAAGATGGAAGGGGAAGACAGAGACAGCAGACAGAGAGGAGAGAATGGAAGGGGAAGACAGAGACAGCAGAAAGGAAGAAGGAAGAGGGAAGACAGAGACAGCAGACAGGAAGATGGAAGGGAAGACAGAGACAGCAGACAGGAAGATGGAAGGGGAAGACAGACACAGAGGAAGAAGGGACAGAGAAGATGGAAAGAGGGAAGACAGAGACAGCAGACAGGAAGATGGAAGGGGAAGACAAGAAGCAGACAGGAAGATGGAAGGGGAAGACAGAGAAGCAGACAGGAAGATGGAAGGGAGAAAGACAGCAGGAGATGAAGGGGAAGGACAGAAGGAAGATGGAAGGGAAGACAGAGACAGCAGGAAGGAAGATGGAAGGGGAAGACAGAGACAGCAGACAGGAAGAAGGAAGGAGGAGACAGAGACAGAGACAGGAAGATGGAAGGGAAGACAGAGACAGAGACAGGAAGATGGAAGGGAAGACAGAGACAGCAGACAGGAAGATGGAAGGGGAAGAAGAAGCAGACAGGAAGATGGAAGGGGAAGACAGAGACAGGCAGGAAGATGGAAGAGGAAGGGGAAGACAGAGACAGCAGACAGAAGATGGAAGGGGAAGACAGAGACAGCAGACGGAGATGGAAGGGGAAGACAGAGATAGCAGACAGGAAGATGGAAGGGGAAGACAGAGACAGAAGACAGGAAGATGGAAGGGGAAGACAGAGACAGCAGACAGGAAGATGGAAGGGAAGAAGAGACGCAGACAGAAGATGGAAGGGGAAGACAGAGAACAGACAGGAAGATGGAAGGGAAGACAGAGACAGCAGACAGGAAGATGGAAGGGGAAGACAGAGACAGCAGACTGGAAGATGGAAGGGGAAGACAGAGACAGCAAACTGGAAGATGGAAGGGGAAGACAGAGATAGCAGACTGGAAGATGGAAGGGGAAGACAGAGATAGCAGACTGGAAGATGGAAGGGGAAGACAGAGACAGCAAACTGGAAGATGGAAGGGGAAGGCAGAGATAGCAGACAGGAAGATGGAAGGGGAAGACAGAGACAGCAGACTGGAAGATGGAAGGGGCCCTGAAGATAAGGGAAGAAAGAAGGGCGGAAGATGTTGGGCAAATCTTTTTCCTCTTTCTCTCTGAGACAGACCAGCTCTAATCGACAGAAAAAAGCTCTTTGTCTTTGTTCAACAACTGGTTTATACTTGCACGCTTGAACGCGGGTAAATAGTTGTGTCGCCTATAGATGTACAAATGTTTCTATTAGTGTAATGATTAGAAGTGCATGGCTTAGATTTCTCTCCTGTCATAACGGTTGTAAAGCTATTCATATTGAAATATCAATGAGTCAATGAATCAATGTCTCTCTCTCTCTCTCTCTCTCTCTCTCTCTCCTCTCTCTCTCTCTTCTTCTCTCTCTCTCTCTCTCTCTCTCTCTCTCTCTCTCTCTCTCTCTCTCTCTCTCTCTCTCTCTCTGTCGTCTGTACTCTGTAGTCAAGAGCAACGAGTCATCACATCTACATTATCTGAACACCTATGGATGTTTTTAATTTCGTATCATCGACTGCATTTCGCTTTCGATTCATTTGAGTTATTTCTTGTGTTTACCTTTTTTTATTCCTAATTTGGTGATGTAGTTATTCTTTTAGCTTTCTTTTCATTTCTGGCCTCTTTCCCCAATTGCGAGGTGCAATTTGCCAATCGGCAACAAACAGGAGCTGATTTCTATTGCTTTAATTACAGGCATGTGTGGAAGTGACAAAGTTAATATTCCTGTTTTCACCCTGCGGCTGCTAAATCAACGAACTGCGTTTTGTTGTCGGGAAAATGGCATTAAAAGCCTGGGAACGGGGGGCGCGAAAATGTGGATAGGGGGGACGCACACGACAAAAGAATATTCCAACCAGATTGCACAGTTTAGAGAGCAGGGAGGAAGCTGAATAGAGGAGGCGCCATTGATGAAATTTTTAGAAGAAAAACGAAAATTAGGGAGGACAAGAATGAATGAAATGCAATGCAATGAGCATGTGTTATTAATTCATAATCTTAAGTCTTCAGTGCGCCTCTCTCTCTCTCTCTCTCTCTCTCTCTCTCTCTCTCTCTCTCTCTCTCTCTCTCTGTGACCA
>CM065725.1:2574145-2589145 GCA_033310375.1 Conus canariensis | reverse complement strand
GGTCGCAACGTTGGGGTCTAGACAAGCTGAGAGTTAGAAGGAGGCCCAGAGGGGCAGCAGAGAGGAAAGAAAGAAGGTGCCAGGAGGTAAAGAGATGGAGGAGGAGCGGAGTATTAGAAAAAAACCTCTCTGTCTCTTTCTCTTTGTTTCTCTTTGTCTCTGTCTCTTTCTGTCTCGCTCACCCTCTCTCTCTCTCTCTCTCTCTCTCTCTCTCTCTCTCGCTCGCTCGCTCGCTCGCTCTCTCCCTCTCTATCTTTCTCAAAACAAAGTAATTTACAAAAAAAAGAAAAAAAAGAAAAATAAGACTATTGTTTCCGTTGTCTAACAACTGGCTTGTTTTATACGCATGAAGTTGAGTGTAAAGGTGTGCTTGCAGACGTACAAATGTTGGTACATGTGTTATAGTTAGTGATTGCGCCCAACTTAGATATCTTTATCTGTAGATGATAAACACTACCCTGCCGGTGGGCTCTGCAGTCATGAAATACGGGCTGGTACACCCATGGGGATACTATTTTAAGGCTGTTATGAGTTGCATCCTGTAGTCTGATTTACCTCTGTTCAGGAGCAGTTATGTCCCTTGATATCTTAATGGAGTGTCCTGCGTGTGCCTGTACCCATCGTCAACACAGCGCAGGCCTCCAAGGGTGGTACAGGACTGCTCAAAGGGCGGGTGAGGACAGTGCTTCTCTGGGTCCTCCCCAGCACCTCCGGGTGTTTCTCTTTCCTGCACATGCCCCATGTCTTCATGGCTCTATAGCTATCGAACAAAAATAGCAATGCGTCAACTCTCTCTCTCTCTCTCTCTCTCTCTCTCTCTCTCTCTCTCTCTCTCTCTCTCTCTTAGACATTCTGTTGTAGGTTTACAAAACCAATTAAATGTCTTAAAAGAAGAAGCAGATCGCTTATGTTTAACAGTTAACTTAGATAAGACAAACATTGTAGTCTTCAGAAAGGGTGGACATCTATCTTCAAACGAAAGATGGTTTTATGGAAATACAAAAGTTCAAGTAGTCAACTCATACAAGTATTTAGGAATGATATTTTCAACAAAATTGACGTTCAGTTATGCATGGGAAGAATCTATAAGGAAGGGTAAAAAAGGCGTGATTGAAATTCTGAGATCCTTAAGAAAGCTGAATTGTATTGATTGCGGTATATTTTGGAAAATCTTTGATGCACAGATAGAACCTTTACTTACCTATGGAGCTGAAATTTGGGGGTTAGAAGAAAATTCACAGATTGAAAAAGTACACAGGTATGCTATGAAGCGTTTTCTTCAGGTGCCAGTCCATTCATCTAACACTCTTTTATACGGAGAGATGGGCAGGTACCCTCTTTACATCAGATCTTTTGTGAAATGTGTTAGGTATTGGCTGAAAATATTGAAGCTTCCACAGTCACGTTTGTGCAGACAGGCTTATGACATGATGTTATTACAAACGGAAAGAGGCAGAAATAACTGGGCTAGTAATGTAAAGAAAGTGTTATCAGAACAGAGTTTTGGCATAGTGTGGATGACCCAAGGAGTGGGTAACGAACAGCAGTTTATTACAGAATTTAAAGATAGGCTCATCTGTTCTTTTAAACAGAATTGGCATTCAAATATGGAAAGCAAAGAAAAGTATCCTTGGTTCTTCTCTTTTAAGAATATATTCCATACAGAAACGTTCTTCATGTTATCACTGATAAATGGCAAGATTTAGGCTACGCACTTTGGGTTTCAATGCGAATAAAAGATGGTTCGAGTCTGGAACATCCACAGAATCACCATGCCCTTTATGTGGATTCACTACTGACAACGAAAAACACTTTGTATTTCAATGTACTGCATGCAATGAAGTTCGTGTAAAATGTTCATTTTCCACTTTGGATGTTTTTGAAAGGCAGGATATTGCTTCTTTGTTATCATCTGATGACGATGGTGTGATAAAATCAGTTGCTAATTTCATTGCAGAAGCAATGAAAATCAGACAGAAGCATTTACAATAATAGTGGATTGAAAACAGTACCTAATCCCGGAAACTATCGATTTAAACAGGTGGAGGAGTTCAGTAATATAGTCATCGGGTGACTGAGTGAATGGTCGAATTAATTTATAATATTACATTTTCCCTTTTTGTATATGTGTTGTTGTTGTTGTTGTTGTTGTTGTTTTTGTTGCAATGATAAAGGAGTTCTCGTGTTTACGAGGATATCCGATGACTCTTTTCTACTTTTTCTACATGTTTTGCTTGTTTTGATTTGATCGATCATTGCAAATCTATATTGCAAATCCTCTCTCTCTCTCTCTCTCTCTCTCTCTCTCTTCTTTAGTCCTTTAGAGCAACCTTGCATCCACATAGCATCATTTGAACAACAATGGATCTTTTAAACTTAATTTTACTGGATTTCAATCCCTTTTGAGTTAGCTGTTTCGTTTACTTATTTCATTCTTGGTTTGGTGACACAATTTTTCATATATTTCCCCTCTGTCTTCTGGCTTTTTTCGGCTGTCGCAGAGTGCAATTTGCGAACCGGATATGAATAGAGTTGATCTCGATGACTTTAATTGAAAGCATGTGTGGAGGTAACAAAATCTTCTTGCTTTCACACTGCAGCCTCTAAATCAAGAAAATGCCTTTCCTCGCCACTGTGAAGGGGGCGCAAAAAAAAGTGAATGGCGACACACTGCACAAAAGAATATTCCATCCACATTTGACAATTTCAAGGGAATGGAGGAAGCTGAATGGAGAGAGTGCCTCCCTGAATATGAAGAAAACACAATTGAAAATTAAAAAACGAAATCAGATGGGATGGAATCAGCATGCATCATTAACTTGATTATCTTCTCTCTCTCTCTCTCTCTCTCTCTCTCTCTCTCTCTCTCTCTTCTCTCTCTCTCTCTCTCTCTCTCTCTCTCTCTCTTCATTAGCCATTCTATTCATGTTCTTTCTGTAAGGCATAATTAACCTAGCTGGTGTTTGATTAATCTTGCCAGGGCCATTCTGTTTTTATTGTTTAGTTTTGTTGAGATGTTACGCTGGACGCGATGGTTCTGTTGCTTGTTCGTTGTGCTGGGATGTAGGAGAGGTGAAGGTGGGATGTAGGAGAGGTGAAGGTGGGATGTAGGACAGGTGAAGGTGAAGGTGGGATGTAGGAGAGGTGAAGGTGGGATGTAAGAGAGGTGAAGGTGGGATGTAGGAGAGGTGAAGGTGGGATGTAGGAGAGGTGAAGGTGGGATGTAGGAGAGGTGAAAGTGGGATGTGGGAGAGGTAAAGATAGGATGTAGGAGAGGTGAAAGTGGGATGTAGGAGAGGTGAAGGTGGGATGTAGGAGAGGTGAAGGTGGGATGTGGGAGAGGTGAAGGTGGGATGTAGGAGAGGTGAAGGTGGGATGTAGGAGAGGTGAAGGTGGGATGTAGGAGAGGTGAAGGTGGGATGTGGGAGAGGTGAAGGTGGGATGTAGGAGAGGGAAGGTGGGATGTAGGAGAGGTGAAGGTGGGATGTAGGAGAGGTGAAGGTGGGATGTAGGAGAGGTGAATGTGGGATGTAGGAGAGGTGAAGTGGGATGTAGGAGAGGTGAAGGTGGGATGTAGGAGAGGTGAAGGTGGGATGTAGGAGAGGTGAAGGTAGGATGTAAGAGAGGTGAAGGTGGGATGTAGAGGAGGTGAAGGTGGGATGTAGGAGAGGTGAAAGTGGGATGTAGGAGAGGTGAAGGTGGGATGTAGAGGACATGAAGGTGGGATGTAGGAGAGGTGAAGGTGGGATGTAGGAGAGGTGAAAGGTGGGATGTAGAGGACGTGAAGGTGGGATGTAGGAGAGGTGAAGGTGGGATGTAGGAGAGGTGAAAGTGGGATGTAGAGGAGGTGAAGGTGGGATGTAGGAGAGGGAAGGTGGGAGGTAGGAGAGGGAAGGTGGGATGTGGAGAGGTGAAGGTGGGATGTAGGAGAGGTGAAGGTGGGATGTAGGAGAGGTGAAGGTGGGATGTAGGAGAGTGAAGGTGGGATGTAGAGAGGTGAAAGTGGGATGTAAGAGAGGTGAAGGTGGGATGTAGGAGAGGTGAAGGTGGGATGTAGGAGAGGTGAAGGTGGGATGTAAGAGAGGTGAAGGTGGGATGTAGGAGAGGTGAAGGTGGGATGTAGGATAGGTGAAGGTGGGATGTGGAGAGGTGAAGGTGGGATGTGGAGAGGTGAAGGTGGGATGTAGGAGAGGTGAAGGTGGGATGTAGGAGAGGGAAGGTGGGATGTAAGGTGAATGGAGGAGGTGAAGGTGGGATGTAAGAGAGGTGAAGGTGGGATGTAAGGAGGGGGGTAAGGTGGATGGGAGAGGGAAGGTGGGATGTAGGAGAGGTGAAGGTGGGATGTAGGAGAGGTGAAGGTGGATGTAGGAGAGGTGAAGGTGGATGTAGGAGAGGTGAAGGTGGATGTGAAGGTGAAGGTGGGATGTAGAGGAGGTGAAGGTGGGATCTAGGAGAGGTGAAGGTGGTGAGAAGGATGTGGTGGAAGTGCAAGTTATTGTAGGAGGGATAGGTTGTACTGTAGTAGAGGGAAATGTAGTGGAGAACGAAGTGCCAGTGTTGTGACTTCAGTTCTCTTAGTACTTTTGAATGTTCCATTAGGTCTCACATTCAGCTTTCCTCACATCTCCGTAACTCTCTCGAAGAACATTTAGTGTGGGAAAAAACGAATGTCCAGATTTCTTCTTCATTCTCTTTTCAGCTTCTCGCATGTCTCCTGTCTCTTCTTCCTCTTTCTTCTCCTCCTCCTCCTCCTCTCCTCCTCCTCCTCCTCCTCCTCTTCCTCCTCCTCCTCCTTCTTCTTTACTTCTTCGTTTGTTTGATTTCCTTGTTTTATTCATTTCCTGCTTTTTCTTTTCTTCTTCTCTTCTTCTCTCTCCTCCTCCTCCTCCTCCTCCTCCTCCTCCTCCTTCTTCTTCTTCTTCTTCTCTTCCTCCTCTTCCTCCTCCTCCTCCTCCTCCTCCTCTCTCCTTCTTCTTCTTCTTCTTCTTCTTCTTCTCTCCTCTCTCCTCCTCCTCCTCCTCCTCCTCCTTCTTCTTCTTCTTCTTCTTCTTCTCTCTTCTCTTCCTCCTCTTCTTCCTCTCTTCTCCTTCTTCTTCTTCTTCTTCTCTTCTGTGCTTGCTGCTGCTCTCTTCTTCTTCTTCTTCTTCTCCTTTTCTCTTCTTCTTTCTTCTTCTTCTTCTTTCTTCTTCAGTTTAACGTCTTCCACTAAAGTGATATCAGACGATGTGTTGAAGTATATGAAATGTGCGTATTAACTGTGTGATTGTTTCTTGAAAATGTGTTGTATGAATAAACATTTCTTATGATATGAGTTGAGATTGGAGATGGCCAGATAGAGGGACAAAGTGTGGATGTGAGTTTGTGTGTGAGCGTGGTGTGTGTGTGTGTGTGTGTGTGTGTGTGTGTGTGTGTGTGTGTGTGTGTGTGTGTGTGTGTGCGCGCGCGCGCGCGCTTGTATGTAAATGTGTCAATTTATCCGGAATTAGGCAAGTACGCTTCAAACTGACTGTAGCATAGGAGCAAGAGTACTGTAAGTAATGCTAAGTAATTAACAATCTAATATTAAAGGATAGAACATCAAAGGTAAATGCCCACTGGGCTGTGTAACAAACATTTACAAACTGAGGAAAGAAAAGAGTAGTCATTCAAAATCTTGGACACAGATGACGGACTGGATCCGTCAGATAAACTACAAACGCCCGACTTACGATATAATTCCCTTGCTCTTGGACAATTGATCAACAGATGTCCTACTCCGAGTGTTTCTCCACACATACATCTAACGTTTTTACAGAACTTCGTACGAAGGGAATTTAACCGCATTCTGTGCAGTAAACTTCTAATCTCTCTAGACAGAGAAGCAAGGTGATTGTTTGACGAGGCTTTCGAGTTGATTTTGCCACAATATTTAACACAACTCTGATAATACTGAGTATCCGAGTTCATTATCAAGTTTCTGAAGCTTTCATCCGATGTTTTGTTTAGAAGAATATTGCATTCTGTTAAATCCAAAGGAATATTAAGGGGAATTGAACCTTCAACATTTCGAGCTGCCTTTCTTGCAGCCTGATCGACTCTCTCATTTGCTGAAATGCCACAATGAGAGGGGACCCAGCAAAAACTAACTGATGTGCCTTTATCGGATAAAAGATGTATAACATGATTTATTTCTGTTATTATCTCCAAACGGATTTTTGAATTTGAAGACCGGATTGCTTCAAGAGCAGATCTAGAATCAGCACATACTAGTACGTGACTGACATTCAGATGGAGATAAAGAATATAATTTAAGGACATTAGGATGGCGGCTAGCTCGGCACTAAAAATCGAAAAATTTCTGCCAAGATGGTACATTTTCTCCACGTTTACGTCAGGTATTACAAAAGCTGCCCCTGTCCTACTGTCTTCTAGCACTGAGCCGTCTGTGAAAATTTTTAGGTGGTTCTTGTACTGATTTTCCAGGTGTAAGCATACGGAAATTTTTAGTATGTTGGGTGAATCTTTTTTTGATAAATCTGAATGAATCGTATCAAAGGAGGCTTTAGTTTGTTCCCATCTTGGCACTGGTGAAAAGGATGGTTTAACAGCGATTTCATTTCTATTTATGTTGGAATCTCTGATAAGGTTAGAAGTATACGAGTAGATTGATTTTGTAGATTGTATTCCTCTAGCTCGTTTTCCAAAATCTTTTTCAGAATTTAAACAAACTTCTTTTGAACAGAAATTTTTCTGTGTAAAACTCTTCAGAACGAACTTCGACGCAGCTACTTTTCGAACCTCGCTGAGAGGTAGCACTCCGATCTCATTGTATGTTCCTAAGTTGGATGTATGTATGGGAACACCAAGAGCGAGTTTGTAAGCCTTGCAATCAATGCTCTGCAATTTATTTAACAGATGTTGTGGTGCGCTGAAAAATACTTCCTGAGCATAGGTTAACCTAGATCGCACAAGAGCGGTTGATAGAGGTATTAAAGTCGAAGCATCTTGGCCCCATGGTTGCTTGTTTATAATCTTAAGAAAGTTTAAACTTTTCCGTGCTTTATTTAATATGTGGTCAATATGCTGGTTCCATGACAGTTTAGAAGTTAAGATTATACCTAGGAATTTTACTGATTTAACATATTTTATTTCGATGCCATCTAAAGTAAAAACTGGGAGCTTTTCTTGGTCGTACCCAGAATTGAAAAGCATTATATGTGTTTTTTCTAAAGAAAGTGCGAGCCCGTTTTCTTGTAAAAATACATTTATTTTATTGAGTTCTCGCTGGTATAAAGCTTTTATGTAGTTCAGCGACCTCGAAGGGGTTATTCGTTTCATGGTTACTCTCATCCAAAGGCATATATCATCAGCAAATTGAGCTAACTCTGTGCCTTTCGATAAGCCTTTCGGTAAGTCTGCCATTAAAATATTGAATAAGATAGGAGATATTACTGAACCTTGTGGCAGTCCCATTTTGCAATGTTCTCGGATTCGAATAAGTATGTTCTATTTTTGTTTGAATTGATCTATTTTCTAAGAATTCTTGAACATAATTATACATGTTACCGTTAATTCCAACAGTTTTTAATTTGTATAATAGTCTACTATGCCATACTTGATCATAAGCTTTTTTTACGTCAAAGAATGTAGCTAGGGCAGTGGACAACGTGGGAGAATGCACTCCAAAGAAGTCTCACTTGGAATGACATTTGGCACATGGCCCCTCTCAGGATCAGCTTCATTCTCAGATCTGCATATGACCTTCTGCCCTCAAATGCAAACCTGGTGAAGTGGGGGAAAACAGACGATCCTGCATGCCCCCTCTGCCATGAAAAACAAACAGTGGAGCATGTCCTAAGCTCATGTAAAGTAGCCCTGGCTCAAGGAAGGTACACATGGAGGCACAACCAAGTGCTCAAAGAAATTGTACAAGTAGTCTGGGCTAGTACCAACACCACAAAAGGGAAAATCAGGACTCCAAAAGCACCCGCAACATTCTTCACGGCAGGAGGCAGCAAATCATGGCCAAGAACAACAGTGCCACTCGAAACATGCAGGCAGAGTCTGCTGGACGGGGCAGATGACTGGGAGTGCACTGCAGACCTCCCAGAATGGAAGAGTCACCCAGAGATCATCAGCAAGAGTGGCATGAGACCAGACATAGTAGTCCACTCTAAGTCAACCAAGCAGCTGATCATGATCGAGCTCACGGTGCCATATGAGAACAGAATGGAGGCAGCTCAAATCTACAAGACTGAAAAGTATGCTGATCTGGCAAACAGCCTGAGGAGAGAAGGCTATCAGGTCAAAGTCCTCACTGCAGAAATTGGAGCTAGGGGTTTGTAGGAACGTCTGCATACAGCCTCATGAAACAGCTCTCAGTTGCAGGGAAGGAAAAAACCAGAGCCCTGAAAGCAATGGCAGAAGCGGCAGAGAGGTGTTCAAGCTGGATCTGGTCAAGGAGGAACAAAAGTGAACTTCATAAGGCTTAATTTCCCTACAAATATCAGGTGTCCCTGTGGCTCAGTGGTTAAAGCGCGAGTCATTAAGTGGAAAATGAGCATGTCCAGAGGGTCATGGGTTCGAATCCCAGCCATGGCTCGTCCCAAGATGGGAAAAAAAGGGGCAGCAGAGGGACATCCGGAGTCATGAACCGGGTGTGGCCCAACCCCCCTAGAGTGTCAGGAGATAAGGGCCGAAACACTTGCTTGAAGGGGGCTTCTCTTCTGAGGACTCTCTGCTGCCACGCTCTCCACGAGTTTCTTTCTACTCTTTCGTCTTGCAAATTGTTGTTTCACTTGAGTTGTAAGTTTGACTAGGTGTTCTACTGTGGATCTGCCAGTTTGAAACCCAGCTTGGTTAATCGGTATGACATCATGCTTTTTACAGTAATAAGATAATCTATTTAGTACGATTCGTTCCATTAATTTACAGGTATGGGATGTTAAGGCGATTGGACGGTAACTGTTTATGTCAGTGCGAGGTTTTCCATGTTTATATATAGGAACGATAATGGAATGTTTCCACAACTGAGGTATTTTACCATCATTCCAACATTTTTGAAAAAATAAATGGAGGAACTGCACAGCGTTTGCTGGTAGGTGGCGTAGCATTTCATTCGAAATACCATCAAGACCGACCGAAGTTTTCTTGCTGCCTAATTTACCAAGACATTCTTGAACTTCTTGTAGTGTTATAGGGGCATTTAGGTAGTGGTTATTCCCAGGGTCATTACTACTACTTATATAATGCTTATCCTCTTGTTCCCGATATGATCTATTTTTTTTCTGTCAAACTATTCATGCTGCTGTTTTTGGCAAACATATCAACAAAAGCTTCAGTTTTATCAGAATTTGAAGGGAAATTAGATTTACCGAGTTTGATAGAGTATTGTGGAAGTTTAATTCCATTTTTCATTGTTTTTAATTTTTTCCATACTTTTTGCAAGTCTTTGAAATTAGATACCTCATGCTTGCAAAAAGATGACCAGTATTGTCGCTTTGCCTGTGCTATAATTCTATTCAATTTATTTTTTGCTTTCTTTTTCTCAAGAAGATTTTCAGCGCACTTATTTCGTTTGTATGCTTTTAACTTTAACTTTTTCTCCTTTTTTGCCTCCTCACAAGCTTCATTCCACCAGACATTGCCCAAATGCTTTTTAGAAACCATAGATTTTATCCTTGGAATTGATTGGTTTGCGGCAGACAGCAAAGCGTTTTGAAAGAGATAATATAGCTTGTCAATATCTTGGGTGGTAACGTCATCACAGTTTATTTGAATAATTCTGAAAACGTGTTCCAGTTGGCGAGCTTATAGTTAAATTTTTAACTTTTTCTCGAGTCTGATCAGTTGGTTCAGATCTTGCGTTTTCAACATTGATGATTATAGGTATGTGATCGCTGTTCAATGTGTCATCAAGGGTATTCCAATCACATATAGTTGCTAGATCTGGAGAGACTAGCGTTAGATCTATAGCGCTTGGTTTGTGTTTAGGATTGTCGGGGATGCGCGTTATTCTGCCGTCATTCAACAGATAAAGAGATGAGTCCACCAGGTTCTCAATGAATCGGTTATTTGTTACTAATTGGCAGTCTTTTTCCCAAAACGGAGAATGAGCATTAAAATCTCCAGTGATCAGAAATTTGCTGTTTTGATCTGTCCGCAAGGTACGAAGCCATTCGGTATTTGCATCATTGGGCCCTTGTGGCAGATAAACTGACACAATCGTTAATGTGTCTGAGCCAACCTGGACTTTAATAGCGCAAGAATGTGACCCTGGAATGTTAGGTGGAACAGGACTAATACACGGCGTGTACTTTACGCCTTCTTCAATATAAATGGCTACATTGACTTTCTCGTTGATATCCACTTTTTGGATGACTGGAGGATAGTAATAATGACAAAGTTTGGGCAATTTATCTTTTCGTACATTCAGTGATTGCAAGGCCAACACATATTTTTCATGTACGAGATGAACTAACTGGTCATGGCTAGTTGAGATGGATCTACTGTTCCATTGGAACACTTTAAAGCCTTTGTCCAAAGACATGGGTCCCCAGAAAGAAAAATAAATGAGACAAAGGATAATCGAAATAAAAGAAAATTACTAAATTCAAAATGATAGTGTGATAATACTAAATTATACTAAGCTAATTTTCCACATGTAGTGATTTTGTGTATGATTGAAGGAAAATGTTCGATACAACTGGTTATAAGTCATTACAGTAAAACACAAGTGGCGGTTGAACTGTCAAAATGCTGAGTGCTGGAGTTTCACAAAGTGTGTCCACTGAGTGATTTTACCAGTCATACAGTGGACTGTACATGTTCATCCACGGTCCGAAGGTGTGACGCGGATCTGTTGTGAAGGACTGGTGGCCCTGGGTGGACGGGATGGTGGGTGTCGAGCGACCTTCCGTGGTCTCTGCCAGAAGACGTCCCTGATGTGTCGCCCGATGTTCTTTGCGATGACACTGGCCCCTCGGTAGGTGGGATGGAGGCCGTCCTTGAGGTTCCAAGAGTTGACCAGGAGGTTAGAATGGCTCACGAAGGAGATGTTCTTGTCGTCACTTAATTCCGAACTTAGGAGGGCGTTGAATAATTCTCCCTTGATATTTAATTTGGATTCCCTAACTGGGGCCATTTTGCTGACTATGACTTTCAGGTTGGGGTACTGTTTGGTGATGTTCCGGATACAGTTGGCAAACGACTGGCTGCATTCCATGGGACTTCTGCCTTTGACATCGTTCACAGCACAGTGAATAACTACCGCATCCAGTGGTTGTCTTGCTGATTGGTGAGCAGACTCAAAGGAGGGTTGAAGATCTTTGATCATGTTAGCTTTTTTTGACACTGCTCTAAATCCATAGGAGCGACCAAGCCTGTCGTTATTCACTTTGTTTGCCACTGAGTCGTGGAGAAACACAACTTTGGGAAGGTCAGGGTTTGAGATTTCCTTTTTCTGTTCCGGAGATGTTCGATTGCGTACTTTGGCATCAGACGTATTGACGTTGTTTTTGTTCCTTACGTCGTAGTTTCTTTTTTCCACATTTTTGTTCTTTTCTTCTATTTTTTTGCCGCCTACCTTTTTTTTAGGTGCTCAGGCTTTTCTGTCCCCGAGTTGTGCTGAGGGGCGACCTTGGGCAGTGTAGACGGCTGTGGCGATGGTGGTTTACAGCGTACTGCTTCAGCATAGGAGCTGTAAGTCAGCGTCTCTGTCTGGGTCCCGGCATTTTCCACCTTCATTTGCTTGCTGGAAAAGTGAGTTTCGAGTATTTTGGACTGTACCTGAATGGTTAGTTCCAATTTGGCAACCCGATCGCACAGAATAGTAATTATTTTATGTAAACTTTCAGTGTTGCTGGTAGTTTCTCCTGTTGGGTTGTCATGTCTCTTCGGAGAAAATCCGGATCGAAGGATTTGCCCACTGGCAACCAAACGGTTTTCTCCGACTGGCAATCTTGATTTATTTTTTCCAGTCAGTTTGCCTTTTGGTTGGTCACTTTGACATAGTTTCGCAGCGGAAACTAATGAACTGCCTGCCTCAGCTCTGCTTCTGGTCAACATGGCCATTTCTCTTCACTACTTTGCGAAAGACTCCGCACGCTTCTGGTCTAGTTGGTGACGGTAGCCGCCATTTTGTGTGTCTCTTCTTCTTCTTCTTTCTTCTTCTTCTTCTCCTCCTCCTCCTCCTCCTCCTCCTCTCTCTCTTCGTCTTCTTCTTCTTCTTCTTCTTCTTCTTCTTCTTCTTTGTCGTCGTCGTCGTCGTCGTCATCGTCGTCGTCGTCATCATCATCATCTCTCTTATTCTTCTTCAATTTCTCTTTGCTGAATTGAGTATAGTTCCGTTTTGAAAATATGCTTGAACAATCAAACTGTTCTCTCTCTCTGTCTGTCTCTCTCTCACCTCCACCCGTTCATTAGCCTTTCTATTCATGTTCTTTGTCCAAGGTATAAGCTGGTGTTTTATTAATCTTGCCAGGGCCATTCTTTTTGGTTGTTTAATTTTGTTGAGATGTTACGCTGGACGCGATGGTTCTTTTGCTTGTTCCTTTTGTTGTAGCGTTTGGGTGATGACAGGGTTGGATGTAGGAGAGGTGAAGGGGGTGGGGGTGCCTCCTCTGCCGTCAGTCCACTCCACACTCCAGAAAAGGGATGGGGGGTGAGGGGGGAGAGACGAGGCAACAACGACAAAAAAAGGAATGCATCTGCAATTGCCGTATCCTCTCTCTCTTCCTTATTCTTAACAGATGTGACGTTCTCCTGGCCCATCATGGCTCATATCAGATGACCTCTGCTGACCCCCTATAAGATGATGCAGCTTCAAGCAATGTGTGAGTCTACACAAGGTGACAGTTGGAAGCTGAACAGAGGAACAGCAGACAGGGAGATGGAAGGAGACTGGGGATGATGGAAGGGAGGTGGAGGTGTAAGAAATCCTGTCTGTTGTTCGTGTTGTGTGTGTGTGTGTGTGTGTGTGTGTGTGTGTGTTCTGTCTGTCTGTCTGTCTGTCTGTCTGCTTCTCTCTCTCTCTCTCTCTCTCTCTCTCTCTCTCTCTCTCTCTCTCTCTCTCTCTCTCTGAAGGAAAGATAGTTTAGGAACAAGCAGGTTTTAGAACCAATTACAGCACCATAGACCATATATTTACACTTTACTCACTGGTACAGAAATACTTACTCTGTAATACGAAGCTTTATGTTGCATTTGTTGATTTTAAGAAAGCATTTGATTCTATAAATCACAATGTTTTGTGGAATGTACTTCGTAAAAGTGGTGTGAATGGTAAATTGTATAAAGCCATTAGGAGTATTTACAACTCGGTACTTGCGTGTGTACGTGTCAAGAGTGAGTATTCAGATTATTTCGACTGCCCAAATGGAGTTAAACAAGGGTGTCTGTTGAGTCCGCTGCTGTTTTCTTTTTTCATAAATGAACTAGCAGTGGAGTTATCTAGTAAAGGTAGACATGGTATTCAAATAATACCTGGAGCAGTCGAGATATTTTTGTTACTGTTTGCTGACGATGTTATTCTTTTATCTGGCACAGTTGTAGGTTTACAAAACCAGTTGAATGTCTTAAAAGAGGAAGCAGATCGTTTGTGTTTAACAGTTAACTTGGATAAGACAAACATCGTGGCCTTCAGAAATGGTGGACATCTTTCTTTACACGAAAGATGGTTTTATGGAAATACAGAAGTTCAAGTAGCCAATTCATACAAATACTTAGGAATGATATTTTCAACAAAATTGACATTAAGTTATGCGTGGGAAGAATCTTTAAGGAAGGGTAAAAAAGGTGTCATTGAAATTATGAGATCCTTAAGGAAGCTGAAATGTATTGATTGTAGTATATTTTGGAGAATGTTCGATTCACAGATAGAACCTTTACTTACTTATGGAGCTGAAATTTGGGGGTTGCAAAAAAATTCACAGATAGAAAAAGTACACACATACGCTATGAAGCGTTTTCTTCAGGTACCAATTCATGCTTCTAACACTGTTTTATACGGAGAGATGGGCAGATACCCTCTTTATATAAGATCTTATGTGAAATGTGTTAGGTACTGGTTGAAAATGTTGAAGCTTCCACAGTCACGATTGTGCAGACAAGCTTACGATATGATGCTGGTACAAATGGAACGAGGTAAAGAAAATTGGGCTTATAATGTAAAGAAAGTGCTATCAGAACAGGGCTTTGGAGTAGTGTGGATGTCTCAAGGAGTAGGAAACGAACAGCAGTTTATTGCAGAATTTAAGGATAGACTCATTTGTTCTTTTAAACAGAACTGGCATTCTGATATGGAAACCAAAGAAAAGTATCGTTGGTTCTTCTCCTTTAAGAACATATTCCATTCGGAAAAGTTTCTTAATGTTATTAAAGATAAATGGCAAAGAAGTTGTTACGCCAGATTCAGGTTACGAACCGTAGGTTTCAATGCAAACAAAAGATGGTTCGAGTGTGGAACATCCACAGAATCGCCATGCCCTTCATGTGGATATACTATTGATAATGAAAAGCACTTCTTATTTCAATGTACTGCATACAGTGATGTGCGTGCAAAATGTTCCTTTTTTACTTTGGATGTTTGTGAAAGGCAAAATGTTGCTTCTTTGTTATCGTTTGATGACGACTGTATAATCAAGTCAGTCGCTAAATTCATTACAGAAGCAATGAAAATAAGACAAAAGCATTTATAATATTGTATAGAAAAAGGACTTAAACTCAACAAATATGACTAAAAGCATGTGGAATAGTTTAGTAACATAGTCATCGCCTAAAAGAGTGGATGGTCGGATCAATCTGTAATATTACATTTTCCTCGTGTGTGTGTGTGTGTGTGTGTGTGTGTGTGTGTGTGTGTGTGTGTGCGTGCGTGAGTGCGTGCATGCGTGCGTGCGTGCGTGCGTGCGTGCGTGCGTACGTGTGTTGTTGTTGTTGTCGTCGTCGTTTTTGTTGTTTTTGTAGTTGTGGTTGTTGCTATTGTAATGTTAAAAGGGTACTCGTGTCTGAGAGGATATTCGA
>CM065725.1:2554145-2561645 GCA_033310375.1 Conus canariensis | reverse complement strand
TGTTTTGTTTTCTTGTTAAGTTTTGTTGAGGTATTAATCTGGAAGCGATTTTTTTTAGGGAAAGGAGGGAGGGGGATGGTGTGTGTGAGTTAGTGGTGGTGGGGTGGGTAATGCTGGTGGAGGTGCTGGCAGTCGGTAATGTGTGATGCCATATACAGAAAGAAAAAAAACGACACACATCTGAATTCTTTGTGTAGGCCTTTGCTGAGCCGAACGTTGAATCCTATGTAAAAGATCTTCAGCACGAAGAATGGAACGTCCGACTCTCTTCTTCTTCTTTCTCTTTTTCTCAAGTGTTTCCTTGCTTCTAATCTTGGTCTTGTTGTTGTTAATGTTGTTGTTGTTGTTCTTCTTCTTCTTCTTCTTCTTCTACTTCTTCTAGTTCTTTTTCTTCTTCTTCTTCTTCTTTGTCGTCGTCGTCGTTGTCGTCAACGTCGTCGTCATCATCATTGTCTTCTTCTTCTTCTTCTTCTTCTTCATCCGTATGCGTCCTCATGCGGTTATAATTATATCAAATCGATTTATACAATTCCATCTTTAAAACAAAAAAAGCATCATGTAAAACATGCTTGATTAATCAAACGGCCTTCCTAAATGAAAAAGGAAGGGAAAAAATTTGTTTTGGATATCTTTTCTTCATTTCGTTTTTGGTGAACTGCTATTCGAACATGAATTTCGACCAAAGATAGCCAGCATGTTTGCTGTTGTTGTCCCTGTATTTATTTCATTCCTCATTTATTCAACCGCCAAACTACCATACATATTGGAAAAAAAATGGAAAAAGAACGAAGGTGACTTAGGTGGAGAAAGATGGGGAGCGGGAGACAGCATTGTAGGAAGGAGAGGGTGAAGAATAGGATGTGTGTGTGTGTGTGTGTGTGTGTGTGTGTGTGTGTGTGTGTGTGTGTGTGTGTGTGTGTGTGTGTCGGGGTGGTGGTGGTGGTGGTGATCATTTTGTCAATATTGGAAGGAAGGAAAAGCATGCCACAGAGGACGGAGTTAGCAGTGTGGTTTAGAAAGTTAGGTTAACAGAGGGAAGAGGTGGGGTGGGAATGGCAGTGGAAGATGGAAAGGGGGGAGAAGGACGAGGTAAGTCTTCTTCTGCGTACGCAGGCTGATACTCCTGTATGGATAGGTAAGTATAAATCCCATCTACCCAACAAAGGGAGTGGAGTTTTGTGTGTATGACCGTTTTTTTATCCCGCCATTAAGGCAGCCATACTCCATCTTCGTGGAAGGTGCATGCCATGTGTAACGTGTCATTCATACCAACGGCCAAACTGGCCTTCTCTTCCGAAAGTTGGTGATGGGATTTTACGTGTGCGCAAGATGTTACGCGTGCGTTCACACACGGAACCTCGGTTTATAGTTTCATTCGAAGGACTGTATGGGAAATGGAGTCAGAACTAATGTTAACTCCAAGGGAAAAATCCCCCTGTACCGAAACGGTTCGGCGGAGATTCGAACCCACAACCCTTGGATTACGAGTCTGGCGCTATACCAGCTGAGCTATTCCGGCCCCGAGGTAAGTCTGACTTTGGCTGCGATGCTCTGTGTGTGTTCCATGCCTGTCTTGGGTACTTTGGGTCAGGACTGCCATCAAGAGTGTTGGGGGTCGATGATTTCACAGATTAAAAGACTTCAATTATTCTTCTCTGGTGCCGTCCACAGACTTCTGTACTTTAGCCGACCCCACCACACATTGCCAGGATATGTGTGTGCGTGCGTGCGTGTGTGTGTGTGTGTGTGTGTGTGTGTGTGTGTGTGTGTGTGTGTGTGTGTTGTGTGTGTGTGTGTGTGTGTGTGTGTGTGAGTGTGTGTGTGTGTGTGAGTGTGTGTGTGTGTGTGTGTGTGTGTGTGTGTGTGTGTGTTATGTGTGTATGTGTGTGTGTTATGTGTGTATGTGTGTGTATGTATGTGAGTGTGTGTGTGTGTGTGTGTGTGTGTGTGTGTGTGTGTTATGTGTGTGAGTGTGTGTGTGTGTGTTTATGCGTGTGAGTATGTGTGTGTGTGTGTTATGTGTGTGAGTGTGAGTGTGTGTGTGTTATGTGTGTGAGTGTGTGTGTGTTATGTGAGTGTGTGTGTGTGAATGCGTGTGTGTGTGTCGTGCGTGCGTGCGTGCGTGCGTGCGTGGTGTGGTGTGTGGTGTTGTTGTGTGTGTGTTGTGTGTGTGTGTGTGTGTGGTGTGTGTGTGTGTGTGGTGTGTGCGGAGGAGGAGGAGGAGACAGAGGATGAGAAGAAACGGGATGACACTCAGAGGTCATGACCTTTTGATTGAATTTCTACGCCACAATCCCTTCTTCCCTTTTCAGCCGATCAATGCTCGACGAGAAAGCGTCAGTGATTACAACTGTGGAAAATGAATTCTTTAATTGCCTGTTCCCACTTCTTTGTCCCCCCCCCCCCCTCCCCCCACCCCATCTTCTTTTTCTTGGACCTTATCAGCTTTGCTGCTGTACAAGAACTCATCTTGTCGTCTCCCCTTGTCTCCATTTTACCTTCCTCTGTGGTCTGTGAACTTCGCTCAGTCCTCTCCACATCCTAGTAAAAGGAAAGGGGGGAGAGGGGGAGAAAACGAGAAAGAACCATCACTTCTGCATCTGTCTTGTTCTCATTTCCCCTCCCCATCCCCCTAACAGATTTCATATCCCCCTGCCCCCGATCATGTTTCGGATCACGTGACCCCTGTTTCCCCCACAAGATGACGGAGCTTCGAACTGTCAGCAGTCTGGGCATTGGGATCGGCGTTCTTCGTAATGCGTCGTACCATGACGCCATCATCCGGAGAGAGGTCACGTGGAGGGGATTCGTGTGTTGTTCCTCTGTGTGCAGAAGGTCTCTCCAGGGATGAGATGACTTTTTTGAATTGTCTCCCTTTACAGACAGGCAGGCCAGACGGTCGAAGACAAGACGTGGGAGTTCGTTCGTTCTGATAACTGCTGCTTCTTTTCATGGAAGTTGGAGGAGAAGGGGATAGTGGAGGCTGGCTGGAGGGAGATGGAAAGGGTTTTGTTTGTCATTTCCTAGTAGGTTTGTTGCGTATTAAGTCTTGGGTCTGGATAAGTTGAGACCCTCTCTCTCTCTCTCTCTCTTCTCCCCCTCTCTCTCTCTCTCCCACACACACACACACACACACACACACACACACACACGCACACACGCACGCACACACGCATGCACGCACGTACGCACGCACGCACGCACGCACACATTTCGACTTAGCGGCACAGTAACAATAAATGTTCGCTTAGATCTGACAGAATGTTTCTCTATCATAAATAAAACATCTCATGATAATGCGACAAAAACACTGAGGAACTTGGACATATATTATTATAACAATTGCATCAAATGTAATGACAAAAACAATGGGATAACATCATACAAAAGATTTATTTTCTCATCCAGGGAGATTGAAAGTCTAATCCATAGGCTTCGTTTAAATTCGTTTAAAACAAAATATTGCAAAGATATTAAATGTATGTGTGGGGATTCTATAAGTGTCAATCATTTACTGATTCATTGTCCCAAAACAAAAGAGCTTTTTAATAAATCAGGTATTGAGGGTTTTGTTGATGGATCGACTCCTTTACCCCTATCTACTATATTAAACAATTTTGCTACTCTTGAATCCATTTCTAAATGTTTATTAGGCTGTTCACTTAATATTTATCTTTAGCATTTGTGATTGTTACAGTTACAATTTTAGTTTAAGTTAAATGTTCTGATGAATAGGGTGGGGTGGAGGGTTATGATTACATTCCTTACGTACCACTTTAAAACTTACACTCCCTTACACTCCCTAAAAAAATGCATCTCGCTCATTCCTTACATCAAGCTCACTCTACACTATAATATTGTCTGAATCACTTTTAGTGGAAGGACGTTAAACTGAAGAACAACAACATTTCGATTGTTTTTTGTTTTTGTTTTTTGCTTTGTCCAATAACTGGTTTATCTTTGCATGCTTGAAGTTGAGTACATAGGTGTGCCTACATATACTCATTGTTCTGCACAGCATTGATGTTTGTCTGTGGCGATAAACCTAACGCCCCCATGATGTAATGATTCTACAGCTATCAACACTAAAACATAAATGAGGCAAACTACGCTCTCTCTCTCCTCTCTCTCTCTCTCTCTCTCTCTCTCTCTCTCTCTCTCTCTCTCTCTCTTCTTAATTTTATTGCCTCCCTCCACTGTTGCAAAGTGCAATTTGACAACCGGATATGAATAGGAGTTGATCTCTATGATTTTAACTGAAAGTGTCTGTGGAGGTGACACAATTGTCCAGCTTTCACCCTACGGCTAGTAAATCACGGACATTTGTTTCCTTGTCCTTGAAAAGTGGGCACCAAAAACAGAATAGCGAACACACTCCATAACAGAATAGTCCATCTTTGTGTGACAGTTTCGACGAAACTGCAGAAGCTGAGTTGAGGAAATGCATCCCTTGACGTGACAAAAAGTACAAATGATTTGAAAAGCTGAAGAAAATGCGATGCAGTGACATGTTACCATCTTAATTACCTTAAGACTCTCCTCTCTCTCTCTCTCTCTCTCTCTCTCTCTCTCTCTCTCTCTCTCTCTCTCTCTCTCTCTCTCTCTCTCTCTCTCCATCAGGCATTCCATTCCTGTTCATTAAGCAAGGTATAATTCACTGGGTCGGGTGTTTGATTAATCTCTCCAGAGATGTTATATGTTGTTTAGTTTTGTCGAAGTATTGAGCAGGGATTTTTTTGTGCCTTTAAGTGGTAGTTGGTTAGAATGTATGAGAGGGTGGTGGAGAGCGTAAGGGGGAGGGAATGGGATAATGGGTGGTTCCTGGAGTGTCACCTGCCTTTATTATGTTCATAATTTGCCATGCCATACACCAAAAAGGAACACACATCTAAATTCTTTGTAAAGACCGTAAAGGACATTTAGCGAGAAAAATGCAACGTCCATAATTCTTTTTCTTCTTTCTCAACTTCGTATTTGTGTTCTTCCCATTCTTCTTCTTGTTCTTCTGTTTCTCTTTCTCTTTCTTCTTTTCTCCTTCTTCTTCTTCTTCTTCTTCTTCTTCTTCTTCTTCTTCTTCTTTCTTCTTCTTCTTCTTTGCTGTTTGTGTGTTTGTGCGTTTGCATGTGTATGTGTGTATATGTGTGTGTTTGTGATTCAATGTGCAAGCATATATATTAATGTTTTTTCATGCATTGTGTTCGCACATACATATGCGCGCCTGTTTCTCTGTATGTGTGTGTGTGTGTGTGTGTGTGTGTGTGTGTGTGTGTGTGTGTGTGTGTGTGTGTGTGTGCGTGCGTGCCTGCCTGCCTGCGTACGTGCGTGCGTGCGTGCGTGCGTGCTTGCGTGTGTGTGTGTACGTGCGTGCGTGCGTGCGTGTATGTGTGTGTGTGTGTGTGTGTGTGTGTGTGTGTGTGTTACAATAGTCACACCAGAATGTCTCTACATAATCATAATTTTTCAGTTTTTCTCTGTCTGTCTGTCTGTCTGGCTGACTGTCTGCCTGCCTCTCTCTCTCTCTCTCTCTCTTTCTCTCTCTCTCTCTCTCTCTCTCTCTCTCTCTCTCTCTCTCTCCTCTCTCTCTCTCTCTCTCTCTCTCTCTCTCTCTCCCCACTGCCCTTTCAGAACAATGTAGGTCCCCAAGTGCAATATTTGAATAATTACGGCTGTTTTAAATTTCATTCCATGGGCTGTGTTTTGTTCCCATTCCATTTTCTTCTCCTTTTTTTATTTACTTCTTTCGCTTTTGATTTCCTGACCCAGTTTTCTAGATTTCCGCTTTAATTTTTTTTTGCCCCCTTCCACCGTTGCAAAATGCAATTTCCGAGCCGGATATAGATAGGAGTTGATCTGTATGACTTATATTAAAAGCAAGTGTGGCGGTGAGAAAATCTTTCCGCTTTCAGCCTGCGGGAGTAAATCAAGGAAATGCGTTTCCTTGTCAGGAAAAAAATTACATTAAAAGCCGTGGTAAAGGGGGTGTGGAAAAATGAAGTGGGGGGTACCTTCCATGAAATAATATTCTAACCAGGGTGGACAGTTTCAAAAAGAAGTTAAACCACGGAGCTGCATCCTTGAATATTGACTATCTTTTGATTTGAAGAAAAAAATGAATGCGATCAACATGTGTTATCATCTTCGTTATTTGAAGACTTCCTCCTTATTTTTTCTCTCTCTCTCTCTCTCTCTCTCTCTCTCTCTCTCTCTCTCTCTCTCTCTCTCTTCTCTCTCTCTCTCTCTCTCCATCAGCCATTCTATACATGTCCTTTCTCCAAGGTATAATTAACTGTGCCTGGGAGTTTGATTAAACTTGCTAGGGATGTTTTGTTTTGTTGTTAAATTTTGTTGAAGTATTACTTTGGAAGCGATTCTTTCTTTTTTATTTTATTTTATTTTTTGCTTCTGAGGGTGATTTGAAAGGGGTGGTGATGGTGAGGGGGGGAATGCTGGTGGAGGTGCTGGCTGTCAGGTAATGTGTTTGTGATCTGTGATGCCGCATACTGAAAAGTGACACACGTTTCAGTTCTTTGTATACACCATTGTTGAACTGACAGTTGAAAATGTTATAAAGAATCTTTATCACGAAGAATGGAACGTCCAACTATATGCTTCTTCTTTAGCTCATTTCTTAAAGAGTTTCCTTCTTTTTTATCTTCTTCTTCTTCTTCTTCTTCTTCTTCTTCGTCTTCTTCTTCTTCTTCTTCTTCTTCTTCTTCTTCTTCTTCTTCTTCTTCTTCTTCTTCTCTTCTCCTCCTCCTCCTCCTCCTCCTCCTCCTCCGTGGGTTTTATGACTTCAAATAGATTATAATGTTCTGATTAAATAGATAAACTTTATGCAAAATATGCTTAATTAATCTAACAGCTCTCTTAAAAGGAAAAACAAGCTGTCCTAAAAAATAAGAAGAAGAAGTGTGTGTTGAATATCTTTTCTTCAGTTCAGCTTTGGTAATTTGCTATTCGAACATGAATTTCGCCCAAAAAATGATTAATACATTTATTTCACCACCAAACTACAATACATGAGAAAAAAAAACGAAAATTACTTCAATTGAGAAAGATGAGGATCGGGGGGAGAGGAAAAGGGGAGTTTGTAGGGAGGGGAGTGTAGAATAGGATGTATGTGGGGGGGGGGGAGGATAATGATTTACTTTGTCAATATTCAAAGGCAATGTGATAACGTGAAGGATGGAGCTAACAGTGGGTTTTTTTTTTAAGAATGTTAGATTATATGGAGGGGGGTGGTGAAGGGTGGGGAAGGATGAAGGAAGGTAGGCAGAGGGAGAAGGACGAGTTAAGTCTGATGTTAACTGCGATGCTGTGTGTGTGTGTGTGTGTGGTTGTGGTGTGTGGTGTGTGTGTGTGTGTGTGTGTGTTGTGTGTGTGTGTGTGTGCGTGCGTGCGTGCGTGTTGTGTGTTTTGTGTGTGTGTGTGTGTGGTGTGTGTGTGCGTGCGTGCGTGCGTGCGCGCGTGCGTGTATGTGTGTGGGTGTGTGTGTGTGTG
>CM065725.1:2536645-2549145 GCA_033310375.1 Conus canariensis | reverse complement strand
ACAAATGAAGTGCCAGGAGGTCCCTAAGTTCTCTCACCGATACATGTTTGCTTTGTGCTGTGCCCAGGACCCCACAGCACCGCGGGCATGTTCAGACGTCAACTTTGACTCACTCTCACAAGGTCCCCTCCCTGCCGCTCTGGGAAATAGACAGAAACGATCGCCTATCCGTGATAGTCTAACTAAAGGTTGGCCACGAATGGTCGATCGCTTTGCGATTTTTTTTCATAAGGGCAAGGAGAAAGAGCCATTAAATCCGCTTTACAATTCGTTTTGCCCATACGAATATCCGTCATCTGTTCCATCCTTATTCAATGAATAAGTGAATCGACGAATCAACTGTGTTTGCTAATTCTATTTGTTGCATCTTAATGCAAATTTCGCAGTCCTGGTTTAGTCATTATTATCAAGATGTGATGTTGTCTGGATTGAATGCATCTCAAGGCCAATCCGGTGGCTATGCGCTAGACTACAATTCTGGATATGGAGCTATGTAAATTTTGCTCGTTTTTCATTACAAATTTTGCTCGTTTTTCATTATCATTGTACAACAACAACAACAACAATGGTAATGATAATATTGATGATAATAATGATAACAATATTAATATTAATGATTATGACAATGATGATGATGATGATCATCATCATAGTAATAACAATAATAAAGCATTATTATCATTATTATTATTGTTGTTGTTGTTCATAACCAACCAGAACCCCTTTATATATTCTCATGAAAGTCTTTCTGTCCTCTTTCTCTCCTCTGTCTATTGATAAGCGTTTCTCAATTTTTTTTTGATATATGCAACTTACCTATCATTTTTGTGGAAGGTGGTCACATATAAGAAAGCATGACTTTTTTCAATGTAAAACAACAACAACAATAACAAACTGCTGCTGTTCTTGCGTCAGAACTCCTTACTGTAATCCGCTAACAAAAGTAGTTCAATGTGGAGGAGGGGGGGGGAGTTCCCGACGTATTCTCGCGCCTCAAGTTCCTGCAGAAAGGCCGAAGTGATCTCGATCGAAAATTCGGTGTGACTGTGAGACGGAGGGAGATTCTAGAGTTAATGTTTAATACGATTTGCTTCTCTGACAAAGACTTATGTGGGGTGGAGAGTTTGTGGGGATATTTGAGCCGACCTAGTCGGTTGCAAACAAAACACTTGAAAAACGAAGTCTCTCACCCACCCTCTCTCTTCCTCCAACTCTCTCTCTCTCTCTCTCTCTCTCTCTCTCTCTCTCTCTCTCTCTCTCTCTCTCTTCTCTTCTGTGTATAGTATGTAAATTCTGTGTTTCATATGTATTACATCATTTTTTTTATCGACTGTTTAGAAAAATGAATGTTCAAACCAATGATGTCATTGTTTTCCCACTCTGACCATTCGATTGAAATAGCTTCTGTCAAAGAAAACTTTGTTTTCTCTCTCTCTCTCTCTCTCTCTCTCTCTCTCTCTCTCTCTCTCTCTCTCTCTCTCTCTCTCCTCTCTCTCTCTCTCTCTCTCCTATCTATCTATCTATCTATCTATCTATCCAATGAATCTGATAAGCTGAAAATACCTATTCATGTCTTCTTCAAAAGTCATGTACATCACGTTGCCTCTATATACGTTGCCTTAAAGTGACTGTTACCAAAACGAATGTCATGGTCACGTATTAACCACTCCCACCTTTACCTTTTTTAAGACAGACAGGAAAGGTCTCACTAAACCATTCCGACTCCAGCTCTCCCTCACAAAGTCTTTTTAATCCTATTTTTACACCTACACTAACGATGTTCCTCACAGACCATGCATGATTAGTCCATTTGATAGCCTTGGTCTTTGAAAAACTTCACCTCAACAGAAAGTTTCAACTTCAACTATTCCATCACCCCCCTACCACCACCACCACCACCACCACCACTCACTAACTCTATCCATCCCCTCCCTACACGCCATCATCACAGGTCATAACCCAACAAGGTAGTGGACAGTCACGGCCTTTTTGACGATGGCGCCGAGAGAACGTGTCTCCGGATCCTCATAGTGCATCCTGGGAGAAGACTCAACGTGGCTGCAGAACTGACGTCATCAGTACAGATCCTTTCCTTCCGTGAGTGTAGATTGGGGGTGGTGTGGGCCTTGGACAACACTGTACAACCTCTGAACGGCTTGCCCTCTCCCTTTGTCTGACCAAGGTTGGTGGCTGAACGGCTTGCCCTCTCCCTTTGTGTGACCAAGGCTGGTGGCTGAACGGCTTGCCCTCTCCCTTTGTGTGACCAAGGTTGGTGGCTGAACGGCTTGCCCTCTCCCTTTGTGTGACCAAGGTTGATGGCTGAAAATAGGTGTCTTTACTCCTCCTAGTGATGTAATGCAGGCTTTTTTTTCCATAACTAGATGTACAAAGTCCAAGTCCATGATTAGAGACAGTCTGTGCTAAAGTCCATGATTAGAGACAGTCTGTGCTAATGGAAGATGAATAGCAGGGCAAGGGAGGCGATCAATAGGCGGTAATGGTGTGAAGGAAGATAGAATTCTGACCTCCCTTGTACATTTGGGGAACTTTCTGTAATTTGGTATCCCCGAGACCAGAACATTTGTCTTCCTCCATCTTTCTCTCATCTCTCCCTCTTTCTCCCTCCTCCTCTTACGAGGCAGGCCATGGGGGAAAAGGGTTTAATTAAATCGGAGTCTATTTATAGAGCCGGCGCTGTGTGCCATGAGATGTTGGCCGGGCAAAGACAAGCACGCGCCAGCCCGTGGCGGGGGCTGAGGACAGGGCGAGGCACGGTGTAATGAGCGGGAATGTCGTTTCTGAACAGTCATCGTCAGGCAGTAATGACATTTGCGGGGGTCGCCTCCCTTTGCGGCTTGTCTGTCGTCACCAGGCAGCCGTCCCAAATGTCAACAGGTATCCTGGGAATGGAACACACACCACCACCACCACCAGCACCACCACCACCATCACAATATCTACATCTACCTGGTCTCACTTCACCCCCACCTCCTCCCTCCCAGCTGTGGCTCTGCCTTTCACAATCTTATTTTTACACATGACACTAAAGGTGTTCTTTACAGACCGTCCACGACTAATTACTTTGATAGCCTTGCTCTTTGAAAACCGTCAGTTCAACAGAAAGTTTCAACCTCAGTCACTCCATACCCCCTACCACTCACTCACCCATTCCGCTCCCACTCCCTACACCCCGTCATCACAGGTCATAACCCAACAAGGCGGATGGACAATTACACCATTTTAACGATGGCGCCGAGAGAACGTGTCTCCGGATGCTCATGGTGCATCCTGGGAGAAGACAACGTGGCTGCAGAACTGACGTCATCAGTACAGATCCTTTCCTTCTGCGAGTGTGTGTTGGAGGTGGTGTGGGCCTTCGACAACACTGTACAACCTCTGAACGGCTTGACCTCTCCCTTTGTGTGACCAAGGTTGGTGGCTGAACGGCTTGCCCTCTCCCTTTGTCTGACCAAGGTTGGTGGCTGACCGGCTTGCCCTCTCCCTTTGTCTGATCAAATTTGGTGGCTGAACGGCTTGCCCTCTCCCTTTGTCTGACCAAGGTTGGTGGCTGAACGGCTTGCCCTCTCCCTTTGTCTGACCAAGGTTGGTGGCTGACCGGCTTGCCCTCTCCCTTTGTCTGATCAAGGTTGGTAGTTTTTCCACCCCCTCGTCATGTAATGCAGGTTTTTGTTTCCATAACTAGATGTTCAAATTCCAAGTCCATGATTAGAGACAGTCTGCGCTAATGAAAGATGAATAGCAGAGCAAGGGAGACGATGAGTAAGAGGTAATGGTGTGAAGGAAGATAGAATTCTGACCGCTCTTTTACATTCCAGACTCTTTCTGTAATGGGGCCTCCCTGAGACCAGAACATTTGCTTTCCTTCACCTTTCTCTCATCTTCCCCCCCCCCCCCCCCCCCCACCCCTTTCCCTCCTCTTACGAGGCAGACCAAGGAGGAAAAGCTTTAATTCAATTGGAGCCAATGGAACTGACGCTGTGCGCCATGAGATATTGGCCGGGCAAAGACAAGCACGCGCCAGCCCGTAACGGGGGCCGAAGACAGGGCGAGGCATAGTGTAATGAGCGGGAATGTCGTTTCTGAACAGTCATCATCAGGCAGTAATGATATTTGTGGGGGTTGCCTCCCTTGGCGGCTTGTCTGTCCTCGCCAGACGGCCGTCCCAAATGTCAACAGGTATCCTGGGAATGGAACACACACCCCCACCACCACCACCACCACCACCACCACTACAATATGTACATCTGTCTCCCTTCCGGTCCCATTCTTTCTGGCCTGATTCCACCTTCCCACACCCCCTACCTCCCAGCTGTGGCTCTGCCTGTTACCAATCTACTTCAGTTATCTGGCATTACTGACATCATCATCAACATTCTCAGCATGGCCGGTGATCATGCAGAATTGTGCACAAGTATAATCCCATAAGTTTGGGCCTCCATAGAACTACAAAATCGATCGCATCTTCAGGGGAAAAAAAAGCGACTTCAGGGCTAGGGTCTCTTGTGGAGGCCAAGCAAATATTTGGCATCGGTGAAAGAGCAAGGGGAGAGAACAAACGTCTCGAGCAAATAAGAGGAAGGGAAAAGGTGAATGGGGGTGCCAAGGATAAAGGGAATGCCAGGAGATCCCAAAGTTCTTCCCCACGGTCAGAGCTGGCTTTGTGCTGTGCCAGGAACCCTCCCAAGCACCTTGGGCATGTCCTGACCATCAATTTTGACTCAGTCCTCATAACAATGTTCTCTGCCTGAGGCTGTGGAGATATGCAGAAATCATTGCATGTGTGTGATATTTTTTACTAAAGGCTGACAAGAATGATCGATCGTAGGGTATTTTTTAAAGCTGGAAGAAAGAGCCATTAATCCATTCACTCGGCTCCAACGCCACTTCCTTGAAAAGGCCCGGATGGAAGGGAACTAACTCCAGTGGTGGGATGCTCAGGGAGTGAAAGGCCTAGGGAAGGGGCATGGGGTGGGGGAAGGACAGGCAGTCAACAGATCGTTAGGACGGGGGAAGAAGAAGCGGAGAAATTAATCACACACGATTCTAATAGCAGTCTCGACCTCTTGGCATCTGCGGTTCCATCATTTTGGACTTTCTGGACGCATTTTTCTCCAGTCAGTCTCGTTCAATCTCATTACGGTTCCAGACATCACTTAATAGTCATTTTGGGTCTCGCTGTTCAGTTCACTAGTTCTGTTCTGTAATTTAGTCTGTGTCGCAATGAGCAATGTAGGGTTTCTTGCTCACATTTTTTTGTTCATATTCCAGTTCCTAAAGCTTTCTTTCAGCCGTCATTTTTATCATCTCTTTCTCTAATTAGAGGCTTCTTCAGTCACCACACGACGCCCTCATGTCCATCATTTATCACTTGAGTTTGTTTATTTCCAAGTTTGATGTGACTAGAACAAACGGAAGACTGGAAGACCTGCTAAATGAGTTTTATTTAGATTGAATTTTTATGTGTTTGTTCTCTTGAGAGTTTCCTGTTATCTGCAAACTTTGGCACAGCAGCAGTTTGTCTACAGTCACCATTTTACTCAATGAAGTTTAATGTTATTTTCACAGGTTTCTTTGATGCTTATCATGATTTATCATTTACTCTCTATGTATGAGTCTTCGGACTGTTCTGTTCTCAAAGATAAATTTCCATCGCTTTTCATTCCTATCTCGATTGGCCATTTTACATTTTGTCCAGTCTTCCCTTTGTTCTAGTCACATAAACTACCCAAAGAGAAAACACCTCCAAAGAAACCCAGACGCCAAGAAAAGATGGACAAGATCAGGGTCCAAAGGAAAAACCAGAGCCCTGAAAGCAATGGCAGAAGCGGCAGAGAGGTGTTCAAGCTGGATCTGGTCAAGGAGGAACAAAAGTGAACTTCATAAGGCTTAATTTCCCTACAAATATCAGGTGTCCCTGTGGCTCAGTGGTTAAAGCGCGAGTCATTAAGTGGAAAATGAGCATGTCCAGAGGGTCATGGGTTCGAATCCCAGCCATGGCTCGTCCCAAGATGGGGAAAAAAAAAAGGGGGCAGCAGAGGGACATCCGGAGTCATGAACCGGGTGTGGCCCAACCCCCCTAGAGTGTCAGGAGATAAGGGCCGAAACACTTGCTTGAAGGGGGCTTCTCTTCTGAGGACTCTCTGCTGCCACGCTCTCCACGAGTTTCTTTCTACTGATGCATGGGTAAACCATTGACTTCCGGGAATAGGCCGGAGGACGTCCGGGAAAGACCGGAGGACACTGGGAAAGACCAGAACCAAGGGCTCTGTGGGTTGGCTCCCCACTTTGCCTTATAACATGTGGCTACTAAGAATAAAAGGAAAAGATGCTCCCAGGATTCACCGAAAGGGGGAGAGAATGATGAATCCATCGGTGCTCAACCAATCATGACTGCAAATCCCAAACGGACTATGAACATGGACCAAATGGAATATCCATGTGTCTGTGGAAAGCGTTTCGCTACCACCCGTGGCATGAAGATCCACAGAACAAAGATGGGATGTGTGAAGACTCATCTGAATGAGCAGCAGCGCACTGCATCAGCAGATAAGACGTCGGAAGACCAAGGCCAGGATTTAAACCACAGTGCCAAGGACATCCACGCTGTTGGTTCGGATGAGCAATTTGCACAGGCCCTCGATGCCAGGCGCCTGAAACTCAACCTGCCACGAGCAAACGAAACTGAAGATTGGGAGAAACTGGATGCAAAAATCGTCCAAAGACTCGATGCACTGATAGGGAAAAGCACCCTGGAACACAAACTAGCCACATATGGGGACATTGTGTATGCCACATGTAGAGACGCCTATGGAGCAAAACTACCCAAAGAGAAAACACCTCCAAAGAAATCCAGACGCCAAGAAAAGATGGACAAGATCAGGGTCCAAAAGAAAAAACCAGAGCCCTGAAAGCAATGGCAGAAGCGGCAGAGAGGTGTTCAAGCTGGATCTGGTCAAGGAGGAACAAAAGTGAACTTCATAAGGCTTAATTTCCCTACAAATATCAGGTGTCCCTGTGGCTCAGTGGTTAAAGCGCGAGTCATTAAGTGGAAAATGAGCATGTCCAGAGGGTCATGGGTTCGAATCCCAGCCATGGCTCGTCCCAAGATGGGGAAAAAAAAAAGGGGGCAGCAAGGGGACATCCGGAGTCATGAACCGGGTGTGGCCCAACCCCCCTAGAGTGTCAGGAGATAAGGGCCGAAACACTTGCTTGAAGGGGGCTTCTCTTCTGAGGACTCTCTGCTGCCACGCTCTCCACGAGTTTCTTTCTACTCAACCATCTTCTTTATCTTTAATTTGTTAACTAATCAATAATAAGATTGGTGTGTTTTTGCTTGCTGCACCACAAGCCTCGTTATGAAAACAGGAAAGCACGTTGCAGAGCCCACGTGCTGTCATACATTGATCGTCAAGATGTGTTATCTGGGATGTTCGTTTTTTTAGCCTTACAGCCCCGCCGAACACACAACGCCTTTTCAGATATCTTGAACACATCAAATCATCAGCAATAAAAAAGATCATATTCCGAAAAAGAAAGGAAGCAGTAAATGACATGGTATGTCAACTATTGTCGTATGATGGCGTATGATTCTAGGCTACGCTGTGAGCGTCAAACATCTCCCTTAAATTCTCGCTTCCAGATTTAAAGAAATATACGTATCATGTTATGACTGACAAATGTGCCAATGTTGTATTGAAATCTCCAGCGCACTGTCCTCTTCCAGCGCAATGTAAACTCTTATAATTCGATTCTTTTTTTTTTAAAGAATTCGTTAAAAATGGACAGCAAACATTCAAATACCACAACACATACGTGCAAACAGACACTGCAGAATAAACAGTGTTTACAATTGTCACTGTTCAGCCGTCAAATCACAAAATCAGCTGCTATGTCATAAATTCAGAAAGGACAGAGAGAAAGAGATGAAAGTTCCTGGCGTATTCTAGTACTTGAAACCAGAGCAAACAAACAAACAAGGAAACAAAGCAACAACAACTACTACGATAAATAACATTAAGCACAACACACAAAAACAGCAACAACAACGACATCAAGACACCTGACTGCAACATAACATGGCCATGGTTATGTATGCAGGTATGCGCCCGTGAGGCAATCTGATCCACTGAGACTGTCACCTCGGTAACCTGAGTGAAAAAAGTCTTTACCAGTTCACACTTCCCTATCACACACACACACACACACACACACACACACACACGCGCGCGCGCGCGCCGCACGCAGCCGCAGCCCACGCACACACACACACACACACACACACACACGCACACACACACACACCGGCACACACACACACACGCCGCACACACACACACACACACACACACACACACACACACACACACACACACACACACACACACCTCCTTTCCCTTGACTAACTTTCTTCTTTCCCTTTCCTTTTGATGCTTCCTGTGAGCAGACAAGAGGACAAACTTTGTGATAGGATTGGTTACTCTGACAGGGAATACTGTGGAAAGCGGAGTAGGTGGGAACATTCAGAAAGAGAAATTCGTTTGAATCACGGACATTCTCCCCCCCCCCCCTCTCTCTCTCTCTCTCTCTCTCTCTCCACACCACACACACACACACACACACACACACACACACAACACACACACACACACACACACACCATTAAGAAAAATCCCACAATATAAACAAATGTCAAATTCCAACCATCCCATCGACCTCCTTCCTCCTTTCACCCCTCTCCACCTCCTGTCCTCTCGGGTCTTTACCCCAGCAAGGACAATGGACAACATGTTCCATTGACCAGTAGCACTGGAGAGTGTCTTTACCCCAGCAAGGACAATGGACAACATGTTCCATTGACCAGTAGCACTGGAGTGTGTCTCTACCCCAGCAAGGACAATGGACAACATGTTCCATTGACCAGTAGCACTGGAGAGTGTCTTTACCCCAGCAAGGACAATGGACAACATGTTCCATTGACCAGTAGCACTGGAGAGTGTCTTTACCCCAGCAAGGACAATGGACAACATGTTCCATTGACCAGTAGCACTGGAGAGTGTCTTTACCCCAGCAAGGACAATGGACAACATGTTCCATTGAACAGTAGCACTGGAGAGTGTCTTTACCCCAGCAAGGACAATGGACAACATGTTCCATTGAACAGTAGCACTGGAGTGTGCCTCTACCCCAGCAAGGACAATGGACAACATGTTCCATTGAACAGTAGCACTGGAGAGTGTCTTTACCCCAGCAAGGACAATGGACAACATGTTCCATTGACCAGTAGCACTGGAATGTGTCTTTACCCCAGCAAGGACAATGGACAACATGTTCCATTGAACAGTAGCACTGGAGTGTGTCTTTACCCCAGCAAGGACAATGGACAACATGTTCCATTGAACAGTAGCACTGGAATGTGTCTTTACCCCAGCAAGGACAATGGACAACATGTTCCATTGAACAGTAGCACTGGAGTGTGTCTTTACCCCAGCAAAGACAATGGACAACATGTTCCATTGAACAGTAGCACTGGAGTGTGTCTCTACCCCAGCAAGGACAATGGACAACATGTTCCACTGAACAGTAGCACTGGAGTGTGTCTTTACCCCAGCAAGGACAATGGACAACATGTTCCATTGAACAGTAGCACTGGAGTGTGTCTTTACCCCAGCAAGGACAATGGACAACATGTTCCATTGAACAGTAGCACTGGAGTGTGTCTCTACCCCAGCAAGGACAATGGACAACATGTTCCATTGAACAGTAGCACTGGGAATGTGGCTTTAGCCCAGCAAGGACAATGGGAAACATGTTCCATTGAACAGTAGCACTGGAGTGTGTCTTTACCCCAGCAAGGACAATGGACAACATGTTCCATTGAACAGTAGCACTGGAGTGTGTCTTTACCCCAGCAAGGACAATGGACAACATGTTCCATTGAACATTAGCACTGGGAATGTGGCATTAGCCCAGCAAGGACAATGGACAACATGTTCCATTGACCAGTAGCACTGGGAATGTGTCTCACTGGTCCTGGACTGCCTCAGAGTGCATCATGGGAGAAGACAAACCGTGGCCACAGAACTGACGTCATCATTACATTTCCGCCCTGTCCTGAGGTAGGGACTGGAAGGAGGTGGAGAGGGCCGAGGACAACTTTTTAAAACCTCTCATCAGCAACTCTCTCCTCTCCTCTCTCTCTCTCTCTCTCTCTCTCTCTCTCTCTCTCTCTCTCTTAACCAAGGTCTGTACCTGCAAATGCATTCTAACCCTTTTCACTTATAATGTAACGTAGATTCGATGCAGAACTAGCTGAGCCAAGGCCACCTCCCTGACCAAGAGACAGTCTGCACTAATGAAAGATGAATAGCAAGGCAAGGGAGGCAATCGATAGAAGGTGATGGTGGGAAATAACGACAGAATTCTGACCCCGGTTATCTTCTGGGCCCTTTTCTTCGTAATTTGGTCTTCCAGAGACAAGAACATTTGCTTACCTCCACATTCCTCACCCCCCCCCCCCCCCCTCGGTCCCCATTGCTCCACCCCAACTCTCCTGTTCCTGGAGTGGACCAGAGGAGAAAGGCTTGATATCAACCAGAGTCGATGGAGCCGGCACTGTGCGCCGTGCAATGTCAGCCGGGCAAAGACAAGCACGCGCCAGCCCGTGGCCGGAGAGGGAGGGGGGGGGGGGGGGCGAAGAGACGGCGAGGCACGGTGTAATGAGTGGGAATGTCGTTTCTCAACAGTCATCACCGATCGACAGTCGCCGAGTTGCCCCCCTTTGTGGCTTGTCTGTCCTCGCTCGACGACTGTCCTGAATGTCCGGCAATGCGGTGGCAACCCGTCCACCACAACACCCGTGCTGCCGTCCACTGCTCTAATCCCTTCCAGTGTTACCCCCTCCCCTTACCTAGTTCTGTTTTTCTCCACTTCCCTGAGTCCCTTGGTATGACAAGCGTCATCCACAGTCTCGCCATCACGGCAGTTAATACAGAACTGCGCATCCATGTCATCTCTAAGTTTTGCCTCCTTGGAAACATCCAAGTCAGTCACGTCTTCAAAAGAACACGCCACCTCAAGACCCACATCTCTCAGGGTTCCAGGCAAATGTTTGACATCAACCAAGTGGAGAAAAAAGTGTCTGGAGCAAGTGGCAGGAGGAAAAAAACGCGAACGGGGTAGTCCAGGACAACTGAAATACCAGGATTCACTGAGTTACATGAAACTCCAAAGTTACCTGGTGCGTGTTTGCTTTGTGTTGTGACAGCACTCTGGGTATATGCTGATGTCAACATTGCCTTGCCATACCTCTCCCTGGGGCTATGTCAATATACAGAAACGGTCACCTGTGTCATTGATTTTCTCACTAAAGATTTGCCAGGAACGGCCGATCGTTGATAAACAAACAAACAAACGAAACAACAATAATAGACAGAAGAAACGAATCGCCTCCGTACATTTCTTGCCATATTCTTAAAACGTCCAGGATGGAAGGGAGGTAACTTTATGTGTGGAGAGGCTCAGGGTATGGGGAGGGTGGGGGAGGAACAGGCAGTAAACAGTAAAGACGCCAGCAAGGAGGAAAGGTACTAACCAGATGTATTTTTAGTAGTATCTCAGACATCTTGATATCTGTGCTTCAATCATTTTCCACTTTCTCTGCTCGTTAAAAAATCTGCAGCAGTCTCTTTTGATCTGATCGTCTGCCATCAAATAATTCGCTTGTCATTCATGATTTGGTTTCTTTGGTGAGTTCAAACGGCTTCCTTTTTTTAATTTTGTGTTTTTGTTTTGTTGTTTTTTATTTCATTTATTTTCTAACAGATTTTAGGGCTTAGACTGCCGTCATTTTCTCGTCTTTTCCACCCTGTGTTTAAGAACTTCAAACGGGAGGTGGTGATATCGTATTAGTATTACATGAGCATCTTTCTTTTCTACTTTATCTCTTGGCTGCTGAGTCGATTTTGTTTTTGCTGTAAAGTGTGGTTTTCAGACGTACGTCCTTTGTGTAAAACACATACTAGGTATTAACATAGTCTTCTTGTAGAACATATTTTAAACGGGTTGCACTTTTTTCAGAAGTTTTACTCCCGACCCCGTTTTTCGTGGTTCTCCCTTATTATCTACGAAGTGTTCACTGTACATGTTTTTTCCTGATGTTTTGTTTTGTCTTGTTTGAGACTACCTTTTTTCTCCACACTGACCCTATTTTTTTTCCGGTAGGAACAGGTTGCTGTATTTTGGCATCTATCTTGATTAGTTCTCTTAGATTTTGTCTTGCTCACTCTGTAACTCGTCTCGAAAGTGACAATCAACGCAACAGGACATAAACGTACGTTCATCTATCCAATGCTTTATTGATTTTTTACAAATCATTTCCGCCTAGCGGCTATTCTCCCCACCACATGGACTAACAACAGATGAGTCATTTTCGTTCTTTGTTTGTACTGTCTTAAATGTTAAATGTGATTTATTTTTTCGCC
>CM065725.1:2514145-2521645 GCA_033310375.1 Conus canariensis | reverse complement strand
CTCGGTGTAAATGTTGTGATCAGCTGTATTGTTGTTTTGTTTGTGCGTTTTGTGTTTGTTTGTTTGTTTGTTTTTCTGTTCTGCGATGAAATAAGTCGCACGACTTTGCCAGGGACTTTCCTCCACTCCGTACCCATCTTTTAGAATTCCTGTTGTGTGGAACATAGTGGTTTCTGACGCAAGAATAGCAGCATATTGTAGAATATGCCAACACTAGTATCAATTATAAAAATGTTGATGATGTTGATGATGATGATGAGATGATGATGATGATGATGATGATGATGATGATAAAATGATAATAGTTGTAAAAATAGTTACAATAATAATGATAACAACAACAGCAATAGTAATAATAATAATAACAATGATGATGATGGTGATGATGATAATTGAAACAACAACAATAATGATGATGATGATGATAATACTAATAACAAAACACATTTCCAAAATGCTACACCCAGTATAGTTGTCTGGCACTTAGCTACAGCTCAGTTCTTGTCACTGTCACGTCCTGACTATAAACAAAATCACTGTGGTTGCATTCTGACACAGGCACTCTTATTGGTATAGAAGACTTCTGATGCTGGTGCTGGGGCTGAGCGAGAGGATCGGCTCTTTCTTCCTGCCTTTTTTAATCGCACAACGATCGACCATCCCTGGCCAGCCTGCAGTAAGAATATCACAGACAGGCGATCGTTTCTGCATATCTCCATAGCCCCAGGGAGAGGACATTCTGAGGGATGAGTCAGGGTGACGTCAGAATATGCCTAAACTGCTTTGGGAGAAATTGGGGGGGGGGGGGGGCCTGGCACAGCACAAAGCCATCACGTACCAGGAAAAGAACTTAGTTAATCTTGAGTTCCCCTGTTCACTCTCCCGTTTCCTATTTTCCCACAGACATTTTCCCTGTCCTCATCATCTGTCCATGCCAAATATTTGCCTGCTCCCCTTTCCCAGAGAATAGGGCCTGAAGTGATTTGCATCTCTGAAGACACATCTGACTTAGACCCTTCCAAGGAGGCAAAACTTACGGGACTATACGTGCACAGCTCCGCATTATCCCTGGCCATGACAAGCATGTTAATGACTATGTTGGTAACACCGAATAATTCATGGAAAGTAAGATTGACAGAGCCGAGTGAGCCCAGCAAGAGCTGAGGCCAGAAGGGATTTGGGAAGGAAGGGAAGCGGGATAGGTGTGGGCATTGTGGTGCAGAGGTCCGTTCCCAGGACACTGGCTGGAGCTGAGGATGGTCGTCTGGTGAGGACTGACAAGCCACAAAGGGAGGCGATCTGGCAAATGTCGCTGGTGACTGGCGATGATTGTTTAGAAACGACATTCCTTATTAAACCATGCCTCGCCTTCTCTTTGGCCCTGCAACGGTCTGGCACAACTTGTCTTTCCCTGATCAACGTTGCGTGGCACAAGGTATTGATTCCATTAACTCCAAATGAATTAAAGCCTTTCTCCTGTGACCCGTTTAAAGGGAAGAGCACATGTTTCTGTCTTGGGAGAAGGATGTTATAAGGATTCTGAAAGCTAAAACAAAACCATAATCATGTCCTTCACTAGAATCCATCGATGATCTCACTAGCCCGCTATTCATCATCCATTAGTGCTGGCTGGCTGTGATAATTTTTTTTGCACAAATAGTTAAATAGAATATGCGCGTTACATAGCAGGGAATGGGAAATCCATTCCAAATCGCTGCTCATTACTCAAAGAGAGTTGTCTGAGAGAAATGTTCTCCCTGCTTCCCCTGTAGAGCCAGACTGAGTCTGTCAGACCAGGAGGCACCTTCTGAGTGCTGTCATCACAATGCAGATATTGTCTGCCCCCATGGGATGCAGATTTCTCTGTGGACAGAGCTGAGACTGAATGAACAGAAACAGAATACAGGGGATGGGGGAGAGAAGAGGAAGATATGAAGCGAAGAGAAATGTTATCATGCTGGACTGAATAGGAAGCATTTTATCGACAGTACTTTTTATACAGTAAATTTCCGACACTACTTTTCTTATTTATTTATAGACTTATTCGTCTTTATATTAAGATGTTTAGTTTCATGTGATCAGTTACAAAAACCTACACCATGTTTCCGCTTTCGTTTTAAAGGATCCACAATCTGCTTTTCAACGTTTAAAAACAAAAGCCCACAAAATGCAGCCTTGCCTTACAAAGCACGTTTTTCTGTTACGAAGTATTTGAAACTAACAGGGAAAAAAAGAGAAGTGACGTCTACATAGATACCACAAGACACTGAACGAAAGTTAACCCTTCCACCAGCGCAAAACTGAAATTTACCCTTTTACCCTGCGCAGTGTACTTTTTACTGACTGAACTGATCTGGAAAGCTCGACATGAACGCCTAGGTCATGTATATGTATTCGTGTGAGAACCTACGCGTTGCAGCGTTTTGACAAGGCAGTCTGCACAGAGTCGTCGTTGTTGTTTTTCTCTTATGTGGACGCACTTGACCAGACGGAGTTAACTCCCTTCACATACAGTAGCCTGAGGACTGACAGTGCCGAGCCTTTGGCTGGACGAGCCTGGATGTGGCTGTGATGGCCGGGGAGCCGGAATGAGTGGCGTGACAGTAATGTCATGGAGGAGGCACAGAAGATGAGACAACTCCAACTAAAAGGGGCACCCTTCATCCCCCCTCCCCCCACCTTAAATATACCCCTCTCTGTGTGCACTTTTCTTCTCCATGCCTTCTGGGCCCCTGTGGAGCAAAAGGTTCTTCATCGGATTTTCCAGTCTGGCAGTGAAGAATGTTCTTCTCCCACTTCAGAGTTGTGAACAACATTAAAAGTCCATTGCAGAACAGACCATTTGAAATATAAAATCTGTCCCTTTTTCTTTCTTTCTGTCTGTCTGTCTGTCTGTCTGTCTGTCTGTCTGTCTGTCTCTCTCTCTCTCTCTCTCTCTCTCTCTCTCTCTCTCTCTCTCTTCCACTCAGTGAGTGAGGGGGGGGGGGGTGTGTGCAAACGTGCATGCATTCGTGTGTGTGTGTGTTGTGTGCAAGTGTGTGTATGTGTGTCTGTCTGTCTGTCTGTCTGTCTGTCTGTCTGTCTGTCTCTGCCTCTCTGTGTCTGTGTCTGTTTAGCAGCCTGTTATTGGGTGCACAGATACAGTAAAGATACTGTCATTAGAAAATCTTTCTCCCTCTCTTTCTCTCTCTCTCTCTCTCTCTCTCTCTCTCTCTCTCTCTCTCTCTTCCCTCATGCTCCTGCTCTGCATAAATGATAGGCAAGCCATCTGTGTTTCTGCCTCTCTCTCCCTCTCTCTGCTGCTGTGCCTGCAATTGCAGGATACATACATGAAAGATGCTGTGACTAGTGAAATAGAGAGAGAGAGAGAGAGAGAGAGAGAGAGAGAGAGAGAGAGAGAGAGAGAGAGAGCTACAGCAAAACCAAAGTGTGACAGTAATGACAAAGAAGCTTTTTAAAAAAAGTCTTTAATGGAAAACAGCCGAAAATCTGACACCCAGAGCCCAGACATGAACAAGAAATATACATACAACACATGCCCCACTTTCCCCCTTCCAGCTGAGGCAACCACGCGGAAACTGTATACAGTGCAGACTTAGGGAGGAAACAAGTGGCCAAAAACTTCAAGACGAAAGTGCATGTGACCAGTCTGACAGTCACCAGTCATTGGCAGGAGCAGGGGTAGGATAAGAACCGGCCAGACATTCAGAATACACACAAGAACAACCATACCTTTTCAGATATCTGCCATCTCTATTTCTACACGCTCTTCCCTCTCCACTCCCTCCCAGTCCTCCTCCCTGACAACCCCCCCCCCTTCCCCCATCTGGACAATTCGTCAAAACTGCTTCTCATTGGAGGGAAACCCTGATGACGTCGACCGGAAATGGATCGTCAACGTCACGCCTCAGCGACGTGTCTGAGACAACGCGAGACCAGAAGCTGGCGTGTCGAGCGAAGCTGTCAGAATGCAAATGGCGGCGCGAGTCGCCGAGCGATCAGCGATGATTAGATTTATCTGTACGTCGCGTGGGCAGCAACACGCAGGCTGGAGCAGACCGCGAGGGAGCAGAAGGAAGAGGGGTGGGGGGGGTTGGATGGGGTGGAAAGATGGTTCAGGGCGGGGGGGGGGGTAAGGGAGGGGGAGTGGGTGGGAGATAATCTGGACCCCGATTGGTGTGATGTAGGGAGTTCTTGTTCTCCTCCAATGCAGCATGCTGGCAGCGTGCCGTCTTCACCCTGGTTATAGATTCCTTTTGCTTTCCTTTCTTTTTTCGCTTCCCTGTCTGTCGTTATTTTTGTTTTCTTTTATCTTTCCATTTAATTTTGTCTTTCTGTCTGTTGCGTATTGTTGAAACCTCTCTCTCTCTTCTCTCTCTCTCTCTCTCTCTCTCTCTCTCTCTCTCTCTCTCTCTCTCTCTCTCTCTCTCTCTCTCTCTCTCTCTCTCATTATTATTTGATTTCACTGCATGTTGTAGTCCCTACTCAGGGCGAGGACTGGATGTAAAAAAAGCGCGTCAGTGCATATCTATTATCCTCGTAAATAAAGAATTTTATCTTATCTTATCTTATCGCTCTCTCTCTCTCTCTCTCTCTCTCCTCTCTCTCTCTCTCTCTCTCTCTCTCTCTCTCTCTCTCCTCTCTCTCTCTCTCTCTCTCTCTCTCTCTCTCTCTCTCTACGAATGTGTTGTGAATACGTTGTTGTCTTTGGAAGACACTGAAATACTGTTATGTGGTGATATGAATGCCAGAACGTCTGATATATTCCCAATACTTTTAGATGAGCTTGAATTACATGTTGTTCATAATAAGAATGATAATTGTATAAAACGAACTTCTCAAGATAAAATCTTAAATGCATATGGAAAGAAATTTTTGGATATGTGCACTGTTTTGGGACTGTACATTTTAAATGGAATGTGCAATGGCGACCTTGAAGGTCGTTTTACATGTATTTCTGATGCAGGATGCAGTGTAAATGACTATTTTTTGTTGTCAAGAAACGGTTTTGAGCTTCTTTGTGAACAGTTAACTCTTACTGTTGTGGAAAGATTTGAATCCGATCACATGCCCCTTGTATTACGTATTGCCAAACAAAAGGAAGAGAAATGCACAAATAATGACTTGAATGATCAAAATAACCAGTTTATTGTTAAGTATTTCTGGAACAAGGATTATGCCCTGGTATTCAATCGTTCCATGTGCTCTCAAAATGTTAAAGAGAAGATGGCAACAGCAGAAGGTCTTATACATAGTGATGTAAATGAAGCAATACGCAGATTTGAGGTGATCATGAAAGATCAAGCTGAAATTATGAAGAAAAGGGCAGTTTTAAATAAAAGTATTCCTAGTGATGATAGTTGGTATGATAAGGACTGTAAAACATCAAAACGTAAAATGCTTAGTTTGTGGAGAAATTTTTGTATAACTTTGGATAAAGATGATCGAGTCGCGTTCTGTGTTGCAAGACGTGAATATAAAAATCTAAATAAAAGGAAAAAGAAAGAACACAATGATTCATTGCTAAATGTATTGATTAATTCTGTGAAGAGTCAACAGGAATTTTGGGAAACTGTACACAAGATTGCAAGGAGAAGATTTCAACCGTCAAACAATATTTCTGTAACTGAATGGTTCGATCATTTTAGAAGCTTGGAGAAAAATGAAGAAAATAATATTACAGAGAACATAGTTCACGAAAATGAGGAGGAGGAATTTCCGTACGAAAGAGCAATATCTCGAGAAGAAGTGTTGCTCGCAATCAGAAAATTGAAATATGGAAAATCTGCTGGCCCTGATGGTTTAATTGGTGAATTTTTTAAATATTCTGGCGAGTCCGTCTTGAATTTCTTAGTGAAGTTGTTTAACTTCCTCTTCGATAGTGGCGCTTACCCTGACAGCTGGAAAGAATCTATAATTGTACCCCTGTTCAAGAAGGGTGATGTTAACAATGTAAATAATTATAGAGGCATTTCATTATGCAATATTTGTAGCAAACTTTACAGCTCGGTTATTAATAGTAGGTTGTATGAATGGGTAATTCAAAACAATATAACTGGAGAGCATCAGGCGGGGTTTAAAAGAGGTTATTCTACAATGATCATATATTTACCCTGCTTGCTGCTGTTCAAAAACAACTCGTAAAGAATCAGAAGTTATATGTTGCCTTTGTGGATTTTGAAAAGGCTTTTGATTCCATTTCTCGAAAATTGTTATGGCCTGTTTTGTTAAAAACTGGAATCAGGGGTAAGTTGTACAGTACAATAAAGAGTATGTATTGTGAGGTAAAGGCAAAAATACGACCAGGCGCAAAATTATCGGAATTCATCAAGTGTACAAGTGGGGTTAAACAAGGAGATGTCTGTAGTCCGATTTTATTTTCCTTATTTATTAATGAGTTAGCCTTAGAAATAATTGAAAATGGCCGTCATGGAGTAACTTTTGATCTTTTAGAATTATTTGTGCTGCTTTTTGCCGATGATATTATTTTAATTTCAGTATCAGTGGTTGGTCTCCAGAGACAACTAAATAATTTGTATTCTGCAGCAGGTAGACTAGAACTAAATGTTAATATGAATAAGACCAATATTGTTGTATTTCGTAAAGGAGGATATTTAGCCCGCACTGAAAAATGGACCTATGGAGGTGAGAGAATACATGTGATTAATGCTTACAAATACCTTGGTATTTATTTTACAACGAAACTTAGTTTTGGTTTTGCTTGTCAAGACATAGTCAATAGAGCCAAGAAGGCGGTCAATAGTATTTTTCATTTTTTGTACAAGTTAGAGTGTAACTCGTTCAGTGTTTTTACAAAATTGTTTGATTCACAGGTACAGCCAATTTTACAATATGGTGCAGAAGTATGGGCTTTTGACAAAGGTGCCTTAATTGAAAGAGTTCACCTGTATGCGCTGAAGCGCTTTTTGAATGTAGACAGTAGAACGCCCAATGATCTGGTTTATGGTGAACTTGGACGATATCCAATTTATTTAAATTCCTATTTGAAATGTATAAAATATTGGCTCAAGTTAACAAGAATGAATGACAATAGGATACCCTTTAAAGGTTACAGGGTACTGTTGAGTTTAGATGATAACGGTAAAAGAACATGGGCTTCCCATGTTCGACTGTTTGAATTCATATGGATATGGTTTTGTTTGGGATAACCAAGGTGTAGAAAATATATCAGAATTTCTGAATTGTTTTAAACAGAGGATTATAGATTGCAGGTGGCAGGACTGGCATGACCATATGTATAATAGCGATAGATTTGCTCAGTATAAACTCTTTAAATCGACATATAGCTTAGAACCTTACATTGGGATAAAAATGAATAGATTTATCAAATGTGCACTGACAAAATTTAGATTTGGCGTGTCTGATATCGCATGCCATCGCCTCAGGTATAGAAATGTTGCTGAAAATGAACAGATGTGTCGACTTTGTAACAGAGCAAGAGAAGATGAAATACATTTTTTGTTTTGCTGTCCTGCTCTG
>CM065725.1:2496645-2511645 GCA_033310375.1 Conus canariensis | reverse complement strand
GTCACCGACCTCACCCCCGCCTCTCCCGTCCATTCCCCCAAAGCACTCTTGACTACCTGGTTCATATCGTTCTACAGACTTCCAAAATGGTGAAAGAAATTATTCGTCCCCAGCCCTTCACCCTTTTTCCACCCTCCTATACCTCCATCCTCCCCTGTTCCACCATACCCCGCATACGTGTATAGTCCAAGTTTCCATTACTAAATAAAAGAACTTGAACACGGAGAATAAAAGGATTAAGAACAGCGACAGATATAAGAACAGAATTGAGAAAAAGAAGAAAAAACATTGCACGCCCTGTTCTTCTCGCTAAGTATCTTTGCTATAGAACATATACTAAGAATACATTAATGCATGTCGTATTTCGATGTATGACATCATAGCTCACCAACACATTACCCGAAGGCTAACAACGCCACCATCTCTCCTCTACATCCACCCCTACCATTACCCAAATGCTACAGCAGACAATAAAACACACAAACAAAAAGCGTTTCCAGCATAATATCTAAAGAAAATCAAACAACAAAACAAAATAGACTTGGTAAGATTAATCAAACATCCGACACAGTTAATTATGCAGTGAAGAAAAAAACATGAATAGAATGGCTGATGGAGAGAGAGAGAGAGAGAGGGAGGGGGGGGGCAGGAGGACAGACGGAGAAAGAGACGGGGGGAGCATTAAAGGAGAAAGAGAAAGGAAAGAGAGAAAAAGAAGAGAGAGTGAGACAGAGAAAGGGGGAACAGGAACGAGAAAGAGAAACAGCGAGAAAGAGAGAGAGAGAGAGAAAGAGAGAGAGAGAGAGAGGAACGAAGCACAGAGAGAGAGAGAGGGACAGTCACTCAGACAGACAGACAGACAGACAGAGATTAAACAGTTTGTTTGCAGCAGGATGGCTCGGCTGATTTTTTCCACATTCTCCCCTCTCCGCATCAGTCTCTGTCAGGGAAGCAAATCTTATCAAAAACTTTATTCTAGAATCCGTGCACAGACAGAAAAAAAGTCAAAAAATAGAGGGAAGGTGAGAGTGGAGATGCAATGGGTCAACATAATCCTGCGGGATCCCAGATCACAAAGCTGATTCCCTCCTCTCAACAGGAAACACGCCAATCGAGCGCGCACGCGCGTGCGTAACCACGGCCTAGACACTCTTACAGTCATGCTGAGATCAGTTCGGCTGAGAAAATAGACCATGCACATAGACACTTTTACAGACATGCAGAGATCAGTTCGGCTGAGAAAATAGACCATGCACATAGACACTTTTACAGACATGCAGAGATCAGTTCGACTAAGAAAACAGACCATGCACATGGGATGAAACGGAAGCCGGTTGGAGTGGGCGAAAGTGTGGAGTGAGAGAGAGGGTAACTGCAAAGAAATGGTAGAGAGTTGAGCTTGACCCTCTGCAGTGTTCACATTGTTGAAAGGTGTTTTGTTGGCGCTGGTCTTTTCCTTTTTGTACTCCCAGTTCTCATAGAACAGGGAGTACTTTAGAATGGGAACGAAGAAATGCTGTGTGTGTGTGTCTGTGTGTCCGTGGTCAAAATGTGTTCCACTCGCTCCAGACAAAACTACTGGGCCGATCTTTCTGAAAATTTGTAGGTATGTTCATTATGGGTAACGGATGATGCCCGATGTTTTAGTTTACCGCTATAGCCGTTACTAACGGCTGTAACGGCCTATAACGGCTTTTCTTCTTTATGCAATATCTCAGAAAGTACTTGGCCAATTTATAAGCGGTTTGGATGATCTTGTGACAAATCGGCGCCTCTGTCATATGTAATTGATGTAATGCTGAAAATGGATTAAACAACCGTTAAAAACCGTTATTCTGCCGTTATTTCTTATATATGCGTGGATTTTAATGAAATTTGGTATATAGAAAGGTTATCACACACAAATGGCACTTCTATATAGTGTTTCAAAATTTGACCGTTAAAAACCGTTATTCTTGACATATTGTCCGATTTGGATGAAATTTGATATGTACACAGGCTTTAGCCCAGTGAGGACTAAAATACCGGTTTCAAAAGTGTATATCGGTTATATAACCGTTAAACCGTTATTTTGCCGTTATTTTTTTATATATTGGTGGGTTTTAATGAAATTTTGTATATAATATAGAAAGGTTATCACACACAAATGGCACTTCTATATAGTGTTTCAAAATCTGACCGTTAAAAACCGTTATTCTTGACATATTTCCGATTTGGATGAAATTTGATATGTACACAGGCTTTAGCCCAGTGAGGACTAAAATACCAGTTTCAAAAGTGTACATCGGTTAAATAACCGTTAAAACCGATATTTTGCCTTTATTTCTTATCTCACAAAGCACTTGGCCGATTTATAAGCGGTTTGGAAAACTGGGAGTACGTTTATATGCTTCGCATCTTGTTTTTTCCTAACCTGAGGCGCAAGAACACACCGGAGAGTTTTCTCCCTTCGCTTCTCTCCACGGTGAACTACTTGATTCTAACGGACTACAATGACTTATGACGCAGTAATGGCAGTATTTTTGTTACCCTTACTGTCCTGTGTTCACAATATGAAAGGCTGAGTGATACTTTCCTATGACGGACCAATTCCCCTAAAATTGTAGATAATTTACATTGTTGAAATATTGAGATACACCTGTCAGTAGGAAAAGAGAAGACATACGTAATAATAGAAAAAAGGGGTAGATTTTTTTTAAGGTAGCTGATAAAACTATGAAAATCTGATGATTAGAAAATGTCACGAGCAAGGAATCTAATGCCATGATTGCGACATAGACCAAATTACTGAACAGTGAGCTGAACACTGAAATCTGGCATTACAACCTGGCGTTGCATGGAAATACGATTGGATGAAAAGAGACTAATTAGGGGTAAAAAAAATCGATGGACAAAGTCGACGATGATAGAATAATGATGCCAAGAAGTCGGGGCTGCTGTTAGAAACGTGTGTGATGAATTTCTCTGCTGCTTCTTCCCGCCTTAATGATCTATTGACTGCTCCTCCCTCCCGCAACTCTTTCACTCCCTGAACTTTTCGCCACTGGAGTTAGTTCCTCTCCATCGGGAGATTTCGAAGGACATTGTTGCAAGGGCCGAGTGAGAGGACATAATGGCTCTTTTTCCTTTTTTTTTTCCTTGCCTTTTTATTGCACAAAGATCGACCATTCCAGGCCACCATTTAGTTAGAATACCACAGGCAGGCGATCGTTTCTGCCTAATTCCCATAGCCCCAGGGAGGGAACATTGTGAGGGGTGAGTCAAGGTTGACATCTGAATATGCCCAAGGTGCTATGGGGTCCTTCGCACAGCACAAAGCAAACATGGACCAGAGGCAGAATTTGAAATCTCATGGCACTTCATTGATTAGGGACTCCCCTGTTCACCCTTTCCCAAACTCCTGTTGGCTCGAGACGCTTTTTTTCTCCAGCTTGCTCTCTATTGATATCAATTATTTGCTTGGACCCCCCGCCCCCTCCCCAGTTTGCCTTTCTGATGACATGATTGACTAGGACGTGTCCAAGGAGGCAAAACTTATGAGATTGTATGTGTGCATAATTTGGCGTTATCACTAGCCATGGTCAAATGTTGATGGTGATTCTGGTAATGCCAGATAATTCCGAGAGAGTGGAGAAAAGTAGGAGTAGAACTTGGAAGAGGGGGGGGGGAGGAGGTAAATCAAGAAGGGGTCACAGAAGAGCAGGAAGAAGGGAGGGTGGCGTGGGTATTGTGGTGAAGGAGGGGGGAGGTAAAGCAAGAAGGGGTCACAGAAGAGCAGGAAGAAGGGAGGGTGGCGTGGGTATTGTGGTGAAGGAGGGGGGGAGGTAAAGCAAGAAGGGGTCACAGAAGAAGAGCAGAAGGGAGGGTGGCGTGGGTATTGTGGTGAAGGAGTCTGGTCCCAGGACACTGGCTGGTAGTGAGGAGGGGCCGTGTCTGGTGGGGACAGACAAACCACAAAGGGAGGCAACTCGGCAAATGTTATTAGTAATGACTGTTCACAAACGGCACTCCCGTTCATTACACCGTGCCTCGCCCTCTTTTCGGCCTTCACCTCGGGCTGGCACGTGCTTGTCTTGGCCCTGCCACCATTGCACCGCACACAGCGTCTGCTCGACTGACGCTGATTGAAGTCAAGCCTTTCTTCCGCAACTGTCCTCGGGGGTGATGCAAACGGTCCTGTCTTGGGGGGAGGGGGTGACTTTATAAGAACATCCCAGACGTAAAAAAAGCATAATTGTATCCTTCACTCACGGGAATCCACCGATCGACTCCTTTGCTCATTATTCATCTTTCGTTAGTGCTGGCTGCCACTAACCGAAAACTTGTACTCGCACAACTAGTCATGGAGAATGTCTGCATTATATAACGAGGAAGGATGTGGATCCATTCCGAATCGATGCTTTTTACTCAAAGACAGAGTTGTCAGAAGTTTTCAGATCTTGGCAGAGGGCTGTTCCAGTCCCCAGTGTCTGGCATCGGATGGACATGCAATGATGAGGTTAGTTCTGGAACCAAACTTTTCCCCCAGCATCCCCTGTAGAGCCAGAGTGAGTCTGTCAGACCAGGAGGCACGTTCTGAGTGTTGTCATTAAAATGCAGATATTGTCTGCCCCCATGGGATGCAGAGTTCTCTGTGGACAGAGCAGTGATTGGGCGAGGAGAAATAGGGGGAAGAAATGATGTTTGAAGGACCAAACGGGAAGCGTTTTATTATTAGGAGTATTCATGCAGTAAATGTGCCTCGTAGCTGCACTTTTATTTAATCTTTCATTCATTTACTCATGTACTTATTTATCGATTCATTCATGTACCTTTTTTTTTTATTACACACACACACGCGCGCGCGCGCGGTTTGCAGGCTAGACCATTTGAAATATGAAAGATGTGTCTGTTTCTGTCAATCCGTCTGTCTCTCTGTCTTCTATCTGTCTGTCTCTCTGTCTGTCTGTCTGTGTGTATTCACGCCCCTGCTTTGTAGGAAAGGTTGGCATGTTAGAAGGCTGTACAAAACTAACATTCCTTTATTTAAACTTCTATAAACTACCTGAAATTATTCCTTTAAACGCCTTATTCTAGACTCTAATTTAATCAGTTTATGGAGACATCACGTTTTTATAAAATGGCTGAGATATATTATTATGTATCAATGAAAAGTATTTCTCTCTATATTACTGAAGAACAGTCTTCTTTCATTAATGGGATTTTTTTTATTAATGACAAAAGATCTTATTTCGAATTATTTGATTTGCATTTGGGTGTTAACATATCAGAGTCTTAATCATTTTTACATATTGTCTCAGAATGAATTTGGGTTTGTCTGGCTGAATCACTCAAATAGAGATAGATACAGACAGAGAGACAGACAGAGACAGAGGGAAAGGAAGAGACAGACAGACAGACAGACAGACAGACAGACAGACAGAGTTGTTAGGGTTGGGGTGAGAGTGGGAGATGGAGCGAGACAGAGTGTATGCTGCAGCAAAGCTTAAATGTGACAAGAAGCAACGAAAAGGCGGCAGGAAAAGAGGTTAATAGGAAACAGGAGAAAATCGTACCCTCCAGTCAAGAGCTTGTGAACAAGAGCAATACAACTCAGGATCCACTTTCTCCTTTTCCTCTGAGCCACAGAGCAGACCACGGAAAGGTTGCTGAAAGAAGCTGCAAGCGACCAAGCCAGAAATAAAGAAGAAAGTGCCTGCAGCTAGGGTGACAGTCGTCAGTCACTGTCAGGAACAATGTTTGGGTATGATCATCGATCGTACAGTCAGAGTTCCTGCAGAGACAAGCATAACATTTGAGATCTCTGGCAATTCTCTCTCTCTCTCTCTCCTCTCTCTCTCTCTCTCTCTCTCTCTCTCTCTCTCTCTTCTCTCTCTCTCTCTGCCACCCCCACCCTTCCCTCTCGATCCTTGTCCAGTTTCCCCCTCACCCCCCACCCCACCCCCGCCCTCCAACCCTTCCCGCCGACAGCTCATCAAAACTGCTAACCTCTGGAGGGAAACCCGAATGACGTCGACCGGAAAGGTATCGTCAACGTCACGCCTCAGCGACGTGTCTGAGACAACACGAGATCGGAAGCTCGCGTGTCGAGTGAGGCTGTCAGAATGCAAAATGTGGGCGCAAATTGCCGAACTTCTCCTCTTCTTCTTCTTCTTCTGCGTACGCAGGCTGAAACTCCTGCGGACACTCCCTGTATAGACAGGCTGATACTCCTGCGGACACTCCCTGTATAGACAGGCTGATACTCCTGCGGACACTCCCTGTATAGACAGACAAGGGTTGATCCCACCTACCCAACAAAGGGAATGGAGTTTTGTGTGTATGATCGTTTTTTATCCCGCCATTAAGGGAGTCGCGGAACGATTGGCGATGATTGGATTTGTAAAATTGTCGCGTGAACTGAGAAGCGCAGAGCAGACCAGGGACCAGGGAATGCAGAGGAAGAGGAAGGGTGGGATGGGGGGGGGGGGGGTTGAGGGATAGTTTAGGACAGAAGTGACTGGGTGTGGTGGGAGATAATCTTGACCATAATTGGTTTGATCAAGGGACTTGTTCTACTAACACCCCACACCCCACACCCACCTCTCCACCATCCACCCATGTCTGTTGTCACCCCTTCCTCCGCCTATGTACAACCTTGCCTTTGGTTTTCCGTTCTTTCTCTTCTACGTCTCTTTCACATCTCTTCAGGCTGATGATCTCTCGCACTGATGAGTGCCATGTGGCACTGGTCCACAGACGGGTCAGTCCACATTCTCCAGCCCTGTCCCACCGTTGACACCCTCCGACACCCAGTGCAGTGGACCTGAGGGGGAAGCTGTGGGGACTGACAACGACTCTGAGGTAGATTCTAGGCGGACTTGGCCTACAACACTAGTCTAGCCATTTAGCAGAACTACAGAAAAACGAAAATGATCAAGATGGTGCTGTTGTGGCCTGCTACCTACTTGGTCTTCTCAACGCTGATGTCCAAGCCACATCTTGTGAATGTTTCCTCCGGTCTTTTTGACAAGCTGGGCTAGTTCCTGTTTCCTGCTTGGCCATCGATGTCATCTGCCAAGTGAACGTTCATGACGGTTCTTCCTCCAAAGTTTGCTGTGCTAACACGGTGTTCAAAGTAGTCCGTCATTGATTAAAAAGTGTGGGAGACAGAAAGCATCCCTGACGAACTCCATCTGAATTATGGAGTCATTCTCCTATAGCGCCATGTGTGAGTGCTGCGCTGGTTGCTTCGGAATACATTCGCTGGAGACGTATTGATTAGATTTGGCTGATGAAAAGTAAAAAAAGGCGAACACAACAAAATACAGATATTCTTGCGTCAGAGTCACTGTGATCCACAAAAGGAGTTCAAAGAGAGGTGGTGAGGGGAGGAAAGTCCCCTAAGTATTCCTGCACTCCAAGTCATGGCTAACCAAAACACGAGCGAAAACAAACAAAAACAACGCACTTAAAATGATGTTCACCCAGCAAGGGATCATATTTCAATCTTTCCTCCACATCCCAATCCCATCTCCACCCCTTCTTCCACCTCCACCCCCTTCTCCCACCTGCCCCCACGTACACGCTAGACTTTCTCCTGACAGGCTCAGCTGACCTTGATTGGAAATTCAGAAACACTGTGGGAGGTGTCTAGGTCGTGGTTGTGTATGCGTGTGTGCACCCGAGCGTTCACGTGTCTAGCTGAGAGGACGGAGTCGGCTCACTGATTTTGGGGGAAAACAGGCCTCGCAAGACCGCTTGTACCCATTCCCCCCCCCCCTCCTCCTCTCTCTCTCTCTCTCTCTCTCTCTCTCTCTCTCTCTCTCTCTCTCTCTAACGTACTCTTTGCATTGCTGATGTTATTACACGCTTTATCGTTGATGCACAAAGTAATAAATGTGTCTATAAATGTTTTTTTTCCCATTTGGTTGATGGGTTCTTTTCTCTTCTTCTTCTTCTTCTTCTTCTTCTTCTTCTTCTTCTTCTTCTCTCTTCTCTCTCTCTCTCTCTCTCTCTCTCTCTCTCTCACACACACACACACACACACACTGCACACACTCATACACGCACATGCACACACTCATACATGCACATGCACACACACACACACAGACACACACACACACACACACACACACACACAACACACACACACACACACATGTGCAAATACGCTTCACAGTTGCCAAAGAATCGCCTCCAATCATAAGATGTTAACCCAAGTTTTCTTCTCTCCTCTCTCTCCATCTCTCTCTCTCTCTCTCTCTCTCTCTCTCTCTCTCTCTCTCTCTCTCTCTCTGTGTGTGTGTGTGTGTGTGTGTGTGTGTGTGTGTGTGTGTGTGTGTGTGTGTGTGTGTGTGAATATATGAAAGAAAGAGCAAGGAGGGGGAATGTATTCTGAATAAGGAATAATCATGAAAAACATGATGAAAGAAACATCTGGGGGAAAAACTCATTTGAATAAAATTCTTTTCAAAATATACCCTACAAGGATATCGTGCTAATACCTTGAAGTAGTGTTTATTTAGAAATCAGGTCTGCCTAAGAACCACGCTTCGAACACAAAAAAAATAAAGAAAAAAGCAGAAAAAATAACACAGCGCCTAACAAATCAACTGGCAAGAAAAGATTGTCCAGCCATACTGAATCATGCAATGCCTCCACTTACTCCGAAGAAGATTTTACTCAACTGTTCAAAAAGTTGAGACGATTGTAGCCCTAAAATTTTTCATTTGAAACCAAAACAACAACAAGAACACAAAGTTAAGGAGGAGGGGGAGAGATACAGTATAAATCCAGCAAACATCAAATAACAGAACATTTAGAGAAATAAGAGAACTCATCAGACAACAGATTTGGCTCGAAAGACGAACAGATTAAAGGAGACCCAGGAAGAAAAACCTCAGTGAAGCAAGTCAAAATGATAGAAGCACAGATGCCAAGATATGGAGATGTCCCGGGGGGGAAGGGAGGGGCGGGGGGGGGGGTGGTTGGGGACGTTGCTATTATAACGATCTGTTGACTGCCCGTTCCTTCCTCACCCTCCCACTCCTGGAATCTTTCCTCGCTTAGACTTACCTCCCTTCCATCCTGGAATTTTTAAGTAAATGGTGACTAAGCTGAAGGAGAGAACGTCGCCGGTTTTGTTCTATTTTCCCCCAACAATTGAGCGCTCCTAGCCAGCCTTCAGTAAGAACATCACAGATAGGCGATCGTTTCTGCATAAGGCCATTGCCCCGGCTCTGTGTGTGTGTGTGTGTGTGTGTGTGTGTGTGTGTGTGTGTGTGTGTGTGTGTGTGTGTGTGTATGTGTGTGTGTGTGTGTGTGTGTGTGTGTGTCAGGTGAGGGGAGGAAAGGGGGGGGGGCGATATTGCAAGCGTGAGTCAATATTGATATCAGCGTATACCCTCGGTGCCGATGGAGTTCTAGGCCGAGCACAGAGCAAATGTGTACCGGGGGGGGGGGGGGGGGGGAAGAACTCTGGAATCCCACCGAACCTCATTAATCCCATGGTTTCCTGCCCACCGTCCTCTTGGCCGACAGTTTTCCCCCTCCCCCTGTCGTCCATCCAGGCCGAACATTTCCCTGCTCACCTCCCCCCCCCCACCCCATGGTGTCTTGTATCTCCCAAAGACACAACCGACCTGCACGCTTCCAAGGAGGCAAAACATTCAGGGAGTATACGTGCACACCTCCGCAAAATCTGCAGCTGTGCTGAGAATGTTGATGACAATGACGGTAATGCTTTGTAGTTCGTGGTGACAGGCGATACACACGAGACACAAAGTGGGTGAAGAAGGGGGCAATAGCAGAAGGGGTGAGGAGGAGGAGGAGGGAGAGAGAGTGGGAGTGGGTACGTTGGTGAAGGAGTCTGTTCCCAGGACGCTGGCTGACGATCAGGACGGTGGCCTGGCGAGGACAGACAAGCCGCAAAGGGAGGCAACCCGGCAAATGTCGTTAGTGTCTGGTGATGATTGTTCAGAAACGACATTCCCGCTCATTACACGTGCCTCGCTCTCTCTCTCTCTCTCTCTCTCTCTCTCCTCTCTCTCTCTGGCCTGGCCGCAGGCTGGCGCATGCTTGTCTTTGCCCACCGACATTGCATTGCGCACGGTGTCGGCTTTATTTAATCTTTTATTTTTTAACTTTCTCATCTGGTCCACTTCAAGAGCAGGAGGTTGGGATCAGGGTGGGAGGATGAAGGAAGGGGAGGGGGGCGAAGAGGGAGTAGCAGGGGGTTAATGTGGAGGAGAGCAACTGTTCTTGTCTTGGGAAGCTCAAATTACTATATAAAAAAAAAATTTAAGTAGAAATTAAAAAGGGGCTCGGGTGGGTGATAAGATCGTCTCCCTTGTCCCGCTATTCATCTTTCGTTAGCGCTGTCTGTCTGATATCAGGGCTTGGTCTTTGCACAACTGGTTATGGGGAAAATCTGCATTATGTCACCAGGAAGACGATGGGAGAGAGAGAGAGAGAGAGAGAGAGAGAGAGAGAGAGAGAGAGAGAGAGAGAGAGAGAGAGTTGTCGTTTAGAAATCTTGAACTGTTGGCCATCTGCCTCGTAGGCTAACGGCCTGATAACAGAATATAAGGAGGGAGGGGGTGGGAATGGCCGGGACGAATAGAGCTTGAAACTTTAGTTTAGTTGAGTTTCCGTCATCAGAAGACACTGACGAGGGTCTGCCAGTAATGTAGTCAGCATCAGGCTATGAAAATAGAATTTTTTTTTTTACAACAAGAGAGAGAGAGAGAGAGAGAGAGAGAGAGAGAGAGAGAGAGAGAGACTGCCATGGTGAGTAGGATAGATCTAAGCTTGACCTTCTTTGGTGTTAATACTGTTGTTGTTGTTGCTGCTGCTGCTGCTGCTGCTGTTGCTGCTGCTGCTGCTGCTGCTGTTTTGCTTGTGATTTTTTTTTTTTGAGGATTTGAAGTGCAGCAATCGTTCAGGGATTTTCCTCTCCTCGGATTTCAGTGACATTTGACACAAGAACAGCTGTGTGTTGTTGGTGTTGTTGTGTTTTGCGTTTTACATCAAAAATAAGTATTAACTATAAATATACCATTGATGATGATGATGATGATGACATAATGATGATGACGATAATGATGATGATAATGATGATGACGACGACGATAATGATGATGACGATAATGATGATGACGATGATGATGATGATGACGATAATGATGATGACGATAGTGATGATGATGATGATATCAATGATAATAAAGGACAAATTTATAAAGTACCACATCCAGAACAGTTGTCTAGGGCATTGCTGCAGTTTAGGTCTTCAGAACCATTCACTCCCTGTCATGATCAGTAAATGACTACGGGCTCTAAAACGTGCACTGTTCTTATCCAGCCAGGTTTCTGGTACAGCAAGTTAGAAAAATATTAATTCAGTAATTGGCTCATTCACTCATTGATGAAAAAGTGGAAAAGATTATGGATGTTCCTATCACTTGAACGAAGAGGATTAGACAAAATGTAAAATGGCTAATCAATGAATGCAGGAAAAACACCGAAAATTCACCTTTAGGAATTGAAATGTAAAAATAGAAATATAAAGGAGGAAACCACCACCATGCAAAAACTATTATCAAGGACGATTTGCCGTGAATAAATGATGATTGATAGGCAAACATCAGAGTAATATCTGGGGGGAAAAAAGCATAGCAGATAGACTGCTCCTATGCCTGTGTTTAATATATAACTTGTCTAATCACAGTACTTAATTTTTTTTTTAAATCAAACACAAAAATGAATACTAAAAATAAGTGAGATTCAGCACCTAGGAATTGAATCTGAAATTTAAAAAAAACTCAAGTAAGAATTGATAGATATTAGGGTATTAACTGCTGACTGATGAAGACTTCCGTTACAGCCAAGGACGGATCCCTCAAACCTGGTAAAAAGAATACACTCACTAGAGAAGGGAAACTCTTGTCCCTGACTGCCATACAGACCAGTCTACAGAACAAAGCTGTGAGTGGAACAGTGAAACCCAAGATGTCTGTCGAGTGTCGTCTGGAAACAGGATGAGATTAAAAGGGACTGATGGTGAACAAATCGGCGGACTAAGTCGAAAATGATGGGCACACAGATGCCGAGAAGCCGGGGCTGCTGTTAAGAAACGTGTGTGATTAATTCTTCCAGTGCTTCTTCCCGTCTTAACGATCTGTTGACCGCCTTTCCTTCCCTTAGCGCATGTCCCTCCCTCAGTCCTACTCTCTTTTCAGCATCCCACCGTTAGAGTTAGTTCCCTTCCAGTTGAGCCTTTTCAAAAATATGGAACGGAGGCCGCGTGAAAACGTTTAATGCCTCTTTCTGCTCGTCCTTTTTTTTTTTTTTTAATCGCACGATGATCGACCATTCCTGGACAGAATTTAGTGAAAATATCACAGACAGGCGATTATTTCTACATATTTCCATAGCCCGAGTGAGAGGGTGTTGTGAGAGGTGAGTCAAAGTTGACGTCAGAATATGCCCAAAGGGCTGGGTGGGGGAGGGAGGGGGAGGGGTTCTTGGCGTAGCACAAAGCAAACACGTACCGGGGCGGGGGGGGGGGGGAAGAACTTTGGGATCTCCCGGCACTTCATTCATCCAGGACTCCCTCCTGTTCACCCTTTCCCTTCCCCTTATTTGCTCGAGACAACTGTTCTTCCCATGCCCCCCGTTGATGCTAAATATTTGCCTGGCCTCCGAAAGAGACCCGAGCCCCGAAGTAATTTCTTCAGAAGACACGATCGACCTGGTAGTCCCGAGGAGGCAAAACTTATGGGATTGTACGTGTGCACAATTCCACATTATCGCCAGCCATGCTTGAGAATATTGATGATGATGCCAGTAATGCCATTGAAAGCATGGAGAGCGGTCAAAGGCAGAGCCAGAACTAGGTTATGATGGGGGGGGGGATGCCAGAAGGGATTCAAGAAGGGGATAGGGTGTAGGTGTGGGTATTGTGTGGTGGAGGGTTCTATTCCCAGAACACACTGGCTGGCGTTGAGGACGGCTGTCTGGCGAGGAAAGACAAGCCACAAGGGGAGGCAACTCGACAAATGTCGTTAGTGTCTGGCGATGACTATTCAGAAACGACATTCCCGCTCATTACACCGTGCCTCGCCCTGTCTTCAGCCCCTGCCATGGGCTGGCGCGTGCTTGTCTTTGCCCGGCCAGCATCTCATGGCACACAGCGCCGGCTCCATTGACTCCGATTGAACTAATGCCTTTCTCCTCCGGTCCACTTGGGAGAGGTGGAGAGGTGAGGAGAGGGAGAGCGACGGATGAGGAGAAGGTTGAGGAAAGCAAATTTACTTGTCTTGGGGAAGCCAAATTACAGAAAGGGTCCCAGAAGTAGAAAAGGGGGAGGGAAGGGGGGGGGGCAAATTCTGGCTTTCCTTCCCACCGCCAGCTTCTATTGATCGTCTCCCTTGCCTCGCTATTCATCTTTCGTTGGTGCTGACTGCCTCTAATCAGGGACTTGGCCTTGGCACTGCTAGTTACGGAGCAAATTCTGCATGATATCATACGGAAGAGACTGGCATTCATTGTAAGCTGTCCCCCTTTAGTTACAGACAAGGAGATAGGACTGCTGTTCAGACGCTCTCAGATTTGGTCTACTCCACGTGCATCCCGATGCTTACGAGAACTGAAAGATATGTACTGATGGCGTCAGTTCTGCAGCTATACTGGGTCATTTCCCAGGAAGCACTTTGGGACTGTCTGGGACCAGAAAACACATTCTCGGCGCCATCATCGAGAAAGAAAAAAACGATACGCCAGGCGGTGCCAGTGGGACCCAGACAAGTCTTGTCCTCAAACTGCCGAACCGATCAGCTGGGAGGAATCCTGCACCAGCCTTGGAAGCCTGCGCTGGGTTCACGTCAAAACAAAACAGTTGTCCGTCTGGCGTGTCGGGGTAAAGACCGAGAGGGTAAGGATGCAAAGGGCGAAGACGTGGTGGAGGTAATGGGGAGGGGGTGTGGTGCTGATGAAGTTTTCTGTTGACGTCATCGGAAGACGGTAGCTGCCACGCTGGCTGATTATGCAGTCTGTCTGCAAGCGACATGGTTACCGTGAGAGTGTGCTATTAGGTGTTGTTGGTTGTTTTTTTTACTTGTGAGACAGATGAAGAGAGAGAGAGAGAGAGAGAGAGAGAGAGAGAGAGAGAGAGAGAGAGGAGGGAGAGAAACAGACAGACAGACAGACAGACGGACAGAGATAGTTGAAGAAAGATAAAGAGCCGTATAGCGAGACAAAGAGAAAAGGAGATCTTGTTTGAGAAAGGAGAGAGGAAAAGAAATCTTGTGTGCGAAAGTGAGTGAGACAGACAGACAAACAGACAGACAGACAGAGAAAGAGAGACTGAGAGAAGAAGAAGAAGAAAAAGAAGAAGATGAAGACGAAGACGAAGACGACGACGACGACGACGATGGCGACGACGACGACGACGACGACGACGAAGAAGAAGAAGAAGAACAACAACAACAACAACAACAACAACAACAAGAAACGGGCGAACGAAAATTTGAGAACGAACCTTTTTTAATGAGGAAAAAGAATAATCAGAAGAACATGCTTTTTCACATCTTGCCCTCGACGAAGGGAAAATATTAAAGTAAAAAAACTGCAAAAGTAAATGAACAAGATAACAATGCAGCAATAATTGAATTACAACACAAACGGATTTTTTAAGGGTATCCTAATAAACGCCGAAAGAATCCGAACTTTGAAAATACATGGAGTATGTTTAAAGAAAACGAGCTTAGATAATGGAGGAGAGAGTGTGTGCGAGTGTGTGTGAGGGTGGGTGGGTGGATGGGTGGGCGTTTGTTGTTTGTGTGAATGAGAGAGATGGAGAGAACTGAGACAGAATGACAGAAAAGGGTCAGAGGTTGCCAGCAAGAGAGGAGGGTCAAATAAGGTAAAGATGCATACTCCACGGACGAAAGTATTTCACACGATTCATAAACTTATTAAATAGACAAAAAACCAGAAGTGGCTATGGGTCAAAAT
>CM065725.1:2481645-2491645 GCA_033310375.1 Conus canariensis | reverse complement strand
CTCCACTGACCAGAGCTCACCGTGCTGCTCGTCTGGCTTGGGCTCAATGACACCTGGCCTGGACAAGGCAGCAGTGGTCCAGGGTGCTCTTTTTTGATGAATCCCGCTACACCCTGTCCTTCAACGACGGCAGGATTCGCGCCTGGAGGCGTGTTGGAGAGCACTTCATTGACGCCACTGTTGCGGAGCACGACCGCTATGGTGGTGGGTCCCTGATGGTATGGGGTGGCTTCAGTCTTCATCACAGAACACCCCTGCACAGTGTCCAAGGCTACCTGACCGGCGTAGCCTACAGGGACGACATTCTGGAGCCAATCGCTGTACCAGCTTTGCAGGCCATGGGACCAGGAGCCATACTACAGGACGATAACGCCAGGCCGCACAGAGCACGGGTCGTACAGAACTTTCTCCAGCAGCAGCAAGTCACCAGGATGGACTGGCCTGCCCGCTCACCCGATCTGAACCCCATCGAACATCTTTGGGATGTTCTGGGCCGTCGTATACGCAACAACCACCCTCCTGCACACAATCTCGACGTCCTGTTCAGGAATCTGGAGCAGGAGTGGCAGGCGATCCCCCAGAACACCCTCCAGACTTTGGTCAGATCCATGAGACAGCGCTGCCTTGACTGCATCGACGCCAATGGCGGTCACACACGATATTGACTCTTGACACTCTGACAGTCGGTTGTTCTGAATTTGCAAAATGGGGGTGTGTCCATGTCAGTGAAATTTTCGCGATAATTGATTTGCACTTCTTGATGAAATTGTGTCCAATCGATGATCAAATGATTGAATTAAATGTTTGTTGGTTGATTTCAGCTGTCGGACTTATGAGTTATTATTGGGGAGTGATGAACTGTGTGGCCCTTAAATTCTTTTGAGTAGTATATATATATATATATATATATATATATATATGCGCGCGCGCACGCACACATATACATATACACACACGCGCACGTGCGCACGTTGAAGTATCTTTCATCTCCACGCGCTCGTTCCACTTGAATTAATAAAAAGTGTGAATGCACTTCATTGCATGCCCTGGTCAATGCTCGTCACCATTCAGGGCGCATAGAAGGGGGAGGGGAGGGAGGAGGGGGAATAGTGACGGTGCATGATTATGAATGATTTCTTGTCTGACCTCTTGACCTTAGCAACAATATTTACTTTGTTCGTATAGGAATATGGAACATTTCAAATTAAAGGAACAGTATTAGACACCAGGTGATTTTCCCTTCTTTTATACCTGTATAATTACATTGTGTGTCGGGTTACCTGATTCGTCAATTTTTGTAAGCTTGCTTGCGATTGGTTGATGATTTAAGAAAAGAAAAAAGACTCGATTCACCTGTCTGGGTGTTTGACCTGTGGCCAACACCGTAACGGACAATGCGAATCAGTCGTGCAAGGTCGGGCTGCACGTGCACCAACAGCAGTGTTTCTGGTCTTTGTTCAAACTACTGAGTGTTGTGTAGCCCGCATTGTGAATGCACTGACAGTGACTCTTCTGTTGCTTCGTGCTGAGATGTGTTGTTTGTACCTCTCTTCTTCTCCTGTGTCGGCAGCCAATTTCAGTGAGTTAAAGATTCTGCTGCACGTGTGTTGGTGATTTGGGGCTTCCGGGGGGGGGGGGGGGGGGGGGGGAGGAGACGAACATCGAAAACACTGGGGCGTGTCAGCCAACTGTTGAATCAAAACTTAAGCCAAATTTCGATTTGTGCTCATGCCTGCCGCACGTTACTGATCTGGTCGACAATGTAATGAGACTCCTTTTTCGGACTAAACACATTGATCATTTAACAAGGCGCCTTTCTCTCGGACCAAAGACACTGACCATTTCACAAGACTGAAGATGCCATGATTCCTTCACAAGACCTCTTTTAGACCAGACAGTGGTCCTTTCGAACAATCTGAAGTGCTTGCCCAACTCTTCGGAGTGTTCGTTTATACATACGTTAAGTACTTGCACATTCACGTACATGCACTCTACCTCACCAGGTCAGTCCAGACACTGGCTTGGGAATCATGTCAGGGTTCTTGCCAAGCCCTTACTCCTAGTCCGAGCATGTCATCCTCTCTGAACCACCAGCCTCTGCGCGTCTAGCAGTAAGTATTATTGTGAAAGCCGTCAAACCCGTATACGGCTGTCCAGTTCTGTCGCAGGGCTATGTGGAAACTGCCTCCTGTGAACTGGATGCCCCAGCGTTGGTCTGCCACTGGCACCCTGAGCACGACGTTGCTCTGGAACCAGCAACAAAATCGGAAGACCTGCCCTGCATGAGCGTAGGTACCGTAGTGTCGGAGTTGGACTGCTTGTTCACCTTACCGTCGGTGAACACTTCTCAAGTGAGGTGCACTTCCGTCAAGCTCGACTGAATGAGCTCCATTCGTGCGTCACCCACTACAAGTCCGTCGTCATCGCGTGCGTGTCCGTGCGCGGATATTGTTTGACATCTTTCTGGATTGGCTGGATCTTCTGGGTCTGTGTGTGGTTATGTCAGCGGAGCTGAACGACGGCGTGCCCGTTAGAAAGTTTTGGAGGCAGGTAAGTACAGCAAGACTCTGAGAACCTGACTGTTGTGTCGTGACTGCGTGGACAGGACTTCAAACCACTGTACACCTAGAAAGTGTCCGTTAATAAGGTAAGTGCCTATCAATTGTCAGGGAACTGTCATCGTGGTACACGCTTTCTCCTCGTTCGTTTTCAAATTGTGCGTGTGCGTGCGTGTGCGTTTGTGTGTGTGTGTGTGTGTGTGTGTGTGTGTGTGTGTGTGTGTGTGGTCTTGTTTGATTTTTGTTTTAAGTTGAACATGCCGGAATGTTTAAAGTCTTATTTGATAAGAAGAAAAAATGGTGTTGCCCGTGATGTGCGTGATTGTAGAAGTACTGTGTACCGGGAATTTTCTTTTCGTTACCCCACATGTGAAACAGATAGTACAATCGTTTTCCCGTTACATGTGAAACAGATAGTACAATCGTTTTCCCGTTACATGTGAAACAGATAGTATAATCGTTTTCCCGTTACATGTGAAACCCGATTTATGTAAGTTGACAGTTCTGTGTTCTGTTGCCATTTTTTTTTTCGCAATCTCAGTATTTTCTGCGCAACTACACTGATTTTGATCTTGCGCGGGAAGAAGTCTCGTACGCGAAAGGGCGGGAAGTGGGAAAGGAAAAGAAATCTTGGGCGCTGTGCCATTTCTGAATGGTGCTCGTTTTGCAGCAGCATTTCCCTCCGTCTGTCGCATTCCTGCTTTTGATATTGTGCTGCATATTGTTCACCATTCCTGCTTTTAATATTAGTTGCTGCATATTGTTCAACAATTCCCTGCTTTTAATATAGTGCTATATTGTCACCACCCAGTTTAAACTTGTGTCCCATGCTGCCCATAGCTCTTGTCTTCTTAAAAGAACTCCGACGAAACTTTGTAATTAGGAATGTTGTGTTTCACGTAGGTTGGAACGGCGATCAAACTAACAGTTCCAGGGTTACTGTGGGTGGCTGTTCTCAGTGCTGATCGAATACTATATTCTTCTAAATGCTTTACAGTTCCAGGGTTACTGTGGGTGGCTGTTCTCAGTGCTGATCGAATACTATATTCTTCTAAATGCTTTACAGTTCCAGGGTTACTGTGGGTGTCTGTTCTCAGTGCCGATCGAATACCATATTCTTCTAAATGCTTTACAGTTCCAGGGTTACTGTGGGTGTCTGTTCTCAGTGCTGATCGAATACCATATTCTTCTAAATGCTTTGTGAAGCCAGCGAACGTCATCAATGCACATCCTTCTTCTTTATTCTTCTTGATGTAATGTCCACAATCATCAAGTTGATTATTTTGGCATACTAACAACTGGGTCTGCGCAGCGGGAGGGAGGATCGGAGGGTGGGTAGGGAAGAGGGGGGTCTAATGGGGGAGGGGGGAGGGGAGGGTGGAGAGGGTATCAGTGAACTCTTGACACAAAAGCGTCAAGAGTGGTGCTCCAGCCACCTCGTCCGGCAGATTGTTCCAGTCCCTGATGGTGTTGGGGAGGAAGGCGGCCTGACGATACTCGTGTGGGCACTGCAGCTGGCGGAGTTGGTGTTGATTACCCCTACGCTGTCTGACAGGGGCAGGTTGGATCTTGGCTTTGTCGAAGTGGACTTGGTCATTGAGTATTTTATACAGCATGGCCAGTCTACTGGATCTTCGACGCTGCTGGAGTGAAGGCCACTGGAGTCAGTCAAGCATGGCGGTGACACTCGATCTGTTGTGGTATCTATTGACCACAAAGCGGGCTGCTCGTCGCTGAACCGCTTCCAGCTGTCAGAGGAGGGGTCCCAAACTGTGCAGGCGTACTCTAAAATGGGGCGGACATAGCTTTTGTACGCTGTCTCTTTCAGGTGGATGGCGCTGATCTTCAAGTTGCGCCGCAAGAAGCCTAGGGTCTTATTGGCTTTGGCACAGATGATGTCAATGTGCTTGTCCCATGACAGATTGTTTTGAATGGTCACCCCGAGGTATTTGGCCGACGTCACTGTCTGGAGTGTCTGTCCATGCAGTTGGTACGTGCTGGTAAAGGGCTGTCTCTTATGGGTCACTGGGAGGGTGGTACACTTGTCTGGATGGAATGACATCTCCCAGCTTCTCTCCCAAAGCTCTAACCGATGCAGATCTTCTTGCACTCGGTTGGTGTCGTGGTCTGACGTCCTGACCCTATACACAGCGGTGTCGTCGGCAAAGAGCTGGTCCGCGCAGTGAGTTGCTCTGGGAGATCGTTGATGTATACTAAGAACAACGACGGTCCAAGGACCGAGCCCTGTGGAACTCCTGAACGTACGCTGCAGAACTCTGATGTGCTGCCCTCGACTACCACCGCTTGACGTCGGCCGGAGAGGAAGTTTTTTTATCCATCTATTGACATTGCCTGTTTGCGACACTCCATAATGGTGAATTTTATGGATCAGATGGCTGTGGTTCACCTTGTCGAAAGCCTTCGCAAAGTCCAGCACTATAATGTCTGTCTGCTTCCTCTCTCTCGTGTTGTCGGACAGTTCCTCGGTCAGCTCCAGCTGTTGTGTCTCGCAGGATCTTTTCTTACGAAAGCCGTGCTGTTGTGGACATAATATGTCATTCTGCTCGAGGTGGTCCATGAGAGTGCTGACAACAATGTGCTCCAAGTGCACATAAAGAATGTTATGGTACTTGATGGACAGTAACTACTTCTTCTTCCTTAGCTGTCCACCTTCAACCAGTTGAAAACTGGTAACATACATTACTCTAATGTGAGTCGTACGTAGTAAGATCAGCTGTGATCTACTATTCGGAGAATACTATTCGAAGATCCACAGAACAAAGATGGGATGTGTGAAGACTCATCTGAATGAGCAGCAGCGCACTGTATCAGCAGATAAGACGTCGGAAGACCAAGGCCAGGATTTAAACCACAGTGCCAAGGACATCCACGCTGTTGGTTCGGATGAGGAATTTGCACAGGCCCTCGATGCCAGGCGCCTGAAACTCAACCTGCCACGAGCAAACGAAACTGAAGATTGGGAGAAACTGGATGCAAAAATCGTCCAAAGACTCGATGCACTGATAGGGAAAAGCACCCTGGAACACAAACTAGCCACATATGGGGACATTGTGTATGCCACATGTAGAGACGCCTATGGAGCAAAACTACCCAAAGAGAAAACACCTCCAAAGAAATCCAGACGCCAAGAAAAGATGGACAAGATCAGGGTCCAAAAGAAAAACCTCAAGATGCAAATGAAGACCGCACTGCCAGCTGAAAAACAATGCTTGGAAAAACTGTGGAAAGACCTGAAAGAAAAACACAGCGCCCTCAGCAAAGCGGAATCTGCGAGGAAGAGGAAGAGCAAAAAGAAGAATACACAAGAGCGCTTTTTCAGAGACACCCTTCCAGTTTGCCAGAACACTGTTTGAGCAGCCAAAATCTGGGACCCTAAGTGTGGACAAAGGAGTTCTTGAGCAGTATCTGAGGAAAACATACTCTGACCCACAGAGCAAAGCACCACTCGACATTCAAGGTCTGGTGTGGCCAACCAACCCTGAGGAACAGTTCAATGGCAAGTCTCCAACGTTGTCGGAAATCAAGAAGGTGGTCGACAAAGCCAGAGCCAAATCATCACCAGGGCCAAACGGAATACCTTACCAGCTTTACAAGAAATGTCCCAAGGTGCTGGAGTGGCTCCACAGGCTGCTGCGATCGGCTTGGAGAAACCAGAAGATCAGCGGCCAGTGGATGACGGCAGATGGTGTGTACATCCCCAAAGAGCAAAACTCAAGTGAAAATCAGCCAGTTTAGGCCAATATCACTACTGAACGTCGAAGGGAAAATCTTCTTCTCTGTCATGGCAGCAAGGCTGACCAAGTACCTGATGGAAAACAAGTACTTCGATGTGTCAGTCCAGAAAGGTGGCATCCCAGGCGTGGCTGGCTGTGTAGAACACGCCACAATGATCTGGGACGCAATGCAAAAAGCAAAAACAGAAAAGAGAGACCTGGACGTAGTGTGGCTTGATCTGGCAAACGCATATGGATCTGTGCCCCATGAGATGATACAGTTGGCTCTTGAGATGTACCATGTGCCAAAGAACATCCGCGACATGCTCAAGAAGTACTTCAATGGCTTCTCAATGCGGTTCTCTACCAAGGAGTACACAACAGACTGGATCAACTTGGAAGTGGGTATTGCAATGGGCTGTGCAATTTCCCCAATACTGTTCGTGCTGGCAATGGAACTCATCTTGAAAGCAGCAACAAACAACGCGAGACAAACAGACCTTGGCGATGGATACAAGATGCCTCCTCTCAAGGCCTTCATGGATGACACTACAGTGATTTCATCCAGAGAAGACGAGACACGTCATGTGCTGGAGAGGCTGGACGACATAGTTGCCTCATCCAGAATGAAGTTCAAGCCAAAGAAATCACGGAGTCTCTCACTGAGGAAAGGAAAAGTGGCCGGATCTGTGGTCTTCAGTGTTGCCAACCAGGCCATTCCAACAGTCACAGAAGAACCAGTCAAGAGCCTTGGAAGATGGTATGATGATACGCTGAAAGACACACAAAGAGCAAAAGAAACCAAGCAGATGGCGGAGGAAGGCTTGGAGACCATTGACCAGTGTGGGCTCCCTGGCAAATACAAGGTCTGGTGTCTGCAGTTCATGCTGATACCAAAGCTCCTATGGCCTCTGATGATATACGACATCTGCACCAGCATAGTGGAGGCAATGGAAGCCAAAATCAACAAGTTCACAAGGAAATGGCTTGGTGTCCCACCCTGTCTGACTGACATAGCGCTGTACTGTCGCCAAGCAAAGCTGAAACTACCACTGAAATCCATCCTGGAGGAATACAAAGCAGGGAAGATCAGACTTCAAAGCATGCTGGAGGACTCAGGAGACAAGGTGGTAGAAGCAATCAAGCCCCAGCTGAAGACAGGCAGAAAATGGAAAGTTCAAGAGGCGATGGATTCTGCAAAAGAAAGTCTCAAGATCAGAGAAATAACAGGACACACACAGACCAACAGACAAGGACTGGGGTGACCAAAACTGAATGGTGGTCAAAGGCCAAAGGAAAAGCCAAAAGAGACATGATGATTTAGGAGATGAGAAAAGAAGAAGACCAAAAAAGACTCCAAAAAGCAGTCCAGCAGAGCCAGCAAGGGCAATGGACAACGTGGGAGAATGCACTCCAAAGAAGTCTCACTTGGAATGACATTTGGCGTATGGCCCCTCTCAGGATCAGCTTCATTCTCAGATCTGCATATGACCTTCTGCCCTCAAATGCAAACCTGGTGAAGTGGGGGAAAACAGACGATCCTGCATGCCCCCTCTGCCATGAAAAACAAACAGTGGAGCATGTCCTAAGCTCATGTAAAGTAGCCCTGGCGCAAGGAAGGTACACATGGAGGCACAATCAAGTGCTCAAAGAGATTGTACAAGTAGTCTGGGCTAGTACCAACACCACAAAAGGGAAAATCAGGACTCCAAAAGCACCCGCAACATTCTTCACGGCAGGAGGCAGCAAATCATGGCCAAGAACAACAGTGCCACTCGAAACATGCAGGCAGAGTCTGCTGGACGGGGCAGATGACTGGGAGTGCACTGCAGACCTCCCAGATTGGAAGAGTCACCCAGAGATCATCAGCAAGAGTGGCATGAGACCAGACATAGTAGTCCACTCTAAGTCAACCAAGCAGCTGATCATGATCGAGCTCACGGTGCCATTTGAGAACAGAATGGAGGCAGCTCAAATCTACAAGACTGAAAAGTATGCTGATCTGGCAAACAGCCTGAGGAGAGAAGGCTATCAGGTCAAAGTCCTCACTGCAGAAATTGGAGCTAGGGGGTTGTAGGAACTTCTGCATACAGCCTCATGAAACAGCTCTCAGTTGCAGGGAAGGAAAAAACCAGAGCCCTGAAAGCAATGGCAGAAGCGGCAGAGAGGTGTTCAAGCTGGATCTGGTCAAGGAGGAACAAAAGTGAACTTCATAAGGCTTAATTTCCCTACAAATATCAGGTGTCCCTGTGGCTCAGTGGTTAAAGCGCGAGTCATTAAGTGGAAAATGAGCATGTCCAGAGGGTCATGGGTTCGAATCCCAGCCATGGCTCGTCCCAAGATGGGAAAAAAAGGGGGCAGCAGAGGGACATCCGGAGTCATGAACCGGGTGTGGCCCAACCCCCCTAGAGTGTCAGGAGATAAGGGCCGAAACACTTTCTTGAAGGGGGCTTCTCTTCTGAGGACTCCCTGCTGCCACGCTCTCCACGAGTTTCTTTCTACTTCGACAGGCACACAGAGAAGCACAAACAACCAACCTACAATACTCTTCCTATCGGGTTTAGCTCAATGTTCCCCCGTCCCTGTAGATCCCTTGCTCGATACTCCCCCTCCGTCCTCCGAACAGACCTGCATTCTGTTGTGGACGGGGGAGTATCGAGCAGGGGGGATAACTGAACAGGGGAATACTGGACGGGGGGAGTATCGAATAGTGGGAGTATTGAGCGGGGGGTGTGGGGGTGTGGAGCGGGGGAGTATCGAGTCAGGGGAGTACCAAGCGGAAGGGGTATCCATACGCTCCCCATCCTGTCGACACTTGCTGTCGGAGAGTTGCAGCCCTTTGCTGGCTAGACGGCCCATGTTACGTTTTCGAGACAGCTACATGGCGCAGTGAATGCAGGGAAGGATTATCTCTTGGTTATGTCACGCGATCATGTTGTAGATTCGCAACGACTGAGCGACTGCGTGTACAATCTGGCTTTGTTGTCAGAGTTGGAGTCTGGTGGAGAGAGAAAGGAACGATTTTGTAAAATGGACCAAGCCGCCGAAAGGAAGTGATTAGCGTCGTGGACTCCCGGCTGGGAGGTCGTGAATTCGATTCCCGTCGGAGCTGTTTATTCGAGGAATTTTTCTGACCTGCTCCGCTCTCACCCAGAGTCGGATTTCCTCTGAGCTTAACTAGGAAGACTAAGACCGCACAGTCAATTCCATCCACTTGATGGATGCGTCTCTAAGAGTGTTGCTCCAGTTTAATGACCAACACACCAGGTGTCTGTATCTCTCGCGCCTGGTTGACGCCAGGATATGTAATGAAAGTAAGCGGAGAGCACAACCCCCCCCCCTCCCCCCCCCCCTCCATCGTGTAGTCTCAGATCAGAATGTAAATCTTTAGCATCATCTTCATCATCCTTATACTCGTACTCATCAGTCAGTATTTAGAAAAGAGACTCAGATTCTGGAGCCCTTCATGCCCTGCTGTCATGGTGATCTTGATTCAGATTTCTTTCTACGTTTATGCCCTTAGTGTGGTTCTGTTGGGGTCACCGTCATCGGCAAAGTAATGGGGACCATATATGGTGATGAGGATTAGATACGTGTTTGTTACAAAGTCACAAGGAATGTTTACAGGGATAGTGCACAGACGCACATTAATAATTGATATTATTTATATATTAATATGTTGTAGTTATTCTGCAGGTTAAAAGCAGA
>CM065725.1:2469145-2479145 GCA_033310375.1 Conus canariensis | reverse complement strand
CACCCAATCTCACTCCCTCAAAAATGAAATTGGTTGTCAGATCGAAACTCCTTCCTCCTCGCCAACTATCTGGCCCGTTGTTCAAGGCAGACAATTCAAAAAGTCATTCCCAGCTTGGAGACACTCTCCCCTCCCGGAAGTCAGAAAACGAATCGACCTGCACGCGACCTCTCTCGGGAGGATGGCGTAATTGTACGACGCACTACGAAGAATGTGCGATCCCAGTGCTGAGGCTGGTGACATCTTGAAGCTTCGTCATCTAGCAGGGGATGGCAGAGGTCATCTGATCCCAGCCATGATGGGGTCAGAGGGAGATGAAATCTGTTAGAGACAGGGGCTGGAGGGGGAGGGGGAATGAGAACAAGGCGGTTGCAGGTGATTTTTTTTTTTTTTTTTTTTTTTTTTGGTGACGTTGTTTCTTCCTGTCTCCTTCCTTCCTTGCCCTAGGGTTAGGAGAGGACTGAGTGAAGTTCACAGACGATAGCGGAGAGCAGACTGGAGGTAAAGGGAGACAAGCAGAGGAGGAGGCCTTGTTTTAATTAACGGCAGGGCTTGCAAGGTTAGGGTAGGAAAAGGAACTCAGAGCCAGTGAGGAATAGGGGGAGGGGAGGGGGGGAGAATCAGGCTGTCAAGGCATTAATTTTCCACGGGAGTTTTATATTGACGTTGTGGCACAAAATTAATCTGCCCCTCCCCCCCCCCCCCCCCCCACCTCTCATACCTGCATGTTCTTCCACCTCATCCTCGATAGGCCCGTTTGTACACATGGGAGCATACACACGTACACACACACACACACACACACACACACACACACACACACACACACACACACACAAACACACACACACACACAAACGCACGCACGCACGCACGCACGCACGCGCGCACACACACACACACACACACACACACACACACACACACACGCACACACACACGTATACGTATACATATATATATATATAATAGTTGCTGCCTTCCAGTCCGTGCCATCCTCAAACCCAAGTCCCTGGTTACTCACAGACCGGAATTATCAGAGTATATGGAAGTAGGAGGGGGAGGGGCGTTAGAGGAGGATGGAAGGATGGAGGGGAACTGCAGTAACAGTCCATCAGAACGATTCCTGCGCCCCCCCCCCCCCCACCCCCTCCACCCTTTCCAGCAATCAAAGTTTCCCAGCAGTGCCTGGGACACATCCTTCATATTCTTCAGTCATCCTCCAACTCTCACAAAATGAATCAACCCCCACCCCCTCCTATTACCACCATCACCGCCGTTTCCCCCTCCCCTCCCCTTCCATCTTTCTAGACGTGCACTGAGATCTCCCATTGAATTATTTCATCTTGGTTTTTGTCTGCTCTGTGTGTGTGTTTGTGCGTGTGTGTGTGTGTGTGTGTTGTGTGTGTGTGTGTGTAGTTTGATTAACAAAAGTGTTTTCTATTTGAAAACGGCCGTTGGATTAAATTCATGTTGGAATGATAATTTACCACAGAGGTAACAGAGAATGAAATAATCGATTCTTGCCTGGTTCTGTTTGTCTTTCTCCATGAAGCGCAGTTTTAAGGAATAGAATCTGTTTCGAACAGTTGTTTAATAAATGGAATGGGATTTTTTTAAGCAAAACGTTCTCGAGCTGGATTAAATGCACATCTAGAATAATGGTTCAACGAGAACAAAAAGATACACCAAACAAACAATCCTCCTCTCCTCTCCTCACCCCCTTCACCCCCATTCACCTCCCTCCTCCCAAATAAAAAGTCCACCACGAATCCTCAGAGATAACACAGAGAGATGTTGTATGTTTACTCTGCTGTCTCCCTTGCTGGAAGGCGGTGTCCAGCACATCTTTGCTTTTTAGCAAAAGCGTTTTTTTTAATACAATGGCGCTCCTTCTTGGGATGGTGAGAACGGGTCAGAAAAGACTGCAGCCTGCATTGTGAAGTGGTCTGTGTCTTTTATTTCTCAGAATTGCCAGGAACAAAATCAGGTCTGAATGCAGCTAATAGAGTTTATTGTCAATTCCTGTGGTAGAGCAATGGCCACAGTCGTTTGCATGCCCGCTTACACGCAAAGGGTCCCTGCCATCAGTTGATTCTGGAATTAGTCTTGGGACCTCATGGTTGAGCGTTTGAATCTCTCATGTGTCTGCTCTTTCTTTTCCTTGGCTAGAAAACCCTCTCTGTCCACCCAGCGATAAATGGATACCTTGGTTCAGTTCAGGGAAGGTTGAGGTGGCGGAAAGAGTGTATTGGGCTTTGTTTTTCCTCAGTGCTGTGTGCCATAGACCTGGTGAGTTTGTTCACTGCCTTGGCAGTCTGTAGCTTACCACCCTTGAACCTATACACACAGTAAAACACAAACCTCCATCACATTACCAGACAACCACCACCTCCTCCTCCTCTACAAGCATGACCACCATGACCCACAACCACGACCGCCACCACTGACCATGAAAACGAAGCTGGTCACATAATGTTTGACCAGAAATAAGACAACAACACCGAATTGCCCTGGCAAGATTAATCAAAACACTCGGCATCTTTGAATTATGCTTTGGAGGAAGAACATGAATAAAATGACAGAGAGAGAGACAGACAGACAGACAGACAGACAGACAGAGACAGAAAGAGAGAATGACGATAATAACCTCACACATGCTCGTTCTATTGCACTTCGGGGTCGGATTTTTTTTTCCCTAATCATAGGCAATGACGCATTCTCTCCAACGATCTGGCTTCCTTCCGAAATGCTCAGTCTGAGTGGAATGTGCTTTAATGCTGTGTGTCCCCCAGTTCACTTTTCACGCCCCCTTTACCATAGCTTTTAATGTGATTTTTCTGACAAGGAAACGCATTTCCTTGATTTACTTGCCGTGAGGGCTAAGCTGGAAAATTCTGCCTCCCTGGCACGTGCTTGTAATTAGCGTCATAGAGATCAACTCCCACTTGGGTCCGGTTCGCTAATTGCACTTTGCAACAGCGGAAGAGGTCAGAGATTTCAAGCAAAACATTTAGAAACCTGCACCATTAAAAAAATGCATAAATAAATAAAACGGAAGTGAAATTAAGCCGAACGAATTAATTCTTTTAAAAGCCATCTTTCCATAATACATGTTCAGATCCACGGTAGTCTAACGGAGGACTGGGGAGGGGGGGGAGAGAACGGTTCACTATCCAAAAAGATTATACTTTAATAGATAAGCACATACATCTTTTTTTACATTCATTCCTGGCCATGACTAGTGTCTGCAATGTAAGACAGATAGTATATACATACAGGATAAAGTTGAACTAAAATGAGAGTGTGTGTGTGTTTGTGTGTGTGTTCGCTGTGTGTGTGTGTGTGTGTGTGTGTGTGTGTGTGTGTGTGTGTGTGTGTGTTTAGGAGCTAGTTTTGTGAACTAGTAGAGTAATTGGCCAAGGGAGGGGATGAAACGGCTTTTTCTTCTTGCTTTTTTTTTAACGGAAATTCGCGCCATGATCGGCCACTCCAGGTCATCCTTTAGTAAGACAGGGCATCGTTTCCATATATATTGTCATGGCCCAATGGGGAGGACGTTGTGAGGGGTGAGTCAAAACTGACGTCACAATATGCCCAAGGCGATGCCGGGTTCTGGACAGGGCACAAAGCAAACGTGTTCTGTGGGAAGGTCTTGAGTTCTCCTGGCACTTAATTAATCTGGTTTTGACTCACCCCAACACCACTCCTCTTCCATTTGCCTGAGATACTCTTTTTCTCTTCTTGCTGCTCCTCCATGCCAAACATACCCTCCTTCCCACCCAGCCCACTAGCAGAGAGCCAAGCCCTGTGGTAGTTTGCCCGTCTGAAAATGTGATTAACTTGGGTGTTTCCAAGGAGCCAAAACTTACGGGATTATATGTGTGTACAGTTCCACATATCCCCAGCCCCATGGTGAAAATACTGATAATGCCAAGGAATTCATGCAGTGGAGAGAGACAGAGGATGGGGGAGGGGAGGCCAGAAGGGGATTGGTAAGGGAAGGGAGTAGGGGTGGATGGCAAGAAATGTGGTGGAGGTTTTACATTCCAGGGACTCTGTTGCACGTTCAGGACGGTCGTCCAGTGAGAACAGACTGGCCACAGAGGGAGGCGACATGGTAAATAATGTGAGTGGATTTTCAGAAATGACATTCCTGCTCAATACACTGTGCCTCGCCCACTGTGTGGCCTTGCCACGATCTGGTGCGTGCTTCTCTTCGACCAGTCAGCATCTAATGGCACACAACGTAGGCTCTCTTGACTCCAGTGGAATTAAACCCTTTGTTACGAGGCCCGATTCGTGGGACTTGAGGTGGGTGAAGGAAGGGAAAGTAAATGTTTTTGTCTTGGAAGTCCACATTGCCAGGAACACTGCAGAGTAAGATTGGAACAGACAGATCGGGAAAGCAACAACTCAACTAAGCAGCAGGTTTGCTATACTTTTCATTACCGTGTAAATTATGCAGTTACAGACAGAAAAAAGCAACTAGATCTTCAGTCACTCCCTCCCTCCCTCCCTCCCTCTCTCTCTCTCTCTCTCTCTCTCTCTCTCTCTCTCTCTCTCTCTCTCTCTCTGTATCAAGACCAATGCGTTGATTTGAAATGACAGAATCATCGCCTTCCACCCTTTCCGCCCTTCTCCTAACTCTTCGACCCTTCCCTCTTCTCCCCCCCCCCCCCCCCCCACAGCCCCTCATCCTCCCCTTCCCCCCAAAATGGAATTGGTTGTCAGAACGAAGCTTCTTCCTCTCCACGAAGTATCGGGCTTGTTGTTCAAGAGGCAGACAATTCAAAAAGTCATTCCTAGTTTTGAGACACTCTCCCCTCCCGGAGGTCAGAAAACGAATCGACCTGCACGCGACCTCTCTCGGGATGATTGCGTAATTGTGCGACGCACTACGAAGAATGCCGAGGCTGGTGACATCTTGAAGCTCCGTCATCTAGCAGGGGATGGCAGAGCTCACCTGATCCCAGCCATGATGGGGTCAGAGGAGATGAAATCTGTTCGAGACAGGGGCTGGAGTGGGAGGGGAGATGAGAACAAGGCGGTTGCAGATGTGATTTTTTTTTTTGGTGACGTTGTTTCTTCCTGTCTCTTTCCTTCCTTGCCCTAGGGTGCAGAGAGGACTGAGTGAAGTTCACAGACGATAGCTGAGAGCAGACTGGAGGTAAAGGGAGACAAGCAGAGAAGGAGGCCTTGTTTTAATTAACGGCAGGGCTTACAAGGTTAGGGTAGGAAAAGAACTCGGAGCCAATGAGGAATAGGGAGGGGGGAACTGGCAGTCAAGGCATTATTTTCCACAGGAGTGTTATTATTGACGTTGTGGTATAAAATTAATCTGGCGACACCCCCCCCCTCTCCCCCCGCCCCCTCATACCTGCATGTTCTTCCGCACCTCATCCTCGATAGGCACGTTTGTACACATGCGAGCATATACACGTAGACACACACACACTCCACACACACACGCACGCGCGCGCGCACACACACACACACACCCACACACACACACACACACATGCACTATGTATATACACACACACACATACACACACACACATACACACACACACACACACAACACCACACACACACACACACACACACACACACACACACACACACACACACACACACACACACACACAACACACACACAACACCACACACACACACACACACACACACACACACACACACACACACACACACACACACACACACACACACAACACACACACACACACACACACACACACACACTATACACACACTATACACACACACACAACACACACACACACACACACACACACACACACACACACACACAAAGAATGTACAGTGGACTTTGGGATGCTGTAGAGGACTACCAGTTTAAATCCAATCATAGTTGCTGCCTTCCAGTCCGTGCCATCCTCAAACCCAAGTCCCTGGTTACTCACAGACCGGAATTATCAGAGTACATGGAAGTAGGAGGGGGAGGGGCGTTAGAGGAAGGTGGAAGGTTGGAGGGATGGAGGGGGACTGCAGTGACAGTCCATCAGAACGATTCCTGCTCCCCCCCACCCTCCCCCACCCTTTCCAGCAATTGAGGTTTCCCAGCAGTGCCAGGAACACATTGTTCATATTCTTCAGTCATCCTCCAACTCTCACAAAATGAATCAACCCCCACCCCTCCCATTACCACCATCACCACCGTTTCCCCCCTCCCCCTCCCTTCCATCTTTCTAGACGTGCACTGAGATCTCCCATTGAATTATTTCATTTTGGTTTTTGTCTGCTCCGCGTGTGTGTTTTGGTGTGGTGTGTGTGTGTGTGTGTGTGTGTGTGTGTGTGTGTGCGTGCGTAGTTTGATTAACAAAAGTGTTTTCTGTTTGAAAACGGCCGTTGGATTAAATTCATGTTGGAATGATAATTGACCACAGAGGTAACAGAGAATGAAATAATCGATTCTTGCCTGGTTCTGTTTGTCTTTCTCCATGAAGCGCAGTTTTAAGGAATAGAATCTGTTTCGAACAGTTGTTTAATAAATGGAATGGGATTTTTTTAAGCAAAACGTTCTCGAGCTGGATTAAATTCACATCTAGAATAATGGTTCAACGAGAACAAAAAGATACACCAAACAAACAATCCTCCTCTCCTCTCCTCACCCCCTTCACCCCCATTCACCTCCCTCCTCCCAAATAAAAAGTCCACCACAAATCCTCAGAGATAACACAGAGAGATGTTGTATGTTTACTCTGCTGTCTCCCTTGCTGGAAGGTGGTGTCCAGCACATCTTTGCTTTTTAGCAAAAGCGTTTTTTTTTAATACAATGGCGTCCTTCTTGGGATGGTGAGAACGGGTCAGAAAAGACTGCAGCCTGCATTGTGAAGTGGTCTGTGTCTTTTATTTCTCAGAATTGCCAGGAACAAAATCAGGTCTGAATGCAGCTAATAGAGTTTATTGTCATTCCTGTGGTAGAGCAATGGCCACAGTCGTTTGCATGCCCGCTTACACGCAAAGGGTCCATGCCATCAGTTGATTCTGGAATTAGTCTTGGGACCTCATGGTTGAGCGTTTGAATCTCTCGTGGGTCTGCTCTTTCTTTTCCTTGGCTAGAAAACCCTCTCTGTCCACCCAGCGATAAATGGATACCTTGGTTCAGTTCAGGGAAGGTTGAGGTGGCGGAAAGAGTGTATTGGGCTTTGTTTTTCCTCAGTGCTGTGTGCCATAGACTGGTGAGTTTGTTCACTGCCTTGGCAGTCTGTAGCTTACCAGCCTTGAACCTATACACACAGTAAAACACAAACCTCTCACATTACCAGACAACCACCACCTCCTCCTCCTCTACCAGCATGACCACCATGACCCACAACCACGACCGCCACCCTGACCATGAAACGAAGCTGGTCACATAATGTTTGACCAGAAATAAGACAACAACACCGAATTGCCCTGGCAAGATTAATCAAAACACTCGGCATCTTTGAATTATGCTTTGGAGGAAGAACATGAATAATAAAATGACAGAGAGAGAGACAGACAGACAGACAGACAGACAGAAAGAGAGAATGACGATAATAACCTCACACATGCTCGTTCTATTGCACTTCGGGGTCGGATTTTTTTTACCCTAATCATAGGCAATGACGCATTCTCTCCAACGATCTGGCTTCCTTCCGAAATGCTCAGTCTGAGTGGAATGTGCTTTAATGCTGTGTGTCCCCCAGTTCACTTTTCACGCCCCTTTACCATGCTTTTAATGTGATTTTTCTGACAAGGAAACGCATTCCTTGATTTACTTGCCGTGAGGGCTAAGCTGGAAAATTCTGCCTCCCTGGCACGTGCTTGTAATTAGCGTCATAGAGATCAACTCCCACTTGGGTCCGGTTCGCTAATTGCACTTTGCAACAGCGGAAGAGGTCAGAGATTTCAAGCAAAACATTTAGAAACCTGCATCCATTAAAAAAATGCATAAATAAATAAAACGGAAGTGAAATTAAGCCGAACGAATTAATTCTTTTAAAAGCCATCTTTCCATAATACATGTTCAGATCCACGGTAGTCTAACGGAGGACTGGGGAGGGGGGGGGAGGGAGAGAGAACGGTTCACTATCCAAAAAGATTATACTTTAATAGATAAGCACATACATCTTTTTTTACATTCATTCCTGGCCATGACTAGTGTCTGCAATGTAAGACAGATAGTATAACATACAGGATAAGTGAACTAAATTGAATGTGGGGTTTTGTGTGTGTTGTGTGTGTGTGTGTGTGTGTGTGTGTGTGTGTGTGTGTGTGTGTGTGTGTGTTTTAAGGAGCTAGTTTTGTGAACTAGTAGAGTAATTGGCCAAGGGAGGGGATTAAACGGCTCTTTCTTCTTGCTTTTTTTTTTTTAACGGAAATTCGCGCCATGATCGCCACTCCAGGTCATCCTTTAGTAAGACAGGGCATCGTTTCCACATATATTTTCAGGGCCCATGGGGAGGACGTTGTGAGGGGTGAGTCAAAACTGACGTCACAATATGCCAAGGCGATGCCGGGTTCTGGACAGGGCACAAAGCAAACGTGTTCTGTGGGAAGGTCTTGAGTTCTCCTGGCACTTAATTAATCTCGTTTGACTCACCCCAACACCACTCCTCTTCCATTTGCCTGAGATACTCTTTTTCTCTTCTTGCTGCTCCTCCATGCCAAACATACCCTCCTTCCCACCCAGCCCACTAGCAGAGAGCCAAGCCCTGTGGTAGTTTGCCCGTCTGAAAATGTGATTAACTTGGGTGTTTCCAAGGAGCCAAAACTTATCGGGATTGTATGTGTGTACAGTTCCACATATCCCCAGCCCCATGGTGAAAATACTGATAATGCCAAGGAATTCATGCAGTGGAGAGAGACAGAGGATGGGGGAGGGGAGGCCAGAAGGGGATTGGTAAGGGAATGGGGTAGGGGTGGATGGCAAGAAATGTGGTGGAGGTTTTACATTCCAGGGACTCTGTTACACGTTCAGGACGGTCGTCCAGTGAGAACAGACTGGCCACAGAGGGAGGCGACATGGTAAATAATGTGAGTGGATTTTCAGAAATGACATTCCTGCTCAATTACACTGCGCCTCGCCCACTGTGTGGCCTTGCCACGATCTGGTGCGTGCTTCTCTTCGACCAGCCAGCATCTAATGGCACACAACGTAGGCTTCTTGACTCCAGTGAATGAAACCCTTTGTTCGAGGCCCGATTCGTGGGACTTGAGGTGGGGGAAGGAAGGGAAAGTAAATGTTTTTGTCTTGGAAGTCCACATTGCCAGGAACACTGCAGAGTAAGATTGGAACAGACAGATCGGGAAAGCAACAACTCAACTAAGCAGCAGGTTTGCTATACTTTTCATTACCGTGTAAATTATGCAATTACAGACAAAAAAAAGCAACTAGATCTTCAGTCACTCCCCCTCCCTCCCTCCCTCCCTCCTCTCTCTCTCTCTCTCTCTCTCTCTCTCCTCTCTCTCTCCTCTCTCTCTCTCTCTCTCTCTCTCTCTCTCTGTATCAAGACCAATGCGTTGATTTGAAATGACAAAATCATCGCCTTCCACCCTTTCCGCCCTTCTCCTAACTCTTCGACCCTTCCCTCTTCTCCCACCCCCCCCCCCCCCCCCACGACCCCTCATCCTCCCTTTTCCCCAAAATAGAACTGGTTGTCTGAACGAAGTTTCTTCCTCTCCACGAAGTATCGGGCTTGTTGTTCAAGAAGCAGACAATTCAAAAAGTCATTCCCAGCTTGGCGACACCTCTCCCCTCCCGGAGGTCAGAAAACGAATCGACCTGTGCGCGACCTCTCTCGGGATGATGGCGTAATTGTGCGACGCACTACGAAGAATGCCGAGGCTGGTGACATCTTGAAGCTCCGTCATCTAGCAGGGATGGCAGAGCTCACCTGATCCCAGCCATGATTTGGGGTCAGAGGGAGATGAAATCTGTTAGAGACAGGGGCTGGAGGGGCGGGGGGGGGGGGAATGAGAACAAGGC
>CM065725.1:2445915-2469045 GCA_033310375.1 Conus canariensis | reverse complement strand
TATTGCACTTCGGGGTCGGAATTTTTTACCCTAATCATAGGCAATGACGCATTCTCTCCAACGATCTGACTTCCTTCCGAAATGCTCAGTCTGAGTGGAATGTGCTTTAATGCTGTGTGTCCCCCAGTTCACTTTTCGCGCCCCTTTTGCCATGGCTTTTAATGTGATTTTTCTGACAAGGAAACGCATTCCTTGATTTACTTGCCGTGAGGGCTAAGCTGGAAAATTCTGCCTCCCTGGCACGTGCTTGTAATTAGCGTCATAGAGATCAACTCCCACTTGGGTCCGGTTCGCTAATTGCACTTTGCAACATCGGAAGAGGTCAGAGATTTCAAGCAAAACATTTAGAAACCTGCATCATTTTAAAAAATGCATAAATAAATAAAACGGAAGTGAAATTAAGCCGAACGAATTATTCTTTTAAAAGCCATCTTTCCATAATACATGTTCAGATCCACGGTAGTCTAACGGAGGACTGGGGAGGGGGAGGGGAGAGAGAGAGAGAACGGTTCACTATCCAAAATGATTATACTTTAATAGATAAGCACACACATCTTTTTTTACATTCATTCCTGGCCATGACTAGTGTCTGCAATGTAAGACAGACAGTATATACATACAGGATAAAGTTGAACTAAAATGAGAGTGTGTGTGTGTTTGTGTGTGTGTTCGCTGTGTGTGTGTGTGTGTGTGTGTGTGTGTGTGTGTGTGTGTGTGTGTGTGTGTGTGTTTAGGAGCTAGTTTTGTGAACTAGTAGAGTAATTGGCCAAGGGAGGGGATTAAACGGCTCTTTGTTCTTGCTTTTTTTTTTAACGGAAATTCGCGCCATGATCGGCCATTCCAGGTCATCCTTTAGTAAGACAGGGCATCGTTTCCACATATATTGTCAGGGCCCCATGGGGAGGACGTTGTGAGGGGTGAGTCAAAACTGACGTCACAATATGCCTAAGGCGATGCCGGGTTCTGGACAGGGCACAAAGCAAACATGTTCTGTGGGAAGGTCTTGAGTTCTCCTGGCACTTAATTAATCTCGTTTTGACTCACCCCAACACCACTCCTCTTCCATTTGCCTGAGATACTCTTTTTCTCTTCTTGCTGCTTCTCCATGCCAAATATACCCTCCTTCCCACCCAGCCCACTAGCAGAGAGCCAAGCCCTGTGGTAGCTTGCCCGTCTGAAAATGCGATTAACTTGGGTGTTTCCAAGGAGCCAAAAACTTATGGGATTGTATGTGTGAACAATTCCACATATCCCCAGCCCCATGGTGAAAATACTGATAATGCCAAGGAATTCATGCAGTGGAGAGAGACAGAGGATGGGGGAGGGGAGGCCAGAAGGGGATTGGTAAGGGAAGGGAGTAGGGGTGGATGGCAAGAAATGTGGTGGAGGTTTTACATTCCAGGGACTCTGTTGCACGTTCAGGACGGTCGTCCAGTGAGAACAGACTGGCCACAGAGGGAGGCGACATGGTAAATAATGTGAGTGGATTTTCAGAAATGACATTCCTGCTCATTACACTGCGCCTCGCCCACTGTGTGGCCTTGCCACGATCTGGTGCGTGCTTCTCTTCGACCAGCCAGCATCTAATGGCACACAACGTAGGCTCTCTTGACTCCAGTGGAATGAAACCCTTTGTTTCGAGGCCCGATTCGTGGGACTTGAGGTGTGGGGAAGGAAGGGAAAGTAAATGTTTTTGTCTGGGAAGTCCACATTGCCAGGAACACTGCAGAGTAAGATTGGAACAGACAGATCGGGAAAGCAACAACTCAACTAAGCAGCAGGTTTGCTATACTTTTCATTACCATGTAAATTATGCAATTACAGACAGAAAAAAGCAACTAGATCTTCAGTCACTCCCTCCCTCCCTCCCTCCCTCCCTCCCTCCTCTCTCTCTCTCTCTCTCTCTCTCTCTCTCTCTCTCTCTCTCTGTATCAAGATCAATGCGTTGATTTGAAATGACAAAATCATCGCCTTCCACCCTTTCAGCCCTTCTCCTAACTCTTCGACCCTTCCCTCTTCTCCCCCCCCCCCCCCACCACGACCCCTCATCCTCCCCTTCCCCCCAAAATGGAATTGGTTGTCAGAACGAAGTTCCTTCCTCTCCACGAAGTATCGGGCTTGTTGTTCAAGAGGCAGACAATTCAAAAAGTCATTCCCAGTTTTGAGACACTCTCACCTCCCGGAGGTCAAAAAACGAATCGACCTGTGCGCGACCTCTCTCGGGAGGATGGCGTAATTGTACGACGCACTACGAAGAATGGCGACTGCAGTGCCGAGGCTGGTGACATCTTGAAGCTCCGTCAATTAGCAGGGGATGGCAGAGGTCACGTGATCCGAGCCATGATGAGGTCAGGGGGATATGAAATCTGTTAGGGAGGGGGTCGGGGGGGGGGGGGGGGTGAGAACAAGGCAGTTGCAGATGTTTTTTTTTTTTTCCATCGTGTTTTCTCCGTTTCTTCCCTTTCTTTTCCTGCGGTGTAGAGAGGACAGATGGGGGGCAGACTGGAGGTAAAGGGAGACAAGCAGAGAAGGAGGCCTTGTTTTAATTAACGGCAGGGCTTATAAGGTTAGGGTTGGAAAAGAGTGTAGGGCGATGAAGGATTGAGTAGGAGGGAGGGAGGGGAACAGGCAGTCACAGCATTCATTTTCCACAGGAGTGTAATTACTGGTTCCCTATAACACAAAAATGATGAAAGCAGGCGGCACTCCCCTCCACTCTCCCCTCTCCTGCCTGTTCTTCCACGTCATCCTTGATATGCATATTTGTACAAATGCGTGAGCGTGCGCACACGCGTACACCTCACACACGCATACACACACGCGCATGCATGCACGCATGTATGCATGCTCGCACGCACGCAAGCACACACCCACATAACACACACACGCAAGCGCGCGCACGCGCGCACACACACACACACACACACACACACACACACAACACACATACATACACACACACACACACACACACACACACACACACACATACACACACACACACACACACTACACACATACACACACACACACACACACACATACACACACACACACACACACACACACCGCGCGCGCGCGCGCGCGCGCGCGGCAGCCTTCCAATCGGTACCATCGTGGAACTCGTAGACGGGAATAATAAGGGGACATGGAGGTGAGAGGAGGGGGAATGAAGTAGGGGTGAAAGGATGGGGGGTGTACTGCAGTTATTGTCCATCAGAACAATTTTGCCCCCCCCCCCCCCCCCCCCCCCGCCCTTCCCTACCCTCTTCTTTCGAGCAATCGGACTTCCCAGCTGTGTCTTAGAGTCACTCTCCATACTTTTAAATCATCCTCCAACACACACAAAATGAATCACCCCTCCCCCTCCTCCCATCGTCACCACATCTCTATTTCCCGCCTTCTCAAAAGCGCGCTGAGATCCCCTCTTCCATTGTTGTGATTTATCTCTATTTCCCGCCTTCTCAAAAGCGCGCTGAGATCCCCTCTTCCATTGTTGTGATTTATCTCTATTTCCCGCCTTCTCAAAAGCGCGCTGAGATCCCCTCTTCCATTGTTGTGATTTATCTCTATTTCCCGCCTTCTCAAAAGCGCGCTGAGATCCCCTCTTCCATTGTTGTGATTTATCTCTATTTCCCGCCTTCTCAAAAGCGCGCTGAGATCCCCTCTTCCATTGTTGTGATTTATCTCTATTTCCCGCCTTCTCAAAAGCGCGCTGAGATCCCCTCTTCCATTGTTGTGATTTATCTCTATTTCCCGCCTTCTCAAAAGCGCGCTGAGATCCCCTCTTCCATTGTTGTGATTTATCTCTATTTCCCGCCTTCTCAAAAGCGCGCTGAGATCCCCTCTTCCATTGTTGTGATTTATCTTTATTTCCCGCCCTCTCAAAAGCGCGCTGAGATCCCCTTTTCCATTGTTGTGATTTATCTCTATTTCCCGCCTTCTCAAAAGCGCGCTGAGATCCCCTCTTCCATTGTTGTGATTTATCTCTATTTCCCGCCTTCTCAAAAGCGCGCTGAGATCCCCTCTTCCATTGTTGTGATTTATCTCTATTTCCCGCCCTCTCAAAAGCGCGCTGAGATCCCCTCTTCCATTGTTGTGATTTATCTCTATTTCCCGCCTTCTCAAAAGCGCGCTGAGATCCCCTCTTCCATTGTTGTGATTTATCTCTATTTCCCGCCTTCTCAAAAGCGCGCTGAGATCCCCTATTCCGTTGTTGTGATTTTTAGGTTTCTTCATTATTTTGTTTATATGGTTTAAATAACGAAGGTGTTTGTTTTGTTTTATCAAAAACGACCACTGAATTACATTCACATTAGAATAATAATTTATCACAGAGGAAACGGAGAATGAAATAAACTGATATAGCTGGTTCTGGGTTTTTTTCCTTCGTGAAGCGTGGTTTTAAGCCATGGAACCCGTTTTGAACAGTTGTTTAATTGATGGAGTGTTTTTTTTTTCAAGCAAAACGTTTTCGAGCTGGATTAAATGCACATTTAGAATAATGGTTCAACAAGAACAAAAAAAAACACCAAACAAGCAATCGTTCTTCTCTTCTCCCTTACAATCCACCCACAAAATAGATCAGAGTGACGCTATATATTTGTTCTGCTGTTTCCATTGCTTGAAGGCAACATGCAATGCTTGTTTGTGATTCAACAAAAGTGCGTTTTAGTACAATGGCGGTCTATCTATCAGATGGTGAGAACGGGTCAGAAATCAGAAAACGCTGGAACCTGCATAGTGAACTGGTCTACTTCTTTTTTTTCTCAGAACTGCCAGGAAGTGAATCAGGTCTGAATGCAGCTGACAGAGTTTATTGTCAGATCCTCCGGCAGAGCCATGGCCACAGTTTATTGTCAGATCCTCCGGCAGAGCCATGGCCACAGTTTATTGTCAGATCCTCCGGCAGAGCCATGGCCACAGTTTATTGTCAGATCCTCCGGCAGAGCCATGGCCACAGTTTATTGTCAGATCCTCCGGCAGAGCAATGGCCACAGTTGTTTGCATACCTACCTGCACGCAAAGGGCCCTGCGATCAATTGATTCCGGAATTTCTGTGGAGAGCTTGTGTTCGAACCTCTCGTCGGTCGGCTGTTTTTTCACCTTGGCTTGAAAACCCTCTCTGTCCACCCAGCGATAAATGGGGAGCATGATTCAGTTCAGGGAGGGTGGAGGTGGCGGAAAAAGTGTATTGGGCTTTGTTTTTCTCAGTGCTGTGCCATAGACTGGTGAGTCTGTTCTCCGCCGTGGCAGCTGTCAGGCTGTAGGTCTACAGCTTCGAACCCATACACACAGCAAAATCACAAACCTCCATCACGTAACCCAACAACCGCCACCACCACCACCTCCTCTTCCTCCTCTACCAGCATGACCACCACGACCCGCGACCACGACTGCCACCACTGACCAACAGGGACACCCGAAAACGATGAGATGAAAACGGTGTTGGCCACGTACTATTTGACCAGAAATAAAACAACAAGAAACGGCCGTGGCAAGATCAAACACTCGGCATATTGAGATTACGTCTTGGAGGAAGAACATGAATAAAATGACTGAGAGAGAGCATGAGAGAATGAGGATAATAACTTCACACATGCTCGTTCTAATGCATTTCGGGGTTGAATTCCCCCCCCCCCCCCCCCCCCGTCCAACGTTCTCACTCCCTTCAGCAATACCCAGTCTGAGTGGAATATTCTTTAATGCTGTGTGTCCCAAATTTCGCTTTTCGCGCCCCCTTCATCATGGCTTTTAATGTTCTTTTTCTGACAAGGAAACGCATTTCCCTGATTTACTTGCCGTGGGGGGGGGGGGGGGAGCTGGAAAAAATCTGCACCCCCGGCATGTGCTTGTAATTAGTGTCAAAGAGTTCAACTCCCATTTGTGTCGGGTTCGCTAATTGCACTTTGCAACAACTGAAGAGGTCAGAGATTTAAAGGAAAACTTTGATGAAAACGCGTCATTTAAAAAACAGCATAAAGAAATGAAACGGAAGTGAAATTAAGCCGAATGAATCAATTTCTTTTAAGCCATATTTCGAAAATGCATGTGAAGATCCACAGTAGTCTGATGGGGAGAGAAAGAGAGAGAGAGAGAGAGAGAGAGGGGGGGGGAGGGGCACTATCTAGAAGGATAATACTTTAGTTAATAAGGGGACGTGCTTTTTTTATTTTCAGTCTTCACCCAGAGTAGGATCTACCATGTAAATAAGATAGTTTATACATACAGGATAAAGTTAAACTAAACAAATGAGAGAGAGAGAGAGAGAGAGAGAGAGAGAGAGAGTGTGTGTGTGTGTGTGTGTGTGTGTGTGTTCATAGCAGCCATTTGTAAACTATTAGAGTAAGTGGGGGGGGGGGGGGAACCCTGTTTTGTCAGAAACCCATGGAATTCAAACATTTATTTCAGTTCATGGTTATGTGTGAAGAAGCACCTTTGATTAAAATTAAATACTTCTCTCTCTCTCTCTCTCTCTCTCTCTCTCTCTCTCTCTCTCTCTCTCTCTCTCTCTCACTCTCACCACACACACACACACACACACACACACACACACACACAAATAATATGTCATCCAGCTGCGAAAATTGTTTTTCTACTTTTTTCCTTGTCATGCTGAATAACTAATGTCTCTCACTTCACCATATTAACTACTGGCACACGGAGAGGACGGCCGAGGCTGAAGAAGATAAATATAAATGAAACTTCGGAATTGTACTAATACAAGGTCTTCTGCCACATCATTGTTTAGTGTTTATGTACCGAGTGTTTACCTGAGAAATGCATCTATGTACCGAGTGTTTACCTAGGAAAATACATCTAACCGTCCATCCAAACCAACAAATAAACGTGCTGTATTTTCCTTATCAGAAAATAAATCATCTGAAAGTGGAGAAACTTGATTTCACCAATCTCTAGCAGAAGACGACTTGGATTATAATTTAGGATGGATGGCGAGGCGGCGACTGACGAATCTCGAAAAACGAGACGGATGGCACCCACCTCCCCCCTCATGCCCCTCCCTATCGCCTCACCCCATCTCCGGGAAAAAAATACAGAGGTGGAAGAAAACAAACTGCATGCCATCAACTTCCTGACACGGACCAAAACACAGGACACACACAGGTGCTGGGCAGGAAGAAATCTGGGAGGATGTGGGGATGGAGGGTGGGGAATAAATGTGGGAGGGTGTGGGGATGGAGGGTGGGGAATAAATCTGGGAGGGTGTGGGGATGGAGGGTGGGGACGATAACAACCCAGACGTTGGCGCTGTAAAGACGATGAGATGAGAAGATACTGGATAGGAGGGGGACGAGGATTTGGAGCACTGGGGGCTAGGGGGTGGTGGTAGCATCAATAAAGAAAGTCGAAAATGATAGAAGCACAGTGTTAGGGTGTTGGGAGTTGTGATTTGAAATGTCCATAATAAATTGATCTGCTAATTCCCTACATCTTATGCATCTTGACTCTCTTTGGAGCGCCTGATTCTGTCCTGCCCCTCTCCTCCCCCCCCCCCCCCCCCCCCCATCCCCCTCTCTTCCTCCTCTTTGGCGGAGTCACCATGCCCTCTCTGAGCTACTTCACCTGCAGAGTTAGGCCCCTTCCATCTGGAACGTTCCAAGGCAATGAGAGCATGGCCAAGGAAGGGGAACAAACGCCTCTCTCTTCGGGCTTTTCTTTTGTTTCACGGTAATTCGCGCCATGATCAACCGCTGCATGTCAGCCTTTCTTAAGACAGGGCATCGTTTCGGCATACATTGTCATGGCCCCATGGGGAGGACGTTGTGAGGGGTGAGTCAAAACTGACGTCACAATATGCCCAAGGCGATGCCGGGTTCTGGACAGGTCACAAAGCAAACATGTTCTGTGGGAAGGTCTTGAGCTCTCCTGGCACTTGTTAATCTCGTTTGACTCACCCCAACACCACTCCTCTTCTGCCTATTTGCCTCAGATATTTTTTTTTCTTTCTTGTCCTCCGTCCATGCCAAACATATCGGTCTTTGTGGTAGTTTGTCCTTCAGAGAAATGCGACTGACTTGGGCGTTTCCAAGGAGCCAAAACTTACGGAATTATTATGTACATTTCTGCATTATCACCAGCCATGTCAAGAATGGTCAGATACTGGTCATTCGTGGAATGAAGAGAGACGGGGAGAGGATGGAGGAGCAGAGGCCGGAAGAGGGTTGAAAAGGGTAGGGAATCAGGTGGGTGGCGGGTATTGGGGTGGTGCTTTCCATTCCCAGGACAATGTCACACATTTAGGACGGTCGTCTTGCGAGGACGGACACGCCACAAAGGGAGTCGACATGGCAAATATTGTTAGTGAATGTTGAGGAACGACATTCCCACATGGCAAACATTGTTAGTGAATTGTGAGGAACAACATTCCCACATGACAAATATTGTTAGTGAATTGTGAGGAACGACATTCCCACATGACAAATATTGTTGGTGAATGTTGAGGAACAACATTCCCACATGGCAAATATTGTTAGTGAATTGTGAGGAACAACATTCCCACATGACAAATATTGTTAGTGAATGTTGAGGAACAACATTCCCACATGACAAATATTGTTAGTGAATGTTGAACAACATTCCCACATGGCAAATATTGTTAGTGAATTGTGAGGAACAACATTCCCACATGGCAAACATTGTTAGTGGATTGTGAGGAACAACATTCCCACATGACAAATATTGTTAGTGAATGTTGAGGAACGACATTCCCTCCCATTACACCGTGCCACGCCCACTTTTCGTCCCCGCCACGAGCTGGCGCGTGCTTGTCTTTGACCAGCCAGCACTGGGTGACACAGAGCGTGGGCTCCGTTGACTCCGGTTGAATTAAACCTTTCTCCAGAGGCCCACTTCGTGGGTGTGGAGGGGATAGCAAACGTTCTTGTCTTGGGACTCAACATTACCTGGAGGAATCTTGAAGTAAAATTGGGGCACAATTACATCTTTCCTTCCCATCACCAACTTCTGTCGATCACCTCCCATAACATGCAACTCATTTTTCATTAGCGCTGACTGGCTACGTGAAGTTTTATTAGCACAAGTAGCTATGAAGAAGTTCATGAGGAAGAGGGAGAATAAACCTTTAAGAGGCTGAGAGCATCTGTCAAAAAGTTTTGAAGTCTCGGCCGGTGACATCCTCAGCCAATACCTCCTCTCTTTGACAGAGAAACTGCAGGATATGCAGATGACGTTTGTTCTGCAACTAAATTAGGCCATCTCTCAACATCCCCTGTGGAGACACCTCGAGACTGACCAAAACCAGAAAACAAGTCGTTGGTGCTGTCGTTGAATTACTGATATCATCCAACCACCATGCACTAAAGGCCTAAGACGGAGAGCAGGTAGAACCAGCACCCATGAAGGTGTACGTGGAATTTGAGTCGACGTGGGCGAGAGCACCTGCAATTTGTGTGTCTGTGTGTGTGTGTGTGTGTGTGTGTGTGTGTGTGTGTGTGTGTGTGTGTGTGTGTGTTGTTGTTGTTGTTGTTGTTGTTGTTGTTGTTGTTTTTGACTAGGGAGAGAAGGCAAAATTATGCCGGTTGGAGCCCAGAATAAGAATTTTAATGGAAACCCCCTCGAGAAGAGTGCCATGCTGTTATCTTGTATTGATTGATCCATGATCAGTCAAACTGCCTATGACAGGGATATCGACGGCAGACAATCAGTCGTCATTCTGAGATTTCATGTTTAAGAGCTGTGATCGACCTGACAGTGAGAACAGATTCCCAGCTAGTCCAGGCTTGCGTCACAAGCCAATGTAATCCACGTGGAAGCCATTATTTAAGGAAGCGAGGAGAAGGTGGAAGATAGGGGGCAGGTGTCCCACTAGCTACGTGTCCTTCACGAAGGGAAAAACAATGTTAACACTGCAGTGCGTGAAGTTGAACTTCTCCACCACCAAGAAGTTATCCCCCGGGCACGTTTCGTATGTTGAGATGAAGAGCAGAATTCGTCTTGACCCCCAGGTTTAGAGCGGGCGTGCTGGTGTTTGGGCCATGCCTATAAGTGCCAGACCGTTGTTGTGGTCTAAGGTAGGAAACTAGCTGGGGTTTTGTCTGTTTGCTTGTTATTTTGTTAATCAAAAAAGAATACTTCACGAAACAGTTGAATGCAAACCCACCACCTACATTTGTCCGTGCATTAGTTGTGCATGTAATTTCTCTGCGCAAATTGGGAACAAATCAGTTTTGTTTGGTTTTATTGTCATTAGAATTTGTTGTCGAGTGGCAAAAATATTCTGTGGATGTGATCAACGTGAGGAAGTAATTTTTGAGGGCATTTCAAATGATATGAGCACTCTCTCTCTCTCTCTCTCTCTCTCTCTCTCTCTCAAAAATTACGCGAAAATGTCACGGGCGCGCCGGCAGTCTGAAGAATCGTTGTCTCCCCCCTCCCCACCCACCACCATCTCTCCATCTCTCTCTCTCTCTCTCTCTCTCTCTCTCTCTCTCTCTGTGTGTGTGTGTGTGTGTGTGTGTGTGTGTGTGTGTGTGTGTGTGAGACTTTATTCCTCTTTCTTTCCCCCACTGTCTCTTGGTTACTTGGTTACACACTCATTTTCTGTCTCTGTTGGTCTTGGACTCTCTCTCTCTCTCTCTCTCTCTCTCTCTCTCTCTCTCTCTCTGCTGGTTGACCTCAAAAGTTTTCGCCAAGGAAGCACAACCAACCAAGCAAACAAGCAAAGAAACAAGCAAACGACAAGTGTGCTGTGTGTACATTTAGGAAGGAAAAATAACGTCATTGGCGACACCAGTCTAAAGTAGAAAATGAAGCCACTCGGGTCATGACCGATCGGTGTGACGTCACCGTTCGCCGTCGGAAGACGCCCTTCGATTACAGATTGGGACGGACTGCGAGATGCCGACTGACAAACCTCTAAACACGTGACAGACGACAACCTTAAACCCCACCCCCCACCCCCACCGCTCCCTCGCCCTCCCTCCACAAAAATCAGATGGGAAATTAACAAAGTGTGTGTTTATCGACTCCCTGAAACAGACTAAAACCACAAAACCCGAACAAAGACCTCGGCAACTAGGAGGGTGGGGGAGAGGGAGGAGGATATAACAAGCGAGGTGTTGGCTGGGAAAGATGAGCTTAGAAGAGACTGGACAGGAGGGAGCGGAAATTGGAGGCAGGAAGGTGGAGGGGGAGACAGGATAAGGAAAATCGAACAATGACGGCAGCGCAGATGCCAGGATATCGGGGCTGCAGTTATAAACCTGTGTGATTACTTTCTCCGCTGCTTCCTCACGTATTTAAAAAAAAAACTGTTGACTGCTTGCTCCCATCCTTTATCTTCCATATCACCCACCCTCCGCCCTGCCATCCCCGACCGCGCTCCCTCTTTGGAGTCACCACCATTCCCTCCCTGAGCTTTTCTACCTCCAGAGTTCGTTCCCTTACATCCGGGACATTCCATGGTAATGCCATCGAGGCTCAGGTCAGAAAATGATTTTTACCTCTTTCTCTCTAGGCTTTTTTTCCCCTTTAGTAAGACAGGCGATCATTTCTGCATATATTGCCATGGTCCCAAGTGGGGGCCATTGCGAAGGTTGAGTCAAGACTGACGTCCAGATATGCCCAAGGTGCTGTTGGGTTCTGGGCAGGGCACAAAGCAAGCACGCTCGGTGGGAAGAACTTTGAGATTTCCGGCTTTTAATTGATCTTGCCTTGACCCACACTTCCACTCTATTCCTCTTCCTCCTTTTCGTTTGAGATGACTGGGTTTTTTTTTTTCCTTCTTTGATGTGTGTGTTGATCTCTGTCAATGCCAAATGTTTGCCTGGGTGCCTCTAAAGATCCAGACCCTGCAGCAGTGTGTCATCTTGAAGACACGAATGACCTGGACGTTTCCCAAGGGGCAAGACTTACGTGATTATACATGCGCACAATTCTGTGTTGTCCCCAGCCATGGCGAGAATGTTGATGGTGCGGGTAGTGTTCTGTATTTCATGGAGAGAGGAGAGAGACAAACACAGAGACAGAGTGCGAATGAAGGGCTGAAGGCAAAAGGGCTTTGGGAAGGGGAGGGAATGGGGGGTAGTGTGTTGGAGGGCGCAGTTCCCCCTGACAGACAGTGAGGACGGTTACCTGGCGAGGACAGATAAGGGAAGCGACCCGGCAAAATTCGTTAGACACTGATGATGGCTGTTCGAGAACATTTCCGCCCATCAAAGCATGCCTTGCCCTGTCTTTGGCCGCACCGCGGTCCGGCAAGTGCTTGTTTGCCCTGTCGTCGGCTGCACGGCAGTCCGGCAAGTGCTTGTATGCGACCGCTCGACAATGCGCTGCACACAGTGAGACTTCATTGACTGCATTTGAAATAAAGCCTTTATCCACAAACCCACTTCAGAAGGGGTCGGGGTGGAGGTGGGGGAGGGGGTGAAGAGCAAATGCTTTTGGGGCATCCTTTATCAGGAGGATTTCAGAAGAAAATCCAGAAAAAAAATCATGTCGTTCTCTGCCCCCTCCCCCTCTCCTCCTCCCTTCCCCCGCTTCTGTCGATTATCTTCCTCATCCGTTGTTCATCTTTTATCAGCACTAACTCTTGCATGAAACTTACATGTTTGCGCAACCATCTATTGAGAATATCTGCATTCCTTTCCCGAGGAAGAAAGAAGAAATATTTTGAGGAAGAGCACGTTTCTGGTAGGAAGTTTTCAAATCTTGACTGAGGGCATCCCCACCCGGATCTCCTCCACCCCTTTGCCATGGTAATTGTAGGGTGAGCCTCGATGACGTTCACTCCAGAGCCACGTGTAGTCAGCTCCCAGATATTGTGTGGAGACACTAAGGAACTGTCTGGAATCAGGAGGCACGTTCTCATTGTTGTCGTAAAAACGCTGATACCAGTCCAACCACCGTCGGCTAAAGACCCAAGAGGACATGACTGGGAGGGCTGGTACCCAGACGAGAGACAGGTGGGGGAGAGGGTTGGACTGGAGTTAAAACATTCGTCACGTTAACCGTCATCAAGAACCGGCGTAGGTTCCGTTGGTTCCAGCACCTGCGAGCCACGTAGTATCTATGTGTGCGTGTTGTTGGTTTGTTTCGGTCTGTTTGTATTGGTTTATTTGACTGGTGTGTCTGTGAGAGAGAGAGAGAGAGAGAGAGAGAGAGAGAGAGAGAGAGAGGAGAGAGAGAGAGAGAGAGAGAGAGAAATTATGGCCATGGAAATTAAGGATAAATGGGAATCCTTAGTGAGAGAGAAAAAAAACAGCCATGTGGTGTGCTCTTTGAAATAATGAGAAATGTTTTATCACGATGCCTAGACAGTGGACATTTGATCACAGAAAATAAGGCACTCGTTCTGTGGGTTCACTCGGACGGAGTTTCAACCGACCTGAGTGAGTGAAAATAAGTTCCCAAAGCATCCAAGCTTGCGTCACAAGGCACTGTAATCTACCCTGAAGCCATCGTTAATGGTGGAGTGGAGTTTTGGGGTTTAAGGAGTCCCTTATTGAGGTATTCCAGTGCCTCAGGCCTCCCCAAGAAGGTGACAGCAATGTTGACATCGTGGAACGGTAAGGTGAACTGCACTCCGCTCCACCACCAAGCAATTATCCCCCAGGCACACTTTGCATGTTGGGAGGAAGGGCAGAATTCGTCTTTATCCCAAGCTTAGAATGGACGTGGCGGTGCCTGTGCCGTGCGTGTGTGTTAAGATAGTAAGCTCTGTGTTTTTTTTTTTCTGTCAATAAAACAGATTTCACAAAACACCTTGATGCCGACCACCCTATTTCTTTGTGTGTCCGTCTGTGCGCCGTTTGTTTATGTGTCCGTCTGTGCGCCGTTTGTTTATGTGCTCTCTGTATGCAGATAAAGGAAGAAGAGGATTTATTGTTTGTTTGTGTTTTATCACGATTTCCAATCTGATAGTCAGAAAGAAAAAAAATCTGAAAGGAGTGAACAACATGAGTGAATCAGTGAAAAGTATTTTTAACAATCTGAACTCTCTCTCTTTCTCTCTGTCTCTCTCTGTCTCTCTCTGTCTCTCTCTCTCTCTCACTCTTTCTTTCTCTCTCTCTCTCTCTCTCTCTCTCTCTCTCTCTCTCTCACACACACACACACACACACACACACACACACACACACACACACACACACACACACACACACACACACATAGAACTACCGTAGCGTATGTGTGGATTTGACCGATACTAAGTATTGTTCACTAATTCAGTTATTGCGTTTTTAGGTATGGTACGATAAATTTTGTCTGTATACTAAATTCAGTATTGCATCTATTATGGTATAGGATGACAAGCTGACTACGCTTTACACAGCGGAAATTGTGTAAATGTATTATGCAGAGACTGTCGGGTTGTTTCTGCTCTGTTGAAATGTCTTTGGTGTATGTTAAATGAGACCTGTCGCTGGCACCACTTATTTTGCAAGCCAGTATGTCTGTAGTACTTATAGTCATTGTGTTTCTGATCATCCTGACTCCCTACTCCATCTTCTGCCCCCCCCCCCTCTTCCCCCCGCCCCCCCCCCCCCCTTTTTTTTTTCCATGTTTTACATTACCCCACGGTTGATGTAGAGTAAACTCTTGGACCTCTCTCTCTCTCTCTCTCTCTCTCTTTCTTTCTTTCTTTCTTTCTTCTGTGTACGTGTGTATGTGTGTGCCTGTGCCCCCCCCTCTCTCTCTCTCTCTCTCTCTCTCCTCTCTCTCTCTTTATTTCTTTCTTTCGCCCCCCCCCTTCCCCCTTTAACTCAATAAACGTTGCATTTGACGTCGACACAAGAACAAAGCAGCGCAGCGTGGACTCAGCTTTCTCCCATCCTCTTTCTTTCCTGAACACAGGAGGAGGGATTGTAGTTTGTCGCTGAAGACCTGGAGGACATACTGAAGTGTTTACACGACCCAAAGACAATTACAGGTGATTGGCAGGGATGCCAGAGAACACCGTACATGCAGAATCCATACATGCATAATACAGGCATCCTGACGTCATCACCCTCCCACTGCATCCCTTCCCCTCTGTCCCCCAGTCCCTCTCCACTTACCTCGCTATCCTTCCCTCTTCTCCCCTTACCTCGCTATCCTTCCCTCTTCTCCCCTTACCTCGCTATCCTTCCCTCTCCCCTTACCTCGCTATCCTTCCCTCTCCCCTTACCTCGCTATCCTTCCCTCTTCTCCCCTTACCTCGCTATCCTTCCCTCTCCCCTTACCTCGCTATCCTTCCCTCTTCTCCCCTTACCTCGCTATCCTTCCCTCTTCCCCCTTACCTCGCTATCCTTCCCCCCCTTCCTCCCCCCTTCCCCTACTCGCTATCCTTCCCCTCTCTCCCCCTTACCTCGCTATCCTTCCCTCTTCCCCCTTACCTCGCTATCCTTCCCTCTTTCCCCTTACCTCGCTATCCTTCCCCTCTTCTCCCCTTACCTCGCTATCCTTCCCTCTCCCCTTACCTCGCTATCCTTCCCTCTTCTCCCTTACCTCGCTATCCTTCCCTCTCTCCCCTTACCTCGCTATCCTTCCCCTCTCCCCCTTACCTCGCTATCCTTCCCTCTTCTCCCCTTACCTCGCTATCTCCTTCCCCTACCCTCTCCTCTCCCCTTACCTCGCTATCCTTCCCTCTCTCCCCTTACCTCGCTATCCTTCCCCCTCTTCCCCCCTTACCTCGCTATCCTTCCCTCTCCCCTTACCTCGCTATTCTTCCCCTTCTCGCATCCTTCTCTCCCCTTACCTCGCTATCCTTCCTCTCCCCTTACCTCGCTACCTTCCCTCTCCCCTACTCGCTATCCTTCCCTCTCCCCCTTACCTCGCTATCCTTCCCTCTTCTCCCCTTACCTCGCTATCCTTCCCTCTTCTCCCCTTACCTCGCTATCCTTCCCTTTCTCCCCTTACCTCGCTATCCTTCCCTTCTCCTTCCTCCTTCTACCTCCCTATCCTTCCTTCCCTCTCCCCTTACCTCGCTATCCTTCTCCCTTACTCCCCTTCCTCTCTCCCCCTTACCTCGCTATCCTTCCCTCTCCCCTTACCTCGCTATCCTTCCTCCCTTCTCCTACTCCCCCTTACCTCGCTATCCTTCCCTCTCTCCCTTACCTCGCTATCCTTCCCTCTCTCCCCTTACCTCGCTATCCTTCCTCTCCCCCTTACCTCGCTATCCTTCCCTCTACTCCACTTCCCCTTCCCTTACCTCGCTACCTTCCCTCTCCCCCTTACCTCGCTATCCTTCCTCTCCCTTACCTCGCTATCCTTCCCTCTCCCCTTACCTCGCTATCCTTCCTTCTCTCCCCTTACCTCGCTATCCTTCTCCCTCTCCCCTTACCTCGCTATCCTTCCCTCTCCCCTTACCTCGCTATCCTTCCCTCTCCCCTTACCTCGCTATCCTTCCCTCTCCTATCGCTATCTTCCCTCTCCCCCCTCGCTATCCTTCCTCTCCCCTTACCTCGCTTCCTTCCTCCCCTACCTCGCATCCTTCCTCTCCCTTACTCACTATCCTTCCCTCTCCCCTTACTCCTTCCTCCCTCTCCCTACTCCTATCCTTCCTCTTCTCCACCTCCTCTTCCCTCTTCTCCCCTTACTCGCATCTTCCCCTCCCCTTACTCCATCCTTCCCCTCCCCCTTACTCGCTATCCTTCCCTCTCCTTATCCTACCTCCCTCTCCCTTACCGCATCCTCCCCTTTTCCCTACCTCGCTATCCTCCTCTCCCCTTACTCCTATCCTCCCTCTCCCCTTACTCGCTATCCTTCCCTCTCCCCCACCTCGCTATCTTCCCTCTTCTCCCTACTCGCTATCCTCCCTCTCCCCTTACCTCACTCCTCTCTCCCTTACCGCTATCCCTCTCCCTTACTCGCATCCTCCCTCTTCTCCCCTTACCTCGCTATCCTCCTCTCCTTACCTCGCTATCCTTCCTCTTCTCCCCTACCTCGCTATCCTTCCCTCTTCTCCCCTTACCCGCTATCCTTCCCTCTTCTCCCTCCTCGCTATCCTTCCCTCTTCCCTTACCTCGCACCTCCCCTCCCCTTACCTCGCTATCCTTCCCTCTTCTCCCCTTACCTCGCTATCCTTCCCTTCTCCCCTTACCTCGCTATCCTTCCCTCTTCTCCCCTTACCTCGCTATCCTTCCCTCTCCCCTTACCTCGCTATCCTTCCCTCTTCTCCCCTTACCTCGCTATCCTTCCCTCTTCTCCCCTTACCTCGCTATCCTTCCCTCTCCCCTTACCTCGCTATCCTTCCCTCTCTACCCTTTACCTCGCTATCCTTCCCTCTCCCCTTACCTCGCTATCCTTCCCTCTTCTCCCCTTACCTCGCTATCCTTCCCCTCTCCCCTTACCTCGCTATTCCTTCCCTCTCTTCTCCCCTTACCTCGCTATCCTTCCCTCTCCCCTTACCTCGCTATCCTTCCCTCTTCTCCCTTACCTCGCTATCCTTCCCTCTTCTCCCTTACCTCGCTATCCTTCCCTCTCCCCTTACCTCGCTATCCTTCCCTCCCCTTACCTCGCTATCCTCCCTCTCCCTTACCTCGCTATCCTTCCCTCTTCTCCCCTTACCTCGCTATCCTTCCCTCTTCTCCCTTACCCTCGCTATCCTTCCCTCTTCTCCCCTTACCTCGCTATCCTTCCCCTCCTTCTCCCCTTACCTCGCTATCCTTCCCTCTCTCCCCTTACCTCGCTATCCTTCCCTCTCCCCTTACCTCGCTATCCTCTCTACTCGCTCTTCTCTCCCTTACCTCGCTATCCTTCCCTCTTCTCCCCTTACCTCGCTATCCTTCCCTCTCCCCTTACCTCGCTATCCTTCCCTCTCCCCTTACCTCGCTATCCTTCCTCATCTTCTTCCCCTTACCTCGCTATCTTCCCTTCCCTACCTCGCTATCTCCCTCTCCCCTTACCTCGCTATCCTTCCCTCTCCCCTTACCTCGCTATCCTTCCCTCTCCCCTTACCTCGCTATCCTTCCCTTCTCTCCCTTACCTCGCTATCCTTCCCTCTTCTCCCCTTCACCTCGCTATCCCTTCCCTTCCCTTCCTCCCCTTCTCCCACTCGCTATCCTTCCCCCTACTTCTCCCTTCCCTCCGCTATCCTTCCCTCTCCCCTTACCTCGCTATCCTTCCCTTCTCCCCTTACCTCGCTATCCTTCCCTCTTCTCCCCTTACCTCGCTATCCTTCCCTCTTCTCCCCTTACCTCGCTATCCTTCCCTCTTCTCCCCTTACCTCGCTATCCTTCCCTCTTCTCCCCTTACCTCGCTATCCTTCCCTCTTCTCCCCTTACCTCGCTATCCTTCCCTCTTCTCCCCTTACCTCGCTATCCTTCCCTCTTCTCCCCTTACCTCGCTATCCTTCCCTCTTCTCCCCTTACCTCGCTATCCTTCCCTCTTCTCCCCTTACCTCGCTATCCTTCCCTCTTCTCCCCTTACCTCCTATCCTTCCCTCTTCTCCCCTTACCTCGCTATCCTTCCCTCTTCCTTACTCTACTCCCTCCTTACCTCGCTATCCTTCCCTCTTCTCCCCTTACCTCGCTATCCTTCCCTCTTCCCCTTACCTCTGCTATCCTTCCCTCTCCCCTTACCTCGCTATCCTTCCCTCTTCTCCCCTTACCTCGCTATCCTTCCCTTCTCCCCTTACCTCCTATTCCTTTCCCTCTCCCCTTACCTCGCTATCCTTCCTCTTCCCCTTACCTCGCTATCCTTCCCCTCTTCTCCCCTTACCCCTTCGCTATCCTTCCCTCTTCTCCCTTACCTCGCTATCCTTCCTCTCTCCCCTACCTCGCTTCCTTCCTCTCTCCCCTTACCTCGCTATCCTTCCCTTCTCCCCTTACCTCGCTATCCTTCCCCCCTTCTCCCCTTACCTCGCTATCCTTCCCTCTTCTCCCCTTACCCTCGCTATCCTTCCCTCTTCTCCCCTTACCTCGCTATCCTTCCCTCTCCCTTCTCTATCCTCCTTACCTCGCTATCCTTCCCTCTTCCCTCCTCGCTATCCTTCCTCTCTCCCTTACCTCGCTATCCTTCCCCTCTCCCCTTACCTCGCTATCCTTCCCTCTTCTCCCCTTACCTCGCTATCCTTCCCTTCTCCCCTTACCTCGCTATCCTTCCCTCTTCTCCCCCTTACCTCGCTATCCTTCCCTCTTCTCCCCTTACCTCGCTATCCTTCCCTCTTCTCCCCTTACCTCGCTATCCTTCCCTCTCCCCTTACCTCGCTATCCTTCCCTCTCCCCTTACCTCGCTATCCTTCCCTCTTCTCCCTTACCTCGCTATCCTTCCCTCTTCTCCCCTTACCTCGCTATCCTTCCCTCTCTCCCCTTACCCACCTCCTATCCTTCCTCTCCCTCCTTACCTCGCTATCCTTCCCTCTCCCCTTACCTCGCTATCCTTCCCTCTTCTCCCCTTACCTCCCTATCTTTCCCTCTCCCCTTACCTCGCTATCCTTCCCTCTTCTCCCCTTACCTCGCTATCTTTCCCTCTCCCCTTACCTCGCTGTCCTTCCCTCTTCTTCCCTTACCTCGCTATCCTTCCCTCTTCTTCCCTTACCTCGCTATCCTTCCCTCTTCTTCCCTTACCTCGCTATCCTTCCCTCTTCTCCCCTTACCTCGCTATCCTTCCGTCTTACCCCATAGATCGAAGTTGCCAACCTTTTCCGAGGGAAACCTTGATGACGTCGACCGGAAATGTCAACGTCAACGTCACGCCTCAGCGACGTGTCTGAGACAACACGAGACCGGAAGCTTGCGAGTCGAGCGGAGCTGTCAGAATGCAAATGTCGGCCGTTCGCCAAGCGATCGGTGATGATTAGATTTATGTATACACGTCACACAGACAGCATACACTAAGCTGGACTTGGGGGGGGGGGAGGGATTGGTGGCAGAGGGGAAGTGCCTGGTCTCCCTTTGTTCTTTTTTGTATTTCTCTCTGCTGTCAACCGATTTTTCACCTTCAATGTAAATTTCAAATCAGTGAGAGAGGGGGGATGGAAGGGAGGGGGGAAGAGAGACGAGATTGAGGTACCGCATAAATGAGTGGAAGAACAGATGTAATCTGCCAAAAGAAGTCTGCTATTTCAGCACTAAGCTGAAAGCTACACAGTATTTGCAGCTGGAGTGATCTTTGTTCGTCAACTGTATACCACACTACAACAGTTGCCAAATGTCAAGCCCAATTCATGAACACAAGAATAGTTTGTTTTGCTTCTTTTACCCTTTCCGAAAGGATGTGTAGATCCTACAGTAACTTCAATGTTGGTAGCCATTCAAGAACAGAAGAAGCAGCTAGTTTTTGAGTAAAGAGGTGGAATATGGAAGGGTAGGTGGATGGATTTTGTCATCATCAATACTTTTAACTTGAATCTTCTTTGTGACATTATTCAGTGCTACAATGAAGAGAACAGACCGATCAGAGAAAGCATGAAAGTTCATGCAGAAAGATGGTTACGCTATATCAGGCATAATAAGATCTACATGCCTTTGTCCTTCCCTGTTTGTCCCACATACTCTCTGCCTTTTATTATCTGTATGTAGTGTTTAGTCGCACATGTGGGTTGTATAGGCGGCACTCGTCTGTTTGATGTTGCCTTAAGGTCATCCAGGATTTGTAAAATGTTACAATAAGATTGAAACGGACAAACGTTTCTTTTTCCAGAATATATGTTCTGAGACCCGGTAAAGTCACCTTTAGAGAGCAAAGTGTGCTCGTCGAAAATTTGTGAAAATGAAAAAAAGCCAACTTGTTATATATATATATATACACACATATGATATGACTTTGCAAAGATTAAAAAAGACACGGGGAGAAACAAAGGGGGGGGGGGGGGTGTTGAAGAATTACAATGGGAACGAAAAGTCAGGGAAGTAAATTAGGAATATACAAATCCTTCGCTAGCAGCATACAGGACCATTGTAACCCATCTGTTAGACAGAACCATTCATGTCGCCTGTTCCAAGGCCTTGGACCATTGTAATCCATCGTTGGACAGAACCATTCATGTCGCCTGTTCCAAGGCCTTGGACCATTGTAATCCATCTGTTAGACAGAACCATTCATGTCGCCTGTTCCAAGGCCTTGGACCATTGTAATCCATCTGTTAGACAGAACCATTCATGTCGCCTGTTCCAAGGCCTTGGACCATTGTAATCCATCTGTTAGACAGAACCATTCATGTCGCCTGTTCCAAGGCCTTGGACCATTGTAATCCATCTGTTAGACAGAACCATTCATGTCGCCTGTTCCAAGGCCTTGGACCATTGTAATCCATCTGTTAGACAGAACCATTCATGTCGCCTGTTCCAAGGCCTTGGACCATTGTAATCCATCTGTTAGACAGAACCATTCATGTCGCCTGTTCCAAGGCCTTTCGTCCACTGACCCGGACTCGTTAGGGAGACACGGGATTGTGTCTGTCCTGCCTTGGCATCAAATGGAGATATACCAGTCTATAAATCTGTGGTATTCTCGCCACCAAGGGTTCACAAACAGAATCCAGTAGCACCCCGAAGCAGACAGGAAAGGGTAGAAAACTAAAACGAAAAGAAAGTGCAGTACGGAAATAAGTTGCTAAAAAAACTAAAATTATATGTAAGCAGTGGTAAATGTAGGAAAATGTCTAAGCCTATGCTTGAGGATCCATTTAAAGAAGCAAGGGAGGTCAAAAGGTGTCAACAGTCAGAGTGGTCAGCTCTACTGTTTATCACCCCAAGCATGGTCGGTCTCGTAAGCGCTGACAGCAGCTAAGAATAGTGCAGAACAGCCTTTGCTTGAATCTCTTAAGAGATGCAATCTCCCACTCATTGACCAAACAACAGTATGTTGAACAATGTAGTAGTGGAGGAAAACAAGTGCAGGCTAACAATTCCTCCGTCACGATAGTGATGACTTGGCAAAGATTCATAAAGAAACGGGGGGGGGGGGGGGGGAAAGTAAAGAGAAAAAAAGGGTGGGGGAGGATGGAACGGGTGAAGAAAGAAAATGGGAGCGAAAAGTCAGGGAAATAGATGAAAAGTATGAAATCTTTCACAAGCAGCACGTGGGGACCAGGGACAGAACTATTCACATCGCCTGCTTTGATGCTTTTCGTCTGCTAATTCGGACTCATCAGGAGACACGGCTGGTTGTGTGTGTGTATGTGTGGGTGCGCGCGTGCTTGCTTGTCTGTGTGTGTGTGTATATATACACACAAACACAGAGAGATTTATACTGACGTCCAGAGAGTTCGCCAAAGGAGCGAACCTAGCCAGCCAGCCAAACTAACGAGCAAACAAATGTGCCGAGCGTTTTTTTTTTTTTTCTTGAAATCGAATAAAAATCAGTTTTATCAGTTAGTAATTTGAACTGGAAATGAGAAAACTCCTGTCCATAGCTGATGGATGTGCTGTCAGAAGAAGACCTCCACTACAGACTGGGATAAATGGTGAGATGCAGACTGACAATGCTTTAAAAACATGGCAGACTGCTCCCCCCCCCCCCCACTCACTCCCCCTCCCCCCCCCCCCCCCCCCCCCCTCTTCTTTCTCCCAAAAAACTACAGTCCAAATCACAAAACACGAACAGCTGAGCAAGGGCAAAGCAAAGAAGAGGGGGTAGAAGAGGGGGGGGGGGGATTAGAAGTATGAATGAAAGACTGAGATGAGAAGAGACTGGACGAGTGGGGGAGGGGGGGTCAGAGATTTGGAGACTGGGGAGGGTGAGGTAATATAATTGGTAAACAAGGTCGAGCGATGTGGTGAGCACAGATGCAAGATGTTGGTGTTGCTGTTAGAAACCTGTGTGATTATTACACTTTCTCCGCTGCTTCTGTTGACTGCCTATTCCCATCCTCCACCTACCCACACCCTCTTGTCCCTCCCCTTCCCCTCACCTGCTCCTCCCTCCCCTCTTCCTTTCCCCCGTCCTTCATTTCGCTGGAGTCACAATTCCCTCCATGAGCTTCAACCGTTCAGGAGTGAGTTCCCTTCCATACCAAGCATTCCAATGCAATGGCGGTCAGGCCAAGGAACTGGATTAAATAGCCCATTCTGGCTTTTTTTTTTAATTCACGCCATGATCGACCATTTCTGGCCAGCCTTTAGTAAGGCAGCTGATCGTTTCTGCATATACTGCCATGGCCCCGGAGAGGAGGGGGAGGGGGGAGGCGTGGAGGGAGGCCATTTCGAGTCAAGATTGACATCAAAATA
>CM065725.1:2430915-2435915 GCA_033310375.1 Conus canariensis | reverse complement strand
ACCCCTACCCTCTTCCCCAGCCCCACCCCTATCTTCCTGCCCAGGTACCAACCCCATCCCTCCGTTTCCATTACCCCCCTCCCCCCTCCCCCCCCCAACACACACACATCCCTAAACTCCTCTCATCTCGCAATACAGCTGCACTGGGCCAGATGGAAATTGGGCAAAAGGGGTGCGCGTGATACGATTAAGACAAATCGAAATAGATCCATTTTTATTTTAAGAAATGGGAAAGAAAACTTGTTAACCACATTCTTCTTTTTTTTTCTATTGCTATCGTAGTCAATCACCTCCAATCGTCCCTTTCTCCCCCCCCCCTCCTCCCCCCCTCCCCCCCCCCCCCCCCCCCCCGCACAGCAGTCCACATCCGCCCCCCGTCCTCTCCCTCCCCTCAATCCACCCCCTGCTTTCCCTCCTTCCTATCATCCCCCACCCATCTCTTCCGTCCCACAGCCTGTTGTGTGACACAGAAGAAAAAGCCACGGAAGGTCACGTGTCCGGGTGACTCTGGCGTGAGACAGTGTGAAGTCTGTGATTATTGCCAGACTCTTGTTCCTTCCCTCCCTGCCCTAGAAAACACTCATTCCCTTTTTCCTCTTCCCCATCCACCCTCACCCCCCACCCCCTTTCCCTACGCTTCTAAGGAATGTTTTCCTCAACCTCTCACCCATCATCCCCTTCTTCTCCCCTCAGCTTTCCTCGGCCCTGAACCTTCCCCTCCCCCCCCCCCTTTTTTTTTTTTTTTTTTTTTTTTGGGGGGGGGGTGTTGATCTATCCCTTTCTGTCTCCATGCAATCAATTTTCGTCTTTTTCTGCTTCTTCTTCTTCTGCTGCTGCTGCTGCTGCTGCTGCTGATGCTGCAGCAGCTACTCCTTCCTCTTCTTCTTCCTCTTCTCCAACTATCTACCTCTGTAGATAGATCGATAGATGGTGTAGTCATTTTTTTATCCATTTTTTACAACCCCTACCCTCTTCCTCAGCCCCACCCCTATCTTCCTACCCAGGCACCAACCCCTACCCCTCCCTTTCCCTTACCCCCCCCCCCCCCACACACACACACACTCACACACGCACACCCCTCTACTCCTGTCCTCATCTCATGCCCTAGGTCAGACAGAAATGGGGGAAAAGCTGTGTGCGTGATACGATTTAGACAAATCAAAGAAGATTTGTTTGTTGTTTTTAAAAAATGGGAAAGAAAACCTGTTACCCACATTCCTCTTCTTTGGCATCACCACTGAGGTCGATCACCTCCAGTCGTCCCTTTCTCCCCTCCCTCCCCCCCCCCCCAACACAGCAGTCCACATCCACCCTCCATCCTTCTCCCTCCGCTCAATCCACCCCCTGCTTTCCCTCCTTCCTATCATCCCCCACCCATCTCTTTTGTCCCACAGCCTGTTGTGTGACACAGAAGAAAAAGCCACGGAAGGTCACGTGTCCGAGTGACTGGCGTGAGATTCTGAAGTCTGTGATTGCTGCCAGACTCTTGTTCCTCCTTCCCATCCTGCACTAGAAGACACTAGTTCCCTTTCTTCCCTTCCTTATCCACCTTCACCCCCCCCCCCACCCCCTTTCTCAACGCTTCTTAGGAATGTTTTCCTCATCTCCCACCCCATCATCCCCTTCATCTCCCCTTGGCTTTCCTCAGCCCTGACCTTTTTTATTTTTTATCTATCCCTTTCTGTCTTCATGCAGTCAGTTTTCGTCTTCTCTTCTTCTTCGTCGTCTTCTTCTTCTGCTGATGCTGCTGCTCCTGCTGCTGCTTTTTCTTCCTCTTCTTCTTCCTCTTCTCCATCTATCTATCTCTGTGGATATATAGAGAGATAGTGGTCATTTTTATCCATAGTTACCACCTCTACCCTCTTCCCCAGCCCACACCTGTCTTCCTACCCAGGCACCACCCACACCCCTCTCCCTTCCAGTTCCCCTACACCCTTCATCTCCTCCCCTCACCTCGATATACAGCTATACAGGGCCAAGAAATGGAGCAAAAGCGGTGTGCCTGATACGATTCAGACAAATCAAAAAAGATTTTTTTTCAAGAAATGGGAAGGAAAAACCTGTTACCAACATTCTTCTTTTTCTGCTGTCACCACTGTGATCGATCACCTCCGCTCGTCCCTTTCTCCCCGCCCCCTTCCTTTACCCCTTTCCTCCTCCCCCTCCCCCACCACAGCACATCACATCCGCCTTCCATCCTCCCTCTTCTTCAGTCCACGCCAGGCTTTCCTTCCTTCCTGTCGTTTCCACCCATCTCTGTCGTCCTGTTGTGTGACGCAGAAGAAAAAGCCCCGGATGGTCACGTGACCAAGTACTCTAGCGTGAGACAATATGAAGTCTGTGATAGCCTAGTTGCCAGGCTCTTATTGCTTCCCGCCCTACCCTGGAAGATACTCATTGCTTTTCTCCCCTTCCCCATCCACCTTCATGGTAACAACCCCCCCCCCCCCCCCTCTTTCCTAGTGCTTCTTAGGAATGTTTTCCTCACCCATCTTGCCCCATAATCTTCTTCTTCCCCCAGCCAACATCACCCCTGACCCTTTTTCCGCAGTCCTTCTCTTTCTGTCTTCTGTCTTTTATCTTCTTCTTCTTCTTTCTTCTTTCTTCTTTCTTCTTTTTCCCTTCTCCTCCTCCTTCTTCTCCTCTCTTCCTTATTTCATTTTCATTCTTTTCTTTCCAATGGAAATGCATAGAGAAAAAATTCCAATGGTCAACTTTGACAGTGAACACAAAACACCAAATAGAATCATAAAACACGCCACGTTTCTCGTCCATCTCAAATCATGACATTTGGAGAAAGCAATTTGTACAGACAAATGTCGGTATCACATTGTTCTAGTCATGTTCCAAGGTTGCGGACAACATGTACATGGAAAAGAAAGGAAATGTACAGTATGTAAACATGAAGGCCCTGTTAGCTTAATAGATGAAGACCATTTCTTTGATAGCTGGCATAATTCATCTGCATCAAGGACATATAGTTCTCCATTTCATACCTATAGCCCAGCTCCTCCAAATGCACATTTAGGTTAGGTTTTGTGTTGTTAATTCTACATTTATAAACGAGACATTTTCCCATCAGACTTATCGGATCCAACACCTCATCGGTTTTTGTTTTATCAGTGCCAAATAATGAGCTCCACTTTGAGACAGTCTTTCACAGTGTGAACACTTCACTTTCAGAAGTCTCTCAAGCTCTTACCAGAAACATTTAACATTTGATTTTCTTTTCTTTGTCTGTAACCCACTGCATGCAGCTTAAATATTTTCGAAAACTGACCTGAAATCCCAGCGTCTCTGACAGTGAATGCAGGCTTATGAAATTGCCATCGTCCTCAAATAAATGGTTCATTGAAAATATACTGTTCCATTAATTAAGTCCTATCTGATAACAATTTGTAAATACATTCCTAGAATTTCTGGTTTTGAGGGGTTCCATTCCATGTTATAGCGGTAATATTTTTTTTCGTGAAATCTTTTCTTTATACATAACCAAACCTTTAACACGTTTTCTCATAGTTTTAACGTAAGTGCAGAAACTTGCTCAGATACATTAAGGTTTGTAAACAGCTTTTCATATGACTCCCTATCTTCTTCTAAGTAAAGATAGCGTCATCTGCATATCGATTATTCTGAATTCAGCATTTCTATGTGTATGCCTTGGATATCGCAAATTTGCCTCGTTTGGGTCGCTGGTACTTCAACACACAAAAGGAACAGAGATGGAGATAAAGGGTCCCCTTTGAGGCAGCCTCTTCCAATAGAAAAGCTTGAAGACACTTTCCCGTTCACTGTTACGTAAGGATTCATCTTTTCACAAAAAGACTAAATCCGTTGTATTCCTTTTCCGAACCCGTATGTACCTAGAACTTTACTCATATCTGGCCAGTTAACTTGATCGAAAGCGTTCTCGAAATCTTCAGAAACTGATGACTCAGGTGAGCGATTCACCTTTAGATAATTAATTCAATTGCATATCACTCGTCGACCATCGCCTACGTTTCTACATGGAATGGAACCCGTTTGGTCCACGTTTATGGGTTTTGATTTTTTTTTTTTATTCTCTTCGCACTGCAGGCTGGGAAATGTTAAAGGTTACATTTCTTATGAGATTTGGTAAAACAGATTTTATTCTGTTTGCAACGCAGACTGCAGCCATTTTTAGAGTTACGTTTAGAAGTAAGAAAGGTCTCTAGTTCTTCAAATATTCTCGTGGCTTCTCTCCTTTCCGAAGACCAGTCGTTATTTCTTCTTTTTGTAGTTCAAACGTCTCTCCTTTGCTGTATCCTGCATTTAAAGAATGGACAGCAGAATCTTCTGATTGGTTTCAGAGGAATATAAAGAAAGTTACTGTCATGCTATCTGTTCCAAGACTTTTATCATTTTCCATATTTTGAGGACTTTGGTCACTCCTTCGAAAGTCTTTGAATCCTCCATATGTTCAAATTCTGACTGACTTAGATTTAGACGATTATCGACATTTTTTCAGTATTGTTTACTTCCTTTTACGCGTATAAGTTTTCGTACTAGTTCTTTGACTCTTTGAACATATCATTCGTTTCCGTCCGAGTTCTTCCCCTGCCTGTGACAAGTTTAAGCATTCTTTCGTTTACAAAGTTCCTTTTTTTACAATGAGCAGAAATATTTGCTTACTTTTTCCTTGTGGTATGCCCTTTGTGCTCGGGATCTTATCATTATTCCGTCCTTTTTTTTCTTAGCTCACTTGGCTCTTCTTTTTGTTTTGTTTTGGGTTTTTTTTTCAAGATCACCGCATCTGGTTCACATTGAAAAAAGAATACTTTCCAAATCTTGTATTTCTTTTACAGTATGATTTCTTTCTCTTGGCTTTTGTTTTCGAATACTACATGTTAATGTTTTTCCTCTTATTTCCATAATCAGAGCGTTTCTTAAAATATAAAAAAGGATTGATCTGAAATTGAGAACTGAATTTCATTATTGGAGATTTGATCAAGAGTTTTTATTGTAAGGCAGTGACGGGT
>CM065725.1:2413415-2423415 GCA_033310375.1 Conus canariensis | reverse complement strand
TCCTTCATCTTTTCCTTCTGTCCCAAGTCTCAGACTGAAGTGAAACGAAATACAAGATTTTTTTTTCCTTAAAGATTAAACTGGATCGTAGTTTAGATTCTTGCACTCTCATGAAAAAAGTCCGTCATCAAGAGACTTTCTCGCTGCTAGGAGTAGTTGGTGGTGGTGGTGGTGGTGGTGGTGATGGTGTTATTGTTGTTGTTTTTGTTTGTTTGTTTTTGTTTTATCTGTTTGATAAAACCACATGAAACAGATACTGTGAAGCCGACAGATGCGGAAACGTCCAGTCCTATCGAAACAGAACACTAGACATTGTGGTGGACAATTTTCAGTCTGTTTTTGTTGTTATTGTTTGGTTTGGGTTGGGTTGGGTTGGGTTGGTTTGGTTTTGGGTTGGTTTGGGTTGGTTTTTTGTTTTTGTTTTTGCATGTCAAACTTCATGACCGCTCCGAATATGAAGTGTGGATGACTGGCTAGAGTCACATACTGTCATACATCCAGTGTGTGTGCGTGTGTGTGTGTGTGTGTGTGTTGAGTGTGTGTGTGTGTGTGTGTGTGTGTGTGTGTGTGTGTGAGTGTGTGTGTGTGTGTGTGTGTGTGTGTGTGTGTGTGTGTGCGTGCGTGCGTGCGTGCGTGCGTGCTAGCATGTGTGTGTGCACCAGTGTGGGTGTGTGTGGGGGGGGGGGGGGGGGCAGGGTATGGGGGCAGGGTGTTTGTGTGTGTGCGTGCGTGCTTGCGTGTGCGCATTTGCATGCCAGCTGGGGAAGGCTGGACAGGAAGGCCTTAGTCACCTGACCTGAACACAAAGTGTACAGACCTTGCACCTTGCATGCGGCAAATACAGAACAGCCTCCGTCTCTCTTCGCTGTCTGCCTCCCTCCCCCCTTCAGCCCATTGTTTCTGACAGCCACCCCTCCCTCCCTCCGCCCCCCCCCCCCCCCCCCGCCCCAAACACACACACACTCCAACACCCACCCTTTCTTTTGTTCCCCTCTCACCCCCATTCATCCAGCCATCGACCATATTCAACCCCCCCCTCCCCTCCCCCGGCCCCCCTCCCTCCCCCCCCCCCCCCCCCGCCCCAAACACACACACACTCCAACACCCACCCTTTCTTTTGTTCCCCTCTCACCCCCATTCATCCAGCCATCGACCATATTCAACCCCCCCCCCCGCCCCCCCCCCCCCCCCCCACCCCCGTCTGTTCCTCTTCTTGTCTATCCGTAATCAGTTGATATACATTCATCCTCGCACCACAGTTCTTGCATCCTTCCTTCCTTCCTTCCTTCCTCTTTTTTTTAAGCTTTCTATCCTTCGTTTTCTTCCTCCTTCCTTTCTTTCATCCTTTCTTCCTTGAAGCTGTCTTTCCTTCCTTCTTTATTTCCTTCCTTCCTTCCTTCCTTCCTTCCTTCCTTCCTTCCTTCCTTCCTTCCTTCCTTCCTTCCTTCATTCATTCATCTTCTCTTTTCATTCATTTCTCCCCATCCCCCACCCTTCCACTAGCCACTACCTTTCCCATCCATTTGTCATCTCATTCATTTATCCATGCTCCCTTCCCTTTTCTCTTTTTTTTTTTAAATCCATCCTTCCGTCGATCTTTGTTTGTTTGTTTGTTTTCTTGCTTCCTTCCTTCCTTTCTTCCTTCCACCTCATTCAGCAGCGCTCATTCAGCAGCCAACCAGTACCACTATTCATCCGTCCGTTTATCCACCTGTTTATCCATGCTTTGTTCTGTTCTTTTCTGCTTTCCTTCTTTCCTTCTTTCTTTCCTTCCTCTCTCCCTTCCTTCTTTCCTTCCTTCCCTCCTGGCTTTCCTTTCTTCCTTTCTTTAAGCTTTCTATCCTTCGTTTCTTCCTCCTTCCTTCCTTTCTTTAAGCTTTCTATCCTTCGTTTCTTCCTTCATTTCTTCCTTTCTTCCTTTCTTTAAGCTTTCTATCCTTCGTTTCTTCCTCCCTTCCTTTCCTTCTTCCTTCCTTCTTCCTTCTTCCTTTCTTTAAGCTTTCTATCCTTCGTTTCTTCCTCCTTCCTTCCTTTCCTTTCTTAAGCTTTCTATCCTTCGTTTCTTCCTCCTTCCTTCCTTCCTTCCTTTCTTTAAGCTTTCTATCCTTCGTTTCTTCCTCCTTCCTTCCTTCCTCCTTTCTTTAAGCTTTCTTCCTTCGTTTCTTCCTCCTTCCTTCCTTCTTCCTTCTTTCTTTAAGCTTTCTATCCTTCGTTTCTTCCTCCTTCTTCCTTCCTTCCTTTCTTTAAGCTTTCTATCCTTCGTTTTCTTCCTCCTTTCTTCCTTTCTTTAAGCTTTCTATCCTTCGTTTTCTTCCTCCTTTCTTCCTTTCTTTAAGCTTTCTATCCTTCGTTTCTTCCTCCTTTCTTCCTTTCTTTAAGCTTTCTATCCTTCGTTTCTTCCTCCTTTCTTCCTTTCTTTAAGCTTTCTATCCTTCGTTTCTTCCTCCTTCCTTCCTTCCTTCCTTCCTTTCTTTAAGCTTTCTATCCTTCGTTTCTTCCTCCTTTCTTCCTTTCTTTAAGCTTTCTATCCTTCTTTCTTCCTCCTTCCTTCCTTTCTTTAAGCTTTCTATCCTTCGTTTCTTCCTCCTTCCTTCCTATCTTCCTTTCTTCCTTTCTTTAAGCTTTCTAGCCTTCGTTTCTTTCTCCTTCCTTCCTTTCATCGTTCCTTCCTTAAAGCTTTCTTTTCTTCTTCCTTCCTTCTCTAAACGTTTCTTTCCATCCTTCCCTCTTTCCTTCCTTCCTTCCTTCCTTCTTTCCTTCCTTCTCTAAACTTTTCTTCCATCCCTCTCTCTTTCCTTCCTTCCTTCCTTCTTTCCTTCCTTCTCTAAACTTTTCTTCCATCCCTTCCTCCCTCTTTCCTTCCTTCCTTCTCTAAACTTTTCTTCCATCCCTCTCTCTTTCCTTCCTTCCTTCCTTCTTTCCTTCCTTCTCTAAACTTTTCTTCCATCCCTCTCTCTTTCCTTCCTTCCTTCCTTCTTTCCTTCCTTCTCTAAACTTTTCTTCCATCCTTCTCTCTTTCCTTCCTTCCTTCTCTAAACTTTTCTTCCATCCTTCTCTCTTTCCTTCCTTCCTTTCATCCTTTCTTCCTTAAAGCTTTCTTTCCTTCCTTCCTTCCTTCCTTCTCTAAACTTTTCCTCCATTCCTCCCTCCTTCCTTCCTTCAAACTATCTTTCCATCGCTTTTTTCCTTCATCCTTCTCAACGCTTTCCTTTCCTTCCTTTCTTTCTTCCCAAGGTTTTCCTTCTTCTCCCTTCTTACATTCCTTGGACCCTTTTTTTTTCTTTTTTTTTTTTTTTTTGTTCTTCCCGTCCATCTTTCCTTCCTTCTAAAAGGCTTAACTTCCTTTTTTTTTTTTTTCTTCCCTTCTTCCTTCTTTCTTTCTTTCCTTTCTCCTTTCCGCGCGCAAACTGATCTGACCCTGCCAGCACCCACCTGTTCATTCATCTACCCATGCTGCTTTCCTTCCGTCCTTCCTTCTCTTTCTACCCATCCAGCCACCAACCATTACCGTCCCTGTCCCATTCACGGTCCGTTCATTTCAAACCATAGTCACTTTACCACCACCACCACCCCCCATCCCCTCATTCCACCACCTCCCCCATCCCCCCCACCGTTCCCCACCAACAACTGCCCCCTTCCCCCCCCCCCCCCCCCCCCCATCGATTCGCTCATTTATCCACCCACACTCTTCTTTTCTTCCTTCCTTCTTTTCTTCCTTCCTTCTTTCCTTCCTTCCTTCTTTCCCTCCTTTCTTTCCTTCCTGTCACCCTCGCATCCGTCGTCATCCTGTACAGCCCTCCCGTTCCTCCGTCCGTGCTCTCTTCCTCCTTCCCCTTCCCTTTCCCTTTCCTTCCTTCCTTTCCTTCCCCTTCGTTTTTGTACGTCTGTCTCTCCCCTCAGTTTCACCCGTCGATCGATCTGCATAAAACCCAAAACGTCTCGTTTGCTTCCTCTTTTTGCAGAGAAATTGCAGCCACAAAAAAACAGGTCCTCCCCGCCAAAGCGCCCGGGCGTGGGGATGGGGGATGAGGAGGGGGGGGGGTCGGACAGGAAGGTGGAGGGAGGGGGAAAAGGGGGTGGAGGGGGAGGGATGAGATTCCTGGGAATGAAGGGATCCGAGGGGGAGGAGGAGAGTGGGGGGTGGGGGGGAGATGGCGACTCACAGGAAGAATGAGAAGGAGGTGGTGGAAGTTGGGAGAGAGAGAGAGAAGAGAGAGAGAAGAGAGAGAGAGAGAGAGACCTATGCGTTGCAACTCATCCGAGTTAATTGGCCACTGTCTCATCCCTTTCGCTTCCTCCCCTCCCCTCCTTCTCCCCCTCCCCTTTCTGCACTCTCTCTGGACTGCAACAATCGATACTTGGGTCTTTCGCCTTTTTTTCTTTTCTTTTTTTCTTTTTTTTTTTTTTTTTTTTTTTCTTTTTTTTTTTGGTGCACGCAAGTTCCTGGTGGTGGAAAGGCAGTGGCGGTTTGCCAAAAGAGGAGGGGGAAAAAGAAAAAGAAGAAAAAAAAAAAGGCTGCAGCAGCTTGCATCAGTCATGCAAACGTCGTTGGGCGGTTGACGGTGGCGGTGGCGGTGGCAGTGGTTGGTCGGTCGGTCGGTCGGTCAGTCGGTCGCCGGTGCTGTATTGTTTCAGTCTCGAGAGCGCGAGCCAGCCAAGACGGGGCCGGGGCCCGGGGCATTAAAAAAAAAAGGTAATAATAATTATTATTCTGATCGTGGCTCCATCTGTACGGACGGTTTCTGCCATGAAGCAACGATGGCACTGTTAGTGTTTAGGAGGGTGTGTGTGTGTGGGGGGGGGGGGGGGTGTATTATGGACATCGAAGACAGTGTGCGTGCATAATCATTATCCTCAGCAGGAAAATGTTGGGCTCTCTTTCGTGTCGACGTCCCTCTACTCCCCCCCCCCTTCCCCCCATCTCCCCCCCTCCCCCCCCCCCCCCCCCCCCCCCCCCCCCCCCCCCCTTCCTCGTCGTCTCTTATTGTCTTCTCTGTCGTTCGTTCTTTTTTTTTGCGGGGATTATGAAAACGAAGTTCACTCTGTACTTGTCGGCTGTGGTGGTGATGGTTGTGTGCGGGGGGGGGGGGGGGAGGTGCTTTCCGTCCTTTCTGTCTGTCTGTCTGTCTGTTTGTCTGTCTGTCTGACCGTACGATACCTAAAACAAAGATTCGGTTCTCATGGACAGGTCTGTCAGTCTACAGAGTCAGTACTTAAAAGGAGTTCCGTCATCGGTTCTCTGGCTTTGAGAACTTGGGCAATGCCTGGTTTGAAGAAAGAGAAAAAGAGAAGAAAGGTAAGAGAAGGAAGGAAGGAAGGAAGCAAGTAAGGAAGAGAGAGAGAGAGAGAGAGAGAGAGAGAGAGAGAGAGAGAGAGAGAGAGAGAAAACAAAGAAAGAAAATAGAAAGAAAAATTAGAAAAAAAGACAAAAGAAACGTCACCCGCAGCCAACTATAACGCAAGTGGACGAGCATCTGGATGAGGAAGAAATTCGCAGGGAGCGGGGTTAGGCGTGCAGGATTTGCGTCCTCGCTTCCTGAACGTCGTGATGTTTTGAGAATGGTCCAGACGCGATCGGTATCAATCAGGATCCGTGGTGGTTTTCAGGCCCGGAAGGGAGGGAAGGAGCATGGGGGGGGGGGGGGGGGAGGACAGAATGGGAGACGGGGGGTGGGGGTGGGATGCCATTATTATGAAGCTTACATCGTGATCTGAAGGATTTTTTTTGTTTTTTAAGTTTTTTGCTGTCTGCTCACACACACGCACGTACGCACGTGTACATGCATGCACGCAAGGACGCACGCACGCACGCACGCATACACATATGCACACACACAAACACACACACACGCGGGCGTACGCACACGCACACGCACACACACACACACACACACACACACACACACACACACACATCACACACACACACACACACACACACACACACCAAAGGTCAAGAGCACGCATGCATACGTACGCACGCACACAACAACACACACGCACACATACACGCACACACATACGCGCACACACACACCACGCACACACACACACACACACACACACACACACACACACACACACACACACACACACCAAAGGTCAAGAGCGAGCAAGAGCCAGACAAGCCATCACCGGGGATTATTCACACTCAAACAATCACAGGAGGAGGAGGAGGAGGGGGGGGAGGCGGAGAGGAGGAAGGACGTCACATCCGGGGGGGGGGGGGGGGGGGAGGGAGGGGGGAAGCAAGGCGACTCCCGCGGACTAATTAGGTCGCCAATCAATAAGCTAGGCCCGGTCACGTGACAGATTTGTCGTCTGCGTCGTCTGTGTGCTGCCACATCAGACTGGTGGTCGGACTGGAAGAGTTAATGACACCCCCCACACCCCCTCCCCCACCCACCTCCTCATTCCCAACCCCTACCCCCAAAGAAAGAGGAGAGAGAGAGAGAGAGAGAGAGAGAGAGAGAGAGAGAGAGAGAGAGAGAGAGAAAGCAGACATGCTGTCGAGTACAAAGATGTCTTTCAGATTTTCTTCACGATTAAAGGACTTTTTGATTAACAATTGAAAAGGTGCCTTATGTCTGTCAGTCATTCCCCTGACCGCTGGGGTCGTTGGGGGGACGTGATGAGGCAGCCGCCGTTTCTCTCCAGGCTGTTCTGTTGATAGCTGTCGTGAGGAGATCTGGCATGGTCATTTTGGTCCAGTCCTGTATATTATAGGCGGCAAATCATGGCCAAGAACAACAGTGCCACTCGGAACATGCAGGCAGAGTCTGCTGGACGGGGCAGATGACTGGGAGTGCACTGCAGACCTCCCAGAATGGAAGAGTCACCCAGAGATCATCAGCAAGAGTGGCATGAGACCAGACATAGTAGTCCACTCTCAGTCAACCAAGCAGCTGATCATGATCGAGCTCACGGTGCCATATGAGAACAGAATGGAGGCAGCTCAAATCTACAAGACTGAAAAGTATGCTGATCTGGCAAACAGCCTGAGGAGAGAAGGCTATCAGGTCAAAGTCCTCACTGCAGAAATTGGAGCTAGAGGGTTTCTAGGAACGTCTGCATACAGCCTCATGAAATAGCTCTCAGTTGCAGGGAGGGAAAAAACCAGAGCCCTGAAAGCAATGGCCGAAGCAGCAGAGAGGTGTTCAAGCTGGATCTGGTCAAGGAGGAACAAAAGTGAACTTCATAAGGCTTAAATTTCTTACAAATATCAGGTGTCCCTGTGGCTCAGTGGTTAGAGTGCGAGTCATTAAGTGGAAAATGAGCATGTCCAGAAGGTCATGGGTTCGAATCCCAGCCATGGCTCGTCCCAAGATGGGGGGGGGAGAATGGGGGGGGGGGCAGCAGAGGGACATCCGGAGTCATGAACCGGGTGTGGCCAACCCCCCTAGAGTGTCAGGAGATAAGGGCCGAAACACTTGCTTGAAGGGGCTTCTCTTCTGAGGACTCTCTGCTGCCACGCTCTCCACGAGTGTCTTTCTACATCGGACCAGCTCTTTCTCTGCTGTCCTCGTCTGCGCCCTCCTTCAACAGTACCTTGAAGGATGGTTTTGGAGAGGGTGTTGTGACGAATGACGTGGCCAAACCATGCCATCTTCCGTCGTTTGACGGTTGCCAGAAGTGGTTCGTGGGGCCCAACTTATGTAAGACTTTTCAAGATTTATTTTGTCACAGATTACGGGGATTACGGGGATCCCACCCACCCTCCATCACATTCCACCTCATCTCCCCCCATGAAGATATGGGGAGGGGGGAGGGGGGATCGTGAATAGGGGAAGTGTGGTGCTTTTTAAGGAGGGTGGGGGAAACTATTTCAGTATAAACGGTATTCTCACCTTCTTCCTCCGAACTTAGGAAATTCTGTTCTCGTGATTTTCTTTCTCTTCTCTCTCTCCTCTCTCTCTCTCTCTCTCTCTCTCTCTCTCCTCTCTCTCTCTCTCTCTCTCTCTCTCTCTCTCTCTCTCTCTCTCTCTCCTCGCTTGCGCTCTCTCTGCCTTTTATTCATTTCTTCCTTTTCAGTCTTCATTCATTTTCTGTCTCCTTTTTGTGGTGGTGGTTGTTGTTGTAACCCATTTTTCTGCCTGTGTTGTGGAGAGCTTTTCCTCCTCCTCCTTCTCTCTCTCTCTCTCTCTCTCTCTCTCTCTCTCTCTCTCTCTCTCTCTCTCTCTCTCTCTTATTTGGCCTCTTCCTCTTCATTGATTCTTATTGACGGTTTGTCAGATTTGTTTCAGATTCTACATGACTAGCCTGTGCCTTTAATGACTAAGCTGAAAGGTGCTGCTTTCATTTGATGTTACAGGTTCTTGAAGGTTACTTTAGCTAATTTTTCAATCGTTTTTAAATATTTTCTTTTCTGAATGGATGGCCACGGAGTGCTGTGTGACTTCACAATGTAAGATGTTGAAGTCTTCCATCTTCAGTCAACAAATTATCGTGGCTTAGCGCCACTAGTGAGCAGGTTTTAATCATCTTTTGATAAGACAGACATAATATATGGAAATTTTGGCATGGATTCAGCAAAAAAAAAATACAGATATCGTGACAGATCTTTAAAAAATAAAATAATAAAAAATAAAAAGCTTCTTTGGAGGAGGTTTAGGAGGGGAAAAGAGATCTTAGGTCTACGTCCTTCCGTAAAAACACCACCAGTTCGCTGGCATAAAAGATTCTTCTATTCAGAACTTGGTCTCCCAACAAAACAAAAAAAAAATCCCTGATGCTCCAACTGAAATGTTTCACCGAGAGATCCAAGGCTCACGACGGCCATCGCCGTTTCTGCCATCTGTTTCGCTATCTTCGTCCTAATCGGCCATCTTCAAAACACACACCCAAGCAATAATTCTGTCTGTGCTGCTGAATGAGTTGCTCTGATTTGGGCGCTAAAAAAAAAAAAAAAAAAAAAAAAAATCATCGTGTCCCCCCCCCCCCCCCCCCCAAGCCATGTGACATAAAGACCTCCTCATCGTTTCAGACTCCCTCTCTGGTCTGAGGTGGGGGGGGGGGGGAGTATTAGTTGCCCATGACATCAGTCACCCAGAGCTTCTGGCATTCTTTTAACACGCTTCCTGTTCTGAAAACTGCCAGAGGGCTGCAGCATGATTGTCAGGACGGGTCGGATCACTTAGATACACAAGATGGCTGAGGACCCGAAGGGGGTGTCATGTGTGTGTGTGTGTGTGTGTGTGTGGTGTGGTGTGTGTGTGTGTGTGTGTAGTGTGTGTGTGTGTGTACGTGTGTACGTGTGTGTGTGTGTGTGTGTGTGTGTGCGTTGTGTGTGTGTGTGTGTGTGTGTGTGTGTGTGGTGTGTGTTGTGTGTGGTTGTGTGTGTGTGTGTGTGTGTGTGTGTGTGTGTGTGTGTGTGTGTGTGTGTGTGTGTGTGTGTGTGTGTGTGTGATGTGTGTTTGTACGTGTGTAGTGTGTGTTGTGTGTGTGTGTGTGTGTGTGTGTGTGTACGTGTATAGTGTGTGTGTGTGTGTGTGGTGTGTGTGTTGTACGTGTGTTGTGTGTATGTGTGTGTGTGTGTGTGTGTGTGTGTGTGTAGTGTGTGTGTGTGTGTGTAGTGTGTGTGTGTGTGTGTTTGTACGTGTGTACGTGTGTAGTGTGTGTGTGTACGTGTGTGGTATGTGTGTGTGTGTGCGCGCGCGGTGTGTATGTGTATGCAGCAACATTCCAGGAAAACTGAATGGTCTGTTTCGATCAAATAGGATGATATGGATTGCTTATAACCTCAGTATGTTACTACGTTCACCAGTTGTTGGATGGGTGTGTCTAGGTGTAAAACGGACGAAACATGCAGAGGGAAAAAATTCGTTTGACATCGAATATTTGGAAGTTGTATACCATATAAAAGTATTGCTACCACCACCATTCCCCCCCCCCTTTTTTTTCCCTCCTCCCCCCCCCCCTACCCTTCACCCTCCCCCCCCCCCCCCCCCCAACGCACCCTTTCAAGTGCAGCGAGCTTTGTTATTTATTTATTTATTCATTC
>CM065725.1:2265915-2408415 GCA_033310375.1 Conus canariensis | reverse complement strand
TGTCCTGTTGTTTATTGTTCCTTTTTCAGTCACTTTTCTTTTTCCTGTCTCGTCTTCAGCACCAGCTGATTGACATTACTCCCGCTCTCCTTGTTCAGGCTTCATGTATACAACCCACACCCAAGTTTGTCCAGTCACAGGCCCGGCACTGGCAGTCCAAATGGAGCAATCCTTAATAGGTCATCATGAGGCAACCCACCAGAGGAGACACTGCACTGCTGCCGAGTCACTTTGGTGGTGTTCAGTGGCGCTTGTTTTGATCCGACATACACAGGACATGATCTATTAAGCCCCCTTATGATGATGATAATTACTCCATGGAGCCAGCACAGTGAGCATTCCCCTCCAGAGGGCACCACTCCATGCCCATCCCATGACAATCCCCCATGAGTTGCCAGTAACAATAACCTTGACACACACATGTTCGTCAAGGGTATGGATAGGGAGGGGAAATCAACACTGAGATGAGCACTAGAACAGGGCATGAACAGTCAGTGAAGCTGAGACTTTCTTTTCAATGCTGCTCAGTGGGGATGTGTCCCAGTCAAACGTAACGAACCATCTGGTGTCATGGGGAGAATCTCAACTATCACCTGAAAACTTGTTCAGTCGTTGTCATTCTTTTTGTTCATTCCTTAGTCATTTGTTAGAGAAACAGACTGTTCGTCCAATGAGTAGACAGGTCTTCACATTTGGAGTATGGAAGAAGGAATGAAATTATGAAGGCTGGTTTCCTTGGAAATGTAGACAATATTGCACTCTCTGTTGTTGTTTTTTTTATTAATCTCTCTCTCTCTCTCTCTCTCTCTCTCTCTCTCTCTCTCCCCCATATTTTGATTTCATTTTGTAGCACTGGACAAAAACTCACCATCCAGATTTCTTTTAAAAGTAAGTTGAAAATGAAAGGGCAAGATTACTCCACTCCTGCAATGAATAAAGTCATCTGGAATTTCTGTTCAGTGTGTTTTAGTTCTTCAGCAGTGTTGTGTACACATTTAAAAACTTGCTTGTCAATCAATCGTTCACTAGACCACAGCCAAGAATGGTCGAAGGAGTAGAAGAATCAGTATACTGCCCATCTTTGAAGATGGAGTGTGGCTACTTTCATGGTGGGATTACAAACAGTCACACAGAAATCTCACAGATAATGAAGTAGTAGAAGCACACTGTCTAGGCCAATGCTTTCACACTCAGCATCACTATGATTATAAATACTGCAACCACCCTTCCAACAACCCTGCTCCCTCCATCAGTCTCCTCTCCCCACCCTGTCACCCTCCAGCCCTCCTTTCCCTCCCATGCTACTGCCTCCTCACCCATCCCCTTTTTCCCCACCTTCACGTTTCTCTTAGGCAAAGATCATATCCATATACTCAAGTGAATGGGAAGAATTCAGTTAAGTCCCTTCAACAAGAAGAAAGCATGCATGCAAGCAGTGGATGACTTTAGAGGTTTGTTTGGGTGTAAGGGAGAGAAGTGAGCCTGAAGCGTCAGGTTCATAAACTGCAGAGGATTGAGCACACTGTCTGTGCTAGTGATGTAATAAACATGATGAAGACCTGCACTGACGGCCCACTGTCTGTGCAAGTGACGCAATAAACATGATGAAGACCTGCACTGATAGCCCACTGTCTGTGCAAAGTGATGCAATAAACATGATGAAGACTTGCACTGATAGCCCACTGTCTGTGCAAGTGATGCAATAAACATGATGAAGACCTGCCCTGAGAGCCCACTGTCTGTGCAAATGATGCAATAAACATGATGAAGACCTGCACTGATAGCCCACTGTCAGTGCTAGTGATGTAATAAACATGATGAAGACCTGCACAGATAGCCCACTGTCTGTGCTAGTGATGCAATAAACATGATGAAGACCTGCACTGATAGCCCATTGTCTGTGCTAGTGATGCAATAAACATGATGAAGACCTGCACTGATAGCCCACTGTCAGTGCTAGTGATGCAATAAACATGATGAAGACCTGCACTGATAGCCCACTGTCTGTGCGAGTGATGCAATATAACATGATGAAGACCTGCACTGATAGCCCACTGTCTGTGCGAGTGATGTAATAAACATGATGAAGGACCTGCACTTGACGGCCCCCCACTGTCTGTGCGAGTGATGCAATAAACATGATGAAGACCTGCACTGATAGCCCACTGTCTGTGCAAGTGATGTAATAAACATGATGAAGAACTGCACTAATAGCACACTGTCAGTGCTAGTGATGTAATAAGCATGATGAAGACCTGCACTAATAGCACACTGTCAGTGCTAGTGATGTAATAAGCATGATGAAGACCTGCACTAATAGCACACTGTCAGTGCTAGTGATGTAATAAGCATGATGAAGACCTGCACTGATAGCCCACTGTCAGTGCTAGTGATGCAATAAACATGATGAAGAACTGCACTGATCTGAAGGCATGATCTGTCACATGTGGGCCACAGGCCACAAAACAATCTCGTGAAATCATCACATCCTCTCCACGACCTCGAGACACTTTCCTAGGTTCAAATCCAACCAAATTTGTTTATGTTTTAGTTTTCAGCATGCATGTGTATGGCACCAGTAGTAAGAAGTCAGCATTCTCCCCTATCCCCTCTCCTTCCCTTCCCCTCCCATCACTCCTCTTTATCATACACAGTCAGTCACTTCCACCTCCACCCCCGGCCCCTAAGGGTCTGGTTCTCTTTTTCCTCCATCACCACCTTGCCTCCCCTGTCCTCTTCCTTCCGTTCATCCCTCTTTTTTTCTTTCTTTACAACAAACTCATCATTTGAACATTGGACACAAAGACAACAAGCATTAGCAGCAAGAACAGCAACACCACATGCAACGACTGCAACACCATTTTCCATTTTTGTTGACAACACGTTGGAGGTTTGTTGTCTGTTGTGAGCTGTGCTCTCTGCTCCAGTTGTAATCTAAAATGTCAGCTGAATCTTTTTTTCCTGTTCCTTAAATGCAGCTTTATTTGTTATGATATCTTTCGGTTCAGTGACGGATCTCCCAGTCTCTGGGCCAATCAGAATGCTTCCTCTCTGTCTAGGCACTGGCTACAGCCCAAAAAGGGAGGGCCCTGGATGGTCCACCAGGTCATAATGAAAGTGAAACTTAAAAGGCAGTAGGTAAGATAACGACATAATCACGCGTTCACCAAAAAAGGCAAACTGCTTCTCTCACCATGTAAATCATCCCTGCTTCTGCAGAGGAACCCCATGCACAGCGTGTTTCTGACCAGTATGAAATGCAGAGAAAAAATAAATGCAAAACGTACTGTAGCTCTGGTCAGAGAGAGGTGTGCTCTAAGGGGCCCCAGATGCCTTTGACCCACTGACACCGTCAACTAATCACTTAAAACATCGGCCTGTGGTGGAGGGGAAGCCTCTGCTATGGATGAGCTGACGGACGACAGTTTCTTCCTTCCCTTAGGCTTGCTGGTGGGCCTCTGTGCCTGCATGCTCTGCTCATCTTTCAGAAGAGGGAGAGAACACGAGGAGGTCTTCACCTTCACTTTCAGGATTTCGTTCTCTTCTTTGGCGGCCTCCAGTTCTCTCTTTACGGCCCAGAATTCCTTGAAGGCTGCTTTGTCTTCGTCGTGCTGCAGGCGGCGGTGGAGTTTTCCGTGCTCCTTTTTCAGGTCCTGGGATTCTTGCAGCAGTTTGGTCAAATCCTGTTCCAGTAAAGATACTTTTGTCTCTATGTTGTCGTTCAGGGCCGCAAGGTCCTCGCACTGCGACTCCGCGTCCGCCTGTTTCATCAGCGCCACTTCTTTCTCTCTCAGCAGCTTCTCCGTTTTGTTTTTCATGGCCACCATGAGTTTGGCACGCTCCTCTTCGGTGGAGTTCTCCCTCAGTTTCTGCTGCAGCTTGTCTATCTTGTGGGCATACTCCTGGTTTTTCTGGCGTGTTTCTTTCAGTTCATCGGTAAGCGACTGGTTGAGGGTACGCAATTCCTGGACTTGGTGCAGCTCCGAGTTCTGGGCTCGGGATTGGTTCAACGAAGTCTTCACCTTGTCCCGTTCCAATTTTTTGTCAGTGACTTCTATTTGTAGACCTTCTGCCAACATTCCAACTCCTGTTGATAAGGAAAGTAGATTGATATCATTAGTTTGTCTGAGAGAGAAAGAAAAAGAGAGGAAGAAAGAGAAGGGGAGAGAGAGAGAGAGAGAGAGTGTGTGTGTGTGTGTGTGTGTGTGTGTGTGTGTGTGTGTGTGTGTGTGTGTGTGTGTGCATGTGTGTCTGTGTGTGCGTATGTGTGTCCGAGGAGAGGGAATGGAAGTGCAGGTAAGTGGTGGGAAGTAAGGGGGTGATGCTCTTTGTAAAGGTGTGTTTATGTGTGTGTTGTGCGGGGTCATGTGTGTGGTATGTTATGGCACATATAGTTTTATACGGTATGGGATGATGGCAAGGTAAGGTGTGCTAGCAGTGCCCAATAGTTGCACCTGCACAAACTCCCCTTTTTCCCACCTGTCCATGTCTCTCTGGAAACTCACTCTGACCCTGTTCCATTATGTGTCGGACACAACACAAAACAAATCGCTGCTCTCCTTTAAGTGCCCATCACTTTTTGTCTCACATCCCCCAGAATTCACTGTTTTTTGCTTCTTTGTGTTTTAATTTATTCGATTCTCTGTTCTTTCCACTTTCTTGTTGTTTTAATTTATTCGATTCTCTGTTCTTTCCACTTTCTTGTTGTTTTAATTTATTCGATTCTCTGTTCTTTCCACTTTCTTGTTGTTTTAATTTATTCGATTCTCTGTTCTTTCCACTTTCTTCGATTCTCTGTTCTTTCCACTTTCTTGTTGTTTTAATTTATTCGATTCTCTGTTCTTTCCACTTTCTTCGATTCTCTGTTCTTTCCACTTTCTTCGATTCTCTGTTCTTTCCACTTTCTTGTTTTTAATTTATTTCGATTTTCTGTTCTTTCCCCTTTTCGTTCTCTGTTTTTCATTTCTTCGATTCTCTGTTCTTTCACTTTCTTTGATTCTCTGTTTTCACTTCTTCGATTCTTTTCTTTCACTTTCTTCGATTCTCTGTTTTTTCACTTTCTTGTTTAATTTCTTTCTGTCTGTATTTTCATATGTCTTTTTTTTTTTCTTTCCTTTCTTCTAGCTTCTTTTTTCTGTGTTTCTCTTTCTGTCTTTCTTTCTTTTTCTTTCTGTCTTTCTCTCTGACAAGAGATTAATATACAAACACTTTACTGTGACCCGACACAGCAGATCTTGTTTCTCTTGACCACTCTGTGTCTGCCTTGCACGAGCTGTCCTCCTCAGGATTCACTTCATGTCGAAGCTGTAAACATACAAGCTCGTTTATATGTGATGGTCTGTCATGCTTAACTTCATCCTTTGGTTGCCTGCAATACTCATTCAATCCTGTTTGCTATCTGTGGTTCATAGTTTTATCGATGGTGGCCTGCGATACCTTATTTTCATTTGATGGTGGTCTTCAATACTTTAATCTTATCCTATGGTGGTCTTCAATACTTTAATTTTATCCTTCAATACTTTAATTTCATCCTATGGTGGTCTTCAATACTTTAATTTTATCCTACAGTGATCTGCAAAAAAATGTACCAGTTGAAATTGAACGGTCTAAAAATAAATGAATGAAAAAAAAAAATAATTGCACCCTAGAAACTATCAGTTTATTCAATAAATGAATCAATAGTTTAAAGCAATTAATGCATAAAGATATGTACATGAATACATTTTACACAAACAATCATAAAAGAAAAGAAACTAAGCCTGAGCACTTCTATAATAAAATACAAAAAATTTTAATATGTATCTAACAAGGGCAACAAATCTTGTTGCGCAGATTTTTCATTTCTTGATCATTATCATTTATTACCTCCCTTTCACCAACTTGCCCACATGTTCATTCAAACCTCTCTCTCTCTCTCTCTCTCTCTCTCTCTCTCTCTCTCTCTCTCCCCAAAGGTATCTTACATTTGTGTCTTTTTAAGTCAGTCATTTAAACACGCACACACATACACACACACACACACACACACACACACACACACACACACACGTACCCAGAATTCTCTCTTCTCTCTCTCTCTCTCTCTCTCGTTTTGTCACTTCTGCTGATAAATCAGCACAATATTCGATGAGACAGTTTAATCTTTAAATCTTTAAATGGTAGTTTTTCATCTTGTTCAGTTATCTATTTATTCATTCTTGTTCAGAGATGGTGTGATCTTTGAATTTTTGAAAGAGATTAACATTTTTCATCAGAACTGAGATTTTATAGTGGAAAGATTTTTTAACAAAATTTCGTGAGTGTTTTTAGAAGATGTATTTTAAAAGGTTGTGTGGATGAATGGCTTGTGAGTTGACTTTAATGCAGTGAAAGCCCTGATATGACCCTTTGCGGTCGGCTGGGCTATAAGCAACATTACCTTACCTTACCTATTCTTGGCAAGAAATACACAACAGTTTGCTTTTTTTTTAAGATACACTATCAGATCTGCACATTTTCAGTGATCAGAAAATAAAAACAGGACCACATATCTATGTATAAACAAAACAAGTCAACTGTCCTCCAGATCTGTCCTCCAGATATGAAGTATTTTAGGTAGGGTCTCACCTTCAGAATTTCCTCTTTCAGTTCTCTCTCCATCTCTTCTTTCTCATCCAGAACTTGCATCATCTGTCATAACATCAGCCAGAAGAAGGAAGTGTTAGAGTCATTTCAATTGCAAGTTTAATTCATATAGTGCTGTGTTAAAATCTCCCCTCCTCTTCTGAACTTTTAACATCATAAGCTATTTTTATATTGTTTTAATATCATTCAGAATAAATGCAAGAGAGGGGGGCGGGGGATGGATTGAGCCAGGGGCCTAGATATCTGAATGGGTTTCTCATGTTGTTGAGAGTATAAAAATCTGAAGCTCCAGAATCATATAACAAACAAAAGAAATGAAAAAAAATTAAGAAGAGACAATTTGGTTACATTGCTCCATAGTTGTTCATTTTGTTCTCATGGATAACATATGAGTTGTTATATAGTTAATTTTTTAATATCCAGCTGAAGACTCTTTCAGAACAGTCTTGAGTTACTATCAAAGCAGATTACTGTAGATAAGACAGACATGTTACAGTTACATATATTCAAACATGCATGTGTGTAAACGAACACACACACACACACACACACACACACACACACACACACACACACACCACACATTCTCACACACACACACACACACACACACATACACACACACACACACACACACACACACACACACTGTATGTTATACACAATGTATGATACATGTATGCATGCACACCCCACCCTGCATGTATAGACTCTCTCTCCCTCTCTCTCTCTCTCTCTCTCTCTCTCTCTCTCTCTCTCTCTTTCCCTCTCTCGCTTGCCTCAGCACGATGTTGATCAGCCAGCATCTGGTTGACCTCATCCGCCCTCTTCAGACAGTTTTCCTCGATGTCTTTGATGCGACCTTGAAAGTCCCCAGCTAACGCATGAATGTCCTGGCATTTCTCCTGCTCTTTCTGTTGAAGCACACAGTTTATAAATGAATACAGTAATTACATACAACAACAGCAAGCGTCTAACAACAAAGCAAAAATATGAAATGATAATAACAAAAATGAAAGTACCCGTATGTATTTTCTCTCCAATGCAATTTGTATTGATATCATCTTGTCTATGTGAATGAATCTGATTCAAAGGATGAAAGGCCTCGAAGCAGGTGATATGAAATAATGAATGCTTCTGTCGTCAAGATGGATTACAATGGTCCCCACATGATGCACGTAAGGGTTTTATATTTGTAATCTATTCCCCTCATTTTTCATTCCCCTCATTTTTCATTCCCCTCATTTTTCATTCCCAATTTCTGTTTCCTGCCCCCTCCTTCCCTCCCACACACCCTTAATTTCTTTTTCAATCTTTGCCAAGTCATTAATGTAATCACAGAGGAATTGTTAGCCTGCACTTGGTTTCCCCCACTACTAGATTGTCGTTATATATATATATGTGTAAACGAGTGTTGATGAATAAGTGCAAATGGTGGATGTAAGCGCATTGAGTTGTGTAACAAGAAATGCGCTATATAATATTATACATTATTATTATTATTATTATTATATATATATATATATATATATATAACGACAGTCTAGTAGTGGGGGAAACCAAGCACAGGCTAACAATGTTTTTAGTTTTTCAGCAACTTTTTACCTCTCCACACTTTCATTTTATTTTATTCTACTACCTTTCGCTGGCTGCTTTGGGGGTGCTGTTGGATTCTTCTTTGAACCCTTGGTGGTGAGAATACTACAGAATTACAGACTATGGTGTGTCTCTATTTGACGCCAAGAGCACAGACACATTCAGCCGTGTCTCCCTGATGAGTTCCGGTCCAGCGGACGAAAGGCCTAGGAGCAGGCGATACATATAGATCTGCCTTTGAGAGGGACTGCGATGGTTCCCTCATGTAGCTAGTGAAGGGTTTTCATTTTTATAATATACTTTTTTTTTTTTTAAGATTTCAAATCTTTGCCAGGTCATTACTATAATGATGGAAGGGTTGTTAGCCTACACTTGTTTTCCCCCACTACTTAACTGTTCAGCATTATATTGTTTGGTCAATCGGTGGGCGATTGCATCTCATAGGAGATCCAAGTAAAGGTTGTTCTACACAATTCTTAGCCGCTGACAATGCTTGGGTTATTGAACAGCAGAACTGACCACTCAGACTGTTCCATTTTTTTTTTATCTCCCTTGAATCCTTCAATGGATCCTCAAGCATAGGCTCAAAGATTGTCCGCTACATTTTATACTGTTTGCATAATGTTTTTAGTTTTTCAGCAACTTTTTACCTCTCCACACTTTCATTTTATTTTATTCTACTTCCTTTCGCTGGCTGCTTTGGGGGTGCTGTTGGATTCTTCTTTGAACCCTTGGTGGTGAGAACACCACAGAATTACGGACTGTGGTGTGTCTCTATTTGACGCCAAGAGCACAGACACATTCAGCCGTGTCTCCCTGATGAGTTCCAATCCAGCGGACGAAAGGCCTAGGAGCAGGTGATACATATAGATCTGTCTTCGAGAGGGATTGTGATGGTTCCCTCATGCAGCTAGTGAAGGGTTTCATTTTTATAACATACATTTTTTTTTAAAGATTTCAAACCTTTGCAGGTCATAACTATAATGATGGAAGGGTTGTTAGCCTACACTTGTTCTCCCCCACTACTTAATTGTTCAGCATTATTTATATATATATATTAAGTGTGCATATGTATGTATATTTGATACATACATTTGTACATGCGTCAAACTGTTTCTGTGCATGTGTCTGTACCTGTAGGTCTAGATACATTTCTGACAACACTTGTTCTTATGAATCAATCTGCCTGCCTTCTCAAAATTCTGAATATGTGTGTGTGTGTGCAGGCATGCATGTGTGTGTACATATGTCATTGCACATCATATTAGGCATGAATGTTGGTCTATCTAGTATGCTGTGTATGGGAAACATGTCATTTTTGGTGACACCCAAATACACTTGTTTGAGTTAAGTCTTTCATTAAACAGGCATCTACACTATGGAGGAAACACCTTTCTGTTATGAAGTCAGACTCGGACTGCACAGAATTCACTACTGAAGAAAGGTGTGAAATTCTTTACCTCAGTTTAAAGTCAATTTATTCCAAAATGGTTTTGACACATGCACACCAAAACACACACACACACAAACCATTTCCCCACTACGGACTGACTGGGGAGGGGGGGGGGGGTTCTCTTAAGACTGCCTGCCTTCAAGCTCTCCCAAGAGTTTTTTTTCCTTGAACACTCAACACTGTCCACCTCTCAAGAAATACAGTGTACCACTTACAAATTTAGGGACTGAACTAAAGCTAAGTGGTAGACAGAGTGTTGCCCTGGGAGAGCTTTGCTAGTTGGGCTGTCCTGACATTGATATCCTAAAACCCTAGCTAGTTCAATGTTAAAAAAGGTTAAGGTTAACTTTAACCAAAAAACCATTATGTTCTTTGCCTTCTAGTGACCACTTAGTCCAGGCACTACTTATAAATTTAGGGAGTAGACTAAAGTAAAGGTAGGTGGTAGACTGGGATAGCCTCCAGGTGCAGTTTGCTAACTGGATTGGCCTGATCTTGATACCCTTAAAAACTAGTTCAGTGTAATGTGGGCTTTAAGCGAAATATGCTTTACTTGCTCATGCAATGAACACACCTTAAAAAGTGTCTTTATCATCAACATGATATTATTTGTGTCCACTGAAGGAAAGAAAAGAAACAGGGGCCAAGTTATCAATAATCACCAAGGAACATCTTCAATCAGTTCAGCACTTTAATGCCTGCTCTCTTCCCTCAGCCTCCCCCCCCACCCCCCCCCACCCCCTTCACCTTTCCTCCCCACACTCTTTCTCTCTCTTTGTTCTTCTCCCTATTTTCAATGTCTGTACATACCATTTGAATGAATCTGGATTTGTTATCGATCCAAAGAAGCATCCTTCTAAACGAACTTTATCCTCTCTCTCTTCTCTCTCTCTCTCTCTCTCTCTCTCTCTCTCTCTCTCTGTGTGTGTGTGTGTGTGTGTGTGTGTGTGTGTGTGTGTGTGAGAGAGAGAGAGAGAGAGAGAGGGGGGGGGGGTTAAACGGCGTACTCTAGAATACAGGCAAATGTATGCTTATGCTCACGTGCGAGCGCAGTATGTGAGTGTGCTTTTTAATAATAAACAGCAATGACACCCAGTCGAACTTCTACCTCCAGCTCTTCTTTTCTTTTCTTCAGCAGTTCGTTTTCGTCAATGATTTCCTGCAGAAAGGAGAGAGTCTGGATGTGCTTGTTCGTCAGTCTGTCACCCTTGCTGTGTAACAGCTCTCTCGGTATCCTGTCGCGCTTCCCGTAACAGTTATCCATTGTGAGGTTGCGTGTGATTCTCGCAATTATACGTGATCAAGACACAGATAATTCCGTTTTGAAGTTGGCGACCATTGCCTAGCAGCTTGTCAACATTGCTACGCCATTTTACTCCCTTTAGCGGAATTATTTACGCTTGAACGCACTTGATTTTTTTTAGAATTATTTTGAAATAGCCAGAGATCTTTTGATATTTTGGTCGATGAAAAATGTGTCATTAACAAGTTGTTGTGACTAAACTGGTGCACATATATTTGGAGTTTTAACAAATGCAATGTAGATGTCTATATTCATACGCGACATCCAAAACCGGATGTGAGTGGGTTCCTGGCTCACCAAAACCACTTGCCGAGAGAGAGAAAGAGAGAGAGAGAGAAAGACGGTCGAAAGGCCGCAAACGCAGGCCGCCGTCTTTCAGCCAGCGTCGAAATGAGTGCAGTGGACGGTGGGATAACGCGTAACAATGGCATGCGTAATGATGAATGTAAATTATACGTACTACATCAGATGAAGGGGGCTGGGAGGGAGGGGGTGAGCGATTGGAGGGGCTCGGCGGGAAGGGAAGGGCGATAGGAACGAGGGGAGGGGGGGGTATCTTGCATTCTGCCCGAAGGGTTTCAATTCTCTCAATCCGAATCGGACACATAGCAACTCTTGTTTCCAAGGAGGATCAAAACGGTTTGTTTCTTTCAAGAACAAATATAATTCTTGGTGAGAATCGCTGACAAAACTGACATCTTTATAGGCCTACATTCGTGTTAAAAGTAATTGGTGGTCAGAAATCGTCCGCGTAACTGACCCACCGGATGTGTGACTATAGCATAGAACAATCAATATTTTACCATCACGACTCGTGAAATCTGTCCTCGAAGCAAGCAAAGCGGGAAAGGCAAGGTTACTAACCACGCTTATTTAAAGACTCGGGAGACAATGTTCTGGGATCAGTAAAACCCGAGGCTGAAGACAGGCAGCATGGAAATTTCAGGAGTTAGTGGACGTATGCCAAAGGAGAACATCGAGACTGATCAGGGAAATAATATGACACACACGAACCAACAGACAGAGACTGCGATCAACAGAAATGAAGCGGTGGTCTTCTAAGGCAAAAGGGAAGGCCAAGAGAGAGATGGTGATTCAGGTATTGAAGAAAGAAGAGGATGAAGAGATTCCAGCAGGCAGTCCAGCGAGGCCAACAGGGGCAAGGGACTTTTGGGGAAAACGCACCATGAAGAACTCTCAACCTGGGGTGAATTTGGCGTATCGGGCTTCTCTTTACATGAGCGTCAGCTTTAGAATTCAAACCTGGTGACATGGGGGTGATCAGATGATCCTGTGAGTCTGCTCCGCCCGGGAAAACAGTGGAATATGCAAGTTCGGAGCGCTTGCAAAGCAACGCTAAGCGTGGCCCGGGAAGGTACAGATGGAGACACAACGGAGATCGTACTTGCAGTTATCGCCAGAAGCGTTCTTCATGGAGGGAGGGAGGATGATGTGGCATAAATCATGGTAGGGAACAGCTGTGCACATCAAGAGCATGGAAGCAGGGCTTTCTGGACGGAATGGATGACTGGGAATGCACAGCAGACCTTTCAGAAATGGAAAACAACTCAGAGATCGCAAGGAAGAGAGTGGCATGAGACCGGATATAACAATCCACTCAGGTTCATCAAAGTAGGCTACATCATTCCGACTGACCCCACTACGCCATATGAAAACAGACTGAGAAGTACACCAGTCCACCCAGCAGCTTGAGGGAATCTGGCTGCCAAGCCAAAGTCCACGCTGTAGAAGGTGGAGCAAAACTGGTTTCAGGTTATCAGCCAATAGCATAAAGCAGCTGTCCGTATGAGAAGATGAGAAGAGGACCACCAGAATCTAACATGCAGTGACAGAGGCTGTTAAAACGTGTTTAATTAACTGGATCTGTCGAGGGCGAACAAACACGAACTTCACAAGGCTTGAATTGCCTAACTTGGGACATGTGCCCGATAGCTATAAGTGGGTTAGATATCCGTCTTGAGACACCCGACCTGCCGCGAGGTGCAGGTTCGAATGCCGGCAGCACCGAAGTATTTCTGACGGTAGAAGGGCGTCGGGATGCGGCTCTGCCTTCTCGGAGAGAATGGAGTTCAGAACCGAAACGCTTCTGAAGGGGGACATGTCTCTGAAGACCCGCTGTAAAGCTCTGTCTAAGAGTTTCTTCCTACAAATAACGTCAACATTAGCATGAAGAAGAGTAACGGCAACATAATTAAATGAGGCACACTTGTTCAAGTCATTCTAGTCCTGTTTGTTTGTTGTTGTTTTTCCCGTCCTTGTAACAGAGGAGATAGAGTGGAAGTGGAAGCCAGCGCTCACACACACACACACGCGCGCGCGCGCGCGCAAACACACACACACTCACACATACACACGCACGCACGCACAGAAATGTACGAGCACGCAGCATGACTGTCCCCTCCCCCCTTCTGTGTGTGTGTGTGTGCGCGCGCGCGCGTACGTGCATGCGTGTGTGTGTGTGTGTGAGGGAGAGAGACTAAGCGTACAGATGTACGCGTGCACTGTTTGACAGACCCCTTTACAGGGAGATGGGGACACAAGTTTAGGATGGGGGAAGGGGGGGAAGAAGGAAGGGAGGTGGCGATGGCAGAAACGAAAAATGTTTATACGGAACCAAATAACTCCGTATGAGTGGGAAAAAAGAATAGCAAAAAGAAAAAGAAAGAAGAAAAAAAAAAGACAAAAAAAAACCAAAAAAAAAACGCTCCACATCAAATTAGCTGGTAGTCCTGCGGCCTTCGAAACCAAACATTCCATTTATATCAGGCGATTCGGCAGAGACTGGGTTGTCTCCCATGGCATGGGTTTGTTTACTTGACAACGTCACTCCCAATTAGACAAGAGAAAAGATTTTTCCCACTGTACCGACATGCTGCACGATTCGCCCCCTCCCCCCCCCCCCCCCCCTCCCCCGTTCCACTTCTACCTCATTCCTGCTGGCTCCCTTTTTACGCTTTACGGCGTCGAGGACGGAAATTATGTTGCAAAGTCACTCGAGGAATAATATCGAATACTCAGCCAACCATGAAATGAAAACAGTGCGTGCACTGACAGTTGACAGCCGTGCTGTGAAAACGCACTGTACCGTGACTTCCTTGATTACCTTTTTTTATTCAAGGGAGGGGGGGGGGGGGGGGGGGGGGGGGGGAGCGGACGCCACCAGGTGAGAAGGTCTTTATCATAAGGTTCGTTTTTTTATGTTGGAAGGAAGGGACGGAGGGATATTTTTACTGCAGAAAGAATGGTCGACGCTAAAGAAACATTTTGCATACGTGTAATGTACATCCTGCATGACAGTAACATCTGTGTCAAATTTTTCTGTGACAAAAGTGGAGTGTGGAGTGCAGCCCATTTGAATCCCTCCCCACCCCCCTCCCTTTCACCCCGGGCCACACCCCCATTCCTCCTTGGTCCCCTCCACTCCCTAATGTCATTAAGATTCCAAACTGAAATATGTCTTCTTCTTTCTTCTTCTACTACTACTACTACTACTACTACTACTACTACTACTACTACTACTACTACTCCCACCACCACTACTACTACTACTACTGCTTCTAAATGAAAGACCCACATCCAAATTTTTGGTTAGAGCAAAGACCTCAGCACTGGTGCACCCATGGGAACGCTCCCGTGGAGGTTCTGTCGTGTCACATCCAGTGACTATTTCACAATGGCATCTGCCAGGGAGCAGTTATGTCCCTTGACTTGGAATGCCCGGTGTGTGTGCCTGCACCGTATGTGAACACAGCGCAGGCTTCCAAGGGTGGTGCAGGATTGCTCCCAGATGGTTTGTTCGGCAGTTGAGGACAGTACTTCTCTGGGTCCTACCCGCAGCTTCGGTGTTTTTTTTTTTTTTTTTTTTTTTTTTTTTTTTTTTGCCTTTCTAAATGAAATATCCACACCAACATTTTTTCTTAAGAGCATAGACGTCAGCACTGTCCAAAGCCGGAATTGTGCATGGAAGGACATCAACACCTCAAGCATTGGAATGCGTCCTGCATGCACAGGTATATCCAGTCTGTATGCATGCGAAACGTGGACCCCTATAGCGGATCTGGAACTGAAGAAGAACCAAGGTTCAGGAAAAAGAGTGTTAGCGCAAGGTACCATACATCAGCTATGCAGATCATGTCACCAAGGAACGTGAGAGTCAGATCATAAAACAGCCCCACCGGAACATCCGCTTACATCAGGTTAAGAGGAGAAAACTTAACGTTGACATAGCAGCATAACAAGATCCAATAGCCTTTGTTAAAACAATGCTCCAGAACTGTTGAGGTAGAGGGACGGGGGGAGAAGACCGCAGATAGGACACGGGAAATCCTGTGATCATTTGCAGAGACCCTTGCAGGCTTCGGCATACAACGTCACTGACAGACTTGGAATCTGGTGGACAGTTCTTAAAGGTGGGGATTCAAGTGAGACGCTGAGGTCACGGAGGTTAGGAGTCGGAGGGAGAGATTACTGGTGCTTGCTGTTGTGTTTCAGCTTTTTTCCGGCCCGTTTCTTTCTCGATTTCCTGCTCAGCCGAGCTCTCTCTCTCTCTCTCTCTCTCTCTCTCTCTCTCTCTCTCTCTCTCTCTCTCTCTCTCTCTCTCTCATGCCTGCACGCACGCACGCACGCACGCACACACACACACACACACACACACACACACACACATGCACGCACGCGCACACACACGCACGTACGCACACACAACAACAACAACAACAACAATAATATTGATTCCTTTCGCCCCTTTTGGGGTATGGAGGAAGGGTCTTTGAAACTGTCAGACACACACACACACACACACACACACACACACACACACACGCGCGCGCGCGCACACACACACACACACACGTGTGTGCGCACTTGCACTCAAAATCACCACCGAGGGCCGGATTAAAAGTTAAATGCGGAGGATGGCGTTTCGAAGAATATGGGGGTTCTCCACCGAAAGTGTACACAGGAACACGTACCAAATTTTTATTTTTGCGATCCCCTCATCCCTTCTCACACCCTTTTTTCCTTTTTGTCTGAACTCTCTCTCTCTCTCTCTTCTCTCCTCTCTCTCTCTCTCTCTCTCTCTCTCTCTCTCTCTCTCTCTGCGGTATGTCATTGACTCTCCCTCCGTTGAGGTGATCAGTCTTTGAAACACACACACACACTCTCTCTCTCTCTCTCTTCTCTCTCTCTCTCTCTCTCTCTCTCACACACACACACACACACACACACACACACACCTACACACGCACACAAGCGCTCACACGCATGCACGCTCGCGCGCACAGAGACAGACAGACAGAGAGAGAGAGAGAGAAAAGGCACGCACATGACACGCGCTCGAACAGCATGTCACCGAGTACATGGTATTCACTTATTCTTAGTCCGTTCAACGGATGAAAATAGATCACTCCTGGCGACGATCCAGCCCCTCAGTCCCACTGCACCCTCTGGAAACAATTAAACGACTTATCAGTGGGGCACATTATAATTATTGCAGCCCGTGGTTCCGCCACCGGCGCCGTGCACGACTTGTTTGTTTGGGTGGCCGACCTTGGTAACAGGGCGATCGAGCTGGCTTGCGGGTTGAACTGTGTTTGCTACGGTTCGCCCAATCTCCGATTGTATAATCATTCAATTTTAATTTTAACTCCGGTGCTGTTAGGTTCGACTTCATGATGGTGAGAATACCGATCGTTTCCTGCACCAGTCAGCGTGCATGACGGGGGGGGGGGGGGGGGGGTTCCTGTCAGGGAATCATGTGTGTACATAAACTTGTACAAAAATGTCTCTTTTTCATCACTACTCTTTCAAGACGTCATTTCATCTTGTTAAATGAATTCCTCATTGTAGCTTTAACATTCATCAGTGGTAAAAATTCCTTACTTAGAAGCCCCACTTACACTTTGTCCAATGTAGTCATAAACACTTTGTCAATGTAGTCATAAACAAACTCTCTTGTAAATGAATAAAGGGCATCCAGCTGCATCGGGGGGGGGGGGGGGGGGGGGGGGGGTGGAGGGGGGGCACACTTTTTGTTCTTTTCAGAGAATTTTTGTGTGATTTTGAATTTCATTTCATCTTTTCTGTTTGCATTTTCGCCCCCCCCCCCCCCCCCCCCCCCCCCCCCCCCCCTTCTGTTTTGTTTGTTTTGTTGTTTTAAGAGTTTCATACAAACTTTAATTCAGAAAAATCATGTTTGTATCAAAGGTTAAGTTGAATTTTTTCTATGGAAAGAACATGGTGCTAAAAATGTGAGCAAGTTGTTCAAACTTTGTTTACTTTTTTAAGTTTTTCATTTCCATGTCTGTTATTGATATATACATTTTAAAAAAATCAGCATTGTACAACGCTGTTTACAGAGCTGTGTAAATCTCCTAGCGACTGGCACCTAATAGTACAGCTAATCAGTCACCTGTTGCAGGCAACTGCGCAATCAAAGTTAGTGAATTCACTCTATCCATGAGTGCACATTCACTTGTCTACTGACATGTTAATTTGCATAAATTTTGTATTATGTATACAGAGGCTAGTATGAATATTATCGGGTCTGTGTATAAAAGCCTGTGTATGAATGAGAGAGAGAGAGAGCGCAAAAATGGCCAAAACCATTCTTAAAAATATCCCTCTACACACACACACATACACACAGCCGACCTTCTCTCTTCCACCCCCTCTATCCACCTACCCACTCTCTCTTACCCTCAAAGTAATTCAGTTACCCTGCCACAAGAAACTTTGTGACTTTTTAAGACACACTCCATTTTTCCAGCAGTGTTTCTTGCTGGCTGATTTGATGGTGTTCTTTCGTGGGTTGGTTTTCATGCCTAATCTGGGTGTTTAAGCTACATGCTACATGTTCTGTGAACAACTTACTAACAGATACATGTTCTGTGAACAACTTAATAACAGATGGCATCAGCATTTGCTCACCTGACTGGATCACATATTTCCGAGTCAAATGTTGTGAGTTTGAATGCCGTTGGCACCCCACATACAAATGCCTATTATTTTCCCTATTCTACTTAACATGTTGTCATTCTGGTGGTGTTACTGTGGGGTAAAGATTGGCCCCCATGTCCCTCTCTCCTGGGACATTCATCATAGTCTGTCCTACTGGCTTTCGTGAGTGTGGATGTTAAGTCTAAATGCAACTTAATAACAAGAATTCAACAGGAGGATACATGCATTATGCCACACTTCACCATGCCTTCTTCATTTTTTAACTTTTTTAGGGGGTGGGGGGAAGGAGGGGGGCAGGGGGGACCGCCCACTCCCTTAAACCCATGACATTATTCCACATTGCTCATTCTGGCTCCCTGTATTGAACACACCTAGGTTTGACCTGTCTCAGCCCTAGCTCTGGCAAACCACAGAGGACAATTGATACTAAGTCGTTCTGAGGCACCTTTCAGAGGAGACTATGCGCTGTTGCCAAGCTACTTTGATGGAGTTGAGTGGTACCTATTTTAATCAAGTATATAAACAGAACACCACCTTGTAAGCCTCCTGCTGATGACAATAGGAGCTTGATCACTGGGCCAGTGTGAGTTAGCATCGTGAATGTGGAGAAGATATTGAAACTGAAGTCACCATGAGATCAGAGTGTGAACGGAAATGCGAATTGGAGGCTTTTTTTTTCCTTTTTATAAATGATGATCAGTTAGGATGATGAGAATGATGATGCTATGGCATTCTATTTTGGTCACAGAGAACAAGACAAGGCCATACTCTATGCTTCTGTCATCATATATCCTGTCATCAACCAGGCCCAAGAGATACAGAAACCTGCCGTGTTTGGCCTGGAAATTTGAGCGACATGTACAGAAACACATCTATTAAATGGATGAAATGCAATGTGTGGGTTTCAGATCTTCCATTTGAGCCCATACCATACTCAGTTCTGGGAGGAGCTGAAAAATCCCACAGAGAAATGGCTTTAATCATTATCACTAATACCAATAGTCAGTCATGTATATACTTTGGTTATACCCAGGTTACTTTAGTACCCTTACCGAGATTCTGAATTTAATTTCTTAAATTGCTTACATACAATGCAAGACCCTTGCACATGCTCATGTGCTTACAACCACGGTACACACAGAATAATGTAGATAGAACGAGAGCTCTTTTGCACTTACAGAAAACTCAGTTTCCACACGCTTCCATGGCACACAGACACAGGGAGTTATTTTGAACATTTAAGAACATGTATATTTTTTACTATTTGCAGTTGCATATTACATACATACATATCACAAATTCACCAGTCTAATACAAAAAATGCAAGAAACATACATGATCACATACATTCTGGATTCCCATACATCTGTTGTGAATATGTATGTAAGGTAATTTGACACTGGTGGGATGTTGGGAAACACAGGTGTAAAAATGATGAATGATTGCGACCCATGGAAAGCAGAATACATGGAAAATGGTAGATGGAAAAGGGAAGAAGAAACAATGAAGATGAACAATGTGAAGCACAAATTCCATGAAAACCATTGGCTAATTAAGTGATGATGCATTGCATCCAGTTCCCAACATCCCATCCAAAGCATCAACATTACCATTATGATGCTGATGCCTTTATACAGATGAACATGATGCAATGAATAAAATGATTGCCATTCTCTCCAATAAACAGACATAAGAGCGCCAAGAGACATCATTCACATTTGGGATGACCACTTACATCTGAGATCATACACACTCCCAGACAATGTACTGACCCAGGCAACTTGTTTCCCAGACAGTTGAAAGCAGCATGCAGAATACCCAGCTTATTCAATTAATGTTAACATCTACCGGCAGACCCTTGCTTTTCCTTCAATCCAGTGCCTCTCATCTCTATGTTCCAGTTTGTATGTAACTGAAACGTCAACATTCACAATGTCTTTGACAACCTTAAATCAGGCTCTTGGCTCTTTAACTCTGGTTTCTTTGACAACCCAGATCAGTTTTCTTTTCCATTTCCATCCATTTCTTTTTCAATGCTTTAAACCTATCCATCATTCCTCCCCCCAGCTTAACAACAGAGCAGACTTCTATTTCTTCCTGTCCAAGTCCCAACACTGTGTACCAGCCTTTCATTACTTCTTGACAAGTCCCCCATGTGACCATCTAGATCAGCTTCTCATTGCTTTACTACTAAGTTTCTTGAACAGTTTAGGTCAGAACTAAATACAGTCCAGTTTATTTCTCTTGTGAATGCTCCACCCCCACCCCCATTCCCAGGCACCCCCTGGTGCCAGTCCCAAGCCCGATACACAAAACGGTGGTGAACGACGGTAAAAGATGCCCCACGGGGACTTGGAAAGGCCTCTTCCGTCCACCGCCCTCCAAACTGCAGAAGTGCTCACATCTGGAAACTGTCCGTGCATGCTTTCTTCTACAGCTTGTGTGTGGTGACAGCCGAATCGTGTCCCTTGAGTTGATTCTTGAGTAGTAAGTAAAAGGTGTACAAAGTGAGGACATATTGATTGTAGCGGAGAAGGTATGTCGGGGAGAAGAAAGGGGGGGTCAGCCTCAGTCTTTGGTCTTGTTCTGGACTGGCAGGTAGAGTTTGAACTCTGCTGGCAACTCGTCTTCGGAGTAAAGTCTGTCGGAGAAGTAGACCCGGCGAATGCGGCAGTTGGCATGAATCTGTAACAAAATATCACACATGGTGTTGTTTGATACAAAAACTTGGCCACATTTGGTACTTATCTCGGATATAAATGTGGACATATCTTATTCTGTTGAGGGCTCATCATCAATATATTAATAATTCTGGCACCAGTATGTTCAAAAGTATTTTTATAAGGGAATTTTTGCATGTGATCAGCAGCAAAACCGTTGCGCACGTTACCCTGCAATGAAGCATAAATGAAATTCAATACCCCACTTAGGTTGCAATTGAATTTTTACAGTTTTAACACTCTCCAAATCAAAGTAATCTGTTTAACCACTGTGCTTGCCATAGGGTAAGTGGAGGAAATACAGTCTGTTGATGTGCTGGTACAGACAGTACCATTTGTATTGTATAGTCTTTGTTAGGAGTAAGGGAAGCAATACTGCTGCAGCTGTAGTATGTGGATACAGACTGCTCTTTGACTTCAGGAAGAGGGCTGGAGGAGGGGGTATGTGAGAGGACTATGGACTAGACAAACTTGGGTTAAAATGCTGGTACAGAATGAATCCAAACACCAAAACTGCTCATTTTGTATAACTATATAGACAATCATCTCTTACTCTTTGATGAACTGGAAGATTTCAGTACGTGTCAAAAAAAAAGAAATGACTGTAAACATGCAGTTTAAGACAATATTATTCAATTCCAAACCAGATGCATTATTTGTCTGCTCCTTCACCAGTACCTATCGTACCATGTACTCCATTATGCTATGAACATGTAAAGCTCCATTTTGTTATTGTTTTCAGTACGAGCCAAAACATGGTACATTCATCCACACTAAGGACAAAACAGAACTGTAGTATGGAGTGCCTGCAATTTGGATGAAATATTCTTCTTATTGTGGAATGACTGAATAATATATTTTGGTGATGCTTAGAGGCTGAATGAAGAATTTGTTCCCCTTGTGGGGTTACTGAACATCATTTTCTTTTGGTGGTGCTTAGGCGTATGCCATAAATAATGAGAATTCTGTGTACTGACGCAGATACACATGTCATACATTCTGATTCTTGACACTGCAGAGATTCTTGATGCTACTAACTCCAGACATGCGTGAGCTGATTGCTTGGTTCTTCCAATATAAACACATATGCTTGACAAAATTTATGGCATTCCTTCTCTTAACTGATGCTGAGCAGTTGGACACATTTCCGCTTCACTCATGTAACCCAAATTCAGTGTGTTTATTGCTCTGCATGTTTTGAAGTCATACATACTCACACATACTCTGTGGCCAAATTCATAACTGAATCAGCATTTTTTTTTAAAAATCAAAACAAAGCGTGTGCCATTACAAAGGACAGGAAAGGAAGCAAGCTACACAAGGATCAGAAGGACATAAGCCAAACAGATCATGGGAAAGATTTTGTAGAAAAGAATTGAAAAAGAGCAAATAAATGTCAGGCTATATAAAATTCTCTTCTTCGGAAGATCAACCACCGTTTCAAGGGACAGAATATTCTGTGTGAGAATAGCGACAAAATCTTGTTTTGTTCAGCATCTGTATGTCGGCAGTATCAGTCAGCCACTTGAACACCGTTTGTCACCCTTGGTGCATGAATTGAAAAACACTACCAGCATGGTCGGCCAGCATGGAGGATAACCGGTTGAAAAAAAGAAAGTGTAAACTGTCATCAAGTATCTGAGAAACAGGTTGTGTCAAGGAACATAAACAATACAATGTAATACACTCCTTGAAAATTGCTTCACCTGTCTCTCTCTCTCTCTCTCTCTCTCTCTGTTTCTGTCAGCTCACCTGAACTCGCAAGGTCTCGATGTAGTTGGTGCCGTAAGCTCTGCGCGTGAAGTCAGACAAGTTGAACTGGATCTGGTTCCAGCCATCATCCAGCCTCATGGGCATCGTGCAGATGAAGGGTTTCACTCGGGTCGTGCTTTGGTAGTTGCTGGCCCGGAATCGCCGCCGTACATTCTTGTCATCTAGCACCTGGGGAACAAATGAAAGGAGGTGAATGCATGGTTTCCTTTTCAATGGCTTAGCATGGGTGTGAGTGTGTGTGTGCGTGCGTGTGTGTGTGTGTGTGTGTGTGTGTGTGTGTGTGTGTGTGTGTGTGTAAGATCACTTGGTTTTTTTTTTTTTTTTTTTTTTTTTTTGGGGCAATGAAAGTGTTAACAACTCTAAAGTTTAAATTAAAAACAATAATCCATCAAAACGACTGAATGAGAGGAAAAAAATGCAAGTAACATTATCTTAGTGGTATACTATTATTAATCTCTCAGCGAGTATACTTGAGTTAAATTGTGTGCATGCATGTATGTGTAAACGTATTTATTCGACCATGTGTATGAGAGTGTGCACGTGTTTTTGCAATAATCAATGTCCAAGTACACTTAAAAGACAATATGCATTAATTGCACATTTACATGAGCAGACAAGCCCATGTTCTTACTATATGTGCACCAGAATAAGCATGTGTGACTGAACATCATTTTTTTGAGCTCACACAAACAGGTATTTGTACACAAAAGAGCATATAACCTCCTTAACAATGGTACTCTGTACCCCAAGCTTACCTGCACTTCAAATGTGAAATATTTCTTCAAATTTTTGATGATCATAACGAGGAACGGGAGCTTGATTCCCAACGTCTTCTTGGGGTCTGTTGGACATGTGATGTAAGTTGTGCTGGAAAAGACGGATGGCAAACAGTGTACATACAGAGTTGATGCAAGATTCTGAAACCTTCAAAAGATGAAGTGACACAAAATATCTGTCTTCAGTTCACTGTAATGGACAGTAGCTTAAATATTTTTTCACATCAAAGGTTTTACAGATTCCATTTAGTGATAAAACATTGACATTTGAATAAAAGAAGTATGTTGAGAAACTTTCTGACAGAAACATGTTAACAACTCTAAAGCTAGGCCTCTCAGACATTTGGCCTTACCTCCCCCTGTGCCCCGCCCCCTTTTTCCTTTGTGTCTTGGGTTTACTTCAATGGTTTGGTACATTCGCCTTTTCTACCCCTGACCACTCACTTCAAAACATTCACAAACACATGTTGCCTCTTTTTTTTTTCAAACTCAGTATTTCAACTGTTTCAAACCACACCGGTGATCTAAGCAAGGTATTCAAGTGGTTATTAGCTCCTGCCAATATTGCTTGATGCTACAACTAAATGTTTCTGAGTTTCATGATTATGTATGTTTTCATATGTTTTTAAGTTAAAATAAAAACAACGAATAATCCATCAAAACGAGTGAATGAGAGAGCTCCATAGTGATAGTCTGGTTAATGTAACTCATCTTTGCATGGTTATTATAATGTCTTAGTTCCATTCCAGTTATGATAACAATACTGAATGCTCTGGCATTTATTGGCAAAACTAATCAAGGGATGCTTTGAACCTTTATAGTGATCTGAACAAAACAACACCTTATGACTGTTCATTCACAAACAGGCCAACATTTAGACTTACCAGCATGCTTAACCCACAAACAAGAAATATGAACTTGCAGACAGACGTAAAGTGTGTGTGCACGGCAGTACAAAATATACAACTATATCTTGCCCTAACATACAATAATATACACAGACACTGATTGGCATGCATGCACCATGTCTCTTTCTCACACACTCTCTCCCTTTCTCTCTGTTTCGTGACAGTTCTGAAAGCCATCAATACACAGTCCTCTGTAGCTTTTCACTGTGTGCTCACCTTACATTTGTTCCTACAATCTCTAACACAAGTGACTGGATGTCGTTGTCTGTGATTCGTTTGATGTGACCATTTCGGACCTGCACAACAATAAATGAACAGTTGTTTGGACCAACATGGTCGGAGCTTCCAGCATACATGGTTAATTCTTCTTACCATTGTTGACAAAGCAGATAGCTGTGAGATGCCTATATTATGATTCCTTAGCAACCAACTGGACTTGTGAGTGGCTTCGTTACAATTTGGTATAACTTCTTGATAATGATCACTGTTTCTTTTTCTGATCAGCCATGTATCTATCGCGTAAATGTTCAAAGAAAATCATTAGGTAAGTGTTTGATTGTCAACACATGAATTCTGCTAATATGCGGTCAGTGGTATACTACAGAGCCCAAAAATAACTCCAGCAACCTGTCATACTCCAACTTGTCATTAAATCAGTAGTTGAATATCTACAAAAACATGCACAGATATTGGCAAGAAAGTGCATCTTTGTTTTCATAAAGAGCGATCAACAATGTTATATAGTGTTTACAACACAGTCATAATCTACATCACTATATCAAAGATGACAAACATCACCAGTGCAGTATATCCACAGTGGCTTCTACTTTGACATCTGCATTTTAATGACAAACAGAAATTAGAATGCTGTGAACATTTCAACTACTATTAACATGACCCCATCGGCCGGACAGGAAACGCACAAATCGTTCATGAGCATGGTTAGCAACGCTGCACTAGAGTGTTCAACAAGTTGGAAAAGACACGCAACTTTTTCGTTTCAAATATCCGCTCACCTTTTTGTCCCAGATCTGCAACGGTTTGCTGCCAATGCTGTACAATATCGACAGGAACCCGCTCTGGAATGTGTTTTTGAACATGGTTGCTGATGGCAGTGGATGAGAACCAAAATACAAAGTGAAATTTCTAAGTTTCACAGCACGGACTCGCTCGGAACGGACCTCTCCCCTCGCTGTTCGAGTCGTCAAGTGAAGCTCAGGTTGTGTGGTGACTGTCTTAACCTGTCGCCAAGGGATGGCTCAGCGTGGCGCAGTAATCTACGTTACTAGGGACTATTTTTAGCGAGGTGCGCGTTTTTAACGTTGTTTAAACACAAAACGTCGACTAAAGTTCACGCCGGGAAGACATTGTCGATTATTTGAACGTTCGGCTGATTTTTTCAGTTTAAAACTTACGTTGGAATGAAATTTAACAGTTTTTACTCCGCGGACGTGCCTCGTTTGGTTGTCAACCGGGGTTCCGGAAGTGATCACGCAACCGAGCCGGGCGCCCGTGGGCGGCACTGCCCGTGAACGCGTGTCAGTCAAAAGATAGCAACCGCCGTTGCTCATGGCGCCTCAGCCCATGGTAGCCGGCATGGGGATCGAAGCTGGCATTCCCGGTGACTGTCGCCACGCAGTGGGATCAGTCAGGATAGGTGGTCATGTTTTCATTAGCAGGTGTGTCTGATAGGCCTGGCACTACTGACGCACTGAAAAACTGTAGGTCAGTCTTTGAAGTGGGTGTGTAGTGGGGGGAGAAAAATTGAGATCTTCGTGACCCAGTCCATTACGTAACAACCGCGCGAGGGTGTGTGCGCCTAGTTGTGAAGTGCAAGCTTACTTTTGTTCACGATTAGTTTTAGGTGCAGTTGTACCGACTTCGTAAGCTGTTTGCGTCACGTGCGCTTTGGTTGATTTCAGGGCTGCACATGTGGTGCGTGCACTGCTCTAACTGCTCCAGTAACACCGTGTCGTTAGAGGAGGTGCGGGAGGGGGGGGAGATATGTAGGGTTCGCGTGTGCGCTGCTGACGCAATGCCGTGGCGGCAGTGTGTGTGGCGCACGTGCATACGCGCAACGCCTTGCATGGAATCATGTCTTAAGTTTGAGACCCCCAGGGGGCTATGTCCTCCTCCCTCCACGCCCCTCCCCACCCCCCCCCCCCCCCTCCCATCGTCATTGAATTTTCTCATTGCCTTCAATTTAGGACCTCCTTTGGGACCCCAAGTCTGTCTCCTCCACCCCTTCCTTCCCTTCCCTCCCCCCTTTCCCCCCATTGAATGGGGTTATGTCTTCAGTTTGCAACCCCAAGTCTGTCTCCCCACCCCCTCCTCCCATTGATTGGGGACGTGCCTTCGTTTGGGACCCCAAGTCTGTCTTCTCTCCCCGCCCCCCTCCTGCCCTTGAATGGGGTCATGCCTTCAGTTTGGGACTCCCAGTCTGTCTTCTCTCCCCGCCCCCTCCTGCCCTTGAATGGGGTCATGCCTTCAGTTTGGGACTCCCAGTCTATTATCCTCCCTTCCCTCCTCATTGTACAGGGCCCCTAAGTCCATCTCCTTCTGTAATTCAGTTGGGGCCAGCCTTGAAATTAAGACCCCGACTCTATGTCCTCCTCCTCCCCCACCCTCCCCCTCCTCATTGAATTCGGCCATGTCTTCAGTTTGGAACCCCAGTCTATATCCCCCCCCCCCTCCCCCTCATCTTCATTAAAATGGATCATGTCTTCAATTTGGGACCCCGAGTCTACGTCATCCTCACCACCACCACCACCACCACCACCACCACCACCCCCGCCCGTCCCCCTCATTGAATGGGGTCATATCTTCAGTTTGTGATCCTGAGTCTATGTCCTCCTCCCCCCCCCCCCCCCCTCCCACCAGCTCATGTCTTCAATTTAGGATCCCAAGTCTATGTCCTCCCCCCCCCCCCCCTTTCCCATTGAATGGGGCGATGCCTTCAGTTGGGGACCCCAAATCTATGGCGTCTTCCCCCCCCATTGAATTGCGTCATGTCTTCAGTTGGGAACCCCTAGTCTATGTCTTTCTCCCCTCCTCCCCCCCCCCCCCCCTCCATTGAATGGGGTCACGCCTTCAGTTGGGGACCCCCCTTAAAGTCAATCTCCTCTTTCTCCTCCCCCTCCCCTCTTTGAACAGGGTCATGCCTTCACTATTATCATCATCATCATCATTATTGTGAGTAGTTATATAGCACCTATCCTCAGACAGAGACCAAGCTCTAAGTGCTTTACAATCCACGCACTCGGGTGCACAACGGGCTGCCTACCTGGGTAGAGCTGACTGAAGAGCGTGCTGACGTTTCGTTCTGGCGTTTTCCGCGCAATTCATTCGAATGTTAGCATCTCAGTTTGTCACTCATTCTTTCGATTTTTCCACAGGTACTTGTCCTCCATACCAACTGGCCTTCTCTTCCGAAAGGTTGTGATGGAATTTAAGTGTATGCAAGATGTGTTGCGTGCGTTCACACGCAGAACCTCGATTTATGGTCTCACTCGAAGGACATTTAGGGATATGGAGTCAGAGCTAATGATACCGTGGGAAAAATTCCCGTTGTACTGAAACGGTCAGGTGGAGGTTCGAATCTGAATCTCCAGGATCACTAAAACCACGAGTCTGACGCAGTACTGAGCTATATCAGGCCGCTGATTTAAAGATGAAAGAGAGAGAGAGAGAGAGAGAGAGAGAGAGAGAGAGAGAGAGAGAGAAATTTTGTCTATAATCCAGCCGACCACATTGGCCAGAGAGAGAGGCGCGGCGCGCGCGTGTGTGTATCTGTGTCTGCGTGTGCTAGTGGATAGTGTGTGTGTCTTGTCTGTCTGTCTGTCTGTCACTCCTCCCTCCCTCCCTCTCTCTCTCTCTCTCTCTCTCTCTCTCTCTCTCCTCTCTCTCTCTCTCTCTCTCTCTCTTGTGCGTGTGCGCATTGTTGTTCTCTGTGTGTGTGTGTGTGTGTGTGTGTGTGTGTGTGTGTGTTGTTGTGTGCGCGCGCGCGCGCGCGCACATGTTGTTTGTCTTTGTGTATGTGTGTGCATACATGTGCGTGTGCACGCGTGCGCAGTATGCGATAACTCTGGCTAAGTTCACATGCTCTCAACCTAAGCATATCAATTTAAACCAACCGAATGTTTCAAAATGCATCCCTCCCCCTCCCCCCCCCCCTCCTGGCTCCACCTTCCGCCATCCCCCGAACCCCTCCCCTCCCCCCCCCCCCCCCCCCCCCCCCCCCCCATACACACACACGTCATTTATCATTGTCTTGAACGTTTATCACTTGTAGATGTGGTGTCAAACACCTCAGAATCTACAGATGTTGTGTGTGTGTGTGTGTGTGTGTGTGTGTGTGTGTGTGTGTGTGTGTGTGTGTGTGTGTTAGAATTCACCTAAGATTTGAGAATGGTTGGTGTGGTATTGCAGTGTTACGTGACCAGCGTGCCTGCGTTTCTGTCGATGTCTGAACGGTGCAGATAGGAATGCGTGTGTGTATGTGTGTGTGTGTGTGTGTGCGCGCGTGCGTGCGTGCGTGCGAACTTGCATGTGTGTGAGTGTGTGCATGCATGCGCGTGTGTGCGTGTGTGTGTGTGTGTGGTGTGTGTGTGTGTGTGTGTGTGTGTGTGTGTGGTGTGTGTCGAACGTACTGCATTGCGGTGGGGCTCTATGTGCAGAAGAGCAGGAAGATCAGATTTGCTGTTCCACGCTTGTCTGATGGTGAATGGTGAATGTCTCTGATGTGACAGCACTGGCGAAAGTCTTGAGCAGGACCAGGTGACTCACACACACACACACACACACACACACACACACACACACACACACACACACACAGAAAGGGGGGGGGGGCAGACAGAACACACACACACACGTGCGCGCGCGCGCGCGCGCACACACACAACACACACACACACACACACACACACACACACACACACACACACACACACACACGGGCGAACCTTACAAACTTCATTACAGACTCAAATGTGATTCCGTGCCCATCGTACCATTGTCGGTTTTAAGAAAACGACATAAAAACCGTTTCGAGCCTCCCAGGCAGCCCGGCTGAGCTGAAAATGACAAATAATTCTTGAATAATGCCAGGAATATATAGGTCATACCTGGATCTGTTGTCCACGGTCTGGAGATCAATACCACGAGGGGATTTGATTAGTGACTGAATCCAGTCTTGTGTACACAGCAGTATAATATACAATCGGTCGACAATACAATCGCCCTGTATGGACGGTACAGGCCGAGCGGGCATAAATTTACTGAGAGAGAGAGAGAGAGAGAGAGAGAGAGAGAGAGAGAGAGAGAGAGAGAGAGCAGGCTGACCGACTCGCGTATATCTATAGTTTTCGTCCAGTAGTTAATCGTTGGGTCTGTTCAAATCATTTTTTTGGTTTTGTTTATGATTTTCACCTGGAGCCCGTCAATCCTGTTTTAGATTGTACACACACACACACACACCACACGCACACGCACACGCACACACACACACTCTCTCTCTCTCTCTCTCCACACACACACACACACACACACACACACACACCACAGCACACATACACACACACGCGCGCGCGCGCGCACACACACACACACATGCACGCACACGCGCGCGCTTGCACACACACGCGCGCGAGCACGCACCCGTGCGCGCACATACACGCGAGCGCGAACACATACACGGGAGCGCGCGCGCGCGGCACACACACACACACACACACACACACACACACACACACACACACACACACACACACACACACATGTGCGCACAAAATAATTTCTGTCCGTAAATCCCGTTTTAGATTGCGCGCATACACACAACAGACACACACGCACGCACGCACACCACACGCACGCACGCACGCACACACACACAAACACACACACACACGCGCGCGCGCGCGCGCGCGCACACACACACGCACACACATACACACGCACGCACGCGCGTGCGCGCTTGCAATAGCTTTTCGCGTATGTACATATACAAATTCCTTGGTATGCGCAGTAAACAAAAATCGGCCTTTACGTTACCCATTTGAATAAGTTGGTTCGTTGTGTGTGGGTCGTAACAGCAAATATCAGTAATCGAACTAATGAAGAAATACATGAAGTCCAGCCAGCCACGCCGGGATGGTGTGCAATGAGAAACAGGGTTTTGCAGTGCCTGTTGGTCGTTGTCATCCTGCGGTGTAAATACAATCAAATTCTGTTCACGTTGCTTACAGCCCAGCAGACCGTATATGGCCATATCAGGGCTGTCACCTTCGGGCAGAGAAGAAATTTGACTGTTTCCAAGAAGGAATTACCCTTTTCACAATTACCGTTTCATAACATTACCGTTTCCATATTTTCCCGATCAGCGCTGCAGGTGTCTGTCTGCATCTCTCGGGCCTGATCGATGTTGAAAGGAAGCAGAGGGTACAACCCTGTCATGCAGCCTCAGACCAGGATGGAATTCCATAGCAACCTCTTCAACATCCTCCTCCTCCTCCTCCCCATCTTCAAGGATCCTCACTCAAGAAAAGTAGAATAATTAAAAACAATCAGATTGAATTCCATAGCAACCTCTTCAGCATCCTCCTCCTCCTCCTCATCTTCAGGGATCCTCACTCAGAAAAGTAGAATAATTAAAAACAAACAGATTGTTTGGCCGTTCGTGCCTTGTCTTACGTTCACGGCGATCCCTGTTTGAATTTCCTCTCCGTGTCGTTGTGTGTTTTGAGTTCGTGTTTGTCGGTGTCAGATTCATGGGCATTGTCGTTGGGGTGGACGTCGTGTCCTGCGTATGCTGGACCAGAACTGAACACCACAGAACACCACTGAAACGAGGCCCGGTGGGAGTAAAGGGTCTCCTCTGGCGGGCTGCCTCAGAACGACCTATTTTATTCCTGAGTGTTCACTGCTGAACTGGTTTTGGGACCGGATGAAACCGAATGTTGCTGTGCTCGGGGGAACCGGAAATGGCGGTTTTGGAGATGGGGCAGGAAAGACCAGATTGGAACAAAACAACAAGCAAACAAAAGAAAAAACGAAAGAAAAGAAAAACCAAAACATGAATGTTCAGAGGGACACGGAAGTAAACTGCGGCAGACAAAAGAGATTCGTTCGGTCTATCCCTTGCACCGATCTGAAACCTAAATCTCAAAGTAACGTTAAAGCCTCTCGCCAGAAGAATATGGAACTCTTAGACGGATTCCGGACTCTTCCAAATCCGTCCAAACCTCGCAGAGATTCGGTTCAAAAGTGGGGTGACAGCAGGCGAAAACTGAAACATACACAGAAAAATAGAATTAGGCTACTGAGCCGCCAAACGCAGGAGCAAACGATATGAGACACCCAACGCCTTTCAACCTACTGGGTCTCCCTCAAGATAAACAAACATTAAAACAATGGAAACACACGACGGTCAAACAGTCACTCGTCTCTTCCGATCCGGGTGAATGTGTGGCGTGGGTGGAAAACTGAAACTACGAATGGAACCGAAGAGAAGAGGTTAGTTAGAGAGGAGAAGTACGGATTAGAACGATAATAGTTATATAATGATTATAGAAAGCAAAATCATCATCATCATGATAACGAGAACAACAATCATACATACTAACACTAATGATGATGATGATAAAAACAACAAAGAAGAATACCTGCAATGATAATAATAATAATAATAACAACAACAACAATAATAATTATATTACAACTACTACTACACTACTACTACTACTACTACTATACTACTACTACTACTACTACTACTACTACTACTACGGACGATGGGAAAGGCAGTGAGATCAAATATTTCCTTAGAGAGTTTTTGTCATCAGTGCCACTGAATGGTGGCCGTAATAAGAAAACGGTTTTGTGCCACTCTTATTTTTTGAAAGGTGAAGAAGCTCCGTGGCGCTCTGCATGTGTTGCACCGTCCACTACAAAACATGTTCTGACAGACTGTCGTGACGGACATGATGCCATACATAAACATGTTCTTACAGACTGTCGTGACGGACATGATGCCATACATAACATGTTCTTACAGACTGTCGTGACGGACATGATGCCATACATAACATGTTCTTATAGACTGTCGTGACGGACATGATGCCATACATAAACATGTTCTTACAGACTGTCGTGACGGACATGATGCCATACATAACATGTTCTTATAGACTGTCGTGACGGACATGATGCCATACATAAACATGTTCTTACAGACTGTCGTGACGGACATGATGCCATACATAACATGTTCTTATAGACTGTCGTGACGGACATGATGCCATACATAAACATGTTCTTACAGACTGTCGTGACGGACATGATGCCATACATAACATGTTCTTACAGACTGTCGTGACGGACATGATGCCATACATAACATGTTCTTACAGACTGTCGTGACGGACATGATGCCATACATAAACATGTTCTTATAGACTGTCGTGACGGACATGATGCCATACATAAACATGTTCTGACAGACTGTCGTGACGGACATGATGCCATACATAAACATGTTCTTACAGACTGTCGTGACGGACATGATGCCATACATAACATGTTCTTATAGACTGTCGTGACGGACATGATGCCATACATAAACATGTTCTTACAGACTGTCGTGACGGACATGATGCCATACATAACATGTTCTTATAGACTGTCGTGACGGACATGATGCCATACATAAACATGTTCTTACAGACTGTCGTGACGGACATGATGCCATACTTAAACATGTTCTGACAGACTGTCGTAACGGACATGATGCCATACATAAACATGTTCTGACAGACTGTCGTGACGGACATGATGCCATACATAAACATGTTCTGACAGACTGTCGTGACGGACATGATGCCATACATAAACATGTTCTGACAGACTGTCGTGACGGACATGATGCCATACATAAACATGTTCTTACAGACTGTCGTGACGGACATGATGCCATACATAAACATGTTCTTACAGACTGTCGTGACGGACATGATGCCATACATAAACATGTTCTTACAGACTGTCGTGACGGACATGATGCCATACATAAACATGTCCTTATAGACTGTCGTGACGGACATGATGCCATACATAAACATGTCCTTATAGACTGTCGTGACGGACATGATGCCATACATAAACATGTCCTTATAGACTGTCGTGACGGACATGATGCTACATATAAACATGTTCTTACAGACTGCTGTGACGGACATGATGCCACATATAAACATGTTCTTACAGACTGCTGTGACGGACATGATGCCACATAGGCTAAACATGTTCTTACAGACTGTCGTGACGGACATGATGCCATACATAAACATGTCCTTACAGACTATCGTGACGGACATGATGCCACATATAAACATGTTCTTACAGACTGCCGTGACGGATACATAAACATGTCCTTATAGACTGTCGTGACGGACATGATGCCATACATAAACATGTCCTTATAGACTGTCGTGACGGACATGATGCCATACATAAACATGTCCTTAAGACTGTCGTGACGGACATGATGCTACATATAAACATGTTCTTGTAGACTGTCGTGACGGACATGATGCCACATATAAACATGTTCTTACAGACTGCTGTGACGGACATGATGCCACATATAAACATGTTCTTACAGACTGCTGTGACGGACATGATGCCACATATAGGCTAAACATGTTCTTACAGACTGTCGTGACGGACATGATGCCCTACATAAACATGTCCTTACAGACTGTCGTGACGGACATGATGCCATACATAAACATGTCCTTACAGACTGTCGTGACGGACATGATGCCACATATAAACATGTTCTTACAGACTGCCGTGACGGACATGATGCCATATATAAACATGTCCTTATAGACTGTCGTGACGGACATGACGCCACATATAAACATGTTCTTACAGACTGTCGTGACGGACATGATGCCGTACATAAACGCTTAACAGCGGGCTCCATTAAAACCCAGCTGCCCAACCTGATTTTACTTTGAGTTTCTGAAAGAGTCAAAAATTTTTCTTCAGATCTAAGATTTCATGGAGGAAAGATTTTTAAAACAATTCCAGCGTGCGTGCGTGCGTGCGTGCGTGCGTGCGTGTGTGTGTGTGTGTGTGTGTGTGTGTGTGTGTGTGTGTGTGCGTGCGTGCGTGTGTGTGTGTGTGTGCGTGTGTGTGTGTGTTTAAGAAAATCCATTTTAAGGTGTTGTGAGCGTTTTGTTTTGTTTTGTTGGTTGGTTGGTTTTTAACAGATACGTCGAGAGTTGACTTGGACGAGGTGACAGCCCTGATATGGCCGTTTGCGCTCGATTGGCTGGGCTCTAGGCAACATGAATCGAATGAGAGTTCATAAACAGTGGTGATTTCCAACAGATTCTCCTGCCGATCGCATCAGTGACAGTTTAGGGAATTCGGGCAGTCCCGTAGGCCGAAGATATTGAGATGAAAAACTAAAAAGAGGAAGTTTAAACACTTTAATCTCGAAATGGTTTCTTTCCGTTTTAAATAAACGTATTCAAAGGCTGGAGGTCCAAAAGGAAGTAATTTCGAATCATCGTCAGCCGTTGATTTTCCCAATGCGCTAAAAATAGTAACGTCCACTCACTGGGAGCAAAAATAATACGTGGAGAGGTATAGAACTTTCCAGCTATCCACGATATGATCACTCAAAGCCTGATCCTTCATGTGACAGTGCTAACAGCTGGTTAGTGAAATTTGCGTACTTTTGGTCCGTGTCCACAATTCCGAATTTGGCCGCAAAGGCTATGTCTTTTCTGTTGCGTTCAAAGCTACTCGTAAGATCTCTGAAAACATCAGACCCAGATTCACTGCACGGTTCAGCCCTTAAGACATTCTGTACTCTGGCTTCAGCCCCAATGTTTAATTTTTTACTTTATGTACGGGCACAGTCGACATTACCCCCCTTTTCCCTGTCGTCTGCTTAGCTTGTCACTGTGTCTCAACGATAGTGTAGAAACGCAAGGAGTCCGCTTCCCACTATCCTTATCGACATCGTGTGTTCTTCTTCCTAAAAGGCTGGTTCACTCAAAAACGAGTAGGTCACCAGCGCGCAATTAGTGTTGCACTAATGTATTGAACCCAAATCCAAAGTCGTCTTTTTTTTTTGTACTAAAAAACAAAACAAAACAAAACAAAACTTTTCACACAAGCGAGGCGATTTCCATCTACATTCTAACTGCCGTAAATCCGAACTCTGACCCGTGTTTCGCCTAATCATTCGGTTAAGAACAAACTGCTCGGCAAGTTAGTAGAGATCTTGACGGGCACCAATCGAGTGGAAGTTTACATCATCATTTCAGCCTGTCGAGTGGTCTGACACGCAAATGAGGCAAAGATGAGAACAAAACAAAACAAAACAAAAAAACAAACAAACAAAAAAAACCCACAGCGCAGCCTCTGACTTCACTCCATTGAGTATTCTCCATTGTTTGCTGTGTGTCCACCGATCTTTGTCAGCACATGTGACTGGGTGATTCAGTGCCATACGCATCATTTCGTTTTGAGTTAACGTCAGAGCCTGTATTTCTCGGGGGAGCGATACCTGCTCCGTTGTTTCGCTCATTATGATTCATACCACGAAAGTGAAAACCAGTTCGCCTGCTCTCAGTAAAAAAAAAAAAAAAAAAAAAAGACAACTAAGGACAAACCCAAACCATTTACATTCACAAAACGAAGTAAAGCAACCATTGTTCATTCCCGCTCCAGTTCTGAATATAAACTAAAATAAGCTGAGAGGGAAGATCTATGACAGTGCTAGCTAAATATAGATGAAAGAAAACACAGTTCACCGAGAGAGAGAGAGAGAGAGAGAGAGAGAGAGAGAGAGAGGGGGGGGGGGGGGGGTAGGGGCAGGCCACGGGGAAGTGGGAGGAAAGGAACGAGTGAGAAACGTTGTGTACTGTGGTTATGTATTATGTCATTTAATTTGGCATTGTTGTTATCATCAGTCTATGCCTGCGTGCGCGCATTCGCTGGTTTGTGTGTGTGAGCGCGCGCGCGCGTGTGTGTGTGTGTGTGTGTGTGTGTGTGAGGAGAGAGAGAGAGAGAGAGAGAGAGAGAGAGAGAGAGAGAGAGAGAGAGAGCCTGTGACAGTATGTGTACGTTTGTGCGAATCTGCACTTCTGTGTGTGAGCGCGTGCGCATGCGCGTTTTACCGCATCTACAAGGAGCGTAATAGAAGGAATTCTCAGTGCACACAACAAAAACTGTTTAGAGTGATGACCTACACATAATGTGGATGTTTAAATTTAAAAAAAAAAAGGGCACCATGTTCTGTTAATTTTACATCGTAGGGGAGAGAAAAAATGAACATTAACGACTTTGGGTATAAACGTACAACGGATATGTATATAGGTGTGTGTGTGTGTGTGTGTGTGTGTGTGTGTGTGTGTGTGTGTGTGTGTGTGTGTGGCGCGCGTGTGTGTGCATGCGTGTGTGTATGTGTGTGAGTGTGTGTGTATGTGTGTGCGTGTGTGTATAGATACATACGTACATACATACATATATACATACATACGTATGACAATGACAATATGTTAGGTCACAGGTTCATACACATGGGAGTTCATACATTTCACAGACAAATGATACGTAGTCGAGTAAAAAAAAGTATAGCATGATACAGATTTCAGAGTTACTTTTCATCATCCATTCAGTACATATGTCCGTCTCTTAAATGCATTATATACAAAAAGCGCAACACTTTGTACCAAATTACTTTTTTTGTTCCTTTTTTTCTTTTTCTTTTTTCTTTCTTTTTTGCTGTTAGAAAGTTTGATAGTCGGAACAGGGATGGGAGACTGGCATACTTATCATTTATGAATTATTTTCTCAAATCATCATAGACAGGACAACAAATCTTAGAAATCTTATTTCATTCTCAAATCACGCTCTGACAACAAAATGGACCACCGATCTCGGCAACTGACCGATGATTATCATTTGTACGATGAACTTTGATGTCTGATACACCAATTCTAAAGCGTGTCAGTGTATGCTTGACGTTCTACTTATTTATGTCTAAAACTCATATAAGGTCTCAATTCAAGTGGCAGTTTATAATAATTAGTTTAAAATTCTAGTCCAGGTAGTTAAGAAGATAGATGCACACCATTATGCAAATGAGAGTGATTTAGTTTGCGATCTAAGCACAGTGCACAGTTCAGAGAACTTAGCTGCGACGTGTCGTTTCTGGAAACACAGAGTAGGCCTACTTTCTGTTGGCAGCTTTAACTCTTTCACCGCCAAATTGCTGACTAAAAAGTACTTGTCATCGCCAAATGGTTTTTTTTTTTTTCAGTGTTGTCGCTGATTTTACACCGGGTCTCTTTGAAAGCTTGTATCTCAGTTACTATCCAAGATATTGACTTAAAATGTTTCACTGTGTTGAAATCATTCATCACCAAGACAAACAAAACCACAAGTTTGGATCTGGTGTAAGGTAAGATGAATTAGAAAAATATATGAAAAGAAAAAGATGAGAATGAAAGGAAGGAAAAAAAAAAAAACTACTGTCACCTACCATTCATCTCACAGCCACACGTACTCGGTCAATTCTCTTCTATTTCAAACTTTTAACAAACAATATGTGTTATTATGGCGTGAACCCACTGTGCCAATCAAATGGCGCTTGATGTTGCCGTTGTCTCACTTCTCATGTAAAAGCACCAGTTTCAGTGACATTTATCAAACTGAGGTACAGATTCAGAAGCCAGATTAGTCACCAAAATAACAATCAAATTAGCTTCCGCCTAGAGTCCGTGCCTTTCATTTCTTTGGATTATCTCGTCGCTACACCTTCCCTTGCCTCTCGCGGTTTGTGCAGGGACGGAGGAAGGGGTTCGCTGTTGGCATGCAGTGTTTCTAAACCGAAAGAAAGAGCTAGAACTCTTGCAGCGAGATGACAAAAGAAACGACAAAGAGAGCATGTAAAGCGGAAGCTAATTTCATTTAATACAGACGTCACACAGTAAATGGCTACAACTCCATACATACCGACAATGAACTTGGTGAGTTGAATATAGGCCGTATTAATTCAGCCTCTGCCATTGCTGTATCACCCCCACCCCCAAAAGCAAAAACAAAAAATGCAAACCATACCCTTTGGACATTGAATATCGACATGCCCCCTCCCCACCCCCCACACACATCATGTATACTCTCTCTCTCTCTCTCTCTTCTCTCTCTCTCTCTCTCTCTCTCATGCATAGTAGGATTTAAAAAAAAAAAAAAAAAAAAAAAAAAAAGCAGCCAACACCCAGGTAGTGGCAGTTAGAATTTTCGGTTTATTGAACCTTCCTCAATAAAACCAAGGACTGACTCTCATGCAAACACGCACAGACACACTCATTTCAGTGAAGCGGAGATCATGATAGCGTAGGACTTGAGGTCTCTTGTGAGGTCACGGTAATTTTCGTCTGCCTTTGGGATAGGCTTCATACGCGCCGGCCCATTTGTTCAGACATCTTGACATTATCGGTCTTGGTGCAGCCATTAGGTCTGACCAATGTGTCCAGAATTATGGTCAGTCACCACCAGACACCGATGCAAAAATGGAACTGACGAGCGCTTTCAAAACCGAAAGTACGGTAAGTTAAATCCCTTACCCGGAAGCCGAGCGTCTAAAAATGGCGAATTGTCTAATTATAGGCGCTTTGGAATTTTCGATGTTGAGCTTTGTATAATTTTTTTCTTTCCCTGTAATTGGAGTACCGAGAGAATGACCGAAGTATACATTTTATTTGTAGCGAAAAACGGCAAGAAAAGGAAAGAGAAGGACAGGAGACTGGTAAACATTCGAACAAACGCGAACAGAATAGAGCTTTTGGCTGGCACTCTTCTTCTGAAAATAAGTCCACCTCCGAACGAAGCCGTTGACAGACACTCGGGTTATTACTACGAAAGCATCGACACGGCAGATATTGTAGAAGTGCAGTGCCATAGAAATGAAGTAGAAAAGCTGCAAGGAGCCGAGTCGGATTTGTTGAGGCCCATTCCGACGTGTGTGGAGCGGCTGGAAGTGTACAGGAACAAGGACTGGCTGTTGGAAGGATCAACTCTGAAAACAGGCGACACGGTTTTTGTGAAAATCAAGGGTCACCAGAGCGAACTTCCTGGTTGTTTACGTTACCGTGGACCTTTACCTGAGCTGCCAGGACTGTATTTTGGCGTGGAACTAACAGTAAGCCGTTTCTTTCTTTGAACGTTGAATTCCGGATGAGCCCATCCCCTCGGAACTCTTTGACGTGTTTTCAACCATTGTGACAGGATCCGTTTTAACTGAAAAGTCATACGCTAAAGCGTTGTTTACAACCAGAAAACAACAACAACAGAATTACAGTTCGTTTATATAGAATGTAAATTATTATACAAATCGTTTTCGTGCATGTGGTACAGATTTCCTGCTGGAATTTAGAGTGTTTATATGTAGAAATTTGGAAATTGCACTGTCACTCTGTGTGTGTGTGTGGGGGGGGGGGGGGGGGGGGGGGGGGGGGGGTGTACACATTTCCTGCTGGATGATTCTGGGTTCTTCATGTTTATGTTACAGCAGAACTAGTAAAAGTAAACATAAATAGAGAATTAATTGATCAGTAATTTTGAATCCTCGTTTGTAAAGGTAAACATAAATAGAGAACTAATTGATCAGTAATTTTGAATCCTCGTTTGGAAAAAAAAAAGGATTGGTTCTAGATTAGTAGTTGAGTAAGCTTGATTAGAATAGGAAGATTACTTTTCTAACTCCCCCCTCGTCTTCCCACTCTCTTTTCAATTGATAATGTAAAATGCTAACAAGCATGCATTTCTTTCTATGATCAGGTGAACACAGTTTGGTGAAAACATTCAGTTGTCTCCTGACAGATTATTTCTGAAAGTGAACCAAATATGAATGCAAAGTCTGTCTGTCTTTTGTCAGGTAAGATGAAGATGTTCATCAAACTCTGGTGACTGGCTGAATCATGATTCATCCTCTGAATTTGAGACTGTTCAAAAGTGAAATTAATATCAAGCCAATTCATCAGCAGAACAAATTGTATCAAGTTATCATACTGCATATTCTTTTATTTATTTATTTATTTATTTTTAATTTCTGACTGAATCAGTTTTTCCTGTGTTTCTTGTTATAGCCAGCTTTTCATCTGATAGGGAATCCACTTTTCATTGAAGTTGATTTAAAGCAACTTTTTCATTTTTGACAGAATTCGGTTTTGTGAAGGGAAACATATGGATGTTAATTCAGTGTGTTTTATCTCCTTTATCTTCCTAAGTTACACTTTCACATCCTTCTTGTTCATGATTTGTAACTTCAAACCATTTTGCACCCTTCCCCCTTACCCCTGTCATCTCAAGTTGACTGTTTCCAATAACCCCATCGACTCAATTTTTTTAATGCTGGAAAACAACAACAACTAGAAGAAAACATGCATATGAAAATAACACAGACTCTGAGAAGTCATGGTCAGGGAGGAACATAGCTCGCAGCAGATGACAGAATTGGAAGTAGTACTGGAGCATTTCATGTTCTTTCAGTTGGAAGCACTTCATTGGGATCTAAATGGCAACAAAACATGCAAATAGAATACAGAACGCATAACTTTTCTTACGTACACACACACACACACACACACACACACACACACACAACCAAAACACAAAACAAAACAAAAAACATAATCTGATCTCTTTACCCTGTTTTTATCAGCCACATTACCGAATATTTTTTTTTTCTTGATAATAAATAACATGAAACCCTTCTGTTTGATATTACACAGGAAAATCGTGGTGAAGGAACATGTGATGGGACTCACCAGAAGCGCCGATACTTCACTGCACCACCACACAGTGCCATTTTCTGTCCATTGCACAAGGTTCGCAAACAGCGGGAAGGGTGGCAGAAGAGTGACAGGGTGAGGGCTGGACAAGGGTCATCCGTCTATCCCGAGATGTCGGGCCAGGATGACATGCTGAAGATTGGTGAACGGGTGATGTGGCCAAGTGATGATGGCAACGAGTATGGGACTGTTCGATGGATTGGCACCTTGCCCAATGACACCTCAGGGGAGATCACTGTTGGTGTTGAATTTGTAAGTATTCTCGCTCTCTCTCTCTCTCTCTCTCTCTCTCTCTCTCTCTCTCTCTCTCTGTCTGTCTTTACAATCCTTTGAAAAATTATTAGTGAATAATACTGGAATTCATGCTGTATTGACTTTCCTGTACATGGCGTGTTTCGCTCAGAGGTCTCATCATTTGTTGCTATTATCAATCAATAAAACTGCAGCATATATGGTGAAGAAAGACAGTGCTCCCGAAAACTACAAGCTTATAAAAACGAGGATCACTTTAAACCTTATGAAGAAAGCTGCTGGTCATTTTGTCAAATCAGGGAGAGCGGGACATTCAAGTAATATTTCATTCAAGTTTCATTATTAACACATTGTGACATGAGAGGTTCACGGTGTTGAAGTGCTTGCACCATTTATGCAGATTTTATAAAGTGATATTTGGTATTTGGTAATCTGACCTGAGGTCACAAAGACCAGTCATTGTCGGCGTTTAAATGCCGTCAGAGGTAACAAAATTTTACAAAACAAAAAAACCTTATGCGTTTAGATTGGCTGTAGTTTAAGTTTTGATAGCCAGTCAGCATTCATTTTAGGTGCTTACCAAAAAAGAAAAGGAAATTTTTAACAGTTCAAGTGGGCTCATCATTTTCATTAACATTTTGTTTTATTTAAGTCCTGATTTTTCAAACCAGTCTTTGCAGGCACTGAATTTGACTTGCTTCATCATTGGCAGCAAAATGTCTGCATGTTTCATTTAGGAGCTGATGAAAAAAAAAAAATCACATACATGACTAGAGGTGTTGGCTTAATTATAATAGCAGTCTTCTTCAGATTTAAAATGATGTACTTCACTTTGACACTAGGCGAAAAACAAAGATGCACACGTGCAGTGACAAATGAGCACACGCATGTACACATGCATGCCCGCTCGCTGTCATACACACACATGTGCACACACACACACACACACACACACACACACACACACACACACACACACACACACACACGTGTGCACGCACACAGACTGGTTAATGAACTGGTAAGTTTGTGCTGTGGTTGATTGGCTTATGGATACTTCCTGAATGACTCAGAAAAGGAATTCAACTGGAAGGGAATGCCCCTGTAACCCATTTGGAATGCCCCTGTAACCCGTTCGGAATGTCCCTTTAACCCGTTTTGCTGTTACATCAAAGGAAAGTCAAAATAGAGTTTAAAACTGAATAGAGAAAGGGTCTTTTTGTAGCTCTAGTCTTAAAAGGCTTGTTTGCAGGACTGTCAATTTCTATTACACTCAACAGATTTTGAAATCTCTTTACAAGGTATGTAATCCCTTTAAAATGAGAGAGAGAGTGATTTTTTCTTTTCCTCAGTGGGAGCCCTTATTGTGTGTGTGTGTGTGTGTGTGTGTGTGTGTGTGTGTGTTGTGTGTTACTGTATTTGTGTTTCAGTGTGTGTATGAACACCTGCATGTGTGAATGTATGTGTAGGAGTGAATGAGCAAGCATTATACACACCATGAGTTGTTATGAGTTTATGTGATTTGTTATAAAACTGTTACAATGGACAACAAGTTTATTATTTAGTTGCTTGAATATCAGTATTTCATTTTTCTGAAACATTTGACAAATGGACCATGTTTCAAGACTGTAACATGTTATTAATTCAGTGACAGGTTTTCAGTGGGACATGTTTCAAGGCTAATGTACACGTTTCATCAGTCAGTACAACCTGATGTGTGTATTTGTGTGTGTGTTGCAGGATCGGCAGATTGGAACAGGAACAGGCAAATACAAAGATGAGCGATTATTCTACACCAAGCATGGCCACGCATCACTGGTTCCTCTCATGGGTCTTATTAGAGCGGAACCACAAACTGGTTAGTAGATCTGTCTTTTTATAGAGTGTGGAATCTATAGATAAAAACAGTGACCAAAGACGGGACTGTGGATTAACTGATTAACCCAATAATTCAAATGCTGTGTAAAATGATGTTATTCCAGACTGATTACATTAATTTGATGGCCATGATTGTCAAGGTGTCATTGTTTTTATTTTATTGTTGAGAACATGTATGTTGTCACAGCATTTTGTTGTTTGTTTCTTTTTGGGGATTTTTTTTGATGGTCTGATTTGTTTTGGTGATGTGAATGTGTTTTTTTCTGACCCAAGTTTTGACAGCCCTGATAAGTCTGAATGCTGTCGGTTTGGCTGTAATGATTAACGTTTAAACATGAATGACTGGAAATGGCCGTAATTTGGTGAATAACATTTTCAGCAATACTTTTAATGTTACATTTAATGACTTTCTTTTTTTAAAGTTAAATTCTGATCACTTACGATTAATCCTTCGTACATTGATAAAAGATATACGATCTTATATGCAAATGTTGTAACAAATATCAGGTTACAAAGTACCAAGATCGGGCCTTTCAATATGATTTATTGCAAGCATAGTATTAATAATAAATGAATTTTTCACTAAATATATAGGCCAGGTATAAACACATTTTAAGAATAACTGAGGAAAAGAGATGGATCTATCGCTCATGATGAATTAAGGAATGAAACTGTGATCAGAATAAGCCTAAGTTCTCGTCAAAATGACAGAAAATGACGAAATCTTATTCGGGTGTGCCAGCTAGGATAAGACATTGCATAGGTAGCATAAAACAAATTACGTCATATGCTAACATTTTTGATGCTGCACAATTGGAATATCACAGCCTTGACTCGAGCTATCAGTGAAGGAAAGGAGTGTATACAAAGCAGCTGTGGAAAGAATGAACCAGCTCGGTGTGAACCATGAACCAGTTCTGTATGAACCATGAACCAGCTGTATATGAACCAGCTCTGTGTGAATCATAAACCAGCTCTGTGTGAACCATGAATCAGCTCTGTGTGATCCATGAACCAGCTCTGTGTGAACCATGAACCAGCTTTGTGTGTGAACACCATGAATCAGCTCCATGTGATCCATGAACCAGCTCTGTGTGAACCATGAACCAGCTTTGTGTGTGAACACCATGAATCAGCTCTGTGTGAACCATGAATCAGCATTGTGTGAACCATGAACCAGCTCTGTGTGAACCATGAATCAGCTCTGTGTGAACCATGAACCAGCAGTGTGTGAACCATGAACCAGCTCTGTGTGAACCATGAATCAGGTCTGTGTGAACCATAAACCAGCTCTGTGTGAACCATGAATCAGGTCTGTGTGAACCATGAATCAGCTGTGTGTGAACCATGAATCAGCTGTGTGTGAACCATGAACCAGCTGTGTGTGAACCATGAACCAGCTCTGTGTGACCAGACCTCCACCTTCCCTCACCCAGCCTTTCCATCCCCCTCTCTTCAACCACCTCTTTCCACTCACTAAGTTGGAGGCAGAGAGACAGACGGAAAGAGAGAGAGAGGGAGAGAGAGAGAGAGGGATTGAACCCAGAGTGAGAATGCTCAGAAACAATGTGGAATGAGAATGCTCAGAAACGATGTGGAATGAGAATGCTCAGAAACTGTGTGGAATCAGAATGCTCGGAAACAATGTGGAATGAGAATGCTCAGAAACAATGTGGAATGAGAATGCTCAGAAACAATGAGAAATGAGAATGCTCAGAAACAATGTGGAATGAGAATGCTCAGAAACAGTGTGGAATAAGAATGTTCAGAAACAATGTGGAAAGAGTTTCCCATAGCTATAGTGGGGACAAGAGGGGACTGCTGTTTCGTAACAGTTAGTGTGGATATACTGGTTAAGGATGGTTATTTGTGTGTCTCAGTGCCTGTGTGTGGATGTATGTGTGTGGGTGTGATTGAGTCCTCATGCCTTCCTGCCCACAATCCTCTGTGTGTGTGTGTGTGTGTGTGTGTGTGTGTGTGTGTGTGTGTGTGTGTGTGTGTGTGTAAGAGAAATAGAAATAGTGTGTGAACCTCTTTGAGTGTGCCTGTGTTGGTCGTTTCTTTCTATTTCCTATCAGAGTTATTGCAAGGATGGCATGTCTAGTACCTGCCTGGATATCATCATTCATTTTGTCGGTCCATCCTCTATGAATGAAACACACACCAAAAAAGTAATATGCCTAAAATGTTTCCCATTGTGGTTTAACTAAAAAACATGTTAGTCGAAACGGGCACATTACCTCTCATAATTTATTTCTAGCCAGATTGACTGCTTTTGTGTTTTCCTCAGGACTCTCACTAGTCTCAGGCATTGTAGGGGTAATGGAGATTATAAGAGATGCTTGTTCCACTAACTTTCAGCTGCATAGCTTCAGACATTCTAAGGTTGTGAGCTGAATAAATAGATGAATGTCTTGTTGTTTTGATCAAGTGGGTCAAGTGCGTTTGTAGTGTCAGAGTTCATTTGTGGTGTCAGATTTCTTCAGTTGTAGTGTCAGTTATCCTATTTGGTGGTGGTTATCAGTTAATATCTTGTGACTCCAGCAAACAGGGAGATTTCATTTTGTTATCAATTGTTTTATCTTATTCATCCTCTTGAACGTGTGTCTTAGTTTTTGTCATGGAATGTCCTTAAGGGGGAAGCATAACATCAGGTCAGCTAGCGCATTCAGTTCTTGCTTGATGGAGTTGTTGCTGATGTTTGCCATCTCCGTCACCAGTGTGTGATTGTGTGTGTATGTGTGTGCATCTGTTTTGATTATTTGCGGCATCTGTAAACACTGTGCTTAAAGCGCAGCTCTGCAACTGTCAGGAGCCGTGTACTAGATATGTCTTTTGGGTGCGATGTGAATGTTGGCCCCTCTAGAGAAAATGTAGGTCCATGTTGAAAGCTGCAACATAGGGTTGCTGTTGTTGTTGCTAACTTACACGAAATGAACAGATGTAGGTACCTTATTATGTTCAAGCGATTGATTGAATGCAAGGGACAGATGTTCAAATACGGTCATCCTCAAATGTATAATAGAGTGAAGATTTGGAGCATAATAGAGTGAAGATTTGGAGTATTGTTTTATTGGGAAGAGTTCTGATAATTCACCATATCAGTATCGGCAGTTTGCCACAGGAATGAATAGCAGATTATTTGACTGACCGTACTTTAGTTGACTCTGAATTAAAAGACCAAATCTTTTGTACTGGATGTAGAGGACGGTATCGTTAGCTGTGGTCATGTTCGAATTAACTGTGAACTGAGCACCCCTGGTCAGGCCACACACAGACCAGACAGCAAACTGTCTGGTTATCCTCGTACACACTTCTGCTATTTTGGGTGGCCCTCTGAGCGCCTTCATTCCTTTCCAACATTCCTGATTTCATGTGTTCACAGATAAACTTTGCAGGGAACTTCTTCACACACTCATTTTTGATGGAGGGATCAAGCCTGTTTACATGCACTGGAAAGTCATGGATGTGCACTCTTTTTTTTTTCTTCTTTCTTTCTTGCTGTCCCATCTTCTGCGCCACCTCAACGGCAATGCACCCGTGCCGCTCATTCTGTCCCCCCAACCCCCCCACCACCACCACAGCCCTGGCACTGGCTACCCACAGGGAGCAGCCAATGTCAAGCCGTTAAGAGGCAACCCACCGTAGGAGACACTGCACTGCTGCTAAGTCAGTGATTTTCAGTGGTACCTGTGCACACTCTTTTCTTGTTTGCTTATTAGCCACACCTGCTTTTTTCAGGTGCCTGAATACTGGCTTGTGCAGGGCTTGGCTTGCTACAAGCCCTAGCAGCCCTCTCTACAGGTGAAAACTCAAAGCCAGAGGCTTTGTTCATCCTGTGTCCAACCCAGGAGTTAGCTGTCAGAAATGATCTGACTGCACGTCTGTCCCATTTTACAAATTCCTTCAGAAATGATTCTTGGATTGTTTTCTCAGTGAAATTGCTCAGTTTGTCTAAATGTGTGTTCTGTTTCCTTACAGGTAAAGTGTCTGTTTCCTTACAGGTAAAGTGTCTGTTTCCTTACAGGTAAAGTGTCTGTTTCCTTACAGGTAAAGTGTCTGTTTCCTTTTCTTCTTTTCTCCCCCGCTCCAGTTGTTCTGTGACGCAGAGTGCTGGAAAATTGCAATGCAAATAAAAGGGTTAGTGTCTAAGTTCTGACCTTTCCATGTGATGCTGACCTCTTGCAAGATCACAAGCAAATATTTAATTGAGATTTATATATATATATATATATGTCCTCCCTGAATGCCAGCAGGTAAGGTGTGTGTGTGTGTGTGTGTGTGTGTGTGTGTGTGTGTGTGTGTGTGTGTGTTTTGTGTATATATATATTATATGTGTGTGTGTGTGTGTGTGTGTGTATAAAACACTGACCTTTGCATGCAACATTGATCTTTTGGCCTAGGACATTAGAAAACATGTTCCTACACCACATGACCTGTGCGTGATGTATAATAGATGTTGGAAGGTAGGGTTTAACATGTGTCTTCAAGGTACTTGGTTTGTGTCTGTCATTCCAATCAGGAACCTGTGCCTTCTTCTTTCAGAGGTGCAGCAGGCAGCTGCTGCGCAGGATGCCTACGGCCTGGAAGGGGGCTTAACAGAGGAGTACATCCGCCAGCAGGAGCACATCCTCCGTGGGCTGCAGCACACCCCCTCCACCACCTCCAGCTCCTCCTCCACCACCGTTCTCACCGCCCACCCTCCTGCCCTGCACCAGACCTCCTATCCAGAGACTGGGGGCAGCAATTTGTCCTCGGCTCTGCCGTCCAGGAGCAGCGGCGGCCGGGTCACTCAGTCGTCGGACGCGGGGTCAGACCACCAAGTGCGGGGAGAGGTGGCTTCGTCTGATGGGGTGTACTCCAAGGCTGGAAACATACCTGTGATGGCGGATGAGAGTGTTGAAGGAGAGAGTGGGGGTGGCGGGACCCGGATGCTGAGGCAGGTGGAAGAGATGGCACTGAAAGACACTCTGGGCGACGATTCTGGCGTCAATCCCGTGTACCTGATCAGCAAGTACCAGGGTGAGGCAGCTGGCCTGTTGTATTGGCAGAGTGGGATGGTGTGAGTTTGTCTGGGGGGCGTGCATGCTGACAGCGAAGCAGGGTTGTGTTGTCTGTCCCGTCTACATGTATGTGTGTGTGTGTATCCGTGAGTCTAAAATCACTAGGAGAAGAAAAACATTTGCAAAAGCAGAATTCAAAGTTCGGATAAGTTAAAAACAATCGGGTTTAGTCAGTAAAAAAAAAAAAAAAAAAAATGGAAGTAGTCAGAACCCTTTGAGATTATATAATTAATCAACAGTTTTTTGATCAGTCAAAAACCAGTTGATGTAACTCAAAAACGGTTGGGATTACAGAGGGGAAGTCAGAATAATGGAAAAACAGTTTGGATGGATAGCACCAAAAAAAAAAAAAAAGGGGGGGGGGGGGGGGGGGAACGAGACACAGAAATGCTGGGAGAAGTTAGAAAAACAAAACAGATGGGATGACACAAAAATGGTAGGGTTAACAAACTGAGTGGGGATAATACAACATGGTGATGATAACAAAGACACAGTGGGAATAACACAGACAGTGACGACAACGGAAACTCAGCCAGAATAACAAGCACAGTGGAGTTAACACAAACACATTGGGATAACACAAGCTCTGTGGGAATAGCACACTGTGGAGATCACATACACACAGTTGGATAACACACACAGTAGGGATAACACATTTGGGATAACAGTGGGAATAATGCACACAAGCAGAGTGAATACCACACACACAATGCAGATAACGCACACACAGTGGGGGGAGACCCACACACAATGGGGATAAAGCACACACAGTGGAGATAACGTGCACAATAGGGATGACGCATGCATAGTGGGGATAACACGCATGCTATGGGGATAACACGCACACTACAAGGATAACACACACACAACATGGATAATGCAAAAAATGTGGATAACACGCACACACACACAACAGGAAAAAATACACAGTATAGACAACACACACATAATGGGAATTGCACACTCATTGTGGGTAATGCACACACAGTGGAGACAACCCAAACAGTGCTGATAACACACTGGTAATAGGGACAACCCCCACGCAGTAGGGACACTCCAGTGGAAAGTATTTGACACTGTTGACACTCTAGCAATAGGAACAACCCCCACACAGTAGGGACACTCCAGTGGAAAGTATGTGGCACTGTTGACACACTGGCAATAGGGACAACCCTCACAAGTAGGGACACTCCAGTGGAAAGTATGTGGCACTGTTGACACAGTGGCAATAGGGACAACCCCCACACAGTAGGGACACTCCAGTGGAAAGTATTTGACACTGTTGACACTCTAGCAATAGGAACAACCCCCACACAGTAGGGACACTCCAGTGGAAAGTATGTGGCACTGTTGACACACTGGCAATAGGAACAACCCTCACAAGTAGGGACACTCCAGTGGAAAGTATGTGGCACTGTTGACACAGTGGCAATAGGGACAACCCCCACACAGTAGGGACACTCCAGTGGAAAGTATTTGGCACTGTTGACACAGTGGCAATAGGGACAACCCTCACACAGTAGGGACACTCCAGTGGAAAGTATGTGGCACTGTTGACACACTAGCAATAGGGACAACCCCCACACAGTAGGGACACTCCAGTGGAAAGTATTTGGCACTGTTGACACACTAGCAATAGGGACAACCCTCACAAGTAGGGACACTCCAGTGGAAAGTATTTGGCACTGTTGACACACTAGCAATAGGGACAACCCCCACACAGTAGGTACACTCCAGTGGAAAGTATGTGGCACTGTTGACACACTAGCAATAGGGACAACCCCCACACAGTAGGGACACTCCAGTGGAAAGTATTTGGCACTGTTGACACAGTGGCAATAGGGACAACCCTCACACAGTAGGGACACTCCAGTGGAAAGTATGTGGCACTGTTGACACAGTGGCAATAGGGACAACCCCCACACAGTAGGGACACTTCAGTGGAAAGTATGTGGCACTGTTGACACACTGGCAATAGGAACAGCCCCCACACAGTAGGGACACTCCAGTGGAAAGTGTGTGGCACTGTTGACACACTGGCAATAGGGACAACCCCCACACAGTAGGGACACTCCAGTGGAAAGTGTGTGGCACTGTTGACACACTAGCAATAGGGACAACCCCCACACAGTAGGGACACTCAAGTGGAAAGTATTTGGCACTGTTGACACAGTGGCAATAGGGACAACCCTCACACAGTAGGGACACTCCAGTGGAAAGTATGTGGCACTGTTGACACACTAGCAATAGGGACAACCCCCACACAGTAGGGACACTCCAGTGGAAAGTATTTGGCACTGTTGACACACTAGCAATAGGGACAACCCTCACAAGTAGGGACACTCCAGTGGAAAGTATTTGGCACTGTTGACACACTAGCAATAGGGACAACCCCCACACAGTAGGTACACTCCAGTGGAAAGTATGTGGCACTGTTGACACACTAGCAATAGGGACAACCCCCACACAGTAGGGACACTCCAGTGGAAAGTATTTGGCACTGTTGACACAGTGGCAATAGGGACAACCCTCACACAGTAGGGACACTCCAGTGGAAAGTATGTGGCACTGTTGACACAGTGGCAATAGGGACAACCCCCACACAGTAGGGACACTTCAGTGGAAAGTATGTGGCACTGTTGACACACTGGCAATAGGAACAGCCCCCACACAGTAGGGACACTCCAGTGGAAAGTATGTGGCACTGTTGACACACTGGCAATAGGAACAGCCCCCACACAGTAGGGACACTCCAGTGGAAAGTATGTGGCACTGTTGACACACTGGCAATAGGGACAACCCCCACACAGTAGGGACACTCCAGTGGAAAGTGTGTGGCACTGTTGACACACTAGCAATAGGGACAACCCCCACACAGTAGGGACACTCCAGTCGAAAGTATTTGGGCGACTGTTCATCCAGTCAGAAGGGTGGTATTATACAGGATGGATTTGGAGGGGGGAGGGGGGGGGGGGGGGGGGCTTTGGGATGGTGGATGGGTAGGAGCACTGCCTTTTTTTTTGTAAGAAACCAGAGCCATTTTCAGGAAGATTTGAGAGGGGAGGGGGAGAGTTATGGGAGGCAATGTATATGAAACAGAAGGCATTGTCATGCAACGGCAGGCAGTTTTCTTGAAAGGAAAGATGTTTTTCATTGGTGGGCGAAAGCCTTGGAAGGGTGCTGCACCTTTCTCAAAGGCTGTTGTCATTGTTGTGTAGACGACAACCAGTTCATGCTGGTTTCCTAGGTCTCCAAGAACTGTAATGACGTAATGGAGAGTTGGGACCATGGGCTTGACTTGTCGCATTGGGGATTGGGTTTGAGTCGATCTTTGTATTTTGGTGTTTTTGTTGTTACCTTCTATATGTATATTTAATGAAAAAATTGGCTGCGGCACACATTTATGGGCATGCGTTCACGCACTTGCAAACACACCCACACCGATGCTCCCACCCTTACCCACACAGGCATACTTACACATGGACGTATAAAACTCATTAATGCAAGCTGTGCACGACCAACGGCGACAGTATACAATGCATGTTGATGAAATTGAGAACCACTGAGGAACCAGGGCTTCCATGAACATATAGACGTGACTCTCTGGCCTGTGAAAATTGAAAGGACACGATAAAAATTCAGTTCAGAAGTCCATGGGACGTGTTAAGTTACTTAACTGATGACAGTTGAAATCTGAACTAATTTGATTGACCAGTTTTGAACTGCGTTCGAGTTCAGTTGCCGGTTCTTGCGTTACCTCCCTTTACAGGAAGGCAGATCATAAACAAAGTGGGCAATTTCCGATAGGCCTAGTGCCAGCTGACTTGGTTGGTTCCTTGATAGTTCCTTCCATGAAAGATCACTGCTGACACAACTTGGCAGCCGGAAAAATTTAATCAGCTGATGCTGACCAGTCAACAAAGTCTTCAAAAAGTGACAAAAATCTCAAAAAGAAGATTCAGGTCTCGTCAGTCTTCATGCTGCGAGAATTCGAGAGGTTTCACTGATGGTAGCGATATGAATGTTACGAAATGCATAACTGGTGCAAAGTATGCCATGAAACTGTTCTTGAATACAAGGTCTGAGAAAAAAGAATTTGTGACTAGTTCTATTTCTTACAGAAATCGGCTATGCTCAGACTTAAAAAAAATGATGACCACGTTCTGTCCCAGGCAGTAAAAATGCAAGAAATGAATATTCAAAAGAAAGTATATGTGTGTATGCATTTGTCCTTATTTTGTTCCTATCTGTACATCAGAAAGTCTCTCTTTCTCTTTCTGTGAAAATATTTGTGCGCAGAATTTCATATTTAGAGTCAGAGAGGCAAACAGAGTGTTTGTATGTGTTCGAAGCAGTCGAAAGTCCATTCATGATTTATTTAAATGATTACCACCTGAATCCCTTCAGCACACACACATAATACACACACACACACACACAGACACACACACACAGACACACACATACACACACACACATACACACACACACACACACACACACACACACACACACACCCCACTGGACATTGTATATGGCAGAGAACTTCCACTGTACATGATATTGCACGGTACATAAATCTCCATTATTGTAATTGTCATTACACACACACAAACAACACACACACACACACACACACACACACACATACTTATACATGTTCATGAACGCAAATACTTACAGCCACAATTTGCCTTAATTCTCACATTTTGTTGAGTATCATGAACTATTTTAATATTCTGTCCATGTAATTCAGTTATGATTATAAAACTTTCCACCATACAAGTTTAAAAAATCCACACTTTTTTTTTTTTTTTTCATTCAGAATCCTGTGAAAGGAATCAGCGGGACAGCAAGCAAAGCTCGACCAGCTCGCAGTCATCGTCTTCTGTCAACCCCGACCCTGACCTTGGGGTGGGGTCGATGGTGGAAGTGCTGGGAAAACCTCCACGTTACGGGGTGATTCGCTGGATTGGTAGCCAGGAAGGCCCCAACGGGAAGGTGACAGCTGGATTAGAAATGGTTAGTGCCTTGAGATTTTGTGTGTGTGTGTGGATGGGTGCATGCTTGTAGGTGTATGTGCGTGTGTAAACAATCAATGGTTTCAGATGTTTGCTTTAATACTGAGTTGTGTGTATGTGTGTGTAAAATCATTACTTTTGTATGTGGTCATATCTGTGTTTGGATTACGGAATGGTGTTTTTGCATGTGTTCCTGATTTGAGTGTGTGTGTGCATGTGTGTGTATGTGTGAGTGAGTGCGTGTATGCATGCATGCATATGTGCACAAGCGTGCCATTATTTTTGTGCGTGTTAATTGTTTGCATGTTTGTGCATATACAGGCGTGTGTGCGTGTGTCACCACCTACTATGCACTTACTGTATGTGTGTGTGTATGTGTGTATTTACCTGCACCCTGATAGTCTTTGGGTTTTTATTTCACTCAAAATTCTCAGATTTCTTGCCCAAGAAAACAGATTTTGTCTTCACTGACAGATAGCGTCCTGTGACACTTGGCCAACACCCCTGTGTCAAAATGCCCTGTGCTGTGTGTGTATGATGCAGGAGGAAGAGATATCAGCCGGTACCGATGGAACGTTCCGTGGGGAACGCCACTTCACCTGCCCACCAAGAAAAGCCTTGTTCGTACCGCTGAACAAGTGCCGCAAGGACAAACGCTTCCAGGCCGACGCTAAAGACAGATCTAGTCAGGAAGGTAATGGCAGGAATCTTTGAAGCATTGTTGATTTTTATTTTCCTGGTTCCAGAAGTTGCAGATAAAGTTTGTCATTGTCAGAGACTGATGAGAGATTGGTTAAGAAAAAAAACATCAGAGGATCTGTATGCTAAATGACATTTTAGGAGGTCTGAAGAATCTGTTGCTAGGTATGGCCTCACTGGTGATGCTGCAGAGGGGTTGTTTTATCTGTTGCGTTGCCAAGGTTAGACTGTTGCAACTTGATGCAGCTTCTTGCTGGCTAGTCTTTGTCAGCCACTAAGTACTTAAGTGAGCAGAGTTGAGAACCAGTTCGTCCATCCTCTTATTTTGATGCTTGTGATGAACTGCAAAGTCTCTACAATTAGTGCTGGAATTTTGTACATGATTCCACAGTTTGCTTTGACATTATTATTATTGTGTTTGAACTTTTGTCCAGTTCTGCACATACTCACCCCCTACCCTCCTTCCCCTCTCTAAACAACTGTGCCACAGAAGATGAGGAGGAAATCTTTTTTTCTTTTGAATGAACATTTTTAATATCAAATCATTTTTCAAACACACATATATTACAAACAAATTACATAACAGTTGATTACAAATAAAAGCAAACCCCCCCCAAAAAAAAACAAAACAAAACAACAACAACAAAAAAACAAATAAACAAAAAAAACACACACACACACAAACAAAAAAAAGGCAGTGGAACAGTCCAACATCCTTAAACACACACACAACAAAAAAGGCAGTGGAACAATCAAACATCCTTAAACACACACACACAACAAAAAAAAGGCAGTGGAACAGTCAAACATCCTTAAACACACACACACAAAAAAAAGGCAGTGGAACAATCAAACATCCTTAAACAACACACACAACAAAAAAGGCAGTGGAACAGTCAAACATCCTTAAACACACACACAACAAAAAAAGCAGTGGAAAAATCAACCTTAAACACACACACAACAAAAAAAGGCAGTGGAACAATCAAACATCCTTAAAACACACACACAACAAAAAAGGCAGTGGAACAGTCAAACATCCTTAAACACACACACAACAAAAAAAGGCAGTGGAACAGTCAAACATCCTTAAACACACACACACAACAAAAAAAGGCAGTGGAACAATCAAACATCCTTAAACACAAAACAAAAGGTGGACCAGGGGCCTTGGAGTTGGGGGCAAGGGTAAGGGATGGGTGGGGGGGGGGGGTCCTATTAGCATTCTCATGTCAAATACATATTAAACATGATTATATAATAATAATAATAATAATGTATAATACTTATATAGCGCATTTCTTGTTGTACAACTCAATGCGCTTACATCCACCATTTGCACTTATTCATACAATATTCATGCACACAGCAAAAAGAAAATACACAATGGCAGACGCACCTACATGCATAAACTGTCTCACCGAACTAGTCGTGGAGGAATTTAAGAGAGATCTAGTCATCTACAGAAGAGAATAGGCTTTTTTGAAGAGGTAAGTTTTGAGCTGAGATTTAAAAGAAGAAAGAGTACGCTGATTACGAAGGTCTTCAGGGAGGGAGTTCCAAATAGAAGGTGCTCTAAAACTGAAGGCTCTTTCGCCAACAGATTTCAGAGAACGCCTAGGGATTTTCAAAAGTTTTTGTGAAGAAGAGCGAAGGGTACGAGAGCTTTGGTAGGTGCAGAGAGAAGAAGAGAGATAGTGAGGAAGAGATTCATTGAAGTGGCGGAAAGCAAGAACTGCCAGTTTAAATTGCCACCGATACTGTATGGGAAGCCAGTGCAGTTCGATCAGCATGGGAGTGATGTGCTCACACCTCCTCCTCTTCAAAACAAGTCGTGCAGCGCTATTTTGGACTCTCTGCAGCGAGCAATCTGTTCTGCGGGAAGCCCAGCATAAACAGAGTTGCAGTAGTCCAATCTTGACATCACCATGGCACAGACTAGCCTGACAGCTACTTCCCTGGATATAAAGCGTCGGATGGAAGCAATACGTCTCAGCTCTAAAAAGGATGAGCGACAGACTACAGATATTTGATTCTGCATGGTCAGACACTGATCAATGGTAACACCAAGGTATTTGACAGAGTAACTGAACTATTCAACCATTTTCAAAAACACACAATTGAAGTAGATCTTGATGAATGTGATAGTTTGCAGGTGGAATACATATGTTCCATTTTGAATTCTAACATTCAAACAAATCGAGAATCAAATTGTGCAAAAGCCAAGTTTGTTCAAATTGTGCGCAAGTTCCATTTATGATTGCCATGTAACGTTCTACGTAATATCTATCTCTCAATAATGTAACAAAGGTTTGCACATGTGGTTGTGCATTTAGCAATTTACATTTGTGATGTAAAATTTCGCAAATAAAATGATGAAATCAAAAACAGTGTCTGTCCGTATATTCTGCTTAACACCAAACAATACAAGTTCTTTGTCAATCACAAAGTCAAGACAATGTGAACATTTCCGAGTCAGCAACTGCTGAAAATTCATCCAAAAGTGGTGTGTTATATGACAGTCAAACAGCATATGAGAGATTGTCTGCTCTTCTTGCTCACAAAGGTTACTTACAGAAGAGTTTACTGAACGACGCAGGAACAAGAATCTCTGGGTTGGAAATAATTGATGTAGCAGTCTGATTTGAAACCATCTCAATTACACATCACTAGATATTCTATAACAATGTGAGAAAATGTCTGTCCAATTTAGATTCTCAAACCAATTATTCCAACTGGAAACAGCAGTTGGGGTGATTCCGTTTTCATTCAACATATTCTGTATGTAGATTACTTCCTTTCTTATAATACAGTACCAAGTTTTATTTTCTAAGGTTTTATACCTATTAGTCAAAGCTATGTTTACCTTCTGACAGTATGCTCGCAGTGCGTTCAAAACACCTTCGTATATTAAAAAGTTTGTTAGAACATTGGGAACACTAATCAAAAATTCATTGCAAGTCATAAAGGTACCATCCGTATTTATCAACTGTTTCACAAAAAAAGATATTGTGATTACACCATTCTTGTAAATACACCACCTTTCGATCTCTCAGTAGATGAACATTGTATTGAACACACTCTGCCATCAACTCATTGGGCAGGATTTCAGATATAGTTTTTTGTAATGTTTCATTACATCTTTCCAGAACAAATTATCAACTTTCCTTAAAACCACATTTGCATACTCAGCACCAAATTGTCCTAACCTTGCTAACTCTGGGAACATATCAATTGTAAAATCCTTCCACTCAGATTCATCCAAAAGTCTCCTCGGCCAACTTATTTTCACGGAGGTCAAAAATGATCTAATATTTGTCATTCTCAATCCTCCTTCACTGTATTGTTTAAACACCACAGTTTTCTTAATACTGATTTGCTTCCCACTCCACAAAAATATTATCAACTCATTTTCCAATGCAGCTATGAAATCTTCTGGGGGGTCAGGCAAATTAATCAACAAATGTACAATTTTTGACAGAACTAAGGTCTTGATTACTGTTATTTTTCCAAATGGTGTCAATTGTCGCTTACTCAAAAAATTCAAAATTCTTTTTATTGCGAGAAGCTTATCCTCAAAGTTAATCTTTGTAATACTTGCAGCATTGGTGGAAAACAACACTCCTAAAATCTTGAAAGTACCAGGGTCCCAAATGAAATTTTTGTCCCGCATGTATCGAATATTTGTATTTTTCCTACTCCCTATCCAAACAACCTGACTTTTGTCAAAGTTTATCTTTAAACCAGAAATTTTAGCAAATTTAGTTAAAATGTGCACTGATTCGTGAAAAGATTTCTCACTTCCATCCAAGCATAATGAAGTATCATCTGCAAACTGAGACAGTAAGATACTTCCATCCAAGCATAATGAAGTATCATCTGCAAACTGAGACAGTAAGATTTCCTTGTTCTTCACACTGATTCCTTTTATATTCAAGTTTTTACAGAGCATTATTGAAAGAATCTCCGCACAAATTAAATAGAGATATGGTGAAGAGGGGTCCCCCTGTCTCACTCCTCTCTGTATTGGAAAGCAGGAAGAATACTGTCCATTCACCGACACACATGTCAAAATACCAAAATAAAAGGTCTTTACCCAGTTTATCATGTCTGGTCCAAAATTTAAAAATACTAAGCATTTCTGTAGAAATGACCAAGAAACACTATCAAAAGCCTTTTCAAAGTATCATAAAGTAACCTAATGTTTTCACCAGTGAATCTGCCTTTTAAAAAACCCTTCTGAATTTCATGTATTATGGAAGGTAGAACTTTTTCAAACGATTCGCAATACAGGCAGAGGTGATTTGTATGCAACGTTAGTGAGGGATATAGGGCACCAATTCTTAATAAATCTTTTTGGTTTTCCTTCTTTAGGAATGCATATAATAATTCCTTGCCTGTGTGATACTGAAAGCTGTCCTCTTTGAAATCCTTCATTCACAGAACGTACAAGGAAATGAGAAATATCTTTAAAAAAAAAACTTATAAAACTCAACAGTGAACCCATCAGGACCAGGGCTCTTGAAATTCTTCATTTGTTTTAAAGTGGCTGCTGCTTCTTCACATGTAATCAGCCCTTCAATATGTTTGCTCTCCTCCTCAGTTGAAGATGCAGCATCTGGTAGTTCACTTAGAAGGTGAATGTCATCCACATCTCTATAACTATACAACTGTTCGTAATGTGTTTTCACCTCATCTAAAATTTCCCTCTGGTCTGAAATAACAGTGCCATCACTCTTTTCCAAAACTGGTATTGATTTATCATCAAAATTTCTATTTTCTAAGTTACAAAAGTACTTGTTGGTTTTTTCCCCTTGATTAATCCATCGGACTTTTGATCAAACTGCAATGCCTTGCACTTTAGACTGTCTTAATTCTTGTAACTGTATTTTCAATTCGTCTAACACTGGTAAGTCATCCGTTTTTTAAATCTAGTTCAATATCTTTTATTCTTTTTTCTAATTCTTTTTCTTGTTTATCATTCTGTCTTTTCTTATATGTTGCATGTGAAATTGTTCTTCCTCGTATTTCCATCAGTAATGTCTCAAAAAAGAGTTGATCACTCACTTGGAAAGTCATGTTGTCATTTGAAATCATATCAACATTGTCAAAGTTGTAAACTGGTACCATATACTTTTTTTTTAACTTCTTTAATAGTATCTTTTAAATGCATTATATAATCTTTATCTTTCAATAAGCTGTTATTGAACTTCCAAAAAGGTTGATCACGTTTGAATTGTTCTTCCTTAATGCCAATACAACAAACGAATTATCTGATCGATATCCTGGTTCAACAAACACATCAGTTACATCAGTCATCAAGTCATTATTGATCAGAAAGTAATCAAGTCTTGCTTGTTTTACAGAATTAAATTTGCGCCGTGTGTAAACGCGTTTATTAGGATACAATTCTCTATAAACATCAACTAGATTATGTTTTGCCATAATATTAATAATTTTCCTCCGAGTTCTGGCGCGATTCTCTGTACTGGCATAGTTTTGTACATCCAGTTTCACATTCAGGGCACAATTCCAGTTCCCCGTTATAATAACAGAATCGTTGTCCACCTGTTCTATACATTCACAGATTCCAGAAAAAAAATTCTGGTTGATCGCCACTACTAGGTACGTACAAATTTATTAGTGTAATTTTCTTCTTCAAAATTTCAATACTCATCACAGTGAAACAAGCATCTCTAATCACATCAAATACTGTGTATTCGAAATTATTATTGAAAAGTATAGCTACTCCATTTTTATTTGTTTCAGAGCCACTGAGCCAAACATTATATCCCCAACTGGCCCGTATTAAAGTTTCAGTCTGAGCCGGCCAGTGTGACTCTTGCAAACACAAAATGTGGAAGTCTCTTTTAGAACAAATAAAGTCAAAAACATCCCTTCGTTTTTTAGAATCATGAAGTCCATTACAATTGAATGAATACAATTTAAAGGTACTGTTTTGCTTATTCATTTAGGGTTAAAGAAAAAAAAAAAGAAAGAAAACTCATTGCTCTGTGAGACATTTGAGGAAAAAACACAACAATGCACAGGAAACATAGTAACAGCATGAACAAGCCATTCAGTAATCCTTCCAAGAACCAAGGAGAAAGTGACCACTGCACAATCATGGCAATAAATCTGCCAACAATCCAAAAGAAATACTTCATAAGCTTATTTAAATGCCGTATTTTCATCATGAAATACAACTTGTATATTCATATAGTTCAGGAACATTTTGAGACGCACAAATGAATAAAACATTCGACGAAACAACCTATACATAAGTACACTCATAAAAAAAACAAACCAGGATGAAATTAATGAAGGAAATAGTGAAAAGGACAAAAGGTACAAAATACCAACATCACTTTGACCGTCAGTGGCGAACTTGGGCACACAGCCAGTGTCAAAATAAAAAAAAAGAGAAATAGCCGTTAGGTGCTACCATTTGATTTACTAACAAAGCACGCAAAGTGTCAGTACATTTTAAATACATTTAAAGCAAGCCTCGCTCGAGGAAAGAGGCCATAAGACCTACATATAAAGATTCTGATTCAATGGGGAGGGAGAAAGAAGAAAAAGAAAAAAAAAAAAAAAAATCCCAAAACCATCAATCAGTCTCCTGCCTGGGAATTCTATACAATAGAATATACCAAGATATGCCATACAGACGCGTCAATAACTAGCCAGGGGGAGAAAGGAAGGGGCGGCAGGGGAAAGAAAAAAAAAGGGGGGGGGGGGGGAGCAGGGGGAAGCAGATGGATGAGCGGGGAACTATTTAAAGGTAAAGAAGCGGGAGGAACAGAACATTTGAGTGCAGGTGCACACATGCGCACATGCATGAGCGCACAGGCACGCACACGCAAACAGCAACATTTGTGTAAATTGCAGTCTCAGAGAAAGAAAGAGAGACGGTGAAAATCATCTCAGTCAGTTATTACTGTCAATGCATCTTTTTTGCTCTCCCTCATTCACTTACACCTCAACCCCCCACACAGATGGAAACTGCTCTCACGCAGAACATTTTGAAAAATGCTAACATAAACAAAGCATGTGAATATGAGCAAAAAAAAAAAAAAAAAAAAAAAAACCTACCACCACCCCCAACAAGAAAATCGATTGATACAAAGTTCAAAGTTTCCTCAGGTAACACACGCAGGCACGCATGTGCCTGCGTACACTCACACACACACACACACACACACACACACACACACACACACACACACACACACGAGAGCTAAATATATGAACATCAGTGAGAAAAATGCAGTGCACAACTACGTATCGTCAAACTGAACACACGCGCGCGCACTCACATACACACTCACTCACTCACACACACACACACACACAGACACACACACACACACACACACACACACACACACACACACACACACACAGACACTCACACTCACACACACACACACACACACACACAGACACTCACACACACACACACACAGACACACACAACACACACACACACACACACACACACACACGGTGCGTGGAAGGGGAGGGAGGAGAAAAGAGGAGGAGAAGAGACCACCCCTTATTTACTTATGCCAATTATTGCAAATTTCTGTATTTATCAACCTCCGTGCCGTCCTCTGCAATATATATATGTATATCTTGTATATAACTAGAAGCCAGGTTGTAATCAGGTTGTCATCACTGTGACTGTGCATTATGCAGGCAGGTCTTCACTCATACAAAAATCTCCCCCTCTGCTGTTCACAGAAAGTCATGTAAGGATACCTAAACAAAAAAATAAAGATGAAAAAAAGAAAAAGAAAAACACCGTCCCCCCCTAACAGCAAACAGTTTGGGTTATTGACTTAACATTCACACTAACATTACATCCTGAAAGATGCAAATTGCACCAAGGGAGCGGGGGGGACAGCCGGAAATCCCCCCCCCCCCCTCCCACCCCTGACCAAATACCATACAATCATGAAATGGATGAGAACAGACCACAATCTGGCCCAACGAGGAGAATTGTACTACACAATCATCTTAATCGCAAAAGTGAAAACAATTGAAAAATACATAAAATTTACATTTCAGTACTTACATACTAATATTCAGCATTATAAATCTTCAACATCTTTATCATGCCATTGCTTTCATCAGTTCTTGTTCAACATTCATATTCACATCAAGTTTGAGAGTCTTGCCATTTTTCAGTTTCACCAAGATCTTACTGTTGGAAGACCAGGAGGCTAACGTTGCAGAGTGCTGGCCTGCTCTCATCAGGAGTTTATAATTGGCCTGAGTCAAGTCCTCACCAACAGATACACCAGTTTGTTTTAATTTCTTGCAGTCAGCACACACCAGATTGCGAACCCTCCTGGAATGGAAACGCACAATGATGGGTCTTGGTCTGGTGCCACCAGGCTTGCCGGTACTGTGCGCAATTTCCACACTGTCTTTGGTCACAGGCACCTTAATCTTATTATTGAAAATGTCCAGGCAGTGATGCACACAGTCCTCTGCAGTCTCCCGACCACCCTGCCTCTCGGGCACCCCATACATGCGCAAGTTAAACTGGCGGCTGTGTTGTTCTTGGTCGTTTAAGTCTCTCTTGAGATCACTGTCATTTTTTTCACACTGTTTGAGTTTCACCCTGAGTTCTTTATTTTCCTCCCTCAGTGTCATCACCTCCTCAGCTAAAATGTCCTTCTCATTTCTCAGGTCAAAAATGACGCTCTCTAACTGTTCAATACAGACATCTAAACGTGCCGTTGTTCTATTCACATCATCTCTGAGTTCCTGAATGTCGTTTCTTTTTGCGACATCGAGCAATTGTTGTTTAATTTCTTCTAGCATCTCTTGTAGTGTGTCCATGTTGTCGTAGATATTGTCCTGACTGCCCTGTCTCTGTTTCTTTTTGTCTGGTCTAAGTTTCCCTTCGTTGAAGTCAGGGCAGGCACCTGAGTCGCTGACTGAGGAAGATAACAACTGACACTTACTTGTGTTTGTTTTACTCATGATAGCCTCACAGAACACCACCACAATACTGAACACATGAAGTATTTCACTACACCCCACATTTGTTGTATTGAACACTTGGGTAACACAACTTTAAAAGTATTCACAACCATCGCCCATCTTCCAATTTTCTTTTCTCTCTTCTCTATTCTTTTTTTTTTCTTTTTTCACCACAAGACTACATCTTATATTCACAATTGATTACAAAATACATCCTTGAGAGCATCTTAACACAACTACTGAAACCTGTGCGCCATTTGCGGAGATCGCATGTTAATCACATTTTCAAACTCTTGAGCACATAAATCCAATATGTTGTCGAATTCTGCAGAAACTGGAGAAAATGCGAAAATTTCAGTCAAAACACCACAAGCTCTACACAGCAGCACATCGAGTTTCCTTCTTGTAATAGAATAATATTTGAATTTTACATAGTACAAATATGATGAAAGACCAGGTGGAAAAAAAACAAACAAACAAACAACAATGACTGTAAGCAGAGCTCCGCAAAACACGTCTGTCCGCGACGTGAACGACGGTCAGTGTATCTGAGGAGGAAATCTTGACTGCTACCACGTCCAGGTCAGTTTGACCCTCTTTCCAACTGTGCCACACTGTTTTATGTTTGCCTCCCAAGTCCCTCAGTTAAACCACAGGATGCTAGGTGATCAAACATGCAAGTCCCTTGCTCTCAAAACAGTTTGCCAGCTGGATGTCATGATACACCTTTTCTGTCCATCCCCAGACTGATGAGAGAAAGGAAACAACTTCAAAGTAAGTCTACAAGACCTGTCCTAATTCAGTAGGAGAAAGGAAACAACCTCAAAGTCTACAAGACCTATCCTAATTCAAGGAAAGTGAATAAAGGTAGAAAAATACCAAAACTGAGAGATGATGATGATAGGTGACTTAATATTTTCTTTTAAAAAACCAGAGAGTCAATTGTTTTTTTTAAAACCAAACCCGCACATCTTGTGAGCAGAGTTTGGGACAATAGAAACGCCGGACATCCCAGGGGACATCAGCCCGCCGGAGGTGTACTCGCCGGAGGAGCTGCGGGTGGTGTGTGGCAAGCAGCGGGGCATACAGGGTCACCACAACTCCTGCTACCTGGACGCCACCCTCCTGTCCATGTTCTACTTCACTACTGTCTTTGACTTCATCTTCAACAAGCCGCCCCTGCCCGGCTCCTCCCCAGACCAGCAGGACGTGCAGAAGGTGCTGAAGGAAGGCATCGTCAATCCGCTGAGAAGGTGTGCTATGCTGGACGTATTGGGTGGAATGGCTGGTGTTCGTTTTTTTTTGTTTTGTTGTTTTGTTTTTTACAGCTGGTGTTTCTTTGTATGTGTGTGCATGGATGTGCACCTTGTCTCTTTCTCTCTCTCTCTGTCTGTCTCTCGTATACGTGTGCGGGGATGTGCACTCTTTCTCTCTCCCCCCTCTCTCTCTCTGTTCTCTCTCTGTCTTGTATGTGTGTTCATGGATGTGCACCCTCTCTCTCTCCCCCTCTCTCTCTCCCTCTCTCCCTCTCTCTCTGTCTGTCTGTCTCTTTCTGTATCTCTCTGTATGTGAAGTTTGGGTTTGTGCATCATTGAGGAGAAAGAGTGTGTTGTCAGTGCTGTGCTGCATCAGTCTGTCTTTCCTGCTTTGGTTTGTATTATGATTATATTTGTTGTGTAAGGGATTTTTGCTTTCTCGCAATACCAACTTTTTTTTTTATGATGTCACCACTATTGTGTTACGGTCTGTTTTTCATGATATTTGGAGAGCAAGGCGATGATATTGGTCATATTTCTCTTTTAGTTTGTGGGTGTTGTAGTGAAGGCAGAGCCTGAGGCCTGTTCAGAACTCTATTGAATGTGCTGGCTGTGCTTTGTGGACATTTCCCTCAGCCATGGTACTTGAGGGAGCACTACTGAAAAAGGAGTGGAATCGTGGAAAGATGGAGCATGGAAGTTGATACAGGCAAATGATATCCTAATGAGAAATCCTGGCTGTAGCTGGGAAGGAGAGAGATGTTGAGCGACCCCGACAGACTTTGTCTGGGTAATTTGATGAGGCCAAGGGGTGGTGTCCAATAGCTGTCTTTTTGCCGTGTTTTTTTTTTTTCTGTCTGTTAGATTTGGGATGTTCTTTTTTGTCAGTTAGAGGGAAGGGGTGGGGAGGGTATTTCTGCTAGCAGCAGGACTGTGTCAGAGTCACCTTGAGTCTTGTTATCCCAGTGAAGGACTCTTGTCTCTCAGAAAGCCTCCTGCTTCTGAGATGGATTTTAACTGTGATCATAGTTTGTCAGTCCTGCGCCAGCAAACACTTGGTTCTGTGTCAGTTCCTGGAACCGTACTGTGTGAGCATTGTTGCTAACAACTTGTGCTGGACTGGTCACACTTTGATAATTATGGACTATCCCCGTCATCTTCTTATCAAGACTTGGAGTCTCTCGGCAAGCAGTGTCTATGTTAAGTCCACTTTTATTTAGATTCCATGCCGCATTAGAGTCTCTCGATGAAGATCATCGTTTTCATTCTGTTCATGCTGAGATTGGTTGACTTTGATTATTTGCAGGAGAAGAAAGGGAGTGAGAGGATGAGAGAAGAGAAATAGGTGGGAGTGCAGGGCTGCGATCACTCTTACCTTCTAGCATTGTCCTCAGGCAAACAGAGCAGAAGTGGAGATGGTTTCTGCACACAGGTTGAAGCAGGGGGATGGAAAGGTAGTGATGAGACAAAGATAATTGAATCAATCATTAAAAACTCCGATCCAGTGCTATGAATACTGCCAGCATAGGGTGAAGTTGGCTACAAGATGAAGGGAAAGAAGACAACTCAACTACGATGAGATGCAGAAAACATAATGCCAAGACAGAACTGAAATCCAACAGAAGGGTTTTGAGCAGTGTCAGGCTTTGGTATGAAGGAAGGGAAATGGGAAGGTTACTGCAGTTTGAAGAGTTCCGTGACAAGTTTTAGCTCGTCTGAATGTCGTGTTAGCTAGGGGAAAAAGAAAATATCTAAGCAGAACATGCGAACTGGTCATCACCTGGAATTTGACTTGGTCCATTGTGGTGAGTCAAACAGGGACTATTCATGAATAAAATCTCCCCATCTTTGTCTTTCCCGGTGGGGGTGGGGTGGGTGGAGGGGACATTTATAAATTTTTTTTTTTTTCGCTAGCACCATTTAATGCGCATTGTCACTAGTTTTACTCCCCCTGTGTTGTTTCCTCTCCCTGTGTGTGTGACTGCAGACGTCTCTTGTCATAGTCTGGTTACCAGAGAATACAAGGAGCTGTTCCCTTGAAGCTGTCACTGCAGACATCTCTTGTCATAGTCTGGTTACCAGAGAATACAAGGAGCTGTTCCCTTGAAGCTGCTTATCAGAGCTGCATTGATGATGTTAGATAGTGCTTGTTCTTAACTGGCATTACCTCTGTGTGTGTGAGTGAGTGTGTGTGTGTGTGTGTGTGTGTGTGTGTGTGTGTGTGTGTGTGTGTGTGTGTGCATGGTGTTGTTGCTGTTGCTAGTGTTTGGTTTTGTTTTCTTCTCTTGATTTCTTTGTTGTGTTTATTTGTTTGTGTTAATTTTTAATTACTGTTACTAAATTTTTCCCTTGTTTGTTAGTTGTGAGAATGCCATGTCAATATATATATATATATATATATGTTTTTAATGGCTAAAACATACCAGTGTTCCTGGAAAACTTCTAGTTCCATGGTAACTTTTGTTTTGTCAAATTCCTATTTCCATTCCATTTTTTTTTTCAATGAATAGCCATATCCATGCCAGGTTTGAAAAAGAAAAGGACTATTTCCACACCAGTATTTTTCTTGTAACTGCTGCAGTTACCACTACGTCAGAGCAGACAAAGTGCTGCGGTTACGAGAGCTGTTGGACAAGCTGGGAACGATACCAGGAATGATGGGAGAGGAAAAAGGTAAACCTGGCTTTTTAACACATCTAGGTGACTGTACACAACAAACACACACACATACCCACACACACTCACTCAAAAGATCCTTGATGAATGCTTCAAACCTCAATTCAGATTTAATCTTAATGTTAGTTCTCATCAAGTGAAGTCTCAGTACAGTGTGAACCTTGTGTCTGAGCAGCGTTCAGAGTTCTTTTCTGTAGGTGCAGTGTCACTGTGGAGATGACTTGTTGATTTGCATAGTGATGTCTTGTTTTCTTTGTCTTTTTGTTTGGGTGTGATAAATATTGTTTTACTTGTATCTTTTAATCAAAGATGATTGACACATAAACACCCCTGATGCATAAACACCCCTCAGTTTCTTTCTCTCTATCCGTCTTTCTCTTTGAGCGTCTTCTCTGCTTTCTTTGCTCTTGTGTATTATCTGACTGTTGGAATTCTCTGGCTTTCTGTGTCCTGGTTGCAGATCCTGAGGAATTTCTAAGCGCTCTGCTGGCTGAAATAATGAAAGCCGATCCTCTGTTGCATCTCAGGTGAGTGCAGACTGGGGAGAGTGCCATGGATGTGTTTAGCAAGGAGGACAGATAGCAGTGACAAATGTCTGGAGGATTGAACTGGTTCATTCAGTATTATATTCAGCTTGATTGTTTGTTTGTTTGTTTGTTTTTTAAACCTGCATTTATGCAACTTTTTTAAACCTGCATTTATGCAACTATCAAATTAATTATTCAATGCACTGGTCAGTTTTATCGAACTTGGGCACCTTTATAGAGAAAACGAGTGCAAGTCCGAATCACACCAAACCTCTTCTGAAATCAAGTTGTGGATGTTACATGTAGAAAGTTTTGCCTTTGTGTTCTGACTATTGCACACGGCCATCCGCTTTGTGAACATCCCCGATTCATTTGTAAGATAGTGCAGAGTCCCCGTTTCTTGTACATTGCACACATTGCTGTGTAAGTTTTGAGGCGAGTGCAAATGTTTGTACACAGTGTACACAGCTTTCTGAGCCAATGTTGTTGATTCAGCAGGTCCACAGTGGGGGTGAAATGGACTGTCCACCCATCACTGTTAGTCACTGTGGACATGAGCTGAAAATCTGTTAGTCACTGTGCACATGAGCTGAAAATCTGTTAGTCACTGTGGACATGAGTGAATTGTTAGTCACTGTGGACATGAGCTGAAAATCTGTTAGTCACTGTGGACATGAGCTGAAAATCTGTTAGTCACTGTGGACATGAGCTGAAAATCTGTTAGTCACTGTGGACATGAGCTGAAAATCTGTTAGTCACTGTGGACATGAGCTGAAAATCTGTTAGTCACTGTGGACATGAGCTGAAAATCTGTTAGTCACTGTGGACATGAGCTGAAAATCTGTTAGTCACTGTGGACATGAGCTGAAAATCTATGCTTTAAAACTTGTGGGGCTCACATTTCATCATTGTGCAGATGGCGCCTGCTTTCGCTTTAGCATCTGTCTTCAAACACCATGTCTGAATACTGGAAGCTTCCCAAAGAGCCCAGCTGGGAACGAAACGATCGGTCATCTTGGATAGGCAGATAGGAGCAGGCTGCTAGTTAACTATTTATTCTTGACGGACTGCTAATAGATGGATTCGGTTGGTTGAAAGCTTTGAAAATGCAATGACAAATTTAAAAGACGAGGGTGTAGGGGTAAAGACATGAGAAAGAGTGTGACATGTGGTCTTCCTCTTCAATGATGGAATGTTCCCGTGCTTTCAGCTCTGGTGAGCACACCTATTTTTACCAGCTGTTCATCGAAAAAGATGAAAAACTGCTGTTGCCCCCCACGCAGATACTGGTGGAGTTGTCCTTCCTGCAGGGCCACGTCAAGTTAAAAGAGGTGAGTGAAGTGTGGGGAGAGGGGGAAAGAGGGTGGTGGAAGGGGTAGGGTAGGGAGTGGGGTGGAGAACAAGGCAGGAGGATGTTAGGGCGAGGGAATATGATACTGGTTGAGGGGTGGGAGAGGAGGCTGAGATGGGGCAGCAGAGCAGAACTTGCTTGAAGCACAGACATGAGAAGAGGCAAGCAAAGCAAGCCACTTGGTTCACCCAGTCAGCACGGCGGGCTGTTGGAAAGTTGCGGCACTTGGCAAGAGGCAAGCAAAGCAAGCCACTTGGTTCACCCAGTCAGCACGGCGGGCTGTTGGAAAGTTGCGGCACTTGGCATGTTGAAAAGCCCTTGTTACGAAGAGGGAGGTGGATTTGTTTTCAAGAATAATGAAGTCGCAGTGAATGCTGCAGGGGCTCCACTTTTCTGTGAATTCATGGATGTCGGGGAAAATGTTGAAATGAAGATCCATGAAAAACAAAATATGTTGGGGGGGGGGGGGGGGGGGGGGGCGAGGAAAATTCAGGGGGGAAAGTGACATTGGTATCCATGGCTATGTTTGTTTGGTAGCTGATGGCCTGATGGCGCTGTTCGCTTTTACAATCTCCTGTAAACTTCTTATGAGAGCAGGCAATCCTCATTTTGTCTGCCTGGTTGAATGCAGAAGGATGTCATGCTTTTTTACATAAAGCTTCATTCAGCAAGATGCAGTAAGAAATGAAAGAGGTGGACAAAAGCTGCACAACCAAGCGGTCCTTGTAGTCACTGGACCAAAAAGTAGACGATCCACCATTTGGTGCTGGGATTCACATCAGCTCGCACCACTTTGAATCGCAAGTGTCAGAATTTGTCCAGATGTGGTGAGATTGACCAGAGGGGGGAGTTGGGGGACCCTTGATAATGAAATAGGGTCTCTGAGAGGTCATTTGAAAATGAGAAAGCACATGTCAGCAGTTGTAATGTTGTTTTTCATGGTTTCTTTATCCACGTATGCTTGGGTGCAAGACAGAGTGTCATTGTCCATATCAGAGGAATGAAAGTAATGACACTTAGTATTTTTGAATGGATGGGGGTAGAAAGGTGTGTTGGTTTGTAGGCTGGTTGGTTGGCTGCCTGGCTGATTATTTGGTTGGCTGGTGGTTTGACTGGCTGGTGCTTTGGCTGGTTGGTTGTCAGGCCGACTGGTTGGTTGGCTGGCTAGTTGGTATGTTTGCTGGCTGCTTAGTTAGCATGTTGATGTGAGTATCAAGTCTGTTTCTTTTTTTTTGTATTTTTGCTGATTCTGGTAAAAAAAAATAAAAAAAAAGGAAGAAGAAATGCATATTTGTGTAGGTACAAGGAAATTGGCTGTGGGGCTGATATGGGTGTTTTGTATGTTTGAGAGAGGTTAGATGAACACATTTCATGTTTGAGTTCTCCATCTCTCTCTCTCTCTCTATCTCTCTCTCTCTCTCTCTCTCTCTCTCTCCATAATGAGAATGATTTAATCTGCCCACTGTGTAAAAACAGTAAAGAGGATGAGGTTCATTTTGTCTTATGTTGTCCAGCACTAAATAACTTAAGACAACAATACATTCCTGCAAAGTTTTATAGATTTCTGACCCTGTTTCAACTAAGTTTACCTGTGGCATGCAAACATGAAAGAACAGTCAGAAATCTATCAATTTACTTGTACAAAGCATTTAAGTTGCGTGAGATTGCCATTTCGTAAAATATTGTTCTGACTTTATGATGTGTGTAGAAACGTTTGTGTGAAATGAGTGTTCAGTTACTCCCCTTCATTAGGGGCAATGGCCTAAATATAAATTAAACATCTGAATCTGAATCTCTCTCTCTGTCTCAGTCTCGCTCTGTTGCTTGTTCATTCTCTCAAGAAGGTTAACATATTGTTTTGATGTCTGTCAGGTCAGTTTTGTAGAACATCAGGGAAACATTGTTTAAAAAAAAAAGAAAGAAAGTAACATGAAAGAAAGGATGTTTGTATGTGGTGGAACCTGACATTGTTGGTGGAAGAATCCTGTGGTTGGAACAGGCCTCTGTATGGGAGGCCTGCTTCAGGTTTCAGACATGTCCCACAATGCCAGTCATTTGTTTTTTTGTTGTTTCGCCAGGTTCCATCGTGTTTAATACTCCAGATGCCGCGGTTTGGTAAAGACTACAAAATGTATCGCCGCATCATTCCCAGTCTAGAACTGGACATCACAGATATTCTAGAAACCGGTAAAAAGATTTTTCCTTTCAAAGTGTGTGCGCATGCATGTGGGCATACATGCGTGCATACAGTGTGTGTGTGTGTGTGTGTGTGCATGTGTGTGTAAGTGTGTGGGTGTGTGTGTGTGCATGCGTGCTTGTGTTTATGTGATCAGTTGTGTGTGTGTGTGTGTGTGAGAGAGTCATTCGTGTGTGTGTTTATGTGTGCATGTGTCTGTTTCTGATCACGATAGATTTCTGATTTGAAATTCAAGCCAGTCTTTCTGTCAGGCACGATAGTATGACACAATATTTTTGTTCCTTCCAGTCCATGATTTTGTGTACCACTCAAACTGAATTTTGCATGCATATTTTGCCAGACACAGCCTTTTCTTTCTCCCCCCTCCCCTCCCCACCCCCTCGTGAACTCTTACATGTGAAATGTGCATTCTGCAAACTGCCTCCTTGACTTGCTAGTCTGATATTGGGACAACAAGCTAAAGTGTAACAGAGAGATGGTAAAGTGACCTGTCCTTGGCTAGATTTGACCACAAATCTGCAGTCGGTGTTCTTGGGTGAGTGCATTTTCGCCTGGTGGTAAATGTGTGGAAAGTGCTTGCATGGATGTGTGAATCCCTGTATGGGTGAAAGAGTCGCTGTGGGACGGCCTGTGTGGGTGCCATGTAGCTGTGGTGGACCTGTTGGGCTGAGTGCTGAGCTGCTTGTTGCAGGTATCCGGGAGTGCATCGTGTGCGGAGCGCTGGCCACCTTCGAGTGCACCAACTGTTACCAGCAGCACGGCCAGGGCCTGCACACCACCGCCTTCTGTGAACAGTGCATCAAAAAGGTGTGTGGGACGTGTGTCTTTGTGCTCGGGACCTTTGGTTTCACGCTGCTTAGCAGGCTCAGTACAGGTCAGGGAAGACAGGAGACATCTGAAAGTCAGGGGGAAAAAGTCTGTAAAAAAAACAGGAAAGTCATGGAACCGAGTCATTGCAGCAGACTTTTTGGTTGCTGAACTGATTCAAGGGAAAAAAATGTTCATTCTATCTTTCAAAGAGCATACAGATTTCATGCTGTTTCATTTTGTTTGTACTAGGGATGGAAGACAGCTCCGTATAAACTTTTTCCTATTTCTTATTCAAGGGCAGTAACTCTAGTTTCAAATTTGGTTTGGCGTTACCTATATTTGGATTTATGTCAAAGCATCTTTATCTTTTTATAACTTTTGGCTCTAGGAGGACGACAAGAACAGGTGATTTTATGAAGGGGTTTATCAAACAGAACATCTTTTAGATATGGATTGTGCTGCATGAGCTTGAAGTTGTCAAACATGGAAGAGGTAAAAGCCATGCCCAGAATGCCAAACCTTGTCAGCTAATGACAGAAGAGGAGGACCAGTAAAAAATTTTCAGATAAATGCAGAAGAAAGGTTGAGCATTTGATGAACATTTTGTGGATTTCTGCCTTCATGCAGTGCAGCTGCTGATAACTCTTGATTGGAGTATTTGTAGAAAGTAGACACCACAGAAAGGAAAATTAGGCTGGAAAATTGGTAAAAGTCAGGGAATTGGTCAGTATGAATTCTTGGTTAGGTTGGTTTGGAGGTGTTTGATGTGTATGTAGACAGTACTCACCTTTCTTTTTTGGCTGTCTTACATTTTGTGCCTTTTTAGAGGCCATAATCTCACATCATTCATTTCAGCTCCAATAAATAATGAGGACAATTCCTATAGCACCCATCCTAACAGCGTAGGCTACAGGGCACTTTACAAGTTTCAACAATTCAACATCTAAAAATATATGCAGGACACACACACATACACGTGCACGTCCCAACACACACACACACACACACACACACACACACACACACACACACACACTTCTGCGTTCACAAGTCATAAACATAAGTTCACACACACACACACACACACACACACAATATAGGCACTTACACATCCATAATCCCAGTGCCAACTGATTATTGACCTCATTTTTTGTTTGATGACGGTATCTATAGTTGGGCAACTTCACTTCATTAGTGCTTGGCTTGTTACAAAGTGACAAATATTATTTTCCAGTTCATTAGTAACATGCTGAATACTTGAATGACGGCACTTTCATCTACTAATATTTTGGCTGGTCTTCTGGAAAGGGTGGTGTTCATTTGTTGAAAACAGGTCGGCATGTCATGTGGCTAAGGTGTAGAATAATGTTAGGGACCAAACTTGATCGACAGGATCGGTCTAACTTGTGATCAGTAACTGTTGAGCTGTGCACTTGCGCATCTCATTTAAAGGCAGTTAAACTATGCCATTTTTGTTTTGTTTTTTTGATTGATTACGTCCCTTAACCTCTGAAAACCACTGAAAACCCCACACTTTCATGGATTGATTTTGTGTGATTCGGATTCAGGAGTTCATTGTTTAGATTTTCCAAACATTGACATGTCACACCAAGTTGATTGGGTATTTGCAGGCTCTCAGGCAGATGTTTAACCCCTTTCATGTCACTAGATGAGTTGTACATCAGCATTGCTCTGTAAGTGAAGGATGTCAGATTGTATGTCCAGTCTTTGTATTGACCTGACATGAGACAATGGGAAATATTTATGTCATATGCAGCATGCTTTAACTCTGTAAGAGTGCTCTTTAGTGATTGAATGCCATGCCCTCAGTATTTTTCTATTGTTACTGTTTCAGCCATCGCGCACATCTGAACACGTTTACCTGCATTTTTATATGTAATATGAAAAATTTTCATGATGATTTTTATTTAATGACCTTAATTGTCATAACCCATTTCTGTTAAAAAAAAAAAAAAAAAAAAGTAGCACCAAAATGTGTTAACTGGCAAGGGTCAGGTCCAGGATGGATTGCATTTTTTCAGTTGCATACTTTCAGCAGGGCATAACCAAGTGTGGCAGGGAGGAATTCAGGAATATATGCAGACCTGTTCAGAAACAATAACAACGAAAACAGATTCGAAACCTGGGTTATGTGGTGTGGCTCCTGCCCCCACCCTGTCCTGGGTTTCTCCCCTCAGGCAGTTGGCATGGCTGATCAGTGTGGATGACCGTAAGCTGTAGATAAACCAGACAGTTTTTTGTTTGTCATTAAAGGAAAGATTGTTGATAGAAACAGTTTCAGTATGACAACAGAACAACCAGGTATTCTCGTCATGTTTTCTGTGAAAAGTTACATCATTACTAATATGTCTCTCCTTCCTTTGTTGGGGGATTTCTGCACATGCAGTCTCACCAGCACAAAAAGCGTCAAGGGCATGACCCCAAGCCCCTGCTGGTACCCCCGGAGTTCTTCGCACGCTATGCCAAGATGCAGGAGGATCCAGGTGGGATGGGAGGTCGGCAGAACGGGGAATCGTCGGGCACGCTGGACGTGCAGCTGCCCAGGGAGAAGATGGAGCTGTTTGCCGTTGTCTGCATCCAGACCAGCCACTACGTCTCCTTCGTCAAGTGCGGCATGGGCAAGGATGCCCCCTGGGTGTTCTTCGACTCCATGGCTGATCGCATGGGTGAGTAGGGTCTTGTGTGAGTGGGGTCGTTGGGGAGATGGGGGTGTGGGAGAGAACAAAATTGCATGATTTGCCTATGGTGAGGGTATTACTTGTCGGGAGATTCCTGTGGCCTGTCTTTGAGGGTAGCAAGGAGAGGCTCAGGGATTGCCTGTTACTTTGGTTTAAATAAGTGTATTTCCCATTTGCAGTCACATACAGCTTTACAGTAAATGTGAAGATTTAATTTGGCGTGGTGACAGTGTGTTTAATGGTGTCAGCAGGGGCTGGGGAGTATCGCCATCATGAAGATGTCAGAATCATGATTCTGTTGTATGACGTCAGACACAGAACAAGACTTTTGATGTGTCGCTTCTTGTACGGACTCGCAGGCATCCGCATCACAGCTGAGGATTATGATACCATGCATTTTTTTCAAAATCATATTTTTACACAAAGATTTATCAATGTTCATATTCAGGCGGTGGTGCGATGTTGGAATGTGTCTTAAACCTGACTTCACCAGTCTGTAAACATCTGAGACAGGGAGTGCTGTTCTTTTAATTAGATTTGTGCAGGAACCAAGAATCTGTGCAAAAAAGATGCAGAGATGCAGGAATACTGTCTCCTGTGTGGCAGTGCCTGGTGCATGCAAGAAACGGCAAAAACTCCACGGCTGTTGATGTACACAGTTGGCGTCCATTTTCCACTGTGAAGTGGAGGTCTTGTCAGTGATGGCCCATAGGAGTTGGTGTTGTGTATATGTTGAATGCGCGGTGATGAAGTGTCGGGGCAGCTGTGTTAGGTCTGTCTTGATGGGCAATCTCATGGCGTCCTGATCTGGGTGGGATGATACCTGGTATGTTGCAGAAATAACCTGAGAGGGGGGCTGTGTATAGGATCAGAGGTAAAGGAAAAGATTTGACATTGATGTTGGAGAATATATGAGAATACAGGTCGCAGGGGTATGAAAAAAAAAAAAAAAAACAGAAAGAAATGAGAGGGTACAGAAAGTAAGAACATGCAGAAGAATGAGGAAAAGAATAGCATGATAAAGTACAGACAGCAGGGACCAAGGAAAGAAGACAACAGTGTTGTATGTGTGTGTGCCAGGTGAACAAGGAGGCTACAACATCCCCGAGGTGCAGCACGTGCCAGAGCTGTCCCGGTGGCTGTCCGAGAGCAACTTTGAGCACATTCTCAGCAAGGAGGATGATCGCTCTCTGCCCGAACATATGCGCCGCCTCCTGTGTGATGCTTACATGGTGATGTACCAGTCGCCCAGCGTCATGATGTTTAGATGATTCCCTCAGACGGGGCAGAACGCTAGTGTGCTGGAGAGATTTGTGTTGTGTGTGTGTGTGTGTGCATCTTCCAGCCTGTGTCTGGTCTTTTTTTCCCCTTTTTTTATCGTGTTTTTTTTTCCGTTCCTGAGATGTGATGTCATCTTTATTCAATGATTAGTCAAAACACAAAAAAACCATCTGAGCAGTTGAGATGTGACAGTTGTACACTGTCTGAGCCATGGCAGAGTGGGTATAACAATGTCAGTCTTTTTTTTGTTTGTTGTCTTAACCACAGAGCAGCATTGTGATGTTCTGCTGCTGTTCCATCAGAACTCATGAGTTGCAGGAAACAGTCCATGGTACCCTGACTTCAGCGGTCAGTGAGCCGTGACTGGGTGGACAGTGATCAGCTTCCTTGTGGACAGTCTCTGGCTGGGCTGGTCAGGGCTTTGTCCTGCCATGCTATGGGTGTGAAGTAGCCTTCGTTATGTGTGCGTTCTTTCTGCTGCTGATAGCTTTGTTTGGGGTCGCTTCCAATGCAGGCATGGGACAGTTCAGCCTTTTCGGTTGCTTTATGCCATTTTAAAATCTTTAATTCAGCTGTTTTCAAAAAGAAATTTCACCAAAAATAATTGCCAGGGGCTAATAAAAAAAAAGCTTCATTTGTAAACTTTATTTCTTACTTGCACTGCAGTGGATTTCTGTTGCAGAACATAGTAAATTCCAGGAAATACTGGTGTAGAGCTCACAAAGTGCAAAAAAAAAATTGTTCATAGCTTTAGGTGGGCTTATGCAGCCAGAGGTGGGCTTAATGCGGCACCCTTGGGCGTCTCAGCACTTCGTCGTCAGCCTCTTTTGGTTACTACCTGTTGCCAGGCCTGAGAATGATCCCACTTTGGACTTGAGCAAAGTGGGGTAGGGTGGTGGCAGCAGGTAATAAACAGATGTCTGGGGGTCACAGAGCAGCATCACAATATGTCTGGGGGTCACAGAGCAGCATCACAATATGTCTGGGGGTCACAGAGCAGCATCACAATATGTCTGGGGGTCACAGAGCAGCATCACAATATGTCTGGGGGTCACAGAGCAGCATCACAATATGGGGTCGGTCACATTGGGATTTTATTTTGTTTCATTTTGTTTTGTTTTTTGAAGTGCAGTACATGACATCAGAAACAAAGGTCAAGCAGCCAGAAAACAGGGAGAGGTGTTTCTTAGCGCCGTTCCACAGCACTTCAGACAAACCAGATTATTTGTCACCCTGGGTTTCATCTTATAGTTTGATGTCGGCATTATCATCGGCTATCAACTCTCACTGTAGTCTTTCCAGTCATGAAGCTCTGGAGTAAAAAATGAGTTCTGTGCGACATTTTCCATCTGTCAGCCTGTAATGCCTTTTAAACTTGCATGAGTATCAAAGTGAATTTATGTCATCACCCGGTTTCTGTTGTGTGTGTGTGTAGGGAGAGGGGGGAGGAAGGAGAGAGGAATGGGGAAGGGGGGAGTCAGCTTTAACATTAGCCTTATCTAGGTAGTTACAGTCATTGGCACAGCCAAATGTGGCATAATGGTAAATATTGGCAAGACCATTCCAGCCATCCCCTGCACAAAGATGTCACCAAATCTTAAAATCGGTAAATCTGCAGTTAACCTTTCCAGCAATATTTCAATGTAACAAAACTGACCTTTTCTTAGAGATTGTGGTGGGTTACCAATAATATGATCAGTCAAATAATATTTCATGCAAACATGGCAGCTTAAATGAACAAACATTCTATCAAGAGCAGATTATTCAATGCAGTTTTTACAAAGTAGAGGAACAGATATAAATAAAACCACTTGCCAAGTTTGGAACACATATTTGCCACATACAGATAGATCTTGCCCCAGGCAGCAAGGTAATTGTTGATAATTTTGTGGTGAATCTAGCCAATGGAACCAGAGGAAAGCAATATATCAAACAGCCCCACTTGTTTCCACAGTAACGGTCACCATGTAATAGTACATACATTTTTTTTTTCTTTCTTTCTTTCTGCGTACGCAGGCTGATACTCCTGCGGACACTGCCTGTATAGAAAGGCAGTGGAGTTTTGTGTGTATGACCGTTTTTTATCCCGTCATTAAGGCAGCCATACTCCATCTTCAGGGAAGGTGCATGCTATGTGTAACATGTCATCCATACCAACGGCCAAACTGGCCTTCTCTTCTGAAAGTTGGTGATGGGATTTTACGTGTGCAAGATGTTGTGCGTGTGTTCACACACGGAACCTCGGTTTATAGTCTCTTTCGATGGACTGTATGGAGAATGGAGTCAGAACCAATGTTAACTCCGAGGGAAAAATCCCCCTGTACCGAAATTCGAACCCGCAACCCCAGGATCACGAGTCCGGTGCTCTACCAACTGAGCTATTCCGTCCGCCCGTACATACATCAACAGATGATGATCATGAAGATTTTGAACAAATCTGGACAAAATCATGGAAGAGATGAAAGACCTGTCAAGGAAAGGCGGCTGCTAACATGTCGTTAATACACACTGAGGAAGCCGAAAGTAGGCTAGAGATTCTCTCCCTACCTCGCATCCCCCCCCCCCCCTCACTCTTCATTTTCTGCCCTCTCGCTTTCCTACACCCCCCCCCCCCCACCCCCATCCCCTGATTTTTTTGTTGTTGTTAAGATACTTGATGACACAGCTGCTGTGGGTTGCCTGCTGGACTGTCTGGTGCCAGCATGGAACATCTGAACATGTGATGAAGAGTTGCAGCTGGCACTTGCTTGGTTGCAATGTCGTTGTTGATTGGGCGCACTGGAATGAGAACTGCTCAGAGCTCACTGTGCAGAAAGCTACAGGCTGACTGAGGCTGACTGTGAACAATTGTATCTCCGTCTATGGTGCTTGCTTATATAAAAAAAAAAAAAAAACAGTGACAAATTTCACGTGGATGTTTTTTTTTTTTTTTTTTCCTGTGTTCACTCATTCCAGACTGCCAGTTGTCTCTTTGTTTATGTGTAGACTTATGTGTATGGGTTAAAAAAAACAAACATCAACAACAAAAATATTTAATGGAGCTTGCTGTGTGCGTGACAGAGAGATTGATGTATGACATGTACGTGAAAGGCTGAGTGCTTCCCTGTCAGATTGACGTCTAACATATGTAAAGGCCGAAGTACACACTCCCCTCTCAGAAAGTGGTTTGAGTGAGGGTAAGAGGTCAGATACAGTCACCTCCCTTACACTGTCGCTTGGCTTAAGGCAGGACAAAGTGGCCAGTGCTGGAAATGTTCAAATTTTCATGCTGTTTTGGAAGGCAGTGTGTGCTCGCCGAAAATTTGGGAATAATGTAAAAGCAAACTTATTCTTCTGTATTTGCTCTCTCTCTCTCTCTCTCTCTCTCTCTCTCTCTCTGCATGTATATAGTTAAATACGGTTGGGAACCTGATGTGTATGTGCATGGAAAGAGGAGATGAATTTACCTGACACAGTGTGAAAAGAGTTGATGAATTCATGTAAGTATATGAAAAAGGGGAGAGAATGCATGAGACAGCTCATTTCTAGCGGGAGGCAAAATGCAGACAACATTCACCATCTTCAGCGGATATGTTGGGCTGGGCTTAGCTCAGGTTGCCTAAAATCTCTGGACACACCTGGAATCTGCCCTGCCGTCTGGTCAATGTTGATGTGGGCATTATTATCATGGAGCTCTGTCTTTCCATCTTCAGTCCTCCTGTATAACTCCGAGGTTCACCTTTAGTGAGATTTTTTTTTTTTGCAGCATGTGACCATTTTCAATCTCACCATTAAGGCAGCCGCACTCCATGTTCAGGGATGAGGTATGAGCACGGCCTCGGTATGCACATGGTTTATTTTCACGTCATCATCTCTCTGACATAGCAACGGTCTATTCCTGTGGAAAAGGTGAAGTTCTGTTGCAGTGTGCAAGATTTTTAATGCATGCGCTGGACCTCAGTTTAAAGTCTCGACCAAAAGACTGGATCAGGGCTGAAGTCTGTGCAGATGTGAACTCTTAAGAGAAAGCCTTGGCCATCTTGGCTGTCTCGAGCCTTGGCCATCTTGGCTGTCGCGTGTGGGGATCGACCCCAAGGCCTTGGAACAAGTCTGATGCCATACCCACCGGACCAAGCAGGCGTCCTAGTGGGGAAGTGGCATTTTGTATCACCAGGTCAAACCCTTGTTCACAGTGGACGTCCCGATGCCTGGGGCCCTTTACTGAGAAACTGGACTGGATTGGTGTATCTTTCTCCACTGGTGTCCACTATCATAATGTTGCCCATTACTCGGGCATGTTTATTTGACCTCTTCTTTTTTTTCTGTATTGTCATACCAGATCTGTTGATGGTCAGAAATCATAAAAAGCACAAAAAAAAATTGTGATTTTTGTGGGCCGGCACATTCTCAGTTTCTTCTTGTGAACTTGCTTTGCACCTACTTTGCCAGCAGTGGTGATTTAGATCCAATGGAAGACAGCATCATAGCAAAAAAAAAAAAAAAAAAAGAACATACTAGCTGTGCTGGAGTGGGAATGAGGAATATATACTTATTGTTGAGAGAAAGAAATCAGGAATGATATGTTAGTGTATAGATGTGTGTCTGTGACGGCATGTGATTATGAATTTTGTGTCTGATGTTTTGTGTCGGGTGCGCTATGCTTGTATATATTGTATGTATATGTCTGCATCTGCATCTTTAGTGTGCATGTCTGTGTGAAAGTTTATGACGTGCAGTTGAAATGGATGCTCATTATCTGGGTTGGGTCCTATGATGGTTTGATGTGAAGTTGTGTGAATATTTCGAGGTTTGACTGCCAGAACCCAGTATCTCATATAGATATATATATATATAAGAGAGATACTGGGTTCTGGCAGTCAACCCTTATTTTTGCTGTGTAATTTGAACAATGTAGAGAAGTCGACAGTGGTGTGTCATTGTGTAAAGTTTGGGATTTTTGATCACAGAGCAGACTTGTATCTCCGTACACCCTTGGTGTAGTTTGTATTCTGTATTGAAAATGAGAAAAGACTGTGATTTGTCAAGTCACACAAAAAGTATGCTAAAATGAAAGTGGGGGTGTATTGTACTTCACATTGTCTTGAAAATACCTAATGAAAAGGGGTTTGTAGTGTAATCACTGATAATATGGCCATCAGGGTTGTTGTTGTTTTTTGTTGTCTGGTTGTACAATTTTAATTTCAAATGATCATGCTCCGACATTTTGTCTAGTCATGCTCAAACGCTTACCGTCATCAGATGCCAGGTCTTTTGCTTTTAATGAAGAAGCTGTTGAGTGGCAGAGAAGTTTTCAAAATGCTCCAGTTGTCAGGAAAATGAGAAAAAGCACCCGTCAGAAAATTCCCCGGCTAGACAGTTCGCTTGATGTTCTGGTATCTTTAATGGTCATTTTGATTTTCAAATCCCTCTCTCCCTTCTCTCCTTCCCCTTTTCTTCTCGTCTGTGGTCCCAATGGCTTACATTGAGAAATGTCAGCTCTGAAGTTTTGTGTCTTTGAAAATGGTTCTGATGTCACTGTCAGTCCTTCACAGACATTGTTTATCCTCCTGCCTTCTACCCCCCATCCTCTGCAGCACTGGCCCCCACCTTTTCTGTCTTCACTGCACACACATACCTCCCCCTGCCCTTCTTTGATTAATCTCCACTCTCCGCTGGGGTTGGGGACTGTGCTTGGTTCTCAGACTGCCAATATCTGAGCAATTCATTCCTTCTTTTCTTGCCGTGGAAACGCCACTCATCCCTCCAGATTTAGCCCTCACCCTTCCTATCCCTCCCAACACCCATCTGCAGTGTGGGCATAGACCTGTGTTGGCTGAGAAAGGTTTGGTGAGATCTGAGCAAATTTCTGAGATCTGATTGAGACATTGGTCCTGTATTGACCTCCCTCTCCCCCTCAACTGCTCCTCCCCAGTTCCACTCACTTCCCCATTCTTTCACACTCCTGTTCTCCCAACTCAGCCCCCCCCCCCCCCCCCACTCTTCCCCACGTCACACTGTTCTCTCTCTACCCATGTTGAAAGGTGAAATGTTGACAAATCCCATCACTTAAAGACAGTAGGGTCAGTGACCTGTCAGGGGTTCACAGTGTCAAGGATGTGTCGTCATTTAAGGCATAACTCATCTTTCTTCTTCCGCCGCCTTGACCTTCCCTGACCTGAGTCAGGTACCCAGGTATTGCTGGGTGGACAGAGATTCAAACTGTGAAAAATCTGTCATGTGAGTGGAGATGCGTTGTGCTGCCGTTATGCCCCTGACAAGTCAGGACCAGCATATCCGACTCCAGCTTGTTTTTATGTCAGAGTGAATGCTGTCCTAGACTGGTTGCTTTACTGGGCTGTCTACCCAGCGATTTGTCCGTAGCTGGAGATGGTTTGTTCACTGGGGGTGTCCTTCCCCAGGGCTAGGAGCTTATAGCACAGCCGTTGATCGCATGATGATCCTGTCATAGGACATACAGGGGTATTTCAGTGGAGATAACAGATTCACCTGTTATCCGGCCCCATCCCACTAGGAACATGGCCGTTTGGTCCAGGACTGCTCATTCGACCAGGCAAGCCTGAGTTATATTGCACCTAATCCTCAATTCTGGGGGCATCCCCCTATCCACTACACGGGGGCCTGTCTGGTTGGGGATGGTCACCCCTGCCTGTCAGTGCCTCTGGGGATCCTGTCTGAGTGCACAAAGGAGAAGAAGCTGCAAAAATCTAACCCCATCAGGGGTTCGAAACCTGTAGCTCTGCAGTTGAATGCTCAGAGCATTTCACTTTTGGCCTCCCCGTAAAAAATGCTAACCATGAATATATGTTTGTTTCTGTCACAGTCTGTGTCCAGTAGTTTGTCAGATCCCCCCTGTTCTCCTCACCCTTCCCCATTCTTTATCCCTTGCTAATCTCCATTCTTCTCAGACACTGAAAGTGGTTCTTAATAGCACAGACTTTTAGATCAAGAACCTAGTTTGTCTAGCTCATAATCTCACTGTTCCTTGTCTTTGCTCCTAATTTCGGATTTTCCTGATCTTTTTGGTTCATGATCCAAGAGCATTGAGGTTTGTGTGTCAGGGTGATAGGTTCATGGAGGCGAAAAAGATTGCTTAACGTGTTCCAAGAACTGTTTTAGTTTGCCCAAAGGGAAGTAATCACATGAAAGCTCTCTTGTCATAGAGTCAAGTTGTGATTAGTTGACTAACTAGCCATTGATGGAAATCAGTTTGTGGTTCATTTCCCTAAATTTGCATTCTTGATGCATAAGTAAACATTTTCACACAGCATGGCTGAAATATTAGAATTTCACAATGTTTTGGAAGTAAATGAGTTACATTTAGGACAGAGAGGTCTCCAAGTTCAAAACGGTTCTAAGTCAGTAACCCTGATGTACCTTCGTCAAGCAACAGTGAGCTGTGTTTTGCAGGCTTTGTTTCCTCCCTTGAGAAACGATCCTCAGACTTGCCTCAAGAATCTGTCTTCAGCTTGTTGTAGCATGGCAATTTGTGTGAACTCGATCGTGGATCACCATGTGAAGCTACGAGTTGTCACTCCTGATCTTCATATGCAGACCATTGGTTCCGTCAGTCAAGAACAGCCTTCAGGAGCGCTAGAACATACAAAGGAAACAAACAAACAATGTCCCTTCCTCTTGAAAGAAGATAGTTTGCTTTTGCTGGTATGCTGATGATTGCCACTTGTCTTTGCAGCATTTGTGATCTTGGGCACAACTCACTGTATTGACACTTCTGAAAAAAAAAAAACATCCTCCAGTGTATCTTTTCATGTTATTATACATTGTCAGATGCATGTATCATCAGCTGGTTGTCTATCGTAAAGAGATTGATGATTCTGTTCTGATGACATTTTGGCAGGGAGGGTGGGGCGTGGGGCATTTCACCCTCCCTCCCTCCCTTCTGCTTCTCTTTTCTGGCTGTGTTTTTGATATGGAATTCTGTGAAACATGTCGCTGTATCTTGGAATATGATTGCCATCAGGATATTTTTTTTCTTTTTTTTTTTTGATGATGATGTGTGTGTGTGTGTGTGTGTGTGTGTGTGTGTATTTTCAAATACATATAAAAGCAGATGTTATTATGTTCACAGCTTGAGTGATTATTTGTAAAAATGTCGAAATAAAGGCAAATCCACACGGTCTGGGGGTGTCTCGCCTGTGAGGTCATGTGAGTTACCTATTTTACGTTTGCTAGTTGGATTTTCTGTTGGGCTGCTGTGGAATATTTTTGTCTGGAATTTGCAAAGGCAGGTTTTGAAGTGTCTGTACCTTTGATATTATTATACCTTATAAAGGATCTTATGGGATTTTTAATTTCTCTTTCCTCTTTTCTTTCTTTTCTTTTCTTTTCCTTTTTTTTTTCACCTGTGTGTTAACGAATTTCATGGACTGTGACTGACGACTTCAGGATGGAGCTGCCGGTGGTCTGTTCAGCGGTTGGTATCAGCATTTGTTGAGTTCATTGTACACATCATGATCAGGATGTCAGCAGTCAAACTATTGTTATGAATTACGAGTTTGCAGTGTTTTGTTGGTTTTTTTTTTAGCAGCCTTAGTGTGGCTTCCCATGATTTGCTGGAATATGCCCTGAAATACAGCTGGAGTCACTTATAATAATAGTAAAAATCATAATGAATATTGTTATTATTATTATTATGCTGTGTTTAGTATGATTATAGTTGTTTATAGGGTTTGATTTGTGTGTGTTTAGGGGAGAGATGTGTGTGTAAATCTGTTCATAATGCTTTATTTATTTTTTTTTTTACTTTGCGTGTGTGTGTGTGTGTGTGTGTGTTGGAGAGAAGTGAGTGTGTATCTGGTCATAGTTGTATTTTTTTAAGGGGGGGGGGGGGAGGTAAAGTCAGGTCATGTATTAGTTACATGACGTTGAAAGTGATCTGATTGCCTGGTGTCTGCCTTTAGCAAGTGTGGGGAAAGATGGGGACTGTTAACCTATGACGTTGAAAGTGATCTGATTGCCTGGTGTCTGCCTTTAGCAAGTGTGGGAAAGATGGGACTGTTAACCTTATGACGTTGAAAGTGATCTGATTGCTTGGTGTCTGCCTTTAGCAAGTGTGGGGAAAGATGGGGACTGTTAACCTTAGACTTGAAAGTGATCTGATTGCTGTGTCTGCCTTTAGCAGTGTGGGGAAAGATGGGGACGTTAACCTATGACGTTGAAAGTGATCTGATGCCTGGTGTCTGCCTTTAGCAAGTGTGGAAGATGGGACTGTTAACCTTATGACGTGAAAGTGATCTGATTGCTGGTATCTGCCTTAGCAAGTGTGGGGAAAGATGGGGACTGTTAACCTTATGACGTTGAAAGTGATCTGATTGCCTGGTATCTGCCTTTAGCAAGTGTGGGGAAAGATGGGGACTGTTAACCTTCAGTCAGTTGTTCTTAAAGGACATTTGGGGACAGAAGGTAAGTTGTCATACTTTTAGGTTTGTAGACCACCCATGGGAGTGGCTTGCAACATTTATATTTCAGTATGAATGAACAATGGAAAATTTCTAGACTCATTCAACTCTTTTCTCTCGCAAAATCATGTTCTGCCTGATTATAAAAAAAAAGAAGAAGAAAAAAAAACAAACATCTGTAAGGCGTAAAATGGACTTTTTAAAAAACAAAAAGATGTTGAGAAATCTTTTTGAACTATCACAGCCGGAAGTGGCTCCATTGGCAAGGAAGATCTCTCTTGGATCTGAGTGGTGGGAACAGAAGACTTGGTTTAGCTCCCCTCTCTCACCCCCCCCCCCCCCCCCTCCCCTCAAAACTTTTTTTGGCCCTTGATCAGATAAGGTTTGGCTCAAGCCAAAGCACTTATTGAGACCAATACAAATCTTGAGGCATAGTGTACATGTTTATAACTGATGGTACCAGTTAATACATTCAGGAGAACCAGTACGAATCTTGAGGCATGGTGTACATGTTTATAACTGATGGTACCAGTTAATACATTCAGGAGAACCAGTACAAATCTTGAGGCATGGTGTACATGTTTATAACTGATGGTACCAGTTAATACATTCAGGAGAACCAGTACAAATCTTGAGGCATGGTGTACATGTTTATAACTGATGGTGCCAGTTAATGCATTCAGGAGAACCAGTACAAATCTTGAGGCATAGTGTACATGTTTATATCTGATGGTACCAGTTAATACATTCGGGAGAACAAGTACAAATCTTGAGGCATAGTGTACATGTTTATAACTGATGGTACCAGTTAATGCATTCAGGAGAACAAGTACAAATCTTGAGGCATGGTGTACATGTTTATAACTGATGGTGCCAGTTAATGCATTCAGGAGAACAAGTACAAATCTTGAGGCATAGTGTACATGTTTATAACTGATGGTACCAGTTAATGCATTCAGGAGAACAAGTACAAATCTTGAGGCATGGTGTACATGTTTATAACTGATGGTACCAGTTAATGCATTCAGGAGAACAAAGGCATTCGCGAAATTCAAACAGAAATAGGATCCCCCCTTTGCTCCATGGACCAGTGGCTTAGTCCTTAGGCCACAATTCATCTTTTGTCTAAGTTTGGTGGGAATCAGATCAGTAGGTTTTGCACAATCTGGCTTAATGGCTGTATGATCGACATGCACACCAAAACTTGGTGGTGTTCCGCTCAGGGCCACCTTCAATCTGGCTTAACGGCTCTATGATCGACATGCACACCAAAACTTGGTGGTGTTCCGCTCAGGGCCACCTTCCATTTGTCTGCCAAGCTTCGTTGAAGTTGATTCTGCAGTTTTAACATGATTTTCCAGACAGACGGACAAATCGCAGGTGAAAACATCCCCCCCGCCATCTGTTTGCTTCCATTCTCCCTTGGTGGAGATTGAAACATTCCTGTGCGTTTTGTTTTGCGTGCTTCCTTCTCAGTATTTTGACTTCACTCCTTTTCTTCAGTATATGTTTCTGTTCCCTGCTCCGTTCATATGTCACTGCTGCTCGTTTTTAAGGAAGTTGTGTTTGCCCTTTTTGTTTTTTTTCTTCTTCTTGTCGGGCAGTTATTGTGTGAGAAGAAGCTGCATGTGGGTGCACACACATCTAGTTGGTGGGCGGTCCTTTCGGGATTGTGGGAGAGAAGTTAACTCTGGAAAACGAATCTTTTCTTTTGTTTCCCTTTTTTTTTTTTTTTTTTTTTGTTAAATAATGTATTATTGATGACCTTATGAAAGCTAAATATTTTTACAGTGATGCTATATTATCTTACCACTTCAGCTTCAGTGGAACGGGAGCTGGAGGAGAGGCTTTTGCTTTGTAATGACGGAAATGTGTTCCTGTATGTTTGGTTAAAGATTTTACATTGAGGATTTTGTTACCAGTCATAATGATTGTCAGAAGTGCTTCAAAACAGAAGTCATTACTGTTGTGACTTGTCACTGCCAAGTTTCAGAGTTGATGATTCAGATTATTTACTCTCTCTCTGTCTTGCTCTCTCTCTCGCTCTTCTGATTATCATTGATGTAGTGATTAAATTCATTGAGAGTCTGAAATCATAAATGTAAATGGACAGGTTCTAAAGAAATGAATCGATCAACCATTCCACTCTCTGTGTCTCTCTTGCTCTCTCTCTCTCTCACACACACATTTGTTTCGCAAACTAGATTTCTTTTTTTTTGGACAATCTCTACTCTCCCTCTGTCTCTCCCTCTCGCTCCCCCACTTTTATTTGATAATTTCCTCTCTCTCTCTCTCTGTGTGTCTTGATTCCTGTGTTAGTTCTTCTGAGGTTCACCATCGATGAGATTTTTGGCTATGCAACCCTGAACTATTTTTATCCAACCCATTACTTGCTTTGCTCTATCATCTGAGGTGGTGTTAATACCTCATTGTACATACGTTCTATTTTTTATATCTTCCATTCCACAGGTACATGATGACCTACGCTTCTCCAAAAAGTGGAACAGGATTCATTGTGCTTGCAGGATTTGTTTGAACGTGTGCATATATGCACATGACCTCAATTTACAGCCTCATCCTAACTTCCTTGAATTTGTGGAGAGACGCACTACTTGCAGCTGAGATGTGGAAGATGTGACCATTAAAAAAATGAAGAGAAAGACAACTATCACGTGATGGAGCTGGAACAAGAGGAGACGATGCTGGACTACTTCCGGTCCGTCAGGATTTCCTGGTGTTGGCACAGACCAAGCACTTGTTGACCACCTGCAGTTCATCAGGATCCCTGGTGTTGGTGCAGACCATGTACCAAGCGACTTCTGGATCATCTTACAGTTCATCAGTATTCCTTGGTGCTGGCATAGACCAAGCGACTTCTGGACCATCTCACAGTCCATCAGTATTCCCTGGTGTTGGCACAGGCCAAGCGACTTCTGGACCACCTTACAGTTCATCAGTTTTCACTGGTGTTGGCATAGACCAAGCGACTTCTGGATCATCTTACAGTTCATCAGTATTCCCAGGTGTTGGCACAGACCAAGTGACTTCTGGACCATCTTACAGTTCATCAGGATTCCTTGGTGTTGGTGCAGACCAAGCGACTTCTGGACCATCTTACAGTTCAGTATTCCTTGGTGTTGGCGTAGACCAAGCGACTTCTGGACCACCTGCACTTCATCAGTATTCCCTGGTGTTGGCATAGACCAAGCGACTTCTGGACCGCCTGCACTTCATCAGTATTCCCTGGTGTTGGCACAGACCAAGCAACTTCTGGACCATCTTACAGTACATCAGGATTCCTTGGTGTTGGCACTGACCAAGTAACTTGTAGACCATCTGCACCATTGTCTCCTTGGGGGGAAAAAAATGGAACTATACTGAGCAAAACAGTCCTTCTGGACTTGCAGCGGAGCATGCATGATGTTATTGAGTTGTAGACCATGCAGTGTGAAGACCCAGGGTGGGGCTGTGTGGTGGTCTTTCAGTGTGTGTCTGTCACATGGCTGGAAAGACGCAGGGTGCTTTAGGAGGAACTGTGATTTTGAGAAAGCCCAGGTCATTGTTCGCTTGTTGTGATTCCTTGCTAGAGCTTAAAGCCTTTTTTTTTTTCTTTTTTTCTTTTTTTTTATAGGTTGTGTGACACAATTTACACTCACTTGTGGGCCTTCAGTGCAAAAATTAATCTCAAGTTTTTGTTACAACTTAGTTTGAAATTCAAGTCCATATTATGAATGTTCTGTGATAGTGAAGCCATTCATAAGTATGCTAGTTAACACTTGCATTCAGCAGTTGTTTGGCCACTTCCTCCACCACCATGAAAAATGGACTTTTGTTGTTGTTGGTAGGGTTTTTTTGTTGTTGTTGTTCCTCCTTGTTGTGATCTGCAGACAAGGTAGTGAAAATGATACACACTGTCCTAGACAAACACGAGCTGTCTGCTCTGCAGTCTCTATATGCCCGTTTCTTTTTTTCCTTTGGTAGCATGTCCATTTTTTGTTTTGTTGTTGTAATAGTTTACAATTTTTTAATGTCTTCAAGTGAAAAAAATAAGGGAATTCCTAGCATGCATAGCACATCATAATTTTATATAGTTTAACTTTCATTATATTAAATGCTTTTTTTTTCTTTTTTTTTAGGATACCTTTTTTTTTCTTTTTTTGAATATGATGTTAACTGCTTATACAGTGATGGTATTTCATGAGTTTAACAGCACTGAAAAGGCTGTGTCTGTCAGATGGAGAGATGTCAGGAAGTCATCAGTGGACAGGTCTGCCCTTCACCAGCTGTCAGAGGACAACACAGAGAACTGCAACAGATGTCAGGAAGTCATCAGTGGACAGGTCTGTCCTTCACCAGCTGTCAGAGGACAACACAGAGGATAGCAACAGATGTCAGAGGACAACACAGAACTGCAACAGACAGAGATGTCAGGAAGTCATCAGTGGACAGGTCTGTCCTTCACCAGCTGTCAGAGGACAACACAGAGAACAGCAACAGATGTCAGGAAGTCATCAGTGGACAGGCCTGTCCTTCACCGGCTGTCAGGGGACAACACAGAGAACAGCAACAGACGGAGAGATGTCAGGAAGTCATCAATGGACAGGCCTGTCCTTCACCAGCTGTCAGAGGACAACACAGAGAACAGCAACAGATGTCAGGAAGTCATCAGTGGACAGGTCTGTCCTTCACCAGCTGTCAGAGGACAACACAGAGAACAGCCACAGATGTCAGGAAGTCATCAGTGGACAGGTCTGTCCTTCACCAGCTGTCAGAGGACAACACAGAGAACATCAACAGATGTCAGGAAGTCATCAGTGGACAGGTCTGTCCTTCACCAGCTGTCAGAGGACAACACAGAGAACAGCAACAGATGTCAGAGGACAACACAGAGAACAGCAACAGATGTCAGGAAGTCATCAGTGGACAGGTCTGTCCTTCTCCAGCTGTCAGAGGACAACACAGAGAACAGCAACAGATGTCAGGAAGTCATCAGTGGACAGGTCTGTCCTTCTTCAGCTGTCAGAGGACAACACAGAGAACAGCCACAGATGTCAGGAAGTCATCAGTGGACAGGTCTGTCCTTCACCAGCTGTCAGAGGACAACACAGAACAGCAACAGATGTCAGAGGACAACACAGAGAACAGCAACAGATGTCAGGAAGTCATCAGTGGACAGGTCTGTCCAGCAACAGCTGTCAGAGGACAACAGAAAGAACAGCAACAGATGTCAGAGGACAACAGAGAGAGAGCAGAGGAAGTCTTAAGTGGACAGACTTGATCTTCCCCAGCTGATACAGAAGCACAGGGAACAGCAACAGATGGAGAGACGTTGTCAGGATGTCATCACTAATACCTCGGCAAGTCCTAGCAGGGTTATATCGATGGAGATTTTGTGTGTGTGTGCATGATTCTTCATAATGACTACATTAGCAACCTTCACTCTGCATGTTGGTCAAAGATCATAAACACACACATACTGCATGCATACTCACCCACCGCACACACAGAAACACATTGTGAACATGCATCCACACTGGTTGCACGCGCATAAAGTCGCTGCCAGGTGAGCAAACTGTTTGTGGAGGTCTGACTGGCTCAGCTGATTTCAGCACCAAGTTCCCGGTCTGTGGTTGCAAGTTTGAATCGCGTTGGGTGCCAGCGCACCGTTTTCCCTGAGCATCTTAACATGCTGTCATTCTGGTGGTGTGGTGTGGTGTAAGAAGGTCCCCTAGCTCCCACTCTCCTGGAATGATCATCCCCAGCCACTTCTGTGGACATGGACATTAAACCTAAAAGAAATATGGATCCACAAAGAAAGAGCTACTTGGCCCTGGCTCCAGTTCAGCAAAATCCCCCAGTTTCACATGTCAGACAGCACATGCAAAGAAACAAGACTTGCCAGCCCCTTCTAACTCGGGTGGGAACTACCAAACGCAACAGCAGTGCAGACAGCACACCATCATCCATGCTCTGGAATGGGTTTCACACAGAGCTGTAAGACTGAAAATGACGGCGAGAAAAGCCAAAGGCGTTGGGACAGAGCAGTGACTTTCAACAGGCACAGCATTATTGAACTGCTGATTTTTGTATTGATTCTGATGACGCTTTTTTTTGTTGTTTTTTTTGTTTGCTCAACCTGATTTCAGCTGTAGTGACATATTTCCTGTTGCGCAACTAAAATCTGTGTCTTCTGAGTGCAGTGAGAGATCAAGGCCAGTATGATCAATTTGTACACAGTGTTGGCGAGCACTGTATGCAAGTGTACCGGGCTGTTGCCACTGTACAAACGGCCATGGGGTTAGTAGGCAGAGAACCCAGAATAGGGTAAATGGGCAGAGAAACCATAAGTACCACAGAGTTTGCTGGTCTTGTGGGCTCAAATTGCTTGACTTTAAGCCCTAAGGCAGGATCATGTTTGCCGAATAATTTGTACTATACTAATCAGAATCTGGCTTACCTTGGCAGTTACTTCACATATAACACACGCTCAACCTGCATATTCCAATACTGCTACACACACGCAGGTGTTTGGTATCCGAAATTTATTCTTAAAAACAGAAATGAGAGAGAACTGATAAATGAAGCATGTCACAAAGAAAAACAAAAATCCATTCAAATATAAAAGTCACAACCTTGCATGAGAAGAGAAGTTGATCATTAAATAATTATGTACAGATTTTGTAATGAATTTGGAAAAGATGGTACACCATTCAGAGAAACTAACGAGTCCAGTGTACCATGATGAACCGATTTTGTCACACAGCATTTTTGTGCTACGTTGTAAGACCACGTGAAGATGAACCAGTTAGTAAGGTCAGAAAAGCATTCTTAATCACTTCAATATCCAAATTTCACAGTAATGAAAAAGGGATCAAGAGTTCGAAAATTGGGGGGGGGGAGCATACATATTCTGTCTTCCCATGATTTTTGTATCAAATATAAATAAATATCACTTACCCTCAACACAGTTATAATAAATAAATGCCAACAAGCCACCCTCAAACACAAAATCAAATGCCAATGAGCTACCTTCAAACACAAAATGAATGATTCTGCAACTTGGGGCCAAGAGGTATGGAAATGACCAACAGAAATCAAACTGAACGCATCTAAACATGGTGGGGAGGGTGGATGGGGAGCCTTTTTCTTCTCTTTCAAAATCAAGCTGCCCATTTGTAGCATGATTGGGCGAGGCCAGTGTGCAGATGTTGTGTATCACAGCCCATGGATCAAAATGAGTTTTCATTGGTCGGTCTGTGGGGGGAGTGGGGGTGTTGTGTTAAGGGGAAGGGAAGAAGAGATGGAGACTGGTTCTGTGAGCAAGCCAATCGTATGGCAATCGATGATGTCCAATGTCAACTCGACCGACAAAAAAAAAAAAAAAACCATGAAGAATACAGGACCCTCCCCAAATCAAAACTCATGAAAATAATTAGGTTGATCCATTGAAACGATATTTCTTTCACATTTAAAAAAAAAAAAAAAAAAAAAAAATCTGGATTAAAATGTCTTGATTACTTTCTGGGTTAAAAACCTGTGGGAAGAAGGAAATGGACGAGGCCGAGCTATTCAGCAAGGGTGAACTATCTGTTATGACCGTTTTAATGACCGATGGTTGATTCTGAGCATGAGCAAATTATAACACTTTCAAAAAAAAAACAAAAAACTTGGCATAAAATCATTCAGTTGTCCATGTTTGCAACAGGGTGTGCAGTAAAGACATTTTCATTAAATAAACAAGTCTGCAACCACCATTTGAACAGCGTCAGTTGACACAACGAGATGATATATGCGTCAAAATCTCCTCTCCCCCACCCAATAAAAAGGACCCAGACACACCGTTAGCAACAGGTGACTTGCACCCAAGATTTAAAGCTCGTCCTCCCAAACATGCAACCTCGTGCGTGGAGAGGAGAGCAAGCACCAAAGGACACAAGTCTGTGGGTCCACAACCATCTTTCAGACCAGACAATGGCTGAAGGCATTCGTGAAATGCACCCACCCACACATGAATCTCACCAGTTCAACACAGCTATACCTCTCTCTCTCACTGCCATTTTGTTGTGTGATAATTATAGATCGGGGGGGGGGGTCCTTTTTTTTTTTTCCTTTTCTTTAAACGTTCGGAGAAACATGGGGAAAACATTCTCCTGGTTAAAGTTAAGTGAACAGGAAAGAGAAAAAGAAAACTGATATGAAACGATCATGTGCTTTTGGATCACATACAGAAAAAAACTTTCATTACTTTTAAATGCATTATATAGCATGTAACTCTTTCACATGCAGCGTCATATACTATAGGTCTCAAACGCGTTGTCATAATATAACTGGCGCACAATTCATTAGATTCTCCATACGACTCTCCCTCTTCCACAACATTTTTCAAATATCTACCCCTCACAGACATTCAGTAACTGTAAACTGCTCTCGTGGACTGAGCAAAATCTGCTACACACACACGCAAACACACACACACAATCTATCAACACACTGGATGTTCAGTGCAAAGCTTTGTCAACAGGACTGACAGAAAAAACAAACGCAACACTATGGCTACTGCCAAGCCGAGAGCAAATCCATACTCGATAATTGAGCAGAGACAGAAGCGGCATATTCTACGCCCGTGCATCTACACAAACGTGTGCACACACTAAAAACATTGTGGAACATCTGGGGGGGGGGGGGGGGGGGGGGTCCTGAAAATTTAAGATGGAGTGAAGAAGGGGGGCAAGAGGACGACAGGAGAGGGATGTGGGGGGAGGGGAGATATGAGTAGTGGATGATCCAGGGAAGTGGGGCGAGTGTAGAAGATACAGGGGGGGGGGGGGGGGGGAGTGGTTAGAAAATAGAGGTATGTGGGGGGTGGAAGATGGATGTGGGGGAGGGTGAAGAGAGGGATTGAGGGTGTGCAGGAGCCAGAGGGATTGGGGGGGAGGGGGGAGATGGATGTGGGGATGCAGGAGGAAGGATTGGTGGGGATGGATGATAGAGGGATGTAGGAGATGTGTGAAAACGATTGAGAGATGTGGGGCATGGGAGGGTGTGTGTGTTTATGTGTATGGACTTTGGGAAAGGTTTAAGATGGAGGGATTGGGGGTGGAGGATGCTGGGGTGGGGTTTGGATGAAAGGTAGAGGGGTGCCTGTGGGATGTGGAAGTGGAGAACTGAACTGTGTAAGATAGGATGTGGTGTGGGTGGGGGTGGAAGATAAGGGGTGATGGAAGATAGAGAAATGGGGGGGGGGGGATGGAAGTGCAGGGAAGATGAGATGCGGGCGAGTGTGTGCGTGTGTTTCACCATTTGGAAGATTGAAGAATGTGGAGGGGAGGGGGGAAGATGGGGGGATAAGGAAGATAGAGAGGTGGAGGGGTAGCAGGATGGGTGTGTGCTTGTGAAACGATGGAGGGATTGGGGGTGGAGGATGCTGGGGTGGGGGTTTGGATGAAAGGTAGAGGGGAGGGGGGAAAGGATTGGGGGGGGGGGGGGTGTGAGGTGAGATTTATGGACGAGGTGTGTGTGTGTGGAACTGGAGGAATAGGGAAGGAGTGTGTGGATGGGTGCTACGACATGTGAAACAGGTCCTTCACAAACCATTCCAAAAGTCTTGCACTTGGACACGGCATTTTCCTTTAACAGTGACGCTGCTCCCTCTCTAAACCCCTAGTGAACAGGGATACCACGGCTCTATTGCCAGACATAGAATATAGGGAATCTGACAGAGGCTAACATGCTGCTATGTCGCCCACAAGGGCACAGACAGCACTGTCAACACACCACCACGAGGAAACGCCAAGAAATGCATGTGTTGGCTACACACATCAACTCCTCTGAATCCCTATTACAAGCTGTAGAGCTTAAACAAGCTTTAGAGGCAGCCAGACTTGTACTGTACATGTCCAGACACAATCTACAGCAAGACCAGTGTGATACACCACTGGAAGTCTTGCATTTCTGAAAGGTTGGTCACCCTGCATGGCACATTTCATGATACTCAATACACTTTAGGCTGAGAAGATGACTGAAGCCTCAACTTCTCTGGCAGCTGAATGCTTTGCATAAGACCTCAGCTTTGACCGGCATCCTATTCACAGGGCATCTACTCCAAAAACAACATTCCAAAGTGGCAAGGTGGTGGAGCTCTTGCAATGAAAGTCTGGCTATAAAGTGGATTTATCCCGACTGTCCATGGAAAAAGAAATGAACGATTCTGGACCAATTTCTACTGGCACACAGACATTTGTCCGATGTGCACACTTCACATTTCACCTCTGGAAGCCACAATGGATATCCTGAAAAGCAAAAGAACATGGAATGTTTCCTTTTTTTTGTACATCCAATGAACCTGTTAAAACCGAAGTATGCTTTTACCTTAGCGATACGGACAGGCTTTGTGCCCAAGATTGTGCTGGAAAGAAGCACAGCTAAATGTAAACAGAGAAAAACCAACAGGCAGACAAAGAAGCACAGCTAAATGTAAACAGAGAAAAACCAACAGGCAGACAAAGAAGCACAGCTAAATGTAAACAGAGAAAAACCAACAGGCAGACAAAGAAGCACAGCTAAGTGTAAACAGAGAACAACCAACAGGCAGACAAAGAAGCACAGCTAAATGTAAACAGAGAAAAACCAACAGGTAGACAAAGAAGCACAGCTAAATGTAAACAGAGAAAAACTAACAGGCAGACAAAGAAGCACAGCTAAATGTAAACAGAGAAAAACCAACAGGCAGACAAAAGGAAATTCCTTTCAGGCTGCTCAGCTTCCAGACTGAAAAACAGACTATCCGACCCACAGCCTCCACTCAACACGAGCGACTGGAGTCACATGCTGTGTCAGCTTCCAGACTGAAAAACAGACGACCCGACCCACAGCCTCCACTCAACACCAGCGACTGGAATCACATGCTGTGTCAGCTTCCAGACTGAAAAACAGACGACCCGACCCACAACCTCTACTCAACACGAGCAACTGGAATCACATGCTGTGCTTGCCAGCCAAACAAAAACCTGACCAATGAACAGCTTGATACTCAACGACAGCAGAAGGGAGAGAACCTGGATCACATCTGATAAACAACAGAATCGTCTGATGCTTGGCATAATAACTAAAAAAAAGACAAAAAACAATCTATGAACGGCTTTACACTTGAAACAGCAGATGAGAGAGAACATAGATCACATGTACACAATGGTTCAAACACATTTCTGCTTTCATTGCAAAATCAACAGTCCTGCAATCAAAGCAATACGCAAAGTAAAAAGACTGCGTTGCTGGTTCCTTGGCAAAACGAACCATCCCTGCCTTCCAAGCTGAACGCATTACTGCATTCAACTCAAAACCAACGGGTACTAATAAATCACCACAGAAGAAAAACAACCAATACTGAACAACACCGAAAGTCAAAAAACAAAAAAAACAGGTCAACAATGAAAATGATCACTTGAAAAGCTATCGACGCATCACCTAATTTTGATTCACGTTGATTGTGCATTTTAGAAACGAAAAACGAGGAGAAAATATGACTGAATTTTGAACTGAAGCCTTAAGTTTTAACGCCAAGGCCAAGCCAAGCTATCCAGTAAAAGAAAAAAAACAAAAAAAACCAACTCATCCCTTCCATGTCGCTCACAATTTACATCCCATCTGTGCAACATCGGAGGTCCAGGATTAAAAGTAAACAATAAAATCCAGCAAGGAACCATTCCTCATCCACCCTCGCATCAAGAAGAAACACACCAACTTTGTTCCAAAATATGAATGCATGCAAAACAATGACAAACCCCCCAAAAGGCCCTTGACCTTATATGGGTGTAAGTTTTGGATCCTGAAAGCCAAGGGTAAAAATAGTGTCTAAGGAGAAAATTAACAAAATCTTTTCAGACTACAGAGGTGGGACTGATGTTACTGAAGATGGGGAAGGGGGAGGAAGGCAGTGCTTAATTCTAAGGTAGATCTAGAAAATTCAATCCACAGAGGATCAAGAAAATTTAGTCCAAGGACAAAATGTGGACATCCATTTGAGCTCTTGATTACAGGAGCAAGAGACATGTTCTAGTATCATCATTCTGTACAATTTTCTGCAAGTGTCTTCTATTTTGAATAAACAAACTTTGAAGTCATATCTCATTTGGGCCAGCAATTTTAAATTTTCTTTGGTAATGAAAAATCTTGCACAAACTTCCAACCATTTTCAATCTAATAGTAAAATGTCAACAAATACACATTTTTTTTTTCAATAATTCCCCAAAGAAATACACATTTCTAGAATTTGCAAATGCTATGTGAAAATTAACAAGAAAGGCTGGATCTTTTCCAGCTGGGGAAAATGAATACAAAAACCTCGTGTGACCCACTCCATCCTTCACACACACGCAAGCATTCACACACAAACGTATGGAAGGAATCGAACAGCACATAAATCAACAGCAGACTGCAAATCAGCAGTGACGCCTCGCCACAAAACCGATCACGACAATGACCACAGACATACACACAAACGCAAGTCTAGGAAACCCATCTCTGTACCCCACGACACTGTAGTAACAAACGCCATCACTCTTCACACATCTTACATCTGTTTAGAAGGGCTCTCCCACCTCCTTGTCCTTTTCACCAATTTGATCACCCACAGGTTTTTGCTTCACTTCATGCGATATAAATATCAAAACGGTGATTAAAGAGAAATGACTGCACATTACCGATTGAAAGTCTTCGGTCTGGCTTCTGGTGGATTGGTGAACAGCTCCCAAGAACAGATAACATACCATGAAAGCTTGCTGCAGAAAGCAAAGCAATTTACACACAGGACAACTGCACAGACTCAGAAAGGTAGGTGCAAGCGAAACTGATGAAGCAACAGAATACGGAATGCAGTAATCAGATGGACACGAAACATTCCCATGATACTCGGACACCCATTCCCAGGTAAACGGTGAAAGCCTGCCAGCAAAAAATGTTTCTCACATCGTTTGGAGAAATACGTGTATAAGGCAACAAAGATCATGCACAGAATTTTTTTCTTTGAAATGAAAACACAACCAAAGATGTACAAGTTCCCCAATGGCTTCCAGCCATGATGGTTACAACCGATGTTTAGTAATTATGGCAAGGGAGATCATGGGTAAAGGGATGGATGCTGCACACGCTCGCACACACAACGTTGTTACAATCCATGTACAGTTATGCTGCTGGTTCTCTCTGTGTTACTTCACTCAACAACGATGACACCACCACCACGGCGTCATTTCAGCACTGCTTCCTTTTCTGTGAAAGGCAATGAAAACAGACATGGTGCCAGACAGCTTTGGCGGAATAGCCCCTAGTTTTAAGGCTACACCGTAAGGCCATATCATTTCCCCCTTTCTTTAATCGAACTTGACTGGCTGGCTCTACGATCAGAAGCAGCCCACAGAAAGATCTAAACCTGTTTTGGCACCTGCCTATGCTGTCGACACTGACAATCTGACTTGGGCGTCTCTTGGAACGCAGCGGCCTTAAAGCACATACCTAGCATCAAACGTGTCCCACTAGACAAAGTCCCAGACTCACACTGGCCTTCCTCGGTACCAGTATACAAGCATGTCCCGTGACACGCAGCCCTGGCTCATCACATTGGCCTAACTAGACAATGTCCCAGGCTCACACTGGCCTTCCTCAGTTCCAATATACAAGCATGTCCCGCTACACGCAGCCCCTGACCCACCACACTGACCTACCTCGCTATCTATGTACATGCATGTCTCGCTACACGCAGCCCCTGACCCACCACACTGACCTACCTCGCTATCTATGTACATGCATGTCCCGCTACACGCAGCCCCTGACTCACCACACTGACCTACCTCGCTATCTATGTACATGCATGTCCTGCTACACGCACCCCTGACCCACCACACTGACCTACCTCGCTATCTATGTACATGCATGTCCCGCTACACGCAGCCCCTGACCCACCACACTGACCAGCTTCAGTATTAATAAACATGTATCATGTAAGCAATACACGATTTGAGACCGAAACCCACTGCACCATGACAGAAAAGCCCCAAACAAACTAAAATACTAAAAAAAAAGGAGCATACTTAATAAACAATACAAAACAGACAAGTGGATTTATGATGAACATCTTCAGACGTGACCACCAATGGACATAAGTTCACAAACACTCCCCAAAATGGCTGTCTGTTGCAGAATTGCCATGTTGTTTGCAATGTCAAAAATTCACTTGTCTATTTCGTACTGTGTGTATGAACTGTTATGTTTGAACCTTGTTTCCATGGTCATTTCCACTCCTCACTTTTCTTTGCGAAGGATGCCTGTTGTTTTTTTCTGGACCTTTGCTCTGGCTTGATTCAGCAGAAACACAAAGTTCAGTTTGCTCCGCTTCCTAAAACAAAAGTGTTTTTTTCTTCTTTTTTTTTTTTCAATTGCTGACAGAGTTTTTGTGTTTTTTATACTGGTCTCCAAACCGATGTGCTAATTAGCTTCTACCATTCCCAATTCCACGGCATCGGTACATTACCCTGACCATTGCATCTCTGTCATCACAGCTTCTCCAATTTTCATTGCTACACCTGACCAGTGCTCCCACTCCACCCACACATTGCTCTAGCACCACATCACCATAGGTCACACACCCAGGTTTTATGTCTCTTCAGCTAGACACAAAACTTCACAAGTCGCAAAGTTCGTCGACTTCCAAAACGCTGTTTTGTTATCCTGTTTTAGGACTTGAAATATACGCTCTGTATGATCATTTTGTTTTTGATGTTATAAAAATGAAGCTGATAATGAAAATGCAACTGGTAAGTGGCATTATCATCAGCATATTTTTGTGAATTTTCCACAGAAAAAAAGTAACCAGTGAAACGATGTTCTTCCCTGAAGTTGAAGTATGGCTGCCTCAATGGCGAGATAAAAAGTCATACCCACAAAACTCCACTCCCTTTGCTGGGTAGATGAGATTAATCCTTGTCTGTCTATACGGGAAGTGTCCGCCGGAGTATCAACCTGCATACGCAGAAAAAAAAAGAAAATGATGTTAAAACCTTTAAACAACAAAAAGAAATATTTCACTCTATCTCTGCTGGATCTTGCATTCATCATTTGAATGAAACACTCTTGTCATGACAGTGATGGTGGAAGGTGTATCGCGAGTGTTGAAGCGCGATGAAAGCTGCAGTATTGGATGACAGTCAGCAACCTGTATAGCTGGTCCACACAGCGCATCGGTACCTGAGGAATTCAGAGAAAGTACAGCTCCACTCAACCTGCTCAAGTTCCTGACTAAAGGTCTTGAAGACAACGTACTTTGGAACAGTTGTACAAACCATAAGACTGGATCTACATATAGAGAGAGCTAAGGGTTATGGTCACACACCTGCACTTGTACCATGTAATGACAACCAAATTTTTTCAACACAAATCCAAATAATGCACGAGGATGATGAAGTGAACAACTATCACAATACACTGACAGTCTACCTTTCCATTGCTGGTACATGATTTACAGTCACACTCAAAAACAACAAAAAAAACTGGTAGCCAAGCTACTGAAAAAAAACAACAAAACATGTCAAACAAGAGAATAAAGCATGAAATCAATGATACAGGTATGAAATCAACAATACACACTGAATACAACCACAGGTAGCTTCAGTGCTTCGAAGTGACAGACAATGACAGCTTTCATCAATTATGAGGAGACTTTCATCAGGTTCAACGTTTGGCCAGTCATCATTCCTTCTTGTGAATTGGAACCTTTCACCAAGCATTAAACACACACATACACACACCATTCATTCTTGTAAATCTGAATCTTTTGCATCGCAATGAACAAATCGTACACAGCATCCATTCTTGCAAATCTGAACCTTTCAAATTGTTATAATCATACACACAGCAGCATCCATTCTTGAAAATCTGAATCATTCAAATTGTTTTAACCATACATTCTTGTAAATATGAACCTTTTAAATTGTTCACACACCATCCAATCTGGTAAATCTGAATCAAGCTGCATCAAACACACACTTTCTTGAAAATCGGAATCTTTCAAATCCTTACACATGCACAAACACCTTCAGTGTAACTGAACCTTTCAAACGCTACAAATGCACAAATCTGTTTCACTACAACTGTGAATCAATCGCTCTTTCAAAGCGCCACTTGCAGAAGCTAGAGTTAAACCACTGACATACCTCCCTGCTCTCCTCAGTTGTACAGCAACAGGAACTTGCTCATGAACCACTTTGACGAATGAAGTCACACACTACAGAAAAAGAAACCGTCATGTCTCACACATACAGGGACAAATCCTTGGTCATGTATTCAATACTGCTCAAACTTGTTTTCTCTTTCAGTTTTTCATCAACCCCTTGCCCTCCCCCCCCCCCTTCCTCCCTGCCCACCCCCCTCCCCCATCCCTCCCCCAACACACATATACACAAGAGTGGCAAATTACAGCATCATTTGCAATATGCCACATTCTCCTGCAGTTACACACACATCCTGAAATGCTTCTCATTTTGATTAATTACATTGCACCATCGTCTGTATGCGTCCTACCACTTGTGTGACAGTGGTTACACTGCAAACACTCCCGACTTTTCTGTCTCCAGTACAAGCATGCTCATTATGCACAGTCTCTCGGCTAGTATGCAAACATTTTTTCCCTGTCGGGAGCCCCAAGACCCAGGCTCATGATGCAATGGAATTTGCTGTCCCTGTTCTGTTCCAAGTCTGCAGCTAGAGCCAGGAGGTCCGCACAAGCGAACAGTGCCCTCTGCCCTCAATTCCTTGTCTACTCCATAAACCATGGCCTTCGGACTTGGTAACATTTTACAGTCACAATCTGAAGCTGGTCCTTGTCATCTGCACAATGAAGGACCAGACATTTTTCGCACCGAGGATGGGGTCATGACCTTTGGAATTGTGGCTGGTCCTCCATTCTATACTCCTGTAAAATTTTGACTATTATGGCAGTGCTTAGAATCGGGACACGCCTGCTTCTGTTTCCAAACTTTCAGTTATTCCTTGGGGGAGGAAAAAAAAAGGAAAAGAAAGGTCTAAACTCTCCCCCGAATGGTGTGAATGAAGGAGATAATGCTCCAATGGGATGACATGATTCCACTTGAGCCCCTGCTGAGATGGCCTGTGATGCAGTCTGATGAAGCCATAGTGAAGATGGATGAAAAATGACAGGATTCACAATCATTTCTCAGCACACAATCACACCGTTTACTTGATCTGTCTTCATTTATGAACGCATCTGTTGATGACTGTTGAATGACCTCTCTCACCCCAGACAACAGCTTTCAGCATGCAGTTGCAGTCAGACAGTATGAATTGGTCAACGCTGGACAAGTTATTGCATTTCTTATCACCACAGGTCTTGAGTATTCTTTGTAGTAACAGACAGTCCCATGAACAAGATTCCAGCACAAATACTTAGCAAACACTCCGTCCCGGTTTGGCAGAGCCTCACACACTGTGGGAACGCATGGATACACCCTGGATCCAAACACCTGTCCAATCTCCGAGGCATTCCAGACCTCAAATTCTTGAGTGAGCTTGGAAAAGCAGCACCCAGCCCTTTGTCTTCTCTGTTCTCTGAACTAAGCTCACATATCAGCAGTCACTTCACGACAGAACCTTCAAACCCCGTCCCCCATTTTCCACAGGAAGGACATCCTGGCAGCGCACTGCTTCACTCTCTCTCTCTCTCCCAGGCTGAGGAAAGGCGTATGGCAAGACTGAATTGATTAAAGGTCCTATCCCTCCCCCAGACTCAATCATCTTCTTCCCCCGCCCCGTACATCTCCGCCAGCCGGTTGAACTTGGGTCCCCACTCGTTGAGGTAGTCATAGTCAGCGCTGTCAGCGCTGCTGCTGGTGTTGAGCGAGCTGAGGGAGCCTGCGTCACTGCCCATGCCCTCAAAGGCAAACTCCATGACGCTGTCCTGGGGAGGAGCGTTGGGGTCATTGTCCGCGTCGTTCATGCGTTCGTTGATGAAGTCACCAACATCCGGTTTGTCTCCCGGTGCATCTGAAAATGAAACACACAACCGTTATACCAGATAAAAGAGATTTGGTATTAAATGTGTATGTCAGTTAAAGACAGCTTCCGGAGTTGTCCGAATTGCGTGGGTCCACTTTTCAGGTTCAGGCCAGAAATGCAGCGCACAACACACACACACAAATCACCCTTTAGCCCAGCTAAAATGTGTGCTGTTTAATTCAGGCCCACAAAAATTCTATCTTTTCCAGCTCTAAGGGTGTCACTTTTCTGACTCAAGCCGATAATTAGGCTTACACCAAAAAATCTGAAAAATCGCCTGTGAGTGAAGTCGCCGAAAGCTGGCAAACTGCTTTCAACATTATCTTTCTGAGGGCCTGATGTTTCTTTGCTCATGGACAACGGAGAAGTGATTGACTTGTACACAGCAAAAAGTGAGTTTAAGAATAAGATAATGTTTTTATTTCGTTAAAGCATCAAGACAGAACATCCTATTTCATGAATTTTTTCAAAAGTTTGTACATAATCACTTAGAAATAGCTTTATGAAATCGTTAATCTGTCTGCATGATGCTTTTTGCGATACAAGAACTGAAACAAGACCCCTTCAGCTCACACTGATCAGCCTAAATGGCAAAGCAGGAGAGTTGCACAAGCTTTAAAACCGGACAGGTGGAAAAGGGTTAAATCGTACTCAGTGTGTCATGATGTGCAAAATGCAGTCCTGCCGCCGTGGTGATGATGATGGTGACAGCATCAGTCATCCCCATTATCACTGATTACTATAAAAGAAAAGTCTCCAATTCTCTGGCCCTTCATGCTCTGCTCTCCAGGTGACCTTTTCAATTTCCTCTCCACTTGGGCGAGTTTGTGTCAATGTCGTTGAGATCGGCAAGTTCATGGGTGCTGTTACTGGATCAATGTGGTGGCACCCTCCACTAGACAATGCTCACTCTTGCTGGTTCCATGTCTTGTGCATGTTGGATCAAAAGTAACACTGCTGTGCCCTGCTGCTGCAACTCTACAACAGTGCTGTACCTCCTCTAATGGATTCGAGTACAAGTCTGCCTGCCTATGCTGTAAGATTATCAGACATGAAGCGTCTGCCTATCTCTCTAGACCTCTTCTAAATATATATTCCTACACATTCCCTCAATTCCTCCTCTGATGACTGAATTTTTCTGAATTCCTCAAATAACTGAAAGCAGCACAGTTCTAAAGCATTCTCTTTTTTCGTGGCGATATTCTGGAATCGCTCCCTTTCCAACTACTCTGGAATTTGCTACCTTTCCAGCTACTCTGGAATTTGCTCCCTTTCCAACTACTCTGGAATTTGCTACCTTTCCAACTACTCTGGAATTTGCTCCCTTTCCAACTACTCTGGAATTTGCTACCTTTCCAACTACTCTGGAATTTGCTACTTTTCCAACTACTCTGGAATATGCTCCCTTTCCAACTATGTCATGCCTCTCCTTCCTGACTTCCAAGTCTGCACTAAAAAAAACTGATCTGTTTAAATGCCAGTTGCAAAATACCTCCTGAAATATTACTGTATTGCTGTATGTCACTTGCACATGTATGAATGAGCTGTTCACCGTGTTATACAGTGGATGTATCTGTGTATGTGACAGTGTGCCAGTATGTATATGTGCATGCTTGTGTGTGTGTGTTTGTGTCTCCAGCGTATATCTTTGATAATGATTTGTTAAAACTTGTGAAGCGCCTGGTAGCCTAAGTTGTGTGGATGTGTGCTATAGAAATTGTCCTCCTCATTATTATTATTACCACCTCGTGGCAACTTGATACTATTAGCTCCCCATGGACAGTGATCAGACCTAAAAGAAAAGAAAAAAAACCCATCATTTGCATGTAAAGTGTACCCTTACTTCTGAGCGGTCTATCTCGTCGTGGCACGTAGTTCACTCCCAACGGGTCCAAGTCTGTCTTCTGTAGCCGTGACATGTCGTAAGCATCCTGGTCTTCCTCCCCTGAAACACATGTCAGAAATTCATCAAGCGTCAATTAGCTTGAAAAAAAAAAGAGTTTCCAATAGTTACGTACATCTTCACGTGATCTTCCTTCTTTCAGTACTTATTCTTCTCTTTTTACCCCGACGCAACTGGACTTCTGAGTGGTTCCTAGGCTATAAACCACATGACTTTAATTGGACACTTGAGCCCTCTGGCTCACGTTTCAAGGGAGGCGATTCTTTCAGAAAGGCAGCACTGCTGAACTTGCTCTTCTTGATGGATTCAAAGATGTAGAGAGTAAAGGATAATCAGAGTCATGCCTTGCTTTCCTGCTTTTGGCCTCTGTCGGAGTCCTGTTCACTTGTGCAGGTCACCGACTCCGACCGATTTATCCTGAGACTACGGTGTACTTTTCAACTAAAATGAACATATTTTTTACACAAACTGTGTGTACACATCTTCCTTTTTTTCTTACCTCGGAGCTCGTGGTTTCCACTATTGTTCCAGCATACTGACAGGTCGTCAAACCCACAGACGCAGCAAGACCCGACTTTATGTACACAAGTTTGCGAAAGTTGTCACTCTTTCGTAATACAGCACTGACGGAATGGTTACACACCACAAGCGCAATTATCACACAAGAACTTCATCTCCAGATTTTCTTAAAAGAATATTGATTTTTGACTTTTTTCCTTCCTGCCGTTTGTCATATACATCATATATGGTGAAACTGTATGGGTAAACAGGTCACAGACTACTTCTGGAAATCATAATCATCACATGCCATAAAAAAAACTATTTTGCTGGCTGCGCTGCCCTCTCAATTGACCACAAACGTCAGCTTCTTGTTGTCTGCCACTAAGCAAGGGGGGCCCACTACCTGCATGGAGGCTTTGCCCAAAAGCCATTCACTGTGCATGTGCTTCACACTCAACACCATTCGCAGTGACTCGTGGCCAACACACAGCCAACCCCTGAACAGACAGCCAGCCAATCACATCAACAGGAAGTGGTGAATGCCTTCCACAGGTACACTGGGATTCAAGCCAGCGGAAGGTGCAGATACTCCTCCTTCCCCCTCCATGTCAACTATCAATTTCAAGCTGACGGAGTTCTCTCCACATCACCAACTTTCTCCTCACACCAAAAGCCCCTGGTTGTGCGTGTGTATACCGATGTAGATACACACACACACACATGCACACACACACACACCCTCTATCTCACAAATGCATGCACGCACACATATACAGGCATAATACACAAGCATACACCGATACACACACACACACCCAAACATACATACACCGCACCCCACCCTCCCCTCCCCCCAAACCCACCAGCGCCTTCTTCATCGTAGTTGATGACGTTCTCGCGGATGTCGTCTTCAGGATCCACCTCCAGGATGTACTTGTCGTTGTCGCTGTCGCTGCGCCGGAACTTCACCAGCATGAACACCAGCAGCAGCAGCACTGCAAGCCGAGGACAAACCAGCATTCCGTCAGCACACACCGTGATGGGAAATCTTAACCACACCGAATGTGAAACATGCACTAAAACGTTTTACACAATCTGCCAATAAGCAGCACAGCGCTGCTTTACACTACCTACCAGTAAACAATCCAAGGCTGTTTTACATATCTGTCAGTTACGAATACAGTACCGTTTTACACAAGCTATTTGTAAGCAATCCAGTACTGCTTTACATTACCTCTTCAGTTTGCTGTCCAATACTGCTTTACACCATCCACCAGATAGTAACCCAATGCTGCTTTACACTATCCATCAGATAGCCATCCAATACTGCTTTACACTATCCATCAGATAGCCATCCAATACTGCTTTACACTATCCATCAGATAGCCATCCAATACTGCTTTACACTATCCATCAGATAGCCATCCAATACTGCTTTACACTATCCATCAGGCAGCAATCCAATGCTGCTTTACACTATCCATCAGATAGCAACCCAATGCTGCTTTACACTATCCATCAGACAGCCATCCAATACCGCTTTACACTATCCATCAGATTGCAACCCAATGCTGCTTTACACTATCCATCAGATAGCAATCCAATGCTGCTTTACACTATCCATCAGATAGTAATCCAGTGTTGCTTTACACCATCCATCAAATAGCAACCCAATGCTGCTTTACATGATCCATCATGTGCTGCTTTAGTACTCACCAGTGAACAATCCAATGCTGCTTTAGTACTCACCAGTGAACAATCCAATGCTGCTTCTTACTATTCTTAAACAGCAAAATTGTGGGCAGTGAAATCAGCAATGGGGTTCCAACAACAACATTCCATCTCATGGGAAAGTATCTTTCAACATGCTGTTTTCATTTGCCTGTTGTTGTTTCTGCTGTGACCAGTGAATAAGCCAACTTCCAAGATCGCATGCGGCTGATCAAGCCAGTGTTTTCTTCCTTGTGCCAGTCAAAAAAATTGTGAATATACTTTCAATCAAAAACCGCAACCAGCCAGACCTCTCATACACACACACACACACACATACATACACAAGAGAGAAAAATCCACGTACAGATGACGACAAAAGCCGACACAACGATGGCTACAATCCCCGGGGTCGTGACAGAGGAGGTCAGCGCTCGGGTCGGCTCACGGCAGAAAGCACCGGCTTTGTCGTCAGGGCAGATGCACTCCACCATGCCGAGATTGATACGACATGTGACGTTGTTGAAGCAAGGGTTGGGGATGCAGTCCGAAATACATTCCCCATTCACCTCGTGGTAACCAGGCAGACACCTAAACGTTCAACAAAACCATCACCAGCTGTCTTCCTTCAAGGCATTTCTTAAAACAACCCTCTTCACCTATCAATAGCAGTTCTTTCTTTTTCTTCCTCTTCCCCATCAAATTAATTCTGTGTGTGTGTGTGTGTGTGTGTTGTGTGTGTGTGTGTGTGTACACGTGCGTGTGTACAAGCATGCTGTTGTGAGCACTGGTGTAAGACAGTGTGTGGGGGATCATGCGTATGTGTGTGCGTGTGTGGTTGTGTGTGTGTGCGTGTCAATGTGCACTCCTGTTTGTAGGTGCATGGTACTTATTGCAATATCTATCTTCTAACTGGTTTCATTTATGTTTTCTTTCATCCTTTCTTTATTTGTCAGCACTTAGGGCTTATGTAAGATAAAGCGCTGTAAGTCATCATGATTATTATTATGTAAGATAAAGCGCTGTAAGTCATCATGATTATTGTTATGTAAGATAAAACGCCGTAAGTCATCATGATTATTATTATGCAAGATAAAGCGCTGTAAGTCATCATGATTATTATTATGTAAGATAAAGCGCTGTAAGTCATCATGATTATTATTCTACTATTATCAGACAATGGCCTACACGCTGGTCAAGGACAACCTTTAATGTAGTGTATTTTCACCCTGTTCATACATGCCTACTCTAATGTCCTACTTCTGAGAAACCCATTCTTCACAACAGGAATCCATAAAGGCTTTGGAGACATGACAGAGAAGATGTCTGACATTGTTATTTGTCCACACTTGAAAACAACAACAGACTGCCCTAAAATTGCAAAAATTTTAAAAAGCCAACTCACCATTTTCTAAACAGGGTTCAAGCAAACTTTTAAAAAAATTAATTTTTTTTTTTTTACCGACTTTTATGAAGAAATTCTAGGACTATCATATGGAAAACATAAGCTTTTATGCGCATTTGAGCTGCTTCATAGAGCCTCCTTAGCACCATGTTGTTTAAAGCAGATGATAGGTGGGACAGTAGGACCATTTCTGCCATTATCCAGCCTGTCCTACTGGTGCCAGTCATTCCACAGTTAACAACAAACAGTACGAATTTCATGAAAAAAAAACCAACACCAGTGTAGCGAGGAATAAGATCCACTGTGTAGACTTGGCCAAAGGGAGTTGAAAAATGCAGGAAAAAGATTTTTTAAAAAATAATAAAAAAAGGGACGGCTGATTAAACATTCAAAACATTTTTCTTCTTTTGTGTGCTTCCTAAAGTCCTGTGTTGTTTAACAGAATTGTACTTTTTTGATGGAAATAATCTGGCTTTCCAGTAATATATCTTTTTTACCTGTTAAATGCAGGCAACTCGAAAATGTTTTGTTAGTGAATTGAGAACCATTTATTAGCTGTGAGTTTGTGAAAGTGGGTATCAAAAAGTAAGATTGCTCTAACCATGACACTACTGTTGATGAACTTACACTAGTCCAGCCAGAGGAGTCAATCCCTATCTGTCCTCTATTTGGTGTTAGGAAAGAAAAAAAAAAAGACTGACAACCAATCAAAACTTCCACACACACACAAAACAGCAAACAGACCCGAGCATATTTTAGCAAGAATGCTTACCGAACATAAACTCTCCAATGTGTGTTAATGGTTTTGACCACAGCAGAGAGCTTTGCAATATTACTGGAAACTGAAAAAGGTTTACTCCATTTTTTTCCATTTAGCTTAGAATGTAGATCCCAAAAGAGTTAATGGAAACATTAAGATCACAATTCCTTTCCAAGAAAAAAGGGGGGTAAAAAAAAAGAAAAAAGAAAAAAAAGGTCTCTGAACCACATCACCACCATGATGACCCTGACCTGCACTCAAAGTCCTCCCACAGAGGGTAGCACTGTCGGCCGTCGGTGCAGGGGTCGGACAGGCAGTCCTCTCGCACGCACCCCTCCTCCATGTTGGGGTTCTCCTTCAGCTCCGCCACTGCATCCGGGTCGGAGTTCTCACTGAAGTCCATGGGGAACCATCCGTTGTTCAGGCGGATGTCTTGCACACAGGCTGTGGGGGGAGAAAGTGACACACAGCTATCAACACCATTCCAGTATAGAGCCACTTGTAGGTGAGACATCACACTACATAAACAAGTGTGTTCAAGATGCTCCAGTATATAAACAGTTGCATCCAGGACAATACACCACATAAACAAGCGGATTGAAGATGCTCCATAATATAAACACTTGTATGTAAGACATCACACTACATAAACAAGTGCATTCAAGATGTTCCAGTATATAAGCACTTGACAATACACTACATAAACAAGTGTATCCAAGATGGTCTTGCATATATACAAGCTACATTCGTTTGGAGTTATGGGCCTGTAATTATTTTATTTATTACATTTTTGTATGTAGGCAGGTGTTTTCGCAGGTGGGTTTTTCCCACCTGGAATGCCCAAGTAATGTTGGACATTTTGAGCAATTTCAATTAATTTCATGATTGTTAAAAACTAAAGTTGCAAATTCAACCAAAGAACATGCGTCAAACACACCTACCCGCACGGTCCCACCACTTACTGTCAGTGAGATCCCCTGTCAAAACGCGAACTTCCTGCGAATATGACACGCTGGCTCCCGCAAAGATGAGACGCTGAATCACCAGGTTGACCTTGCCCTTGGAACTGCCGCGGGAGAAGTTGTAGTTGCGACCTTCCCCTCCATCCAAGATCAGGGTCATCTGTTGCAGGACTCGCTTGGCGTTGACAGTGTGCCACTGGCCGTCGCTGGCCGGGGGTCCCGACAGCTCCAGCTGCTGCTCTCCGTCTCCAAGGTTGTACAACACTCGCACTCGGCCTTCGTGGATCTGTGGAAAGGGAAAGTGATGGACGTTCACGTCATAGTGCTCGCAGCCCAGGTGATCACAAAGGCCCCATCAGGGTGACATGCTAGTTAACAACAGAACCATACAAATGATGACGAGGATGACCATCCAAACCGAATCAAGAGAAAACTAAGACTAGTCTAAATCAAAGTATAACACCAACCCCTTTTTACAGTCAGATCTAGTGTAAAGAAAAGAAAAAAGAAAAAAAAAAAAAAAGGACAAATGCAACGATAAAGCACAGATCCTGGTAACAGACCTAAGCCCTTTGAAAGCTTGCTAGGACATGATAAACACAATAGATAGTGACGGTGGCGGGGAGGAAGGGAAAATCAAGAGGCCATGTTGTGCCCTTTGAAAGATTGCTAGTACATGATAAACACAATAGATAGCGACGGTGGCGGGGAGGAAGGGAAAATCAAGAGGCCATGTTGCACACCATGTGTCAATTCAGAACTGTATCCCACTGTCAGTGTGTGCACTACGACCCTTCTCTCTAGCTTCAACACATTAGTATTGCCCAAACATATTCACTCTACTTTTTCGTGAACCTGCAAAAAACATCCACAGCAAATTCTGAGGAGGAATCCACATTAATGTGTGTATGTGTGTTTACTACTGCTGCTGTTGTTGGGTGTATGAGTGAGCTCAAGTACATGAACAGGCTTGGAACTTTGTTTTCATGGAACTTTCCTTGCTGGTTCAACGTGACCCCTATCTGCATGTGTCAGTCATCAATGGGGACTTCAACCATTATTCTTTTCCCTCATTTCTATTCAGGTGTGTAGCCATACGGCGACAAGAATTGAAAACTTTCAGCAGTGAGTGACTTGTGGATGTCAATTAATTATTAGCTTCTACTGACAGTGCTTTCTCCATTTTCAGTGCTGTTTTTTTTTTTTTTCATTTTTTTTAACAATCAAGAGCACTTCGTGTTGCACATAACACGATGAAACTTCTCTCCCTTGACAAGTGGGGGTGGTGCATGTGTGTGTGTGTGTGTGTGTGTGTGTGTGTGTGTGTGTGTTTTGTGTGTGTGTGTGTGTGTGTGTGTGTGTGCGTGTGTGTTGTGTGTGTGCAAATGATACACTTTACAGATGGTTTCAGACCACCATGACTCTTTCTTGCCTCATTCTTCAGCCGTTCGTCTGTCTTAGGTCCCACTCTTTCATCCACCCCAACTGAATCTGTATCATTCCACTGCTTTACTGACGATGACATTTCAACAATGAAAGCACATGAATACCTTGTCAACATCAATCTAGGAAATTAAAAAAGAAATGGCTTACCATCTGTAGAAGGCTACCACCCAAGACCCTTGACAAACGCACATCATTCCCTAGACAAGCGCACATCATTCCCCACACAAACACACGTCTAGGTTATATTTTGATAAACGAAATATATACTCCACGACAGTCATACTATTCTGCACGGATGCCCAGTGTAGGTCACATTTCAACCAATGAGATGTGTCCATGACAACAGCCAGCAATACTCTACCTCCAAGGTGATGGTCTGGGTGTTGTCGGTGCTGGACGCAGTGAACAGGACGCCATCCCTGTCACGGGTACGGAACATCATCTGGATCTCCAACTCCTCCGAGGACACCCTGGTGGAGAAGAAGTCACGGTTCAGGGTCCACCGGAAGTGGCTGTTCTTCTTCAGGTTGCGCACTGTGGTCTCTGAAAGCAGGGGGACAAAGCCATGGAGGTTAAAATGGTGGACAAGACATCACCATTCAGGGTGCACCATTGGTGGCTGTTCTGGTGGTGCTCTCTGGTCTCTAAAAGCAAGTGAAAAAACACATACACACAAAAATCAAACAGATTAAAATGGTGGACAAGAGATCACCAGATGTAAAAGCAACCGGAAAACAAAGGAAATAAAACAGAAAACATTTTCAAAAATAAGAGGCAAACTAGGATAATCATTTTCACCTTCCACCTTTTAACTAGTATTCCACCCCATTGTGCCTGTTTGCCATAACTAGTTAACTTACCATTCCACCCCACTCTGCCCTACCCAAACAGGTTATTTGGAAGGCACTCACTTTAAGATGCACCATTTGAGGGCAACAAAAGTGATCGCCATTTCTGCTTCACTTCAAATTTCAATCTTAAAAACAAACAAGAAAACAGACAAGCAAACAAAAAAAAACCCAACTTATGTGAAATGTGACCAGGAGTGACTGTGAAAGGCAACTGTCCATTCAACACAGCCGTGGACCACTGATTGGCCCAGGTACCACTAAATCCGTAACATCAGCTCAGCCAGCTCTCTAGACGGTATGTAAACGCTGGGAGTTGGCATCATGGTTCTAGAGAGGTTCCAGAATGGATCAGCAGGTGAGCAATTTTAGTGTTCAGTTATAAACGATTCCAGAATGGATTAGCAGGTGAGCAATTACAGTGTTCAGTTATAAACGATTCCAGGATGGATTAACAGCTGAATGATTAAAGTGTTCAGTTATAAACGATTCCTGGATGGATTAGCGGGTGAATGATTATAGTGCTCAGTTATGATTCCAGGATGGATTAGCAGGTGATTGTTTACAGTGTTCAGTTATAAACGATTCCAGGATGGATTAGCAGGTGAGTGATTACAGTGCTCAGTTACAAACAATTCCAGGATGGATTAGCAGGTGAATGACCATAGCGTTTGTTTATAAACATCAACACTGAACTGGATAACAGCAGAGCAATGTACATCCACTACAAGATTTTTTTTTTTTCTATTTGTGGAGTAATTTAGACTTGCAGTACTTGTTTGGTGGGCATTTTTTTTTAAGTGCTACATAAAAGAGAACTGGCAGTAAAAGGCATAAAAATCTGCCAACATGCGCTGGGGGATTCTACTAATTGCGATGTCTGACAATGACATACACATCGAAATTTCTTGGTTTGTGGTCTGTTCTGTTTGTTTATTTGTATTCTGGCTTCACCCTGAGCAGTTATGTGAACTGACACTATACTTCTCGCAGGATGATCCGCCTGTTTCTGCATGATTATAACTGACAACAGATTCTGAAAGGCACTGGTTTTTCAGATTCAAATTACACACTGAACAATGAACAGAAACTAGCTTTTGCATTCAGCATGAATATATCATACACCACTTTTGTTAGGTGTACTTTTTTTGTTGTTGTTAGAGTGAACTCTCAGCAGAATTCTTTCTTGGAAAATGAGTTACAGAGTATTCTCGGAGTGTATGGATGCGCAAGTCTGCTAAACACACGCGCACGCGCGCGCACACACACACATACACACACACACACACAAAGCAGATGAAAAAGAGAATGGATCAAACAGAAAGCACTGATGCCAATTCCAGTTTTCCCTAGAACACAAACAATAATCTCATGAATCCTCAACATACTTTGCCTTAACCCCTTAGTACTATTTTTTGTTGTTGTTTTGTTTTGTTCTTTTTTCATTTTTCTGCAATAGTCCAACTGTTTTCCATAGCATGAAGGGAACTTGAATCAAACTTTTAAAAGTATTGAGCTACTTAAAAAAAAAAAAAAAAAATTAAAATCACATATAATTTGTATGAAAATATAGTAGAGGACATAGTTTGTCAAGTGTGAGTCTGTTGATCTTTGAAACTGACTACTGTGGTCACACACCTGATTTCCCCCCTGATTTCTTTAAATCCGTTAACACTGATGCCAACTCCCTACTTCTTGGTTGTCTCGCATACGGCCAACTGAGGTTTCAAGTGAACACAGATGCATCTCGACGATATGTGCAAGTTTCTAAGACACTGTATTTGATTAAATGGTGCTGGATCCACTCAACTGTCCACAACTGTGTTAACAACCTTTACCAGGCGTGTCAGCCAATAGAGCGTGATAGGATTTCTCTCCCTTGTGCCGAGTCATGCAAGGCCGGATGACAGACAGACAGCAGTACATTCTGCCGTGTCATCCACTATCGCATGACGGGAACATAAAAAAATTCCTACACTTTCCAGAAAATGATCCAAGGGAAATAAGCTCTGTAACTAGTCTTGGGGATGTTGGAGCGAGTTGTAGACCATACTTTCAGTGGCCTATTCTGAACTTGGCTGACCCCAGGAGCTTTGAAACAAAGAAACTGGCGGCACCGGCGTGCGGCACATATTTCCTGTGCCAGAAAAAATGTCGGTCAGGCAAAGGGGTGGTAGTGATTTCTTGCTCAATGAAGTGCTTGAAATCATATTACAAAGTGGATCTGGTGATGAGGGGAGTGATAGAGAGATAGAAAACTTTGAAAGAGAAGAGGAAAGTGAATTGTTTGAAGATGCAGCCATCCCTTCATCTTCTGATTTGGTGTTGTAAAAGAACGGAATAGAATGTAAACAAAGCACTTTTTCTACTTGTCAGACATGTTTTTCAACGCACAGTCGTGTGTACACATTGAAAGTAAATGATTTGAAATTACTATGTTCGATTAGTTGAGTGTTTGTTCTTTCCTGTGACACCTAACCCAAGACTGTCAGTTGTTGTCTAGCTACCGTAAAAATAAATTAAAAAGTGGCCAATTATGTGCATCGGCAGGGAATGAGCGCTATGTGCGAGTGTGCGGCAGCAGGGAATTGTGCCGTCCGTGCCGCTCTCGGCTGGACAGTATTAAATGGATATCACTGTCACCGTCATTCATATTCACAATCAACATCAGCTGAAAAAAAATCATACATCAAAACTTTTCAAAGTTGAAGCGAAGCGCTTCACAGTTGAAGTGAAGCCCTTCACAAAGGAAAACTCTTCTGCAATGGTAGTAACTCTTGTTCTCGTACAGCTTGTCTTAACACTAAAAGATTCCCAAATATCCTAAATGGATATGAAATTGAGCATCAACCCTTGTTGGGCTATGCATGATTGAATGGTATCCCTGCTGTGGCCGAGGTGAAGTACAAAGCAGGAATTGTAATTAAAAGTCTACTGTCTGACGATCGCATTTCTCTCCTTCAGAGGTTTGCCATCACTAATCCAGTTCCTGAAAAAATATCTTGTTTAAAAGGAAAAGAAATCATAACGGAATTTTAAAAAAAACCACACACACACAAATCCCACCTTTGTGACATTTCTTTCCGCGCCATCCAGGATCGCAGACACAGGTAGCCTCCCTTATGTCCCAGCGGCCTGTGCATTTGCCGTTTTCGCCACATCGCTCGATGCTGCCCACCTCGCCATCCCCGCAGAGTTCATCCTCACGTGGACAGCCATTGTCACCTGAGTTGAAGTCGGCTGTGGGCTTGTAGTACAAGTCGTACAGCTGTAGAGAAAAGGAAATTGTTCTTGGTCGTTGCTTTTATCTGGCTACATTGACTCAAAATCCTTTCTGATGTTCTGCCCACAAATAACGAAAACTGTTTATCAAGAACTCTCTTTTTCTTCTGACACTGAAGACTTGTCTGTTCAAAAGCAGTTGTAAAATACTACCTAAAAAATGCTAATTCGAATCCTGTCATTTGCATTCTTTGCTTATGTATGAATATGCTGAACATCTTGGGCTGTATGTGTGAGTGTGAGAGTGTATGTGAGTATGCATGTGTTAGTGTGTGCATCACAGGTGGAAGTGCATGTATTTGTGTGTGTGTGTGTGTGTATGGGTGTGTGTGTGTGTGTGTGTGTGTGTGTGTGTGTGTGTGTGTGTGTGTGTGTGTGTGTGTGGTTACGGTGTGGGTGCATGTGTGTGTGCGTGCGTGTGTGCGCTCGCATGCCAGTGTACCTCTGTGTGTGTGTGTGTGTGTGTGTGTGTGCGAGATATGTCAGATCCTTATGTCTTAAAACTGATAAAGCACCCAGAAGCCTACATTATTAGGATGGGCGCAAGAGACACTGTCCAATATTATCATTATCACAAAGTCACATACGGCAATTTATGTTGGAATTCATTTCGTTCCAGTTTGCAAAATCAGCCCACCTTGTCAGCTTTAACCGCAAAAATAAATCCCAATCTTTCCATATAAGCATTTTAAACCATAAGTTTGCTGCATAATATGTAGACACAATATGTTGGAAATGAATGAAAGAATAGTGCAAGAAAGCCCAGTAACAGTTTATCACTCGATCTGGGCTAATCAAATATCATTATTATCATTATTACAGAATTTTTCATCATACCTCCTTTTAGTTGCATCTGTAAAGCTACTAGGTGCTTTAAGAATTTACATCACATGTTCATGTGTAAGTAAGGGTGTGCTTCATGTTCTAATAGCAGTTTCATCTGTAAAGCTACTAGGTACTTTAAGAATTTACATCACAAGTTCATGTGTAAGTAAGGGTGTGCTTCATGTTCTGAAAGCAGTTCTGTCAAGGACAGAATTAGATCACTATCTTTCTGAGACATGGACTCCTCTTGTTGGCAGCACGGCGTCATTAATCCATTGACTGACATGTTTTGATTGCAGACTGTGAGAAGTCCACAAACTGCCGACATTGATCACCTACATATGTATCATTTTCCATCACACATTAGAAAGAAACAATGTTGTCTGTTAGATTCTGTCAATTTCTTTTCAAACTCAGACACTGACATAATGATCATTTTTATGCATCACAGCCCCACTTCAATTCCCTCCCCTTTTCATGGCCCACTTCACCCGTCTTTCAAAGGTGCGTACTCAAAACAAATCTCAAAAGTCTCTGACCTTTCCGTTGTGCACCAGGTTGCGAATGCAGCCGTCAAACTTCTTGTTGGTGATGCCCTTGGGGTAGGAGGGGTTGGCGTAGCGCCCACCCAGCTGGAGGAGGGTGTTGACGTTGAGGAAGGTGTTCTCCCCTGGCGTCCTCTTCTTGATGCTGCAGGGGCTGGTGTCCACCTGCACATCCTGCTCCGGGTGCACTGAGCGGCAGTAGTCCACGATCATCTCCACGTCCTGGAAGACAGCGGAAAAACAAAGAACATTTTTTATTAACAGTAGTCCACGATCATCTCCACGTCCTGGAAGACAGCGAAAAAACAAAGAACATTTTTTATTAACAGTAGTCCACGATCACCTCCAGGTCCTGGAAGACAGCGAAAATACAAAACTTTTTGATCAATAATAGTCCACGATCATCTCCATGTCCTGAAAGATGGCGAAAAAACAAAATATTCTGATTAATAGTAGTCCACTATCATCTCCACGTCCTGGATGACGGGGGGAAAAATAATCTCCACGTCGTGGATGACGGGGGGGAAAATTTGATAAACAATTGTCGAAGATCCTGTCTAAGTTGTGGAAGACAGGAAAAACACCTGTTTGATTAACAGTAGTCCACAATCATCTCCGCCTCCTGGAAGACAGGGGAAAAAAAACTTTTTGAATCACAGTAGTCTACAATTATCTCTACGTCCTGAAAGATGGGTGAATCTACCAAAACCTGTCTGACTTCCAGACTGCTGCCTGACGAATGTCAGAGACCGTGGCATACATCCAGAGGGTGCAACTTGCTGAAAGATCCTGTACTTCATGTGCCCTTTTGTTTCACTTTAATATTTAACCTGTATTTACCATAATCAGGATGACTTCTAGTCAAATTTTGTGCTTAAAGCAGTATTCAGACACATCCTGCTGAAATTTCCAACCAAATCAGCAGTTTTCCCTTAATTTCACACCAAATTACATGTTTCTATTCATTCTGTGGTCAACCACTGTGACTGCGCAAAACCAATTCAATTCAATTCAAGACACTTTATTTTCTTTCATAAGAACTTGTGTTGTGGTGGGAACACATAAACACATGACATATGAGTACACAACATTGAATAATGTAAAATGTGCAAATGCACTCACACCTGCACATGCCCACAAATTTAAAGACAATATAAATAAAGTAAGGCTTATTTTTCACATAAAACTAATCAATAACTCTACCGAACATACACTCCATTTTACATCCAGTCAATTTGATAAAATCAGCTGTACGCTAAAATAAACCGTAAAAAAGGGGCACACACACACACACACACATTCTACACGGGATGAGAACTGAGATAATTTTAAAATCATTATCACTTGATTATCATCCCCCCTCCCCAAAACATCTACACTCTCATTCCATCCCCCCCCCCCTCCCCCCCCCCCCACACCCACCCCTCTCTCTCTATCCAAGTCTCGCCCTCACCCTCTCCTCTATCTTTATAACGACAGCATTAAACATTTACTCAGGATGGTCAGGTCAGTGATTATTCAATGAACGGATTGAAACAGGCAAGAAACCAGAAAATTGGTGTGCTCTGTCTGGCTTATCCACTTTTCCTGAACACTCTCATCTCATTTTAATTCTTTGCAGACACGTGGCTTTCGCTTGTCACAAATGCAAAGGTAGAAAACAATTTTTAAATGCACAAAGATCATGTCAGGAGAGCAAGAGAGATTTGCAGAACTGCAGTGTCAGATACATCTGAAAGACCTGTCCAGATTGCATCAATTCAATGACAGCATTTGAGGAGGGTGTCAGACAGGTATGGGGAGTTTGTGTTATACTCCCTGTTTGGCTAGTATACTTACCATGTCAGACCATAGCATTCAACGGCAGTTAGCCAGCTCTGTCAGGCCGAATTTTTTCCGTGGCCAATGCAGTCATAAGACAGTCACGTGATGTCACCCCACTTCCGGCCCCGGAAGAAGCCAGTGTCAACTTCCTATAAGTCATTCAGCGAGGCCTGGTGTATGGTGACCCCGAGAACCTTGGCGCCAGAGGGGAAGGTAGGGAGGGAATTAGAGTCTGACATGGTAAGTATACTAGCCAAACAGGGAGTATAACACAAACTCCCCATTTTGGCGTCATATACTTTACCATGTCAGACCATAGCAGAATTTAAAGGAATCGGAGGAGGGCGAGCGCCCTAGTGGTTCTTGGGGTTGACCGATATGGCTGCATTGGCCGCCACAAAGGAAATCCCCTTAGACCCATCAGCTCTGGTCATGCGGATATCCCTCAGGTAAAAATTAATGAAGGGATTTTCCGAACGCCAGTAGGCTGCCTCCAGCAGGTGGCGCACGGGGACAGAGTACTGGAACGCTGTGGAAGTGGCCAGTGCTCTGACCTCGTGGGCCCTGGGTGATAGGACAGGGAGATCCTTGTACGCCTGAGCGTAGGTAGATCTCACCGTCTTGGAGAGCCACCTGGAGATAGTTCCCGCCGAGATATCTCTAGTATTGTTGGGGTTGAGGGAGATAAGGAGTCGTCTCTGGGAGGAGCGCCTGGGGCGTGTGCGTTCCCAGTAGTACCTGAGACACCTGGAGGGGCAAAGGTCCATGTCTCCATCTTTTTCTCCCTTTCCCAAGATGTCAGAACTCCGGAAGGAACTTGAGAGAGACTGAGCCGTCCCTGTGGAAGGCGATATCTGTGGGGTCACCGCTGAGGGCGTGAATCTCACTTCGTCTTCTGGCCGAGGCCAGGGCGAGGAGAAAGGTGGTCTTAAAGGAGAGGAGGTCAAAAGGAATAGAAGCAATGGGTTCAAAAGGGGTTTTTCTGAGGGCATCGAGGACCGTAAAAAGGTCCCAGAGGGGAATGCGCCTAGGGGACTGAGCTTCCCGTAGAGCAACTCCTCTAGACACCTCTCTGAGGAGAAAGTCATTGTCAAAAGAAGGGCCCCCCAGTTGACGAATGGTAGTGCAGATAGCTGATCTGTAGCCCCGAATGGAGCCAGCCGACAGCTTAAGGGAAGAGGATAGGTGGGAGAGGAAATTTCCTATTTGGATGTTGGAGGGCAGTAATGGGGAACAGAGTTATCTGAGCACCAGGTTATCCATCTCTCCCAACGGTAGTTGTAGAGGGATTCGGTGCTGGCTCTGCGAGATGCCGAGGCGAAGTCCCGTAATCCCTGAGAGGCCCCTGCCCCGGCTAGTGTGTCTAGGACGGACTGGGGTCTCTCCGAGTGGGGGGTAGATGCAGATGTTCGCAGTTGGGCTGGCATAGAAGCCACGCGTGTAGGCGAAGCATCTTGGGATTGGAGTGAGGAAGACCTGACCGGGGTTCTCAGCATGTCCCAGCGAGGGCTGAGCCGGAGGGGGGAACGTGGGTGAGGGACTTGGGGTCCGGGAACCAAGACTGGGTCGGCCACCATGGCGTTACGAGGATCAGCCTGGGTCTTTCCAGCCTTGCCTTCCTGATCACCTTGTGTAGGATGGGGAAGGGGGGAAAGGCATACGCCAGTAGGCCCGTCCCGGGGAGGGATAGTGCGTCGACTGCATCCGCCTGGGGATCTGGAACGGGAGAGACGTACAGGGGCAGGTGATGGTTGAAGCTGGTGGCAAACAGGTCGATCATGGGCACAAACCAATGGTTGCGCGACACCAGCGAAGGAGGGCCTCTGTTCTGAGGGAGAGGCCTATGGAGCGGGCCTCTCCCCCTTTGTTGACATAGCAAGCTACCGACGTATTGTCCGTGAGGAGGAGAACAAGTCGGTGCGCGACCTTGTGCTGGAGTTGGAGAAGGGCTAGCCTGACCGCTTCCAGCTCCCACTCCCCGAGGCGTGACTGTCCTCCACGTGGGCCCCCCAGCCCAAGTTGGAGGCGTCTGTATAAAGTTCCAGTGGTTGGGTTGGGTTGGGAGGGAGATGGGGACCCCGGTGGAGAGAGTGGCTGGAGTGAGCCGCTCCTCCGTCGCCGAAATGAACCAGTGTCCGAGGGGAATGACCTGGTCCCAGCGGTCGGAGGTCTGTGACAAACGTCGGCGGAACTCCCTCTGAAGTTGGCGTTTGGGGACCCGCCGCAGGGGAATGAGGGGAGACAGGGACTCCATCATTCCTAGGAGGGAGGACAGGGTTCTGGCCGAGGTGTGGGGTGCCTGTGACAGGCAGGAGATGAGGTCCACTATGCGTGCAGGCCTCTCCGGGGTCTGCCAGACGAACCGTAGGAATCGTCTGTGGGCCGGGTGAATCAGGATCTGAAAAATAGGCGTCCTTCAGGTCTACGGATGTGGCCCAGTCGCGATGATGGATGGAGTCTCGGATCTGGGTGGGGGTCTCCATCTTGAACTTGGTGGGCCTGAGGAACTTGTTGAGGGGCGAAAGATCTAGAATGGGCCTCCATCCTCCCGAGGCTTTTGGGATCACAAAGAGTAGAAGCCGGGGTTTGGGTGGGAAATCTCCGAGATGGCCCCTCTTTTGAGGAGGTCTTGGACTTCCGTGCGAAGAGCTTCTGCTTTGGCGGGGAGGGTTCGTTGGGGGAGGGAGGGGGAGATAGCATGAGGGGGGGGACGCTCGTGGGCCCAAGGAAGGCGAAACCCTTCCTGTAGCACCGCCACTATCCAGGGGTGAGGCGTATGCGTCTCCACTGGTGGGCATGCCGGGAGAGGCTGCCCGCCAGGGGGGGCGAGGGTCTGGGCTGGTGGGTGGGGGATAGGGCGAGGGGGGGTGCTACCTGATCTAAGTCCCCCTCGGGCTGTCTCCCTAGTCAGCTCCGGGAGCGTGACTGTTGGCCTAACCGAAAATTTTGCTGATGGGGTTTTGGCTTAGGCCTTGGGAGAAGATTAGGTCGCTTGGCGGGCCGTGCGGTGCGGGAAGGCGATTGTCTGGGATAGGGTCTGTGCCTGGGGAAGGAACGAAGTGGGGGTCTAGCAGGGCGTGGCGGTGGCCTGGGCGCAAAGGACACAGCCTGCTTGCGTTCCTCAACTGCTTGTGCTATGACGTCAGCCGAGTAGTCGCCAAAGAGCGACTGGACCTGGCCCGGGATGCATCGCAGGGCTGCCTTAAGCGTCGGGGAGAGAGAGGTCCGCGCCAGCACGGCCTCTCTCGCGACCAACAAGCAGTTGAAGTGGCTTCTGGCTGCGCTGTCCGCCGCAGCCGAAAGGTGATGCGAAATCCTGTTAACTAGGTGTCGTATGAAAGGATCGCTGAACAAGCGAGGGTCAGGCTCTTGGTGCGCCTCAGAGCCCGGGTCCCCCGGTACTGGGATGGCACCATCGTCCTCCGGCCATAGAGCCTCCGCTCGCTGAAGGGGCATGTCCAAGTAGGTGTGTCCCGCCGTGGTGTGGAGGATGCCCATCCTGGCTACTCGGATCCATTCCTTTAGGTTCTTAAAGGAGATGGCGCCGGAAGTAGGGGGGGCAGGTGGGGGATCAACCGACGGTCCGACTGGGAAATGCCCATCTCCCTGGTCACGGGATTGTCCGTAAACAAGGAGGCGACTGAGGGGTTCATGGGTAGATTGGTCTAGATCTCTGGGCCGGGGAGAGGGAGAGAAATTCGTCAGCGGGTGCGGCCTCCCTCCTAACGAGGTCTGGTCGCCACCGTTCTATCGTGCGGACATCGTACAATGAGGTGGGGGCTAGCTCCTCGTCATCGTCCGCCTCAGGGAGGTAAGTCGAGGGGTGCCTGTAGTGTGTCCCCGGTGGCCCTATAATCGGCGGCCGGGACATCGTCCTGCCGATAGGACAGCGCCCGAGGAGGGAGACCAAGGTCGACCCAGGTAAGTGAGGCCGGGTGCCACATTCGACCATGTAGCTGGTCGTGCTGGGTGTTGGCGTTAAGCCACTGGTCTCTCTCGGGGGCATAGAGCCACCGGTCCCCGGGGAGGTAAACGGGCTGTGGCGGCCCTGGGGAAAAACCATGGTAGGTAGGCCGCACTCAAGGTCTGACCAGCGCGTTGGGCGAATGCGTAGGTCAGACATCCGCCGAGTCGTAGCCACGAGACCCTCTTCTTCTTGTAGGCAGAAAGTCCCCGGGGACCCGGGTAACCTGAATCACTGTTGGGGGGGGCTTGAGAGGCCGTGGCCTGTCGTCCCCGTCCAGGTCCGTGCACTGCACCATACACGTCCTTGGAATGGGCCTGGGAGGGCCATAATGGTATGGAGGAGGATGCGGAAGTCGAGCCCCCAACCCGCGAAAGTGCGGATTGGTCAGGATGCGGTCCCGTGTTCCTCCCCCTGGAGGAATATGTCAGGTTACCCTTGGTCCCGCTGGTAGATCCTCCCCCCGGAGGAGCGGGACCGCGGACGTTGCCCAAATGGGGATCCGAAAGGTCGGTTCCCCAACGTCCAATACCCCTAGGGAAGAAGGTGACGTTCGATCGGGGTAGGTCGACCGTCCTTGTGCATGGGCACGGCCGGGCCCATGGCGCGGCGTGCCCGCACGCCCAGGATTATGGACACCACCGAGGTCGTGCGTCGGGGTGACCATAAGGCTGCTTCCGGAGTCGAAGCGCTCCTCGAGCTCAGGTGTTGGCTGCACCTGTGCCCGGTGGGGCCGAGCGCTATGAGTGCACGTATCAATTTGGGGGGAAAAAGAGATACGTGACTCATCAAGGCGAGTGACGGATGGTGATTCCATCCCAGATCCGTCACCCGTGCTGGTCCGCGGCTCGGCAAGGTGCCCCGGGGGCCGAGATTCGCGTGACTCAGCATGATAGTTAGAAGTCTCCGAGCGAGTCCGTAGGCTAGAGGGCAAGCTGGCCGATGGAGAAGGGGTGGGGGAGGGCGAATTCCGTTGGCTAGTCTTTGCTCGGCCGGGCCCCTTGAGGGGAGCCTTGCCATTAGACTTTCTGGGCAGCACCTTGAGGGGAGCTTTGCCCTTAGACTAGCAGGCAGATCAAATGAAAGGCATTTTGAAATGGTGGCCGCTTGCCTATCAGCCTTGGGACGCCGCGGTCGTGCGTCCGTCGGTTTGGTAGACGAGGAAGATCACGCGTCCCTTCCGCGGAGAAGTCGTCTCTGTCTACCCGAACCGTACGTTCATCAGTGCGAACGGATTGCTCCGAGATGGAATCGACCCGCGGGTTCTCCGGGAAATTGAGCGAACTCCGAGCAGTGGAGTGGCTCGACCCGGCGGTGTCCTTCACCATGTTGGGCACAGGTGGATAGAGCAAACCCGGAACACACGACCGCAAAAAGGAGACAAGGTGGCCGATCGAGAAAATCAATTAATCTCGATCGTCCGTGTGGTGTCGTGCAAAGTGCTCGAGAGATCGACTGAAAACTCGAACTACCCGTACACGCCACCGGTCGTGTGACTGGTATGGCTATTAATAGCAATCTCTACACGTGGAGTATCACTGTGTATAGGTGTGATAGTTCTTGGGCACTAAATCTTAATAAGCAGATCAGTGTCACACACCCTTACTCGAACACGTTCTACCTGTGAAGGGTAAAGAGTACAGGTGTGATAGTTATTGAGCCCTAAACCTTAATAAGCGGAACCAGCACAAAATGCGTGCTGAACCCGAGGCTCGGCAATATGGTGGGGGAACACGACCGGCGAGCGGTGCCGACGATCGCGAGTAACAAAGTCGCGAGAGTGCCGGTAAAAGAGACAAATCTTTAATAAATACGCTCCCGAGAGTGCCGGTAAAAGAGACAAATCTTTTAATAAATACGCTCCCACCAAGAGCCTCACACGGCAAAAATACTCAGGGTCTAGTGCAAGCCGGAACCAGCACAAAATGCGTGCTGAACCCGAGGCTCGGCAATATGGTGGGGGAACACGACCGGCGAGCGGTGCCGACGATCGCGAGTAACAAAGTCGCGGGAGTGCCGGTAAAAGAGACAAATCTTTTAATAAATACGCTCCCGAGAGTGCCGGTAAAAGAGACAAATCTTTTGATAAATACGCTCCCACCAAGAGCCTCACATTTGTAAGCCACAACTGAATCAAGTATAGAACAAAACACAGCAAAGTTAACACAAAGGCAAGTATAGGCGAGACAGAGCACAAGACTTATCTTGCTTTGACGGCAGGCCGAAGATGAATGACTTATAGGAAGTTGACACTGGCTTCTTCCGGGGCCGGAAGTGGGGTGACATCACGTGACTGTCTTATGACTGCATTGGCCACGGAAAAAATTCGGCCTGACAGAGCTGGCTAACTGCCGTTGAATGCTATGGTCTGACATGGTAAAGTATATGACGCCAAAACTTAATGCACTGTCACCGGGTACTAAGGCTGCTTAGGCTGGGTTAACGGCTTCATGCGTAACCCATGGTCCACTAGGCTGTCGATGATGAATATGACTGTCTGTGAGAGAGTGTGATAGGGTGGGGCACGCACGGTCCACTAGGCTGTCGATGATGAATATGACTGTCTGTGAGAGAGTGTGATGGGATGGGGCAGACAGACTGGGTCACCAAGTGTCATTGCCTGCCTCGTCTTCTTACACCTGGGATAGTGTCATTGCCTGCCTCGTCTTCTTACACCTGGGATAGTGTCATTGCCTGCCTCGTCTTCTTACATCTGGGATAGTGTCATTGCCTGCCTCGTCTTCTTACACCTGGGATAGTGTCATTGCCTGCCTCGTCTTCTTACACCTGGGATAGTGTCATTGCCTGCCTCGTCTTCTTACACCTGGGATAGTGTCATTGCCTGCCTCGTCTTCTTACATCTGGGATAGTGTCATTGCCTGCCTCGTCTTCTTACACCTGGGATAGTGTCATTGCCTGCCTCGTCTTCTTACACCTGGGATAGTGTCATTGCCTGCCTCGTCTTCTTACACCTGGGATAGTGTCATTGCCTGCCTTGTCTTCTTACACCTGAGATAGTGTCATTGCCTGCCTTGTCTTCTTACATCTGGCATACTATCCTTTGAATCAGGTGAAGCCATGACACCTTGACAGTCTACGCAATGTCCAGCTACTGTCCTTCAGACCTGTGCACACTGGTAAGCTTTCAGCAAAACTCAGCAGGTAAAGGGTTAAATCAGTGTCCCTGGGTTTTCAGTGATATTGTCATTATCATCAAGCAAACAGGGCTGCTATGGAGGAAAAGTTTTAAAAAACATCAGCAAAACTTTAAATGCTACAAGATCCTGGACAAAATACTTCCGGGTCCACTTTTCAGTCCAACCATGATCAAGAGCACTTGTTTGACCAGCCGCCACGGCTAAGAGGTTAGCATCGCGGACTCCCGGCTGGGAGGTCGTGGGTTCGAATCCCATCAGAGTCATGTGGGTTTTTCTGCCCCGACCGGCTCCTACCCAGAGTTGAGTTGCTGCGGACTCAGTTGGGAAGACTGGAACCACACAGTCGAGTTTCATCCACTTAATGGATGCGTTTCTGAGAGTGTTGCTCAAATTTCCTGACCAACACTGCAGGTGCCTGTATCTCTCGGACCTGGTTGACGCCGGGATATATTATGAAAGGAAGCGTAGAGTACAGCCCTGTCATGTAGTCTCAGACCGAAATGGAAATCCGTAGCATCATCTTAATCATCCTCATTGTCATCGATCAGCATAAAAAAAAAAATGTCTCAAATTCTGTGGCCCTTCATGTCCTGCTCTCATGGTGACCTCAATTTCGATGTCCTCTCCACGTCTGTGGCCTTGGTTTGGTTCTGTCAGGGTCACCGGTATCGGCGATTCCATGGGGGCTGTCGTTGGACGGACGTGGTGGCACCCTCCGGAGGGAGAGCTCACTCATGCCGGCTCCGCGACTAAGCAATTATTGTTGTCAGTAGGGGGCTTAGTAGGTGGTGTCCTGCGTATGTTAGATCAGAACAGGCACCACTGAACACCACCGAAGTGACTCGGCAGCAGTGCAGTGTCTCTTCCGGTGGGTTGCCTCTGACGACTTGACACTGACTGCTCCCTGTGGATTGCCGGTGCCGGGGCTGCGGCGGGGCCGACCGGGCTGTGGCTGTGGACGGGGTGTCGGAATGAGCGGTGTGGGTGCACTGCCTCTGAGGTGGCGCAGAGGTTGGGATAGCAAAAAAAAAAAAAAAAAAAAAAAGCACTTGTTTGTACAGCTTTTGTCAATTTCTTTCACTTCTGCAATCTTGCGAACACCCAGCGTCTTGCCTTCAACTGGCCAGACATCATGGCCACTGCCTGCTAGCCCCTAGAAGTTAGCATGAGATCTCATGACACTGATTTCATCTGCTTTCAAACCAAAAGTGTGAATGGCGCTCTGCTGTGTCCACTGCCACTCACTCTCCCCCCTCCATCCCAACCCCACTCCGCCACCTGGATTTTTTTCACCAACCTTTTTTTTCTGTTTGTTTTTTTGTTTCGCATTCCTTACACTACTCTCATGTCTGCACATTTGCAGGAATGTGGGATCTTGTGTCAAAATCCTTTACTCACCTTGCCAGAGCGGACGATATCAATACGATGCCACTCTCCGTCCGACAGCTTCCTCATGATGACAGCCCCTGTCTTGTCCCGACCGTCCAAGGTCAAAGTCTGCGTGCCAGTGCCGTGGTTGATCATGAGGCGGGGATAGCCGCCCACCAGCTCCAGAGAGATGAAGTCCTCAGGTTGGGTCAGGACGTCGATCTCCCCGATGGGTCCATTATACAGCAGCAAGCCATCCTCCTAGGATGAAAATAGAGCAATCACGAAACTGAGAGACAGGGAGAAAAGAGAGGGAGTCGAAAGGATGAAAATAGAGCAATCATGAAACTGAGAGACAGGGAGAAAAGAGAGAGAGGGAGTCGAAAGAGAAGTGAGAAGAGACTGTACTTGCATGAGAGACAGCACTTTCTCTCTTACTGAAATAAGTTTCCATAATCTATCAGGTATCACAGTAAGCTATGACCCGACTTGGACACAGACCAATTTGAAAAAATCAAAAACAATCAATCAACCTCAATGGATACCAACTTCTGTGAATCTGAGTAGTCTCACTGAATGCATCGGAACAGGACATCAGTTTTTTAAGACCTCATTTTTCTTTTTTTTTTTTTTTTTGCAAGTACAAGGCTGGGAGATGGAAGGGACCACTATGTTATGAAGCCAGTACATTTCAGGAAGAATTATTTCAAAATGGGAGAAAATCATGTTTTTCCTTCATTCACCAGGTCTCCCTGACAACCAGACAGTCAAAGAGGGAAGAGGGAGCACACCCGCCTCTGCCCTTCACATACTGGCTTGCCAGAAATTCCAATCTGAACACCTGGTCAGGCTAGCAGCTCAAATGCCTTCGCTTTCAGGCACAGAATTCAATGGAACTTGTTCATGACTTCTAGACATCCTTAACACCCGAGTCAAGAGTATTATTACTGTGAGGTGTTGCTATGGTAGACAAAAATGTTCCTGAAAAACAAATCTCCTGCCCCCCTGACTGCTGTCAACAAATGCCGTGCAGAGCTCACAATCAACTCTGCGACAGCACCCTCCATATAACAGGATGATATTTCGTCCCATGTTCCTACCAACCGTGAAAGAGTGAGAGACCCATGGAACCGTGCTGTCACACCAGGAAAGGATTCACAACAGCAGTCTGCTTCTCATGCATCACTCACACTGCCCTACAGCTCTCACCACACATGCTTTCCCTCAACAACAGACGCAGATCATAAAAACCAAAATGGAAGCGCCCAGACTACCTTGACCTCGCGCACCTCTGCAAGGTGCTCAGAATTAAGGAGACAAGGGCAGTGGTGAGGAAAACTGCCTTGAGGATGAAACAAACATTGGTATTCAGCCCCTGCTTCTGAGAAATGAGCCCAAAATGTGTTTGCTGAATACCTGCAAAACAGATCATTAATATCAAATAAACATGAACACATGATGCACTACATCCCCTTACTTCACTGCCATCTGATGAAGCTTATTACATCATTCTGTGCCATTCAAAGCACAAATTCCCCCATTTATACAATAAACACAATCTACAGTGGTAAATTCCCCCATTTATACAATAAACACAATCTACAGTGGTAAATTCCCCCATTTACACAATAAACACAATCTACAGTGGTAAATTCCCCCATTTATACAATAAACACAATCTACAGTGGTAAATTCCCCCATTTACACAATAAACACAATCTACAGTGGTAAATTCCCCCATTTATACAATAAACACAATCTACAGTGGTAAATTCCCCCATTTACACAATAAACACAATCTACAGTGGTAAATTCCCCCATTTATACAATAAACACAATCTACAGTGGTAAATTCCCCCATTTATACAATAAACACAATCTACAGTGGTAAATTCCCCCATTTACACAATAAACACAATCTACAGTGGTAAATTCCCCCCTTTATACAATAAACACAATCTACAGTGGTAAATTCCCCCATTTATACAATAAACACAATCTACAGTGGTTTTAGAGTAAACTGGTTGTGATACTACCTCTTTTCTCTGCATGCGCACTACGAAATACCTCAAAAAGGACTTGCAAGGGCTTACAAGAAAAAGGACGAGTGAACGATATTGACTGGATGACACGGGAAACGACTGAATGAAGCGCCAGCTGGCAGCTCTTCAGTCGGCACTACCCAGGTAGGCAGCCCGTTGTGTAAACGAGTGTTGATGAATAAGTGCAAATGGTGGATGTAAGCGCATTGAGTTGTGTAACAAGAAATGCGCTATATAAGTATTATACATTATTATTATTATTATTATTATTTCAAGGACCTCACTATTCTATATTCAAATCAATGAATGGGCTGAGCAGTTGCAGCTCAGCAACTTGTCACACACAAAAAAAACCCACTTCATCGAACCGTTTTGCTATGACGGTACCTTGAGGGTGATGAACTCGATGATGGTCTGACTCTCTTCGCACTGTTCCAGAGCGGGGAAAAAGGCGTAGCTGTCCCCGTCAAAGCTGTGCCGGCGCTGCTGACAGCGGGGGCCGTCAAACCCAGGAGGGCATTCACACCTACACAGAAAACATCAGAATTTGTTTCAACAACCAGACAGCTCCATCTTCAACTCTCTCTCTCGTCTTCCATTGCCCAGACTTACATGACATGTTGATGCCTACAACGTCACATGGCACTACGACCGTCCAGTGCCCAGACTTACATGACATGTTGATGCCTACAACGTCACATGGCACTACGACCGTCCAGTGCCCAGACTTACATGACATGTTGATGCCTACTACGTCACATGGCACTACGACCATCCAGTGCCCAGACTTACATGACATGTTGATGCCTACTACGTCACATGGCACTACGACCATCCAGTGCCCAGACTTACATGACATGTTGATGCCTACTACGTCACATGGCACTACGACCATCCAGTGCCCAGACTTACATGACATGTTGATGCCTACTACGTCACATGGCACTACGACTGTCCAGTGCCAAGCTTGCTTAGCTCAGAAGCCAAGGTGAAGTCAGGCCTATACCCACCCATGCTGACAATGGAGAATTCACAGTTCTGTGTGTGCTGTGGTAAATAATTCTTGTATGTGCATGTGGTTTGGTTTTGTGTTCCTTCAGCAACAAGAGGTATTGTTAAGTAATGTACTGTTTAATTTCTAATAACAGACCTAGATGTCTAAATAAACGACCAAGACATTGGGAGAAAAGAGCGACAGCAAAGAGCAGTACTCCACAGAGAATGTCCTGACTTTGGGGATATAGTTTATCCTGGAAGAGAGCCCTGGGAACCCAAAAGGCGGCAACAAGAGCAAAGACAAAACAGGAAAATAAGACAGGTTGAAAATGACAGATGTCGCTGACCACACACTGATGCATGCACACGTGCACACACACACATACACACGCCCACACCCATACACACGCACACGCATACACACACACGCACGCCCACATCCATACACACGCACATGCGCACGCACACATGCGCGCGCACACACACACACACACAATGCTTACTTTCACCAACACTAAAGAAGTCAAATGACTCACGAGAGCACACCCCAGTCGTCCGATCGGCAGGTGCCACCATGGTAACAGTATTCTCCAGTGCAGATGTTAGGATCAGGGAAGGCCAGAGCTCGGCAGCCGGCCATGGCCACGATGAAGACCTCCACGCCCACAAAGGACGTGCCGTTGGCGTTGACCATGGCGGGCTGGCCGGTGATGTTCATGTAGTTGAAGCAGCCCCCCTCAAACTGCTCCTCGGCACAGGCGTCGATAGGAACCATCATTATCTCTATGCCCACTTCCGTCTCAAACTGCACGCAGTCACAACTCCAGCTCCAAGTCCAGGCAAAGACAAACATCTGCACATTACTGACGCTACCTCAACATTATTTAATGTAGCAAACATATTCTCGTCCCAGGAAGAAAGTAACATGAGGCATGGAAAAAAAGCTTAAGAAAACAAAGAAAGAACCCCCCCCCCCCCCCCCCCACATACACACACACAGTATTTTTCACGCAAAATGAACAGTTGCTTTTCAACACTTCTTCTGGCATTATAGCATAAAATAGCACCGAAACCTGTGAAGGGTACATGCTTTGAAGGTATATGAGGTAAAGAAAACCTTGTGTTCTTTACCATTTCATTCTTTTATCTATTTTTTTTTAACAGATCAGTCTGTCCAAAGATCAAGTAAACACACAGAACACCTCCTCTCTTTCATCTGGATCTATCATCTCTCTTTCATCCGGATCTGTTATCTCTCTTTTATCCGGTTCTTCATCTCCTCACTTTCATACCTCATCTCTATGTCCTACCCCACCATCTTTCCATGTGTGTGTGTGTGTGTGTGTGTGTGTGTGTGCGTGCATGCGTGCATACATGCGTGCGTGCATGTGTGTGTGTGTGTGTGTGTGAGCATGCGTGAAAATCATCACTGAATCTGCACAAGTTCATTTCACCTTTTCTCCTTTCATACATCTGTGACTGACCACAGGTACATACATAACAATCAACACTGCACACTACCTAGTTTAGTGTAAAGCGTAGCAGTGGTTTAAGATGAGTAGAAAGAAAATACTAGCGTCTGGTTCAGCGTGCACTTTCAGTGCAAAAGCTTTCAACACCAGTAAATTAGTTCCCCCTCAACAATTCATAGTTTTGCAAATGTCCGCTTTTTTATCTGCATACTTGGCCTAATTTAGATTAATGGAAAAAGACCGTAAAAACATTGTTAAGTGTACGTGCTTCTATGTTTGTGTTGCATTTCTGTATTAAGCATGAACATTTAGAGCCAATCAATTTTTACATTGTGGCGTGCCATCTTCAGCTGTTTACTACAGAAATATAACTTCGTTTTCTGTTGAAAGGAGTAGCAGAACTTCGACATGTACACGCCAGCTGGATGGAGTCAAACTAATAAAGATTTTAAAAAAAAACATGCACACTTGCATCCTATCGATATACAATCAGCACACAAACTCTGGAGATGACTGAACTAACTTCATCATCTATTGGTTTTCTAAATGTTCTTTTGCGACAGTCTCCAGCCAGCTGAAGCGGGGCACAAGCACTGCCAGTGATGAAAAGAAGAAGACAAACCCAAAGGTGGTGGCGGGACCCAAAGAAGTACTTTTGGGCGAGTCTTCTTCTTCTTCTTGTGACTGGCACTGGTTTTGTGTCATTACACAGGAAGCTCACTTTCTGGTCTCATGGTGCAAACGATTATCAAGTACATAACATACACACTGCTTACAGTACCAAATCAACTTGAATATCTGCACGCAAGTGACACACAGGAACTGGGAGGAAATCACTGAAGTTCCAAGCTTGCCTGCATACTTTTATTGTTCTTCCTTTTTTTCTCCATCAAACTGTAAGAATGAAAACACATTACATTCGTGAACCCTCTTCCCTTCACAGACTAACAACGACAACCTTACTACAAAAAGCACTCCACCCTTCTCTCTTCTGACTGCAGACCCCTTCACAAAATGCACTCCACTCTCACCCTCTTCTGATTCCGAACGACGGCGCTGTCCGTCTGGGAGGCCTGGTAGTAGGGGGAGCCATGAGCAGCGTAGCGAATGTCGGTGAACTTGCCGTTGTCCATCACGGAAATGATGTCCACGTTCTGCCGTGGGAGACCCAGCACCTCGCCAGGATCTCGTGGAACTTCTCCTTTTTCGATGGCCTGTCGCCATTCTTGATGATGAACTCCTCTGCCGTCGAGCCTGCAGTGGACAGAGAGGAGTCCACACCTAAAACCTACTCCATCACCGTGTAGTTATGGACGCGTTTTCTATTTTTCTGCACACCAGCAGTTTACTGCCCAACTCGCATGGTTCAATACTTAACTACTGCATTGCTTGTTTACTACACTATCTGTTTATACTAACTTTCTGACACATTGATCTATGCTTCACCTTCCCTCTCCTCCCCCACTCCCACCCTTACCCTTCTGTGCTCCTCTTTCCCCTTCACACACACACACACACACAACTCACTCTCTCACATGCACACACACAAGTCCCTTAAACTTGTGATCCCACTCACTTGTTACCCTCCTCCCTTCCACTCACTTTCCCCACACTCTGGTCTGTCTGTTCCACCCCTCTCCTGCTCCGTTTCTGAACTGTGCTCACTTGCCCCTCCTCTTTTCAGACAGACAGTCATTCTCTAGCCGACAGCCATCAGAGAAGCACTGTTTCGTGTAGTTTTGTCTGCTGTTTGACATGTCTGAAGAAGGCACATCTGTTCAAAATTCACCTACTTTCTTTTTTATTTTTTTCCCTTCAATTGTATATAAAACCTGCGTTACTTTGCACCTTCCTTTGCCAGTCTATGTACATTTTGCCTTCTTTTCAGTAACATTGCAATCCACTCATTTTTTTTTTTCTTTGATCTTTCAGTCATAATTTTTCAACTGGGAAAGTTGTGAGATGCACACATGCTGTTCTTTCCATGAATTTTGTTTTGTCGAAGTTCAGCCAAGACTCCATAACAGGTCGGGTGAACAACAAAAAGAAAGAACTGATGGGACGTCCCCTAAACCACAGAGCAGTATGACACTGTATTCTTAGGTGCTCTAGTGACGCAAAGGACAAATGTTTGCTGAAAAAAAAGAAATTCTACCATAAATGGGCTCAAGATTTCATTCTACACTTTCGCAGTACGTCACTGAACAGATCTTTTTTTCCATTAATCAGGGGGCAACAACACTTTGGTCTGTCCACAAAACTGGAACACCATATAAAAGCTGGCAGCTTTCAGAAGTCAAAGGTCAGGTGCGAGGAGATGAACAGGAAACGCTCGGGAAGCAATGACCTCCGACCTCCTGAACTGATCCATGGAAGGGTCACACACTGGACCTAGATGTGGTTACCTCATTGCAACAATCTACTTGGTTATTTTGCAGTAGGAAAACAGGTGGAGTGTGGCAAGGAATCTGACCAGGAGGTGGGGGTGGGGTGGTGGTCACAAACCTGGATCTGGATCTGGATATCATTGTAGAAAACAATGTGACCAGCTACTCTGGCAGTTAGTGTTGCAGATTTCCGCCTGGGAGGTCGGGATTCAATTCCTATCAGAAGCATTTATTTGTGGGATTTTTCAGCCCATAACCAGAGCTGAATTTGCCATGACTTCAGTTGGGAAGACTGGAACAGTGCAGTTGAGTTTCATCCACTTGATCAATACTCAAGCTGTCTGCCCAACACTGCAGGTGTCTGTATCTCCCAGCCCTGGTTGACACAAGAATAGATTATGAATGTAAACACAGAGTACAGCCTGTTCTACAGTCTCAGACTCGAACGAACCTCCATAGCATCATCATCCTCCAAGCAAGGGAGCAATAAGCTCAAACACCTGTCTTGTGGGCGAATGCAACACACCGACAGGAGAGGCCAAGCCAGTATTTAGCACGGAAAGGGAGAAAACGGTTGCCGTCAATCTGCTGGGCGTCTTATTACCATGTTGGCCACAGAAATCTGACTAGACTGGTCCTAGCTAGCATAAATTAAACACAGCGAAGTATACCATGCCAAAACATGCTGTCCCAAAAGTGATAAATGGTACTTTGACGGCACAGTAAGAAGAGTTTCTTCAAACTGTAATTCTGTACTTTCAGATATGGAACAGGTTTTCAAATCAAATGGGGCCTTCTCCTGTCCTGAATATGATTTTGAGGACTTGGTGTGCGAGCGTGCAAGTGCGTTTTTTCGTTTGTTTTTTTTTTAAACTGCATTTGGTTGTTCACTTGCAGCATGACCAATTTCCGCTTCCAGCTCGAACCTCATTCCGACTCCAGCCCAAACCTCCATTCCCCGACTTCCAGCCCAAACCTCCATTCCCGACTTCCAGCCCAAACCTCCATTTCCCGACTTCCAGCCCAAACCTCATTTCCCGACTTCCAGCCCAAACCTCCATTTCCCCGACTTCCAGCCCAAACCTCCATTTCCCCGACTTCCAGCCCAAACCTCCATTCCCCGACTTCCAGCCCAAACCTCCATTTCCCCACTTCCAGCCCAAACCTCCATTTCCCCGACTTCCAGCCCAAACCTCCATTCCCCGACTTCCAGCCCAAACCTCCATTCCCCGACTTCCAGCCCAAACCTCCATTCCCCGACTTCAGCCCAAACCTCCATTCCCGACTTCAGCCCAAACCTCCATTTCCCGACTTCAGCCCAAACCTCCATTTCGCCCGACTTCAGCCAAACCTCCATTTCCTCGACTTCAGCCCAAACCTCCATTTCCCGACTTCAGCCCAAACCTCCATTTCCCCGACTTCCAGCCCAAACCTACCCCTCACCATTTTCCATGACTGGACATCCCCGACTTCCAGCCCAAACCTCCATTTCCCCAACTTCCAGTCCAAACCTCCATTTCCCCCGACTTCCAGCCCAAACCTCCATTCCCCGACATCAGCCCAAACCTCCATTTCCCTGACATCAGCCCAAACCTCCATTTCCCCGACTTCAGCCCAAACCTGCATTCCCCGACTTCAGCCCAAACCTCCATTCCCCAACTTCCAGCCCAAACCTCCATTCCCCGACTTCAGCCAAACCTCCATTCCCCGACTTCAGCCCAAACCTGCATTCCCCAACTTCAGCCCAAACCTGCATTCCCCGACTTCAGCCCAAACCTGCATTCCCCAACTTCCCAGCCCAAACCTGCATTCCCCGACTTAGCCCAAACCTCCATTCCCCGACTTCCAGCCCAAACCTCCATTCCCCGACTTCAGCCCAAACCTCCATTCCCGACTTCAGCCCAAACCTCCATTTCCCGTACTTCCAGCCCAAACCTCCATCTCCCGACTTCAGCCCAAACCTCCATTCCCCGACTTCAGCCCAAACCTCCATTCCCCGACTTCCAGCCCAAACCTCCATTCCCCGACTTCAGCCCAAACCTCCATTCCCCGACTTCAGCCCAAACCTCCATTTCCATGACTGGACATCACTTAGGGCTGAATTTCCAGGTTTCCCTTTTCTACCTGATTTGTACAGACCATCCACACATACATGTACATGCCTCTCCCCTTCGACCCATCCACATTCCTGTATAACCCCATTCTTCTCTCTCTCTCTTCCTCCACACACATACACACTTAAGATAGATCCATGCATGCATGTCCTTTCAAACTGCACACAACCCCCTACCCATCTATCCACACCACCCCCTACCCATCCATCCACACCACTCCCTACCCATCCATCCACACAACCCCCTACCCATCCATCCACACACACAGACCTGCGATACGAATGGCTCCCGAGTTGGCGACGGCCTCCTCTGACAGAGTCTGCACAGTGACAGCCACCGAGGACCTCACACTAATGTCCCAATGGACGTCGTACACATCCACCTTGAACTCGTACTTAGGTCGGTCCGGTGTATTTCCAGGCACGCCCTTTTTCATAGTCACCATTCCGTTAGACTCATTCACCCTGGATGACAGAGACCATAACTGAACGCTTTCACAGACACTCCCTGGCTTTTCCAGTTACCACACCTGTTCACCCTGAATCTGCTGTTGTGTACGGTCCAACTAAAAAAAAAAAAAAGCATGTTTTTTCAAAAATGTGTAAAAGCAGGGGAAGAAGGAGAACGGGGGGGAATCAAGATCTGACAACATCAGAACAAAAGTGGTTATAACGTTGAGGAGATTCATGCTGGATCTTGCGGTGACCGCAGTACCATGACTTGCTCCCTGACGGATTTGTCTCCCCACTGCTCTGGGTAGAGAGAAGTTTCCTGGAACGAAAGTCTGCTGAATGCTAATTATCAAATAGGCGGAGCAAATTCAGGTCAGTCCACAACAAATCTGTTTCTATCACATCAGAGGTTTTGTGTCATTATGTCCCTCTGCACAAGTCATAGCAATTCTCAGAGTCCACAACAAATCTGTTTCTATCACATCAGAGGTTTTGTGTTATTATGTCCCTTTGCACAAGTCATAGCAACTCTCAGAGTCCACAACAAATCTGTTTCTATCACATCAGAGGTTTTGTGTCACTATGTCCCTTTGCACAAGTCATAGCAATTCTCAGAGTCCACAACAAATCTGTTTCTATCACATCAGAGGTTTTGTGTCATATGTCCCTTTGCACAAGTCATAGCAATTCTCAGAGTCCACAACAAATCTGTTTCTATCACATCAGAGGTTTTGTGTCATTATGTCCCTTTGCACAAGTCATAGCAATTCTCAGAGTCCACAACAAATCTGTTTCTATCACATCAGAGGTTTTGTGTCATTATGTCCCTTTGCACAAGTCATAGCAATTCTCAGAGTCCACAACAAATCTGTTTCTATCACATCAGAGGTTTTGTGTCATTATGTCCCTTTGCACAAGTCATAGCAATTCTCAGAGTCCACAACAAATCTGTTTCTATCACATCAGAGGTTTTGTGTCATTATGTCCCTTTGCACAAGTCATAGCAATTCTCAGAGTCCACAACAAATCTGTTTCTATCACATCAGAGGTTTTGTGTCATTATGTCCCTTTGCACAAGTCATAGCAATTCTCAGAGTCCACAACAAATCTGTTTCTATCACATCAGAGGTTTTGTGTCATTATGTCCCTTTGCACAAGTCATAGCAATTCCCGGAGTCCACAACAAATCTGTTTCTATCACATCAGAGGTTTTGTGTCATTATGTCCCTTTGCACAAGTCATAGCAATTCTCAGAGTCCACAACAAATCTGTTTCTATCACATCAGAGGTTTTGTGTCATTATGTCCCTTTGCACAAGTCATAGCAATTCTCAGAGTCCACAACAAATCTGTTTCTATCACATCAGAGGTTTTGTGTCATTATGTCCCTTTGCACAAGTCACAGCAACTCTCAGAGCCCACAGCAGTTTTCTTTTCTTTTTACATCTTTTGATGTATCTCAGCACAACTCCCTGAAAATGGTCCTTTAACAATCCCAACAAACAAAAACTCAGACAAAATTCATCTTCAAACAAACACAAACAAAAACTCATGAAACATCGTCCTTCAACAATCACAAGAAACCATAAAACTCACCGAGTACAGTCAAACAATCACCACAAACATCAAGTTTAAAAAAAAAAAAAAAATTCAAACAATTACCATAAACAAAAACTCACTAAAAATAATCCTTCAACAAAAACTCACTAAAAATAATCCTTCAGCAATCACCACAAACAAAACCTCATGGAGAATAGTTCTTCAACAATAACCACAATCCCAAACGGATGAAAAATAGTCCTTAAACACCAACCAAAAGTCGGGTAAAACATCTTAAAAAAAAAAAAAACAGTCCTTGAACAATCCCCACCACCAAAACTCACATAAAAAAAAAAAAAAAGTCCTTGAACAATCCCCACCAACAAAAACTCGCGTAAAAAAATTAGTCCTTGAAAAATCCCCACCAACCGAAACTCGCGTTAAAAAAGAGTCCTTGAAAAATCTCTACCAACCAAAACTCAGGTAAATAAAAAAAAATCCTTGAACAATCCCCACCAAGTAAAACTCGTGTTAAAAAAAAATCGTCCTTGAACAATCCCCTAAAATCACAACTCACGAGAAATAGTCCTTGAGCCAAGCGGGTTCTGCAAAGACAAAGGTTTTGTCCTCCAGATCCCAGTCATCCTCATCCTTCACGTACACCCGTCCAATCTCCAACGGACCAAAAGTTCCTGCACAAGTTTACATTTTCGTTTTTCAAAAAATAGAGAGAGAATGACACATAGGCAGGCAGAGAGAGAGGGGTGGGGGGGGGGGGGGAGGGGAGAGACAGAATATTTAACTTGTGTGTGTGTGTGTGTGTGTGTGTGCATGTGCGTGCATAATGTGTGTGTGTGTGTGTTTGTGTGCGGCATATGTGTGTGTGTGTGTGTGCATGTGTGTGTGTGTGCATGCATGTGTGCGTGCGTGCGTGGATGCGCGCACATGTGTATGCATATGTGTGTGTGTGTTTATGCACACGCACACGATGTTTTACTTTGTTTTGCTATACTGAATGGCTCCTGTTCTTGCCAATGTACTGGAAAATGACTTGAGAACACATTCCTTAAAAAAAGAACAAAAAAAAAAAAAACCCACAAAAGAAAATCAACACACTCATATTCCTTGTTTTCCAGTTTCACTCTTCTGACATCACTCAATCATTTTCTTGACTAAAATAAAAACAAAAGGATTTTTAACATACAGCTGAAAACTCATGATGTGTTTTCTCTTACTCCCACAACAATGAGCTACAAATCCTACAGCAGACCTATCTAGTATTTACACCCGCAGACACCCACATGTAATGTATAGCCAGGTGACATTTATAAGCTAAGGGTGCAAAGTATTATTTCAGAGGATACCCCATGAAACCTCCTCAGTCCTTTTCATTTTTTACACTGACAGACGCTGTCAGTAACATTTTCCATTTCAAAGCTGACAGTTAAATTCATTTTCCGCAAACTGTGCAGAAAATGTGGCTGGCGCCTTTGTTTTGGTTGTACAAGGCAGCTGCACTTTCATGGCAGACAGAGCAATACTTCCCTACTTCTTTTATGGCAGACAGAGCAATACTTCCCTACTTCTTTTATGGCAGATAGAGCGATACTTCCCTACTTCTTTTATGGCAGATAGAGCAACACTTCCCTACTTCTTTGTTTTTATGGTAGACAGAGCAATACTTCCCTACTTCTGTCAGATTCTTCATGTGACCACCTTCCTGATGCCATTTTGGATGAAAATGTCGGTGTGGATGCCAAAACTGTGCATTGATTATCCCCCTTCACTCAATGTCGATCAGCAACATAAGTGCCCTGCAAAATTACAATAATATACTGGTGCAGGTAGCACATTCAACAGCGGTGGGTGTTCGTCACAGTAACCATGCCACCTACATTCACAACAGCTCATTGAGGCCCCCAAATGACACTTTTAGAGTGCAGTTTTGGCCATTTCTAACGGTGAATGTTGACTAAAGAGGTGGAATGATGAAAAGAGGCCTTCAAAAGCATGATTTCCCAAGTCCAAAGTTAAAGGTATGCAGGTCTGTTACAGAAGCATCAATGTGGAACCTGGCTGGAATGTTGCTGTCACACTGGTGAGGAAAAGGTCAACTTTTTCCGTAACACTGATGAAAAGGTTAACTTTTCCCCATCACACTGGTGAGAAGGAGGTTAACTTTTTTCCGCAACACTGATGATGAAAAGGTTAACTTTTTTTCCTTCAGACTTCTATCAGTTGTTATGTCTCACTCAGAACATTAATCATGAATACAGACAGACCCAGGTTCATACTAGAAGTGCTAAACATGATTAGGTAAAAAAAACAAAAAAACATCCATTACGAAATATCAAAGCAATAAAGTTAAGCACTGGAGAAGAAAAGGCATTTCGATTTGAAAACCATGAACAGTGTTAGGGTGACCAAGGTTAGTCTACATGTGTTAGGATAGAATCTTGAGAAAGGCAAACAAACACTTTCTCATTTACATACACACACACACGCACACACACACACACAAACACAAAGACACACGCACACACACACACACACAAACACACACACACACAGAAGCATCTCCTGTCCTCCACTACAAACACACATCCAGTCAAACATTCTCTCTCTCACGCATCTACACAACGTGTTTGACAGCCAAGCTGAAACATTACAATTTAGATCAGCAGCATCCTTACATAATATGATATGAATACATTGTAGCAGATACATGACGACAAAACACTTTCGTCATAATGAAAAAATATTTGACAAAACAGGAAACAGATTCAAACTGATGATTCTCCTCCGTTGTTAGTTTCCTAAGATCCCACTACCATTGTAAAAGAAGAGTGTGAGGAAAGCTGAAGTTAATATGTCCATGTACAAATCATAACAGTTACCTTTTCCAGACATGTCTGCAACAATAGAAACCAGTATTTACAGACTGCAAAGAACAAATTACCAGAGCATGATCAAAAAGTTAAAACCAATGATCATCTTAACTTTCTGTCACATTCTTGAAAAACAATCATTCTTGACCTATATGCTTTCCGTCACATTCTTGAAAAACAATCATTCTTGACCTATGTGCTTATATCCCCTTCTAGTTATCCATCCACTACTTTATCCATGTGTGTGTTGGATACCCAAGTTTACTTGCATATGGGTTTAGTCATCTATTTACTGATTTATCTCTGTGTGTGGTGGTTGTCATCATGCAAGCACACATAAACTTAAAACACTAATGCATGCAAAGGCCTGTGTCTCGTTAAACTCAGAGCCACTAACCTTTGTAGTTGTAGACAAAGATTTCTTGGTGGCCTTTTGCTGGCGTGTTGTCGTTGACATCGGCGATGGTGACGGTGAGGGTGTTGGTGCCCGTCATGGCCAGTGGACTGCCCTTGCCCCTCATGTCCCACATCACGATGGGGATGTAGTAGTACTTCTGCTTCTCCCGGTTGAATGACTGCCGCGTGGAAATGGTGGCTATCCCATTTCCGCCATCGCCAGCTGTCGTCCAGGTTGGAAAACATCGCAAGTATGTTGTCAATCAATGCATTTAGGAAGAGAACAGAAAAAAAGGAAGAATTTTCTGTCACATTATCCTTACCCCCACTGCTCACACAAAAATCGAAAGTTTTGCAAAAAATGTATATATATCTATATATATACCCAAGATGAACATTGCATCACAATCACAGAACCAATGATAAAGTATATATCGCTACATTAGAGCCACACCAGATTACCTCCAAATTTTGGGGTTTGGGTTTTTTTGTGCATTGTGTGTCTTTTCATGGTCTTATCAAGAAGCTC
>CM065725.1:2225915-2260915 GCA_033310375.1 Conus canariensis | reverse complement strand
CTCCAAGAACTGTGGGAAGTTGTCGTTGATGTCCTTGACGTTCACCGTCAGCGTTCCGTAGCCGGTCTTGGGAGGGTCTCCTAGAAAGCAGATGGCAGAAAGAAAAACATACAGGACAAGGCCTTGTCATCATGTCCAAAAAGCCTTGAAGGAGGACTGTTCAGAAAGACAGAAGTCTTTAGGAGGTCCATCCTGTGCAGACAAAGAAAACGTTCCAGCGAAAACCAATCTTTCATTATGACGTTGTACATTATATTAGTATCGATATGATTATAGCTCCCTAGAACTGCTACATCACCTAAAACAGCCCCATCGGACATTGTACAAGACCTTGTAAAACCAAAACACATAAACTTTCATAATAAACCCAGCTTGCCTCATGTGCTCTCTCTCTCTCTCTCTGTGTTTCATTCTCTCTTTACCACCTGAAGATATTCTAACCTTTTGTCTTCAAAATGTAAAATGGTATTATCGCCATGTTTGAGATGTCTGGGTTTTTTCTCTACCATTTGTTTTGTTTTTTGTTTCTTACTTTTTTTTGTTCCTTTATTTTCCATTATGTTGTACTATATTAACTTATTTGAATTAAAAAAAATAACCAAAACAAAACAAAAACAATCTTTCAAGGCCACCAAAATACGCAAAAAAAATAAAGATTCTGGAAATTTCTGATCTGCAACCCTTTGAACCCTTCCAGCCTCTCCTGCCTGCCCTGTCCAGGTTGACCTACGTCAGCAGCAGGGGGACCTTCATCTCCGGCCTGCCCTGTCCAGGCTAACCTACGTCAGCAGCAGGGGGACCTTCATCTCCTGCCTGTCCTGTTCAGGCTGACCTACGTCAGCAGCAGGGGGACCTTCATCTCCTGCCTGTCCTGTTCAGGCTGACCTACGTCAGCAGCAGGGGGACCTTCATCTCCTGTCTGCCCTGTTCAGGTTGACCTACGTCAGCAGCAGGGAGACCTTCATCTCCTGCCTGTCCTGTTCAGGCTGACCTACGTCAGCAGCAGGGGGACCTTCATCTCCTGTCCTGCCCTGTTCAGGCTGACCTACGTCAGCAGCAGGGGGACCTTCATCTCCTGCCTGCCCTGTTCAGGCTGACCTACGTCAGCAGCAGGGGGACCTTCATCTCCTGCCTGTCCTGTTCAGGCTGACCTACGTCAGCAGCAGGGGGACCTTCATCTCCTGTCTGCCCTGTTCAGGTTGACCTACGTCAGCAGCAGGGGGACCTTCATCTCCTGCCTGTCCTGTTCAGGCTGACCTACGTCAGCAGCAGGGGGACCTTCATCTCCTGCCTGCCTGTTCAGGCTGACCTACGTCAGCAGCAGGGGGACCTTCATCTCCTGCCTGTCCTGTTCAGGCTGACCTACGTCAGCAGCAGGGGGACCTTCATCTCCTGCCTGTCCTGTTCAGGCTGACCTACGTCAGCAGCAGGGGGACCTTCATCTTTCCTGTCTGCCATGTTCAGTTAACCTAACGTCAAGCAGCAGGGGGACCTTCATCTCCTGCCTGTCCTGTTCAGGCTGACCTACGTCAGCAGCAGGGGGACCTTCATCTCCTGCCTGTCCTGTTCAGGCTGACCTACGTCAGCAGCAGGGGGACCTTCATCTCCTGCCTGTCCTGTTCAGGCTGACCTACGTCAGCAGCAGGGGGACCTTCATCTCCTGCCTGTCCTGTCCAGGCTGACCTACGTCAGCAGCAGGAGGACCTTCATCTAAATTCCAGTATGTCAAAAATCATTTCACTGATAAACTAACAATTTCATACAGCTATTGCAAAATGATTTGTATACCAATGTATTTAGATTTCTTTTAATATGATGAACCCTCCTACCTTTGATGCTACGACACCTCAAATATTTCACTCTTAGCATAAGTCTGTTTCTGAATGCAACCATTAAAAAAAGGGTACTCCAATTATGTTACAAAATGTAGAGTCCCAAAGAGGAAATAAATTCTGTGTAAGTTAACCTCCCTTTTATTGCAGTTTAATGCATATCTATAAGCCAACAAATCAGTTTGAGTAATCGCAATTTTGCCATGATGACATTCCAGAAAGGGGTGAGAACCACATTCAGAGGCATCCTGAACAATGTCTGGGTACACGGCTGAACAAGTTCAACCACCACCAGTTCCAAATAACAGGGGAGATCACTCTGTTTTACTGTGATTTTTCTCTTGCTGAACCAACCATACCCAAACTAGCATCCACTCAGCATGTCTTTTAGTCGAGGATTAATCAAGAGCTCTGAAATATCACCATTTTTAAAAAACATTACCAATTTTGTGTAATGCCTGGACGTTGTTGTCTTTCCTGCTATCAAAAAAGCGTGCAAGTATATCGCACCGTTGGTACGCATGCCTTTGCCAGGTACCAATGCAAGAGTGTAGGCAAACTGCGTGCATGAGTAGAATTGGGCCAGGAGAGGGAGGGGAGAGGGGGGGGGGGGGGGGGGGGGGGGTAAATTCCATAACGCATCCCAGTCCATGTAGCCAAATGGTTCAAGCATTTGCCTGCAGGCTGACAGCTGTGAGTTCGAACCACCCGTGGATTCTGATTTTACCGTCTGAAACCCTCTCTGTCCACCCAGCAGTAAATGGGTACCTCCTTCAGGACAGGGATGGGTAAGGCAGTGGAAGGAGAGGGATGGGCTCTGCTTATCATCATGCTGTACATGGTGAGCCTCAAACAGTTCACTGCACCAAGGGCCACTCAGGTAGAGGACTTCACCGTAATGTGCGTGACAAGCATGCGACTTGCGCCTCTTATCAAATAATGATGTCCATGCACTACATTTACACACATCTCCCAAATAGGTGAGATTACATGCCAGTGTGTTCCCCCGATGCCTTGGGTAGGTTACAAACCATTGTGTTTCCCACTTTGATAAGGATTAAGTTTTAACATATCAGAGCTGTCGTTGGACAGACGTGGTGGTGCCCTCCGGGGGGAGAGCTCACTCATGCTGGCTCTGCAAGTAAGCAAGTGTTGTTGTCAGTAGGGGGCTTAGTAGGACATGTCCTGTGTCCCTTAGATCTTTAACAGACACCACTGAACACCATCTAAGTGACTCGGCAGCAGTAAAGTGTCTCAACCAGTTGGTTGCCTCCTGACGGCTTGACATCGACTGCTCCCTGTGGATTGCCGGTGCCGCAGCGAGACCGGCTGGGCTGTGGCTGTGGACGAGGAGTGAGAATGAGTGGTGTGGGTGTGGCTGTGGCGAGGAGTCAGAATGAGCGGTGTGGGTGTGGCTGTGGCCGAGGAGTCAGAATGAGCGGTGTGGGTGTGGCTGTGGACGAGGAGTCAGAATGAGCGGTGTGGGTGCACTGCCAGTGAGGTAGCACAGAAGTTGGGACAGCGAAGAAAAAAAAGTTTTATGATATCAACTAGGCTTGAAAGTCTATGGGCAGCCTGGTCCCACCTTTATCGATGGCCCGGATGGTGATGGTGTGCCGTTCTTGAGTCTCACGGTCGACAGGTCTTCGCAGCGTTACTCGCCCGTTCTCCGGATGAATGCTGAAGTGACGACGGGGGTCAGTGTGACGATCAATGGAAAACCTGTGTGGACACATCACCGAAGATGAGCACCGAAACTGTCCTTCCCACCACAGACAAAGAGCCCAACTATTTTTTCTCTTTTGCTAACGTTTCATCAGCAATTTTTTCAATGCTAATAATAAGAAAGAAAAAGAAAACAAGACATACTGCACAGGCGGCAGCAAAATTGTTCAAGCACAGGCACATGACTGGAGGAAGATCTGCACTAACTCCCTGATGGATCAGAAAATCTCAGAGAACAAACAAACAAAAAAAAGCCCACTTTTGTGGCCCAGAAACCTTCTTGAAAATACACTTTGGGGGGTGTTTAGCTGTTGCATCTTCTATTCCTCCTCCCCACCCCCTCTCCTCTTCCTGCAGTGGCACTGTCACTCCCTCCCCGACACACTGCCACACTCTGACCTGTGCAGTCACAGCCCCTGTACATTGACAATGTGTCAGCCAAAAACTAAGAAAAGAAAACAAAAATAAATGCATTTACAAAAAAAAGGTGGTGGTTGGGAGTGGGGCTGTGGGGGGACTGCGATAATAATGTCAGGTTGCAGCCTCTGTACACTGAAAATGAGACACCAAAAACTAAGAAAATGAAATAAAACAAAATTGGTTACATTTGCACCCCCCCTCCAAAAAAAAAAGGTGGTTGGGAGTTTGGGAGTGAGACTGAGGGGGTGCTGGGATAGTACTAAGCTGGACATCGCTTGAACTGCGCTCAATTTCCTACACACTAACACACACGCTAACAACCACTAACCCACTCACTCACCCACCCACATCCACACAGACAGAGCCAAAGAAATGTCCACCTCCTCCCTGATGCTGCACTCACTCAAACTTGGCGTTATCCCCGGAGTCCATGTCAGTGGCATTGAAGGTGGCGACATGGTGCCCCACGGTCGCATTCTCGTAGATGTCCTCGCTGAGGACCTGGGGTTTGATGTTCGGAGCATTGTCGTTGAAGTCCAGCACCTTGATTGCCACGTAGGCCGTCGCTGTGTGCCGGGGGTTCGGATCTTCCGCAATTACTGTCAGGTTGAAAAACTGCTGGTTGGCCTGCTCGTAGTCCACGTACTGGTGTAATACACACATACATAGACATGTCAGTGTCTTAAACGACAACCATGCTTCAACAAAATGTCACTTCTGTGGCTACTTATGTACAACCAATTAATACTTTTGTCTTTATATTTCAGATACCATGGTCTTCTCATACAGACTGTCAATTACAAAAGACCTGTTTTGAACTTACCATGTTCATGAACAACACTTCGACAGTGCTCATAAGATACAAATGATGCTTAGATACTGACACAGGTTACCTGTGTCACACACTCACCCGTCCTGCATCAGCACACTGCACAATCATGTTAACACCACTCTTTGGTGCTTGTCACACCACAATCAAACGACCTGGATCTGAAGTAAGCACTTCCTAAAATTTTATGACTTGGAACCGTTCACATTTCAAGCATACTTTCAGTCATGTAAATTCTAAAAAAACAAAAACAAAAACTGTCCTCGTTAAGTAATACGGAATTACCTTCACAGTCTCTGCTTCACGTCTTCAGCATTTCTACATTTATGTTTCATCATCTTCAACTCTTCTCTTCTCTTCTGTTCAGCGGCTACATGAAGTGTCTCATCTCTTCATACTCTTGATGAAAAGCCGTCTCTATGTTCTTGTGCTGGGTGGGACTCTCCAATCGATCCCAGAATCAGTGTCCAGAAAATGCCATTATGCAGTGGATTTGTCCTGTACCCCTTTCTGAACCCTCAAAGCCACAGGTCTCTTCTGTAGAGAACACTTTCGTGTCACTTTCGGTCCAGATATTTTGATTTCAAAATGGCGAATTCTAAGACAACGGCTGAACATAGTGCTCCGTCTTGATAAGCAAGGGTGAGTTTCCCTGTTCTTTTGTGACCATGTATTATCTGGTTTGGAATCGATCAAGACAAGGTGAACTATACTACATTTTCTTTTATTTTTCGCTTCAACTAGTAAACAGATTTTTCAAAATTATGATGCAGAACAAAACAAAACAAAACAAAAAACCTTTGGGAGGCCCTACAGGACCTTGGAGCTGTAAAAAACACAGTAGAGCTAGAACCTGAAACACCTTTTATGGCAAGTTCAATTTATAAGGATTTAGAAGGACCTGAAAGGACCTTCAGCTTAAACCACTTTGCCTCTTACAATCTGCACCATTATCATCCCATTAGGCAAAAAATCTCCATGTGTAAGAGACAAAGTCCCACACTTTACCTCATACACCAGGATGCTGCCCATGTTGTCAATGGTGACGATCTGAAAGAAGCGGCTGTCCCGATCGTCTAGACGGTAGGTCAGCTTGGCATTGTTGCCCATGTCAGCGTCGGTGGCCCCTACACGAGTCACCTCCCCTGACCTCTGGCTCTCTGACATGGTTGTGCTGTAGATCTTGGGGTCAAAGACAGGCTTCTGGTCGTTGATGTCATCCAGGGTGATGGTGATGGTGGCCGTCGTGTTCAGCGGAGGCTTCCCCTTGTCGCTGGCGCGCACCTCCAAGGTGAAAGACGGGATAGTTTCGCGGTCAAGGTCACTCTCATGGACGTTAGTGCGGATGAGGCCGGACTGGTGGTCGATGACAAAGTAGTCCTGCTTGGATCCTACAGTGACTGAGTTTTTGATGATGTCATAGACTACAGTCCCATTCTCACCTCGGTCTGGGTCGGTGGCCAGCACGAACATCACCGAGGTCCCTGTGGTGGACAAAAACATGTGTGTGAAGGGAACCAAGCAACATTCAATCATCCTCCAGTGCTCCCAACAACAATCCTCTCCCCCCTCCCTTCCCTCCTCCCCCTTTCACCCCTCCCCCCACCCACCCCCTTTTGTTACCTCTTGGTGAGTGCCCCAGCACTCCAATCATTTTTATCACCGCTCCTAACAACAATCTTCTCCTCCCTCCCTCCCTTCCTCCCCTTTGATTTACACACACACACACACACACACACACCATTCTCCTCCCTCCCTCCCTTCCTCCCCTTTGATTTACACACACACACACACACACCCTTCTCCTCCCTCCCTCCCTTCCTCCCCTTTGATTTACACACACACACACACACACACACACACACACCATTCTCCTCCCTCCCTCCCCTTTGATTTACACACACACACACACACACACACCATTCTCCTCCCTCCCTCCCTTCCTCCCCTTTGATTTACAACACACACACACACACACACCCTTCTCCTCCCTCCCTCCCTTCCTCCCCTTTGATTTACACACACACACACACACACACACCATTCTCCTCCCTCCCTCCCTTCCTCCCCTTTGATTTACACACACACACACACACACACCCTTCTCCTCCCTCCCTCCCTTCCTCCCCTTTGATTTACACACACACACACACACACACACACACACACACACACACACCATTCTCCTCCCTCCCTCCCTCCCTCCCCTTTGATTTACACACACACACACACACACACACATTCTCCTCCCTCCCTCCCTTCCTCCCCTTTGATTTACACACACACACACACACACACACACACCATTCTCCTCCCTCCCTCCCTTCCTCCCCTTTGATTTACACACACACACACACACACACACACACCATTCTCCTCCCTCCCTCCCCTTTGATTTACACACACACACACACACACACACACACCATTCTCCTCCCTCCCTCCCTTCCTCCCCTTTGATTTACACACACACACACACACACCATTCTCCTCCCTCCCTCCCTTCCTCCCCTTTGATTTACACACACACACACACACCATTCTCCTCCCTCCCTCCCTTCCTCCCCTTTGATTTACACACACACACACACACACACACACCATTCTCCTCCCTTCCTCCCCTTTGATTTACACACACACACACACACACACACACCATTCTCCTCCCTCCCTCCCTTCCTCCCCTTTGATTTACACACACACACACACACACCATTCTCCTCCCTCCCTCCCCTTTGATTTACACACACACACACACACACACCATTCTCCTCCCTCCCTCCCCTTTGATTTACACACACACACACACACACACACCATTCTCCTCCCTCCCTCCCCTTTGATTTACACAACACACACACACACACACCCATTCTCCTCCCTCCCTCCCTCCCCTTTGATTTACACACACACACACACACACACACACACACCATTCTCCTCCCTCCCTCCCCTTTGATTTACACACACACACACACACCATTCTCCTCCCTCCCTCCCTTCCTCCCCTTTGATTTACACACACACACCACACACCATTCTCCTCCCTCCCTCCCTCCCTCCCCTTTGATTTACACACACACACACACACACACACACCATTCTCCTCCCTCCCTCCCCTTTGATTTACACACACACACACACCATTCTCCTCCCTCCCTCCCTTCCTCCCCTTTGATTTACACACACACACACACACACACACACACACACCATTCTCCTCCCTCCCTCCCTTCCTCCCCTTTGATTTACACACACACACACACACACACACCATTCTCCTCCCTCCACCCTTCCTCCCCTTTGATTTACACACACACACACACACACACCATTCTCCTCCTCCCTCCCTCCCTCCCCTTTGATTTACACACACACACACACACACACACCATTCTCCTCCCTCCACCCTTCCCTTACCTCTCGGCGAGTGCTCTGGCACGGAACCCTTCAGCTTGGTGGCATCAAAGGTGGGCTTGTTGTCGTTCTTGTCGGCGGGCAGCACCTCCACGGTGGCGTAGCCGTACTGCCACGGCTGGGTGGGCTCATCCCTGGCCACCACTGTGAACTGGTAGTTGGAGCGGCCGTAGGGGGCGTCACGGTCCAGCGGCTTGATGACGTACAGCTGGCCCGTGATGGGGTTGATGCGGAAGTACTGGTTTGGGGGCTCCGTGCCGTAGCCTTGCAGAGAGTAGGTGATGTTGTTAGGCCGATCCGTGTCCAGGTCCACCGCTAGCACCTGGGCCAAGGGAAGACAAATCAAATCAAATCATGCTGCTTTTCAGCCCTGCAGATCATAAGAGCCATATTGGGGCTGAAACACTATAAAAAAAAAAAAAAAAGAAAAACACCACAAAGTGCAATAATCAAAATGCAAAGTTAAAACTCATTCCATTATTCATTTACCTCAAAACACCTGCAAAAAAAAGAGTCTGTCACACTCAAGTAAAAATCAAATCTTAAAAATGATCACTGATGATGATGATGATGATGATGACAAAATCACTAAATATTTCTTTCCATTACAGTATGTGGATCAACAGACCTACCACGACTTACATGGAGTCAAGATCTGAATTCTCTGTCATGTCCAAAGGTGAAGTCTGTATGACAACCAAATCAGGATCTACATCTGATGGACAAATGTAATCGCCTCACCATTCACCCTACACAGCACCTCCCCCCCCCCCCCCCCCAACTTCTTCCCAACCATACTCAGCAATTGGTGCACCCTTTTCAACCTGTTAGGGGCAATCCTACATTCGATCCCATACATGGCATTGGGCATTGGGAAACTGAGCGTTGAGACATGTTGCTTTGAGGACAGTGGCCGCTGCAACAGTGGTCACCGTTTGTAAACTGCTATGATTCAACTCTAAAAGATAAAGTTTCAATGTATTTCAGCTCGTGTCGAGCATGATTAAGAATGACGATGACAAGCAAGTGTCCATTCAATACAATTGTTTACAGTCTAACGGCCAAGACGCTGCCAACTCCTTAGCAATGGCTCAGATAGCCCTGTAGACGGTACACGTGGGTGTGCACTTACTTCAAACTTTTGAGGAAATATACAACATGATCAAGAAGAGGGGAGTTGGCTTTGAGATTCAATACAGAATCTAGATTTTCCATTGTAAAGTATGTGACCATATGCTACAAATATGACCAACATATAAAAAAAAGACACACACCAAGCAAACTACGTCCACTAGATTTTATACGAAAGTAGGTACGATTTAGAATTTACACATTTATTTTCTTTCTCAAAATTTCAGTATGACTTCTTTTAATAGTTTAAAAACTACCAAGTTGCTAGTTTCAGAAGTGTTGGGCATAGAAAACTCAGCAGTTTAAGGCTAAAAGCAACAACTACAAAAGTATCGCAACAGCAGCCCTCAAATACAGAAGATGATGATGGTGACACTAATAACAAGAGTAACCATTTCACAAAGTAAAAAAAAAAAAAAATAACAACAACAAAAGCAACAACACTGGCTCACTTTCATGGCTCTCACTGAGAATCAGAGATGGTGTGTTCATACATATGTATCTGCTTGTACACATGAGAATCAGAGATGGTGTGTTCATACATATGTATCTGCTTGTACACATGAGAATCAGAGATGGTGTGTTCATACATATGTATCTGCTTGTACACATGAGAATCAGAGATGGTGTGTTCATACACATGTATCTGCTTGTACACATGAGAATCAGAGATGGTGTGTTCATACACATGTATCTGCTTGTACACATGAGAATCAGAGATGGTGTGTTCATACATATGTATCTGCTTATACACATTTCAGCGCCAACTTGCTATGACTGTTCGACATCATCTCATTCTGTACAAACACTACAACATTTATTTCATCCGACAGTTCCAGCTCAGACGTTTCCCAAATATAAAAGAGGTTGTCAATTGTGATTTGACACACAGGTGGGACCAAAAAAAAAATTGTACAGAACCAAGGGAGAATATCCGGATAAGGTTTTCACAATAATCTACCCCAGGGCAAACTCAGAACCTATCTTTTTCCTACCAGCATCGCAACCTACAACCCCATGTTTACAACAGCCGAACGATGACCTATATACAGATTAAACAAAAAACACAGTAAAATAACTACTGTTGCCACTGACCGTCAGCAGCAGCTTGGGTTTCTTGATGACGCTCTCATCCTCCTCCACCACCGCATTCTCGATGCGGTAGGGCGTGTCGATGAACTCGGGTGCGTTGTCATTGGCGTCCAGCACCGTGATCTGCACCTTGGTGGAGGCGGTGTGCAGTCCATCGCTAGCATTCAAGGTCAGCTCAAAGAACTGTGAAGAAAGGAACACGGCATGGGTAAAGCACTGTGGTGTGTGGTGTGTTGGTGGTGATTTCACAGCGCCTGCTGGCTGGCTGTTTTGGGGTGCGGGGGCACATGCAGTGCTTCCTGAAGTCACCAGTGTGTGTGTGTGTGTGTGTGTGTGTGTGTGTGTGTGTGTGTGTGTGTGTGTGTGTGGTGTGTGCCTGTGTGTGTGTTCCTGTGTGTGTGTGTGTGTGTGTTCCTGTGTGCGTGTGTGTTTGTGTGTTCCTGTGTGTGTGTGTGTGTGTGTGGTGTGTGTGTGTATGTCTGTATCTCTGTGTGCGTGGGTGTGTGTGTGTGTGTGTGTGTGTGTGTGTGTGTGTGTGTGTGTGTGTGTGTGTGTGTGTATCTGTATTTTTGTGTGTGTGTGTGTGCGTGCGTGTGTTGTAGTTGTAGTAGTAGTAGTAGTAGTTTCAATTTGCCTCTTTTCACAACACTGTGTGTGTGTGTGGGGAGGGGGGGGGAGGGGTGTGGTATGATGTGCTATGCATACGCTTATACATGTGTGCAAGCACAAGAGTAAGTCCGTAAAGCCAAACTGCCACAAAACAGTCAATTAGGTTTTATCCAAAACTGACAGTTCTGCAATCTTAATACCGAGTTTGCCCAATTTCAGCTGGTCAAATTTCCAGTCAGCCAAATTTCAGGTTAGCCAAATTTTGTGTTTCCCAAAATCTGTCAGCCAAATATTGCCGTCGAGACCAGTCAATCCCTTTATTTTCTTCTAGTGCTAGCAATCTTTGGGTCAAGCATACTCCTGCAGTAAGCATGACCTTTTTGAAACAAAATCATGTTGCTGTGATCCCCTAAGTCGAGATCAGTTTAGTTCATACAATTCATAGTGTTGCACATATGGCACATTAAAGAACAGAAACATACAACAAAAATGCACACACATGCACTCTCACAGAAAAAAAATCTTACACAACACATGACATTCTGGCGCCACACACACAAACACACACACTTACTCTGTCACTGGACTCATAGTCTAAGGTCTTGGCCACAAAGAGACCCCCTGTGGCCGACTTCATCCCAAACTTGTACAATGGTGCGTTGCCGTCCACGATGATGTAATTCAGCCTGCCTCTGTCCGCTGAAAACCAAAACCCGAGCACTGGTCAAAATGACATTTTTCATCCTGCAGCACTTCTGTCCATCCAGGTTCACATGGTCACCAATGAACAGGAAACCTCTAGTAAACACCTCCAAATAACCGCTTCCTCTGTTTAAACATGCATGTTTCTGGCACTTTTTTCCCCCTGTTCTTTTGACCTCCTGTAGATTTACCTGCCACAGAACACACACCTTCCTGCCGAATACTTTTGACCGATTGTAGATTTCTCTCTTGCAGATGACGCCTTTTCCACTGGACTTTCCTAGGATTTCTGGTCACTGCCAGTGTGTAAATATCTGAAGAAATTCACACATCATGCTATTCAGAATGATGAACTGAACCTAGGGATGTTTTTTTTTTCTTTCTTTTTTTCTTTTTTTCCAAATCACACTGACTTTTTGGCTGGTATATGTCCTGTGTCAATCAGGTGTACGCTGTGACCCAACACGCACGCTCCATTTGGTCCTGATTCACAGTTAATGCTACACAAAGACACCTCAAAGAGGTGTTGCTCCCCTTCGGCCAGTCAGCACATTTCATTCTCCTGGCTCCACGTCACACCACAGCCATACACACATTCACGCAAACACATACATTCATGCAAACACAGACACACTGACTATGTATACACACACAACGTGTACATCCCGCACATGTCTACAGCAACACAAATGTGTGTGAGAATGTAATATCCATGATGCAGTGAACATGCATGGATATGAGTGCGTGCATGTCTGTGTCTCTTATCAAGAAAGCGTAAGTGTGTGAGTGAGCATATGTAACTGCATGTGTTTCAGTGGCATGTGTTTTGTGCGCAAGCAAGCCTGTAAGTGAGTGTAAGTGAGTACATATGTCTGAATGCTATTTCCATCTTATTTTTTTGTTTCTTCTCCTTCCTATGGTTGCCTACTCTCATCAGGATCGTCGGCGTTGATGAAGGCGAAGGCCGTGTCGATGTACTGGTCCTCGGCAACGGTGAAGCTGTACAGCGGCTTCTTGAACTCGGGGGCGTTGTCGTTCTGATCCTTGATGAAAACCTCCACGGTCACCCGAGCTGCAACAACACACACACCCCATACATCAGTCACATATATCAGCCTCACACATCAGTCACATACCTCAGCCACATACCTCCACCACATACCTCAGCCACACACCTCAGCCACATCCACCAGCCACTTACACTGGTGGGGGAAACCAATTGTTACTAGCAATTGTTACTAACAACAGACATACCAAAACTACACAAATGCACAAAACAATACCTCCCAAATGGCAGTCAGCATCAAAATGACCAAAGAAAAAAATCACTGAATAAAAGAAGAGACAGTAAGAGGAAGTATACATAAAAAAAACATAAATGAAAATAAACAAATAAATAAAAGGAAGCATATAAAAAAATGAATAAAAATAATTAAATAAATAAATGAATAATTAAAAGGAAGGAAACTAAAAGAAAGGACATGAAAGACACAGACAGTCGGCACAAGACCTGTCCTGCAGCCTACCGCTATTGGGCGTGTTGGGGGGCATGTGACCCTGGCGGTCCGAGTTCACACTGTCCTTGGCCATCACCGTCAGGTCGTAGTAGCTCTTCCTCTCACGGTCAAAGGTCGACTTGGTGCGAATGATGGCCGTGTTGTGGGTGGGTCCAGGGACAATCTCAAACTCGTTGCTGGGTCGATCCAGAGAGAACGTCAACTGTCACAGCAACAACAAAATTCAAAGTGTCATTAATTTGATCGTTGCTGGGTTGATCCAGAGAGAACGTCAACTGTCACAACAACAACAAAATTCAAAGTGTCATTAATCTGATGCTATGAGATGATCACATTTAAACAGAGGATACTGTTTGATGCTTGTTATTTTTGTTTATTTGGTGGTGGTGCACTGATGTTTGTTTGGCTGTGTCTCATCGTTCAGGCTCCCTCGGACGTACTACTCCCATGCCGCTCCTTCTGTCCACTCCATACACAGCCACACCCATGACTGCTGTGTCAGAGACCCAGCACTGGCAGTCTTCAGGGAGCAGTCCACATCACCAAATCATCGTGAGGCTACCCACCACTCCACTGCTCCTCAGTCGCTACCATGGTGATCAGTGGTGCCTTTTCCCATCCAACATACGCAGGACTCCTTCTTACTCACTCTGTAGGACTTACGAAAAAAACTCAAAACAAAAAAGTTATCCCCCCAGCTGACCAATGAAACAACTTCCAACAGTGAGAGTGGTCCAAATCCTTCAACAAATCCAACTCTTTTCAGCAAGGACAGAGTTTTCTGGCTTACGTCGCATGCACAAATGTCCTGAACATCAAAATAGGCATTGCCACTGAGTTGGAAATTTTCTACTGCTATTTTTTTTTTTCATGTGTGTGCTGGTTTTTCTGTTTTCTTGAAGGAAGTCCTGGCCACAGGGGTGAGTTGAGAAACTGAGTCAGTTAGTGGTTAAGGCCCTTACTAAACAGTATAACCGCTAAAAGTGACCGGTGACCGAATCATCGTGAGTAAGGGTCCCCCAGCCTCAACCTAGTGTTCTTCTTTACGCAGGACAACAAGCAAGCAAGCAATGGAAATAAACATGTACTGGGGATAACAGTGCTGGAGTTTGTTTAAACTGTGATGTTTTTCACACAGTATTAGAAACATCACAAAATTAACTGTGTCCACCAGCAGTCATCATACTCTGAAATGTACTTTATTCAAACTGTCTCATTTCATAGTGTTGTCTTGGGTCCAAAGGATCCACTTCCACTTGTTTTGGATCTTTTCAAGCTGAGGTTTAAACATATAGTTGCAGGGAGGGAAAAAAAACAGAGCCCTGAAAGCAATGGCAGAAGCGGCAGAGAGGTGTTCAAGCTGGATCTGGTCAAGGAGGAACAAAAGTGAACTTCATAAGGCTTAACTTTCCCAACAAATATCAGGTGCCCCAGTGGCTCAGTGGTTAGAGTGCAAGTCATTAAGTGGAAAATGAGCATGTCCAGAAGGTCATGGGTTCAAATCCCAGCCATGACTCGTCCCAAGACGGGAAAAAAAAAAGGGGGCAGCAGAGGGACATCCGGAGTCATGAACCAGGTGTGGCCCAACCCCCCTAGAGTGTCAGAAGATAAGGGCCGAAACACTTGCTTGAAGGGGGCTCCTCTTCTGAGGACTCTCTGCTGCCATGCTCTCCATGAGTTTCTTTCTGCTATAGCTTTAGTCTGCTTACATGTGGCTCATTTTTGGTAAAAAGTTCATTGAATTGTGATGTTCCCCCCGTAGAGTTATATAGGTGGTGCTCTATGTTAGATACCACAGGCAGACCGCTACAACTGTTGAAGACGGGGACAACCGAGTTGTCATGCAGAAGACAACAGTCAACTCTGGTCAGGCAGAAGCCAATGGTTTTGTTAAAAAAAACAACAAAAAAACAGAATTCAAAGATTCTGAACGCTGTCAGTGAAGTTCTTAACTCTTTCATTCCTACTTTTCTATGAACCATTACTTCCTCTTGTTCCTAGATTCTTATAATACGAGTATTCCCTTCATTCCTGGAATTAGAGGGGAAAAAAAGTGTAAAGTGAGAACTGCCACGTATGCAGTAGCAAACCGGCCAGAATAGAGTGGCGACCACTTTCCCACGCTGTAGGGGCCGTCTGGCATCCATTCCATTCATAAACACTGCCGCGCGAGCAACCCGGTCATGATGTGTACCGATGACGCAACTCGCGTGAAGTTCAAAGTGCTTACCACGAGAACCGATTTTCCGGGCTGCAGGAAGGAAGGGTAGGATTTCTGCAAACTGGAAAACCGGGTTGTAGGGATGAAAGAGTTAATATTTATCCTCCTACACTGTCTTCTTTTTCATCCTAACGGTGAAATTGAAGCAGTGCTCGTCTCTTAGGAAAGCAAATGTAAGTGTGTATTTTGAGTGTTTTTGTGTGTGTGTGTGTGTGTGGTGTGTGTGTGTGTGTGTGTTTAAACACTTCAATTTTCCATCTCCATTTTAAATGAAACCAGGTCTGTAGTCAAACCTTGAAGACAAAAGAAAACCAGTAGAGTACAATTTCTAAAAATGTGCTATGGCAGCACTTTAACACAACACAAGGACACAACAAATCATCCCCATCCCACGAACCTTGTACCCACTTCTGCTCAGCTCATTTACTCACGTTGCTGAACCTTGGCTCGACGTCGTTGTCGTAGCCTGTGATGGTGATCACGTCCTGCCCGGGTTCCAGGTTCTCCGGTACACTACCCGGGTAGCGGCCCTGTCGGTTGGTGCCCTGAAAGTACGGCAGCTCGTCGTTCTTGTCGATCAGCTTGATGGTAGGGTTCACCTCCTTCATCAGGGTGACTGGTCCAAAGTTCTGGGGATGAGGAAAGAAAAAAAAATGATGCTAAGCAAAGGTAATGTGGTGCAGTTGTTTACCTGTATCTTCTAAGGCCCATAATGTTCAAATATTTCCATGCATTACTCTCACTTATTTGTACCTTCTCAAATTTCACCCGTCTTTTTTTCAGTTTGCGGTCTCGTCTTCCCTGACCCTCAGCGACCTTCGAGACACCCTGCTCATTTCAGTGCCTGCATACACATCCACTGTCAGGTTTACTGTATGGTGCAGTACTCTTTCTTACTCCTGTCTTTTCTCATACACATCCACTGTCAGGTTTACTGTATGGTGCAGTACTCTGTCTTACTCCTGTCTTTTATCATACACATCCACTGTCAGGTTTACTGTATGGTGCAGTACTCTGTCTTACTCCTGTCTTTTCTCATACACATCCACTGTCAGGTTTACTGTATGGTGCAGTACTCTGTCTTACTCCTGTCTTTTCTCATACACATCCACTGTCAGGTTTACTGTATGGTGCAATACTCTGTCTTACTCCTGTCTTTTCTCATACACATCCCTGTCAGGTTTACTGTATGGTGCAATACTCTGTCTTACTCCTGTCTTTTCTCATACACATCCACTGTCAGGTTTACTGTATGGTGCAGTACTCTGTCTTACTCCTGTCTTTTCTCATACACATCCACTGTCAGGTTTACTGTATGGTGCATACTCTGTCTTACTCCTGTCTTTTCTCATACACATCCACTGTCAGGTTTACTGTATGGTGCAGTACTCTGTCTTACTCCTGTCTTTTCTCATACACATCCACTGTCAGGTTTACTGTATGGTGCATACTCTGTCTTACTCCTGTCTTTTCTCATACACATCCACTGTCAGGTTTACTGTATGGTGCAATACTCTGTCTTACTCCGTCTTTTCTCATACACATCCACTGTCAGGTTTACTGTATGGTGCAGTACTCTGTCTTACTCCCGTCTTTTCTCATACACATCCACTGTCAGGTTTACTGTATGGTGCAATACTCTGTCTTACTCCGGTCTTTTCTCATACACATCCACTGTCAGGTTTACTGTATGGTGCAATACTCTGTCTTACTCCGGTCTTTTCTCATACACATCCACTGTCAGGTTTACTGTATGGTGCAATACTCTGTCTTACTCCGTCTTTTCTCATACACATCCACTGTCAGGTTTACTGTATGGTGCAATACTCTGTCTTACTCCTGTCTTTTCTCATACACATCCACTGTCAGGTTTACTGTATGGTGCAATACTCTGTCTTACTCCTGTCTTTTCTCATACACATCCACTGTCAGGTTTACTGTATGGTGCATACTCTGTCTTACTCCTGTCTTTTCTCATACACATCCACTGTCAGGTTTACTGTATGGTGCAATACTCTGTCTTACTCCTGTCTTTTCTCATACACATCCACTGTCAGGTTTACTGTATGGTGCAATACTCTGTCTTACTCCTGTCTTTTCTCATACACATCCACTGTCAGGTTTACTGTATGGTGCATACTCTGTCTTACTCCGTCTTTTCTCATACACATCCACTGTCAGGTTTACTGTATGGTGCAATACTCTGTCTTACTCCTGTCTTTTCTCATACACATCCACTGTCAGGTTTACTGTATGGTGCAATACTCTGTCTTACTCCTGGTCTTTTCTCATACACATCCACTGTCAGGTTTACTGTATGGTGCAGTACTCTGTCTTACTCCGTCTTTTCTCATACACATCCACTGTCAGGTTTACTGTATGGTGCATACTCTGTCTTACTCCGTCTTTTCTCATACACATCCACTGTCAGGTTTACTGTATGGTGCAATACTCTGTCTTACTCCTGTCTTTTCTCATACACATCCACTGTCAGGTTTACTGTATGGTGCAGTACTCTGTTCTTACTCCTGTCTTTTCTCATACACATCCACTGTCAGGTTTACTGTATGGTGCATACTCTGTCTTACTCCGTCTTTTCATCCATCCTCAGGGTTGAGGTATGAGTGCATACTCTGCTTACTCCTTGTTGTTCTACACTCACTAGTAAGTTATGTTTGTAGTACTGATACATAGTAAAACAATACCAGTCAGGATTACTGATGAACCGTCCTTACCGTTTTCTCATAACTCCACTGTCGGGTTGAACTGTATGGGATTACTCTGTTTCGTGGTCTTGTTGTAAGCACTGGATCAGTATCAAGTCTGAAGTAATGTCTTACTCCTGTCTTTTCTCATACACATCCACTGTCAGGTTTACTGTATGGTGCAGTACTCTGTCTTACTCCTGTCTTTTCTCATACACATCCACTGTCAGGTTTACTGTATGGTGCAGTACTCTGTCTTACTCCTGTCTTTTCTCATACACATCCACTGTCAGGTTTACTGTATGGTGCAGTACTCTGTCTTACTCCTGTCTTTTCTCATACACATCCACTGTCAGGTTTACTGTATGGTGCAGTACTCTGTCTTACTCCTGTCTTTTCTCATACACATCCACTGTCAGGTTTACTGTATGGTGCAGTACTCTGTCTTACTCCTGTCTTTTCTCATACACATCCACTGTCAGGTTTACTGTATGGTGCAGTACTCTGTTTACTCCTGTCTTTTCTCATACACATCCACTGTCAGGTTTACTGTATGGTGCAGTACTCTGTCTTACTCCTGTCTTTTCTCATACACATCCACTGTCAGGTTTACTGTATGGTGCAGTACTCTGTCTTACTCCTGTCTTTTCTCATACACATCCACTGTCAGGTTTACTGTATGGTGCAGTACTCTGTCTTACTCCTGTCTTTTCTCATACACATCCACTGTCAGGTTTACTGTATGGTGCAGTACTCTGTCTTACTCCTGTCTTTTCTCATACACATCCACTGTCAGGTTTACTGTATGGTGCAGTACTCTGTCTTACTCCTGTCTTTTCTCATACACATCCACTGTCAGGTTTACTGTATGGTGCAGTACTCTGTCTTACTCCTGTCTTTTCTCATACACATCCACTGTCAGGTTTACTGTATGGTGCAGTACTCTGTCTTACTCCTGTCTTTTCTCATACACATCCACTGTCAGGTTTACTGTATGGTGCAGTACTCTGTCTTACTCCTGTCTTTTCTCATACACATCCACTGTCAGGTTTACTGTATGGTGCAGTACTCTGTCTTACTCCTGTCTTTTCTCATACACATCCACTGTCAGGTTTACTGTATGGTGCAGTACTCTGTCTTACTCCTGTCTTTTCTCATACACATCCACTGTCAGGTTTACTGTATGGTGCAGTACTCTGTCTTACTCCTGTCTTTTCTCATACACATCCACTGTCAGGTTTACTGTATGGTGCAGTACTCTGTCTTACTCCTGTCTTTTCTCATACACATCCACTGTCAGGTTTACTGTATGGTGCAGTACTCTGTCTTACTCTGTCTTTTCTCATACACATCCACTGTCAGGTTTACTGTATGGTGCAGTACTCTGTCTTACTCCTGTCTTTTCTCATACACATCCACTGTCAGGTTTACTGTATGGTGCAGTACTCTGTCTTACTCCTGTCTTTTCTCATACACATCCACTGTCAGGTTTACTGTAGGGTGCAGTACTCTGTCTTACTCCTGTCTTTTCTCATACACATCCACTGTCAGGTTTACTGTAGGGTGCAATACTCTGTCTTACTCCCGGTCTTTTCTCATACACATCCACTGTCAGGTTTACTGTAGGGTGCAATACTCTGTCTTACTCCGGTCTTTTCTCATACACATCCACTGTCAGGTTTACTGTAGGGTGCAATACTCTGTCTTACTCCGGTCTTTTCTCATACACATCCACTGTCAGGTTTACTGTAGGGTGCAATACTCTGTCTTACTCCGGTCTTTTCTCATACACATCCACTGTCAGGTTTACTGTATGGTGCAATACTCTTTCTTACTCGGTCTTTTCTCATACACATCCACTGTCAGGTTTACTGTAGGGTGCAATACTCTTTCTTACTCCGGTCTTTTCTCATACACATCCACTGTCAGGTTTACTGTAGGTTGCAATACTCTTTCTTACTCCGGTCTTTTCTCATACACATCCACTGTCAGGTTTACTGTATGGTGCAGTACTCTGTCTTACTCCGGTCTTTTCTCATACACATCCACTGTCAGGTTTACTGTATGGTGCAGTACTCTGTCTTACTCCTGTCTTTTCTCATACACATCCACTGTCAGGTTTACTGTATGGTGCAGTACTCTGTCTTACTCCGGTCTTTTCTCATACACATCCACTGTCAGGTTTACTGTATGGTGCAGTACTCTGTCTTACTCCGGTCTTTTCTCATACACATCCACTGTCAGGTTTACTGTATGGTGCAGTACTCTGTCTTACTCCGGTCTTTTCTCATACACATCCACTGTCAGGTTTACTGTATGGTGCAGTACTCTGTCTTACTCCTGTCTTTTCTCATACACATCCACTGTCAGGTTTACTGTATGGTGCAATACTCTTTCTTACTCCTGTCTTTTCTCATACACATCCACTGTCAGGTTTACTGTATGGTGCAGTACTCTGTCTTACTCCTGTCTTTTCTCATACACATCCATCCTCAGGTTTACTGTATGGTGCAATACTCTTTCTTACTCCTGTCTTTTCTCATACACATCCATCCTCAGGCCGTGAGGTACACTGTACGTGCATAACTCTCCTGTACACCTATTTGTTCTCCTCTCTATGAAAAATGTTTTAGTACTGATGAAAAGTAAAGGGAACAAACCAGTCCAGATTACCTGATGAAGCCTACCGTTCTGAAAGACTTGCACTGTCGGGTGAAACGTTCATGGGATTCACACTGTTGGGGATCTTGATTGGTAAGGCATGGATCATATCAAGTCTGAATAAGGCACTCGTTTTGAACAGGCAAGAATATCTATAAATGACTTTTAGTAGGAAAATCCCTCTTCCAAAGAAACTAAGTGATTGCCATTTGGTTGAGTATCTCTTTACCAGTTGTAAACTAGAACCATGAAACAGAAGTTCTGGGGCGTCCATCCTCATTAAAAAGTCTCGTGAATAGAGTGTGACGTTAGATCATCAAAGTTCAAGATAACACCATGGGTGATGAGCATGGCGGGACTGAGGTCACTCAGGACCTCAACACAGAAATGAAAAGGAAAGCCTTCACATCTTCTGGAAGAGGGAAAAATGGATGTGTGCGTAACAATAAAAAAAGAATATCTTCCACCACACAACAGCTATTACTCACCAGACATCGAAGCCGCACAGTGTAGCTGCTGATGGTCTCATAGTCCAGCTTGCCATCCACGTTCAAGTACAACGTGTTCCTGTCGTACGTGATGGAGAAGGTTCCCGTCGACTGGCTGCTGCTGCCGTCCTCACGGATGATCTGGAACTCCACGCGCTGGTCCTTGATGTTGGAGTCACACTTCATGGTGGCGATCCTGGTGGCGATGGCTGTCTCGCTCACCTCGTAGATTATGCTGTCGTAGTCCTTGTCCCAGGTGGGGGGGTTGCTGGTGCCCACAGCGACGGAGATGGTGACGGTGACGGTGCTGTTGAGGGCCATGGTCCCTTTGTCTTTGGCCATCACAACCAGCTCATAGGAGGTTTGCTGTGGAATCAAACCATGACAATAGTTATGACACCAACTGAAAATGATTCCCATGACAACAGTTATGACACCAACTGAAAAGGATTCCCATGACAACAGTTATGACACCAACTGAAAATGATTCCCATCACAACAGTTGTGACACCAACTGAAAATGATTCAACCAAACATGAAAACTGTTTCCCTAGAAGGCAATCTGATCCTCCAAGACAGAATCCGACATGAAAACAGGAAACAGAGGTACCCCCCTCATCTTTTGTGCCATACACATGTCATGGCCTTACCCCATGCTACCCATTTCAGCCCTCTAATATACAGCCCCCTGATATACAGCCCCCTGATATACAGCCCCCTGATATACAGCCCCCTAATATACAGCCCCTAATATACAGCCCCGATATACAGCCCCCTGATATACAGCCCCCTAATATACAGCCCCCTGATATACAGCCCTCTAATATACAGCCCACGCTCAGATCCACCCTGTGGCACCCCTAGTCCCAAGTGTCTACACATAGCAACGTTTTCTTTGCTGCTTCAATGCCGCTCCATTTGCTTAATTCACTGTAAATGATGAATTCATACTGATATATAGCTATATAGTTGGCTAGACATATTTCAAATATGGCATGGCCTGATTCTGGTCACTACTATAACATTCATTCCTATCTTCACCTCTGCTAGTAGAAATCAAAGTCAAAGCACTGATCGTGACAGAACGTCACATCATATCTGAAAATAAATTAAAACAGAATGCACCTTTTCAACAGAGAGTAGCAATTATCGTGACTGATCCCATACTGTCCGTATTCAAACACTAACAATATAGCTGAAAACATTCACAGCAGATTCACAGCGCCTACCAGCCAGTTCTATTTCATGCACAAGAGGGCTGGAAAGGTCTTCACTGATTGCCATGCTGACACACCAAGGATTCACACACACACACACACACACACACACACACACACACACACACACACACACACACTCACACACACAACCTAACAAGAGCATTTACAACGACACGCTTTATTTACACAAGCATCAAAAATGGTGCTGTGCATGGACGGCCAGCCCCTGCACCATGGAGTACTCACCCCTATCAAACTCTTCTTCAAGATGATGACCCCGTTCGCAGGAATGACCCCAAAGACGCCACTCGGGTCCTTCACCAAGGAGTACTCAATCTCCCCATTCAGACCAATGTCAGAGTCGTAGGCGCGCACAGTCAGAATGGGGTGGTTGGACTGGGTGTCGCTGGTGATGTCAGCCCTGTATTCACTGCGGTCAAACTCGGGACGGTTGTCGTTGATGTCTTCCACCTCCACACGGAACGTGCACCAACCATCCAGGGGTGGGTCAGCTCCATCTGTGGCGTTGACCGTCACCTGGACCGGAGTTGGATGGAAGGAAAAAAATTAACGATGACCCGAAGCTGAACACAATGATTTCTGTATATCTACAATTTTTAAAAAGAGGAGAAATTTCTACAGCAAGTCTCTAGGTTTTTCAGTTCATCTGGTACTGATCCCAAATCACTAAAGAACATCAACAAAGTCTCGCTTTAAGTCGCCACTCATAACACAACATAAGTGGATGTCTGTGCTTGAATGCTCCACATTTTAAGGCAGTAAAGTATACAGCAAACATGGGCACCAGAACACACCAAATAATTATCATGACAAAGTCTGCAACAAAACCATGGCTGAAATGAAGAATACGCAAAAATCCTAAGACAGATGAATGATGTTTGGAGTGTGGTGTTACATGGTGGCGTGTGTGCGTATGTGTGTGTGGGTGTGGGTGTGTGTGTGTGTGTGTGTGTGTGTGTGGAGAGTGTGTATGCATCTATGTCTGCGAAGGCGTCCATGTACGTGTATGTGAGAAAGAAACACAAGAGAGAGAATGTTACGCGGAGTTGTGTTGTGCTGTGATATGTGTTTAGTATGGTAAGCTGTGTGCATGGCACGCCAAGAAAAAAGGATGTTTTCTTCATTTTCTAAAATGATGGAATTAAAAAAAAAAAAACTTTTTCTGCTAGAACCATTCATGCCTGACCTGGATGTATTTGTCCGAAGACACTTCCCGGTCAATATCTCGTCCCACTGTAATGATGCCATCCTCGCGGCCGATGACGAACGTGTTGTCGATAGGGGAGACGATACCATACCTGACTTTTCCGTTCTCCCCACGGTCTTTGTCCGAGGCTCTCACCTGCATAAATTAGCAACCAAAAGTGAAAGCTACCAACCAGAGCCAATCAACATTCCCTCCCCTGAATTCTTTCAGCACAGGCCCCACATAGAAACAGCTCTCCCCCCTCCACCATGTGGTCTGGTAACAGCTGCTGCCCATGTGCAATTTGGGCAGTGTGTAAATTTCTTTTTATATGTATGTTCATTCAAGCATCATAGTAACCAACAGCTTTGTATTGAGGTGCTACAAGATGTAGGAGATGCCTAAAAACTGGTTCCCAGAATTTTGTCTGTCTGAAACCACACTCTCAAAATTTTACTGGCTGGAACGTGCAAGTGCAGGGAACGTGTGTTTGTGTGCATGTTTGCGCAGGCCAACACGCACACGCTTGTGTGTGAGTGCACATTTGCTTCAGCCAGTCAACAATGTGCACTATCATAATCCAGATTTGTTTCGTTTCCTCGATAATCTCACACATCAAACTAACTCCATGTCCCCTTGTCACTCATGCACCACTAACTCACTAAATTTCTCAACACCATCAAGGCCTTACCTGCCAGTATGCTAAGCCACACAGCACAAAGCATAAATCTAAAAAAAAAAAAAAGAAAAAGAAAAAAAAAAATGGCCTCGATGATGATAATGATGATGACATCTGTTTTCAACCAACCTGATCTTGGATTTTTTTTAAACTGCGTAGAAGTCAATCAGTTCTTGCAATGCCGACAAACACTGGGCCCTCTAAAGGATGATGTTGAGAGTAGTGTTCAAATCTCTACAGGACGACGTTGAGACTAGTGTCCAAACCTCTAAAGGATGATGTGGAGACTAGTATCCAAACCTCTAAAGGATGATGTGGAGACTAGTGTCCAAACCTCTAAACGATGATGTGGAGACTAGTGTCCAAACCTCTAAAGGATGATGTGGAGACTAGTGTCCAAACCTCTAAAGGATGATGTGGAGACTAGTGTCCAAACCTCTAAAGGATGATGTGGAGACTAGTGTCCAAACCTCTTCTGGATGATGTTGTGACTAGTGTCCAAACCTCTAAAGGACGATGTGGAGACTAGTGTCCAAACCTCTAAACGATGATGTGGAGACTAGTGTCCAAACCTCTAAAGGATGATGTGGAGACTAGTGTCCAAACCTCTTCTGGATGATGTTGTGACTAGTGTCCAAACCTCTAAAGGACGATGTGGAGACTAGTGTCCAAACCTCTAAAGGACGATGTGGAGACTAGTGTCCAAACCTCTAAAGGATGGTGTGGAGACTAGTGTCCAAACCTCTAAAGGACGATGTGGAGACTAGTGTCCAAACCTCTAGAGGATGATGTGGAGACTAGTGTCCAAACCTCTAAAGGACGATGTGGAGACTAGTGTCCAAACCTCTAAAGGACAATGTGGAGACTAGTGTCCAAACCTCTAAAGGATGATGTGGAGACTAGTATCCAAACCTCTAAAGGATGATGTGGAGACTAGTGTCCAAACCTCTAAAGGATGATGTGGAGACTAGTGTCCAAACCTCTAGAGGATGATGTGGAGACTAGTGTCCAAACCTCTAGAGATGATGTTGTGACCAGTGTCCAAACCTCTAAAGGATGATGTGGAGAGTAGTGTCCAAACCTCTAAAGGATGATGTGGAGACTAGTGTCCAAACCTCTAAAGGATGATGTGGAGACTAGTGTCCAAACCTCTAAAGGATGGTGTGGAGACTAGTGTCCAAACCTCTAAAGGACGATGTGGAGACTAGTGTCCAAACCTTTAAGGACGATGTGGAGACTAGTGTCCAAACCTCTAAAGGATGATGTGGAGACTAGTGTCCAAACCTCTAAAGGATGATGTGGAGACTAGTATCCAAACCTCTAAAGGATGATGTGGAGATTAGTGTCCAAACCTCTAAAGGATGATGTGGAGACTAGTATCCAAACCTCTAAAGGATGATGTGGAGACTAGTGTCCAAACCTCTAGAGGATGATGTGGAGACTAGTGTCCAAACCTCTAGAGGATGATGTTGTGACCAGTGTCCAAACCTCTAAAGGATGATGTGGAGAGTAGTGTCCAAACCTCTAAAGGACGATGTGGAGACTAGTGTCCAAACCTTTAAGGACGATGTGGAGACTAGTGTCCAAACCTCTAAAGGATGATGTGGAGACTAGTGTCCAAACCTCTAAAGGATGACGTGGAGACTAGTATCCAAACCTCTAAAGGATGATGTGGAGATTAGTGTCCAAACCTCTAAAGGATGATGTGGAGACTAGTATCCAAACCTCTAAAGGATGATGTGGAGACTAGTGTCCAAACCTCTAAAGGATGATGTGGAGACTAGTGTCCAAACCTCTAAAGGATGATGTGGAAAACTAGTGTCCAAACCTCTAGAGGATGATGTGGAGATTAGTGTCCAAACTATTGGTCACTGCACTCAAAAACAATTATCAGATTTTCTTACACCAGGGATTTCTTGCCCAAGTCTGAAAAGTGGCACCCTTGTGTACATGTTTTCCAGACAGAATTTTCACCAGGCCTGACTTGAACAGCATGATAGTTTGCCGAGCGAGAGAGGTGATTTCCTGATTTTTTTTTTTTTTTTTTTTGCAGGCTCAATTTGGACCTGAGACTGGGAAGTAGCACCCATATAGAGAGAGAGAGAGAGAGAGAGAGAGAGAGAGAGAGAGAGAGAGATATCAATACAAAGGAAAAACATGAATCTTGCATTCAGAAGACTTATAAGTATCTGTTAGAAAACTATCATGATGCTGTTGTCAAGGAAGTAAACATGACAAAATGGTAAGAGAAGACATGACTGTCTGATCAGTATGACCACAGTAAAACTGGGGGATACTGAGAAATGGCCGTCTTACAATGAACAGATGTAAAATGGAAAGGCGTATAGTATGAAATCCAGGTGAAACTCAAATAATCACACAAATGCTTCACCTGCTGAACATACTGCCACAGAGGGCAAGAAATGATAGCAGAATAGGAAATGGAAAAAAGATGGGACACCCATCGTGACTGCTTCACCTGTCGAACATCGTTCCACAGAGGGCAAGAAATGATAGCAGAATAGGAAATGGAAAAAAGATGGGACACCCATCGTGAATGCTTCACCTGTCGAACATCGTGCCACAGAGGGCAAGAAATGATAGCAGAACAGGAAATGGAAAAAAGATGGGACACCCATCGTGACTGCTTCACCTGTCGAACATCGTGCCACAGAGGGCAAGAAATGATAGCAGAACAGGAAATGGAAAAAAGATGGGACACCCATCGTGACTGCTTCACCTGTCGAACATCGTTCCACAGAGGGCAAGAAATGATAGCAGAACAGGAATTGGAAAAAAGATGGGACACCCATCGTGACACCCACCTGCACCACCTTTGCCCCTATGGGCGAATGCTCCTTGATCTTGGTCTTACTGTAGTCGGAGCACAGGTCAAAGGTCGGCTTGTGCGTGTTGATGTCCACCACCTGCACGATGACGAAGCTGTCTGTGGACAGCATGTTGCTGTCGGAGCAGCAGCTGCCGTCATCGTAGGCCGTTATGTTGAGGGTGTAGAAGTCTGCCCCGCCCAGCACCGACCTGGCCAGCGTGATCAGGCCGGACTCCGGGTTGATGCGGAATGCCTCGTGCTCCGTTCGGCGCGCTGGGTACCAAAAAACAAAGTAATAAATCAACAAGTGGAACAGACTGAGATGACTGATTTAAGACAGGGGAAGAGCCAAGAGTGGTGAGGGGACTTCAATCTGTGAGTTTTGTAAGTTCATGTCAACATCGTCTTGAATAGGTGCACTGTTGCATACATACGTAAAAGCAACTGCATATACAATGTTAGGCAACGTCACATGTAATGCGCATGCACACACACACACACAGCATGTGCATACAAGCATACAGACACACGCATTTACATACACACACACACACGCACTTATTCACACCCACAATATACAAACACACACATTCTCCCTCTCTCACATACACATGAAAAACAAAGCATGCATGTGCACACTTACAAATTTGTGCCCTTCATCACAGACAATATCAGCGTCACAACCACTCACGAGAGAAGTAGTAGGTGACGGCATCGCCATCCTTGTCCACGGCCTGTATGATGGCGATGACCGTGCCGGTGGGGGCATTCTCATCCACATTGATCTCAATCTTCTTGCTCTGGAACTCCGGAGCCTCGTCGTTCACGTTGGTCACCGTCACCCGAACGTTGACAGAGCTGGATCGAGGCGGGTCGCCCTTGTCGGTGGCGTACACCGTTATCTCGTAGAAGTGGCCCGGGTTCCGGTCAAAGTCCAGACTCCTGGAAAGTCAGCCGGCATTGATGCGCAAATATAGGAATTTTTATACTGACATAAAATTTTGAGAAATGCTTATCTGTCCAAGCAAAATGTTTTCTTCCTTATTTAATGTGGACAATGCCAAAGGCAATTAGGAAGCCAAAAGAGAGAGAGAGAAAAAAAAAAAGGAACGAAAAGGGAGCTGAATCATGCCCCTCAATCCCTCTGGCTCTCTGACTGATCTCCCTTTAAAACAGAGCAATTTTTCCATTACAGGGTTTTTCTCTCTTCCTTTTTTCCTTTTACATTTAAACGGTGCAAAATCAAAATACACCCTATGTGTACTACCGCATGGGTCAAAACCCTCTAAAGATAACATGTGACTGTTCTTCGAGATGAGGTGATCGCAAACAGACATACATGTAACCCCCTCACCTTATGAAACGCGCTCAATTTCAGTGAAGTCCTGTTAACATGATAGTCGCTACAAACCAGCACATTTTACATTACTCTGGAACATTCAGCAGCCTGGTGCAGCGCCAACTCAGAGAGCAGGTCAGGCTCTGTGAACGTGTCTGAAATCCGTTGACACTTAGGTAGCACAGGCCTCAGTGGTCAAGGATCAGTCAGTGCTGATGTTGAGCTCCACGTTCGGATCTCTCTAATGCAGGTGAGTGACCACAACGGCTGGTCATACACATCAACACCACAAAGACAAAACAGAACATGAGTGTTTTGACCTCTTGTGTTCTTCAGGCAAGGTAAACAACTTTCAGGGCAATGAAAACAAAGAAATCTGAATTTGTGAAGATAAATGATTGCTCGTTCTTCGTTTTCATTTTCCTGAATGTTGTTTAGCTTGCCTGAAGAAAATCTAGGTTGAAAGGCATTGTGTTTCATCTTGTAATTTTTCAGCCCCTGTAGTTTGGCGACTCACTAATAATTCTTTTAAAACGTTTCTTTTTCACCTACTGAAATGGAACAACTTTTTTTTTTTCATGAACACGACATAAATCTCAAACTCCCCCACAAACTTATAACTGTGGATGCAACAAATGTACAAACAAGCAACAAAGAGACAGACAGACAGACAAACAAAGTGAAATTTATGCAGACGGTTAGGAAAACCACTTAAAATGTGGACAAAGCCATGCATTACTTTTTCACTCTGATGATGCCAGAGTAGGTGAAAGCGTCTCGCTTCATGGTCTCCACATAGAAGAACTCGCTGTCTACAGAGTATTCCAGTTCTGCATTGACTCCAGAGTCCTGATCCACGGCCGTCACTGTCAACAACAAAATCAAATTTTTATATAAACATGAAATACAATTGTCCACTACCACAGACAAATGCTTCCATGTTAATGAAATTAATCTTGTCAGTGAACGTTGTTCAAGCAGGAAGCAAGTGCACAAATATTACAGATAGCAAATACCTCTCGCTCTCTCCCATACACTCATATGTATCATGTGTACAAGCTTACATGCCCACACACACACACATCACATACACACAGATGTGCTAATATGCACTATCCTACACACACACTCTCACATACACACAGATGTGCTAATATGCACTATCCTACACACACACACACTAATTGCCACGGCAGACTTCATTGTATGATCACTTCTGCTGACTTTCAGTATTTTGCTTTCCAAATCATACCAACTCTGGATTTTTGTTTCGACAATTCATGAACACATGAAATATCCTTTCATCAACACCACTAAGGACGACGTTACTCAACCACTTTGCTTTAGATCGAATGAAGTCTGACACAGAACCTGTCATTAACCTTCTAATTTCCGTTCTGCCCTTTTTCTGCCAAATCAAGTTAACCACTGGTATGCCATTATCTGCCCACTGAAGGTGATTCTACACTTCTATTTTCATACAGACTATACGGGAGGGCTTGAGCGTAAAGATGCAGCCGTAGGTGGCCTCTGCTAAAGCAAAAAGTGACTGCCATTGGCAAATAGCTTCAATAAAGATGAAGAAGTAAAAACTTCTTTTTTTTTCTGCTTGAGCCAAATATGACAATGAAAGGCAGACTATAGGCTTGTTTTTTAAACATATTACAGACAATCAATAACAATCAATAGCTTCAGCAAATAAATCAGTGTAGACTGTGTGGATATTTCTGTGATGGCTCAAAGCTTCAGAGCAGTGTTCAGATGACAAACCAGCGGTAAGTGTGCACAGTTACAGACCAATTCCAGATTTTCCAAACGAGTGACACAAAGGTAAGGGTAATGGTGCTCAGAGCCCAGCGGACCGCAAAGGGTCACATCAGGGCTGTCACCACACTGAAGTCAACTCACAATTAGTTACAAATGTCAACAACATGCAGACACACACACACACATGCATACAACATAACACCCACAACCAGATTTTTTAAACAAAATTTGTTGTGCTTTGAATTTGGAAAATGTCCCCCCCCCCCCCCCCCCCACCCCCCCCCCCAAAAAAGTATCCCAGGCTCACACAAGAATTTTACTAATACATTTACCTGGAAATCTAAAAGACTTATTTTGGTAAATACAATAAAGAAAAAAATAAGTTGTTGGTTAGGTCAGACATCCTAACACTGTGCTGACGACAGAAGGGAGTAAGGGGGCGGACCTTCCGTGACGGACTGGTGGATGGGCAGGTCTTCACGCACGGTGGTGAGGTGGTGGGAGGTCTCGAACTCCGGCTTGTTGTCGTTCATGTCCTGCACTGTAATGATCAGCTGCACACACCAACATCCACTTCTGGACTCCCTGTTCCTTTCAGAACAAAGCTGGCACAGCACACACCAACATCCACTCCTCGACTCATGTTCCTTTCAGAACAAAGCTGTCACAGCACACACCAACATCCACTCCTTGTGACTCATTGTTCCTTTCAGAACAAAGCTGGCACAGCACACACCAACATCCACTCCTTGTGACTCATTGTTCCTTTCAGAACAAAGCTGGCACAGCACACACCAACATCCACTCCTTGTGACTCATTGTTCCTTTCAGAACAAAGCTGTCACAGCACACACCAACATCCACTCCTGAACTCACTGTTCCTTTCAGAACAAAGCTGTCAGAGCACACACCAACATCCACTTCTGGACTCCCTGTTCCTTTCAGAACAAAGCTGTCACGAGTACCTACACTGTTCACCCTCTACACATGCAGAATGAAAGAAATAATTCCTGACCAAATCCTTCACCTGAGAGCCTCGACTTTCTGAGAGTCTGTGCAACAGTTTTTCAGCAAAGTAAACCTAGGGCTCACAAACTTAGCACATTTTCTGAAAACAAACTTAGTATGTTTTCTGAAAACAAATATCTTGAATTATGAATTGGATGGCAAGTTGTTTCCCAAATTTTAACTGTAATAGAATTCTATCTGTTGACTGTAATGTGACTATCTGTTAATGTACTGCTGCACTGGTCACTTCTCATCTTTATTTACAGAGTTGTTTAAATAAAATTCCAGTGTAATTGTCTAAACACCTGGAATCTCTTATACACATCACTTCAAGAAAGGGAACACACATTTTTTACACAGACTGCTCCTTGGAGGTGCACATTTCAAACACAGACTTACACTATTGTGCAGTTATGATTTTGATCATCTAACTTTCTGATCTTGATTGGATTCCAAGAGTGAAAATGAGCACTCAGGACTCAAGACAAACTGACAACTAGACACAACATTCTTCACTCTCACTGCCACCATTTCCGCTCTTCCAGTCTGGACACAGTCATACCAGCAGTTTCTCTCAACGATTCTAATCAAAGTCTACGACACTCCAGGACGGTTGCCAGACGAGCCCCGACCCCAACCTACCGTTGCATTGTTGGACAGGGTCTTGGAATCAAGGTCCTCGTAAACCCACAGCACCAGGCGATACTGCAGGGGCTGCAGCGACCGGTCCACCGACTCGTAGTCCAACACCTGAATTGATCGTGAATGACAGGTCTTCCTTTAAACCACTTACAATCTCTTTTCTTGTGGCACTTCTTATATCTGCCCTCTATCCCTCGCTTTCTCACTCACTCACTCTCTCTCTCTCTCGCTTGCTCACTCTCTCTCTCTCTTGCTCGTCTCTCTCTCATTCGCTCACTCACTTTCTTGCTCGCTTGCTCTCTCTCTCTCGCTTTCTCACTCGCCCTCTCCCTCACTCTGTCTGTCAGTCTCTTTGTCTATTTGAAAACACACACACACACATATGGCTTAAACTTAGAACAACAAGGCATTTAGAATAGATAGTGCTTTAGAACATATATTAATTTCTTTGTATCCAAAAAAACTTTGGTTTGCAGTGACCAGTTTGATATACACAAGAACAGTATGGAAATGTGGTATGTGGGTCCACAGAGCTGACACACTCTGTGATCTGTGCACTAAGTGATGCAAACAAGGATGATCAATGCACAGAGCTGTGGGGACACAGGCCATGTCCACGATCGCAGGTCTGGTCACACATCCAAGGTGGACAACACAAATCGCTGCAAGAATTGATTTAGCCATGTATGCAACTCCCTGGTCAGAATTTGAGTTAAACAGAAAGTATCGCCATGGTAATTTGAAAATTACTGCAGCGTGGTTGTTTTTTTTCCATCTGAAAGTATTAGTCTGAAACTGATAACAGAATGTTATGTGTCTCATTGGTGTGGTTTTGTCTTCTGATTTCATTAAAAAAAAATCATTATTAAAAAACAGAAGAAATATGTATGCATTTTTAGGACATGGACTGTCTTTTTCGGTCTAAAATCTGCATGATAATGCTGCCTTTTTTCCCCCGTCTTCTTCTTCTTCTTTTTTTTTTGTTGCATTCCTTGTACCTAAACTACAGCCTGGGTGCAGTTGTGTTTAAAAGGTACGAAAGCAACACCACTGACTGGCAGCAAAAGATGAGACAGCCACAAAACACGCTTTTCAAATCTGTGAAAGACCGACGTTACTGACTTGTCGATTAAAAATCCTGCCGTTCTCGTCAATGCCGAAGACTTTAGACCGCTGACTGGCGTCGTCGTACAGCTCATAGTGGACCTTGCCTTTCTGGAATTTCACTGTGGAGATCTTCAACTCCTTGCCATCCTGCTGCGTCACCCTGCCACAGAGAAAGAGGTCCTCATTTGATAAATCAATAAATAAAATGCTAACATCCCCCCCCCCTCCCCAAAATAACATGTACTGTTTTGTGGTGTTCAAAGAACGTGTAAAGTAACTAAATGCAAACTGCTGTCATTCTGATTTTAAGGAACCCCACCCCCACCCCACCCTCCCACCCCTGACGAGAACTGTCCATGCCTCTAGCCACAATGTCAAAAGTACACCAAAATCTCTCTCAGGGGAACCAGTCTGTGAGAAGCTGTGGGCAGCACTGGGGACCTAAGGACCAAGAGCTCATGGGATCGATACCCATCAGGGATATTCCTTTGTGGAATTTTTGGGGTTCTGGTCAGCTTCTGTCCAGAGTTGAGTGTGCTGAGGGCTCCAATGGGTAAACCAGAACCACACAGTAAGGTTCATCCACTGGACGGATTCTATGAGAGTGTTGCTCAAAGTATCTAACCAACCCTGCAGGTGTCTGCATCTCTCGGCCTGACTGATGCAGAGATCTATTGTCAGGAAGCACTGACCAACGCCCTGTCACAGACTACAGTCGCTGAACAGAACGGAACTCCATGGCATCCACGGCATCATCATCTCTTAGATCATTAAACAGTCTTTTGGTGACCTTGCTTTTGTTTCCCCCACCACGTCCATGCCCGCCACAACCCAATCGGAGACCAGTACCAGCACCTTCACTTCTTTCAGAAATTCTTCAAATCAAATTTGTATTTCATCAGCTGTGGTCGGTTATTCTGTTCAATGGACTCGGCAGCAGTGAGCAGTGCAGTGTCTCCTCTGGCAGGTTCCCTCACAAACTGCCTTTTTTTTTTTACTGGTTACTCCGAGCTACCATGGAATAGAGGAAAGCCTGGATGTAACTGGGATCCGAATGAAGGGCATGGGAATGACACTCACCACACACATGGACACGTACACACATACACAGACACGCACACAGACACACTTACAGATCCGTACACACACACAGACACATACAGAGAGAGACACACAGACAGACACACAGACACATACAAAGACACACATGCAGAGACACACACACAGACACACATACAGAGACACACACACAGACACACACATAAAGAGATACACACACAGACATACAAAGACACACACACACAAACACACAGACTGAACACACACACACTCTCTCTCTCTCTCTCTCAAACAAACACCAGCACACACAACTATCCTCTATAGTAGCCCTACCATCCACCTGCTTCACCTCTCACCACCTCTCCCCTCCCCCCCCCCCCCCCCCATAAGCCCTCCCCACAAAGCATGAGCTATGCAGTAGTGCCAACAGCCCTGCTGCTGCCATGCACCAAATCACAGATGATGGACGGCATAGACAAAGACAGGAGGGTCAGGAGGAGTGGGTGTGTGTGGAGTGGGCCTGTGTGGCCCCCCCCCCCCCCCCCCCCACATAAGCCCTCCCACAAGGCATGAGCTATGCAGTAGTGCCCATACCAGCCCTGTTGTTGCATGCCACCAAATCACCAACTGATGGGACAGGCCATAGACAAGACAGGAGGGTCAGAGAGTGGGTGTGTGTGGAGTGGGCCTGTGTGGCCCCCCCCCCCCACCCCTATAAGCCCTCCCCACAAAGGCATGAGCTATGCAGTAGTGCCCATACCAGCCCCTGTCTGCTTGCCATGCCACCAAATCA
>CM065725.1:2213415-2220915 GCA_033310375.1 Conus canariensis | reverse complement strand
GTTGAAACTTCAGTAGCAGTGAGCAAGGTGACCAAAAAGTCAGAAACTGGCAACAAATTTACAGACAGATTCCAGATCTACGGAATGCAAGACAGTGACTGCCATGGTCAATCATTAATGTCAGAAACATACATACACATACACACACACACACACATATAGTATACACACACACACACACACACAACACTACACACACACACACACACACACACACACACACACAGAGCTGAGAACATACACAACAAGATTTTCACACAAACCTGAGTTTGATTTAGATCTAGTTTTTCTTTTTGGTGTTTGAATTCCTTTGTTTACAAGTACCCCAATTTCCAAGTTAAGGTTTGATGCTTTTAAAACATAAGTAGGTATTTGCATAAGAAATGATATGTCAAGTCAACTTGGTAAGCTTTAAGAGACATTAACCGGATCTGGCCGTTCCACTTTGTGAGCACAACCCCCTCTGCTGTCTCCACCACTCACCTCTCCATGGTGGGGCTGTTCTCATACATGAAGCCATAGTAAGGGTCCTCGTAGAACTGGGGTGGCCGCACACCCACCAAGACACGCACCGTCATCACCGTCAGCTGAGAGGGATCCCCCTTTATGTCTCGCGCCGACACGTCCACCTTGATCTCCTTGTCGTCCGGGTAACGGCCTGACCCCTTGGTGCGCAGGTAACCTTTGTAGATGGGCCCATAACCTTTGACCTCCACCAGTTCGGTCACCACCTCAAATCGGTCCTTGTATTTCTCAGGGTCCGCTGCAAGAGAAATGGGGGGGGGGGGGGGGGGGGGGGGGGGGGGGGGGGATGATCACTGGAATGAAAATGCGAACAGGAAATAACAGAAATATGTGGAGTGAGAATAATTAATGTTTAATGATAAATGATGTATAAAGTGACAATAGGTGACGCATCAACTGACAATAGAAGAGAACATACATATCAGCTGAGAAAGCCAGAATTTGTAACACCCCAAATACAAGTTTCTCTGAAGAAGACAGATCTCCACTTCTTCTGCACAACAAACCTGCAGAACAGCAAGCTGATACATCTTCACCTTCTCCTCCTTACCTCCTTCTCTCCCCCCCCCCTCCCACCCACCCCTTTTCACAAAGCCACCCAACTAGTTCAGCATAAACTGACACCAAGTTTTTTTTCTCTCTGTCCCTCTTTCATGATTATGATGAAATAACATGAACAAACACTCTCAGATCCAGTTACAGCAATATCGAATCATACACTTAGTAAATATAATCACATTTTCTTTGGGAAGAGGGGTGGGGGTGGGGGGATGTTTGGCAACTTCACAAAGAAACGAAATGAGTACAGGAAGCATGTAATGCTTGCAATAAAGAATCCCTCCAAGAAGCTTCTTTTTCTGGGCCTTTCTTTTGTGTCCCATATTTCATGCCACCCCAATGGCATTATCCGTATGCCCTTCCTTCCAGCTCTCTGTACACAGTCTCACCCTGCCTTGGCCCGCCGCAGTCTCAGAACCCGGCAACGCACTGGGAGAATCGAACTTACATCCTCAGGATGCAACCCACCAGTAGAGACGCGGCACTGTTGCCCAGTCACCTCAGTGGCGTTCAGTGATGCCTGTTCTGATCTACCATACGCAGGACAAACCTTACTGTACTGCCCTTCTGATGATGAAAATTGCTTATGATGGAGCCAGTGTGAACGAGTGTCGCCATCTGGGAGGTCTGATGATGGAGCCAGTGTGAACCAGTGGCGCCGTCTGGGAGGCCTTATGATGGAGCCAGTGTGAATGAGTGGCGCCATCTGGGAGGCCTTATGATGGAGGCAGTGTGAACGAGTGGCGCCATCTGGGAAGCCTTATGATGGAGCCAGTGTGAACGAGTGGCACCATCTGGGAGGCCTTATGATGGAGGCAGTGTGAACGAGTGGCGCCATCTGGGAGGCCTTATGATGGAGGCAGTGTGAACGAGTGGCGCCATCTGGGAGGCCTTATGACTTCCACCTAATGACAGTCCCTGTGAACTTGCCGATACCGCTGACCTCAACATGAACTCACCAAAGGCACCAGTGTGGACAGGAAGGTGAAACTGAGGTGAGAGCAACAGCATGGAGCTCCTCATAACTGGAGATTTTCCTGTTCATGCGATCAGTGAGGATGATGAGGACCATCTCATGGAGTTCCATTGTGGTCTGAGACTGCATGACAAGGCTGTGCCCTATGCTTACCTTCATAATATATCCCACCATCCATGAGGACTGAGAGATATCAACACCTGCAGGACTGGTCAAGAAATCTGACAACACTAATCATAGGTATATCTATTAAAAGGACAAAACTAGATTGTATGATTTCAGTCTCCCCAAATTACCCTACAGCACAATCAGCACTGGGATAGGAGGTCGTGAGCCTAAAAATCCTGAACATAAACGGCTCCAAAGAGAATTGAACCCACAGCTCTGTCAGTTGTGGGAATCCGTGATGCTAACCACTGCAGCACAGTGGCTGGTTCTCTGGAACAAACTGAGCCTTTGTCCATTCTAGACTTGCCTCCCAACAGAAGCCCCCTTCCCCTCCCCCCTCTACCCCCCCCCCCCATCCCCTTCCACCTCTATAAACCTGTTTATCTGGAATGAGTTCAGTCTCTGTCAGTACTAGACTAACCTCCCAACAAGGTTTTCCTCTCTGTAATGACCATTGTCAACCATTTATGGAGATCATCCTTCCAATGCACATACAGCAGTCTTTGCCAGGTCTCACCATCGTTTCCCCACATGTGATCGCATGCCCTTCAGGTGCTTTACCTAGCAGGCTTTTGTTGACCTAAGAGTTCTTTCCCTTTTGATACACACCTGACACCAGCTGATAATCCAGCTGGGAGTCTGCGTCATCGTCGCTGGCATACAGCTCGTAGATCTCCACCCCAGCCGTTGCAGTGGCCGCCACGGTGGCCAGGTAGGGGGAAGGGGCGTTCCTGAACACAGGCCGTTCGTCGTTGACGTCGAAGATCGGCATGGTGGCATTGATAAGCACCACATCTGGAACGGTAAAAACAGTGTCTGAAAAGTCAGTGTTGAAGCAACACATCTGAAACACAAGTAAACAGAATCTGAGAGATGTATTAGCATTCACAAGCACCATCTCAAATAACACAGGTACACAGCGTCTGCCAGCTTCTGGGTTAGCACCCGATCTGAAACACAAGTACGCACCGACTTACAGTTGTAGGATTCATCAACACGGCAAATGAAACATATGGGAAAAAAAACTTCTGTGCTAGCTGCACTGTTTGTCATTTGGGAAAAAAGTCTCTGACAGCTGTAGTGTAGTTTTCACCACATCTGAAACACGGGAGAAAAAACAGCCTCTGACAGCTGCAGTGTAGTTCGCCACATCTGAAACACAGGAGAAAAAACTGCCTCTGACACCTGCAGTGTTGTTCACCACATCTGATACACGGGTAAAAAAAAAACCAAGACAGCCTGTGACAGCTGTAACATTGATCAACATTGCACCTTATGCATATCTATGTCTGAAGGCAGAAGAAACAGTCACGCCTACTGAGAAGGATTCAAACAATAATTAAACATTCCTCTTTCCTAGCACACTGATCAATGAATCACGACTCCTGACTCTTAGTCTTATGAGAGAGAGAGAGAGAGAGAGAGAGAGAGAGAGAGAGAGAGAGAGAGAGAGATGGAGGGAGAAAGGGGGAGAAAGAGAAAGAGGGAGGGAGAGAGGAACTGAGAGAGAGAGAGAGAGAGAGAGAGAGAGAGAGAGACAGTAAGAGAGAAAGGGGAGAGAGAGCGAGAGAGAGAGGAGAGAAGAGGGAAAAAAAGGAAGAAAGAGAGACAGGGAGGGCGACAGGAACAGAGAGAGAGAGACTGACAGACGGTTATTAGAGGGATGAGCTAGGTGAGAGGAGGGGAGCTAACCCTTGAAATAGAGAGAAAAGAGAAAGAGAGAGCAATGGGTTGAGAAGACAAGGAGTCAGAACAGTAAAAAAAAAAAAAAAAAAAAAAAAAAAAAAGTGGGTGGGATGGATGCCTGGTCCACGGTAATCTGCAGCAGTTTCTGTGGCTTGGCCTTGCCCTGGGCAGTTCTAAAGGGAGGCAGTTTCACTTGCCCTGGGCAGTTCTAAAGGGAGGCAGTTTCACCTTGCCTGGGCAGTTCTAAAGGTAGGCAGTTTCACCTTGCCCTGGGCAGTTCTAAAGGGAGGCAGTTTCACCTTGCCCTGGGCAGTTCTAAAGGGAGGCAGTTTTGTGGCTTGGCCTTGCCCTGGGCAGTTCTAAAGGGAGGCAGTTTCTGTGGCTTGGCCTTGCCCTGGGCAGTTCTAAAGGGAGGCAGTTTCTGTGGCTTGGCCTTGCCTGGCAGTTCTAAAGGGAGGCAGTTTCTTGGCTACACTTGCCCTGGGCAGTTCTAAGGGAGGCAGTTTCTGTGGCTTGGCCTTGCCCTGGGCAGTTCTAAAGGGAGGCAGTTTCTGTGGCTTGGCCTTGCCCTGGGCAGTTCTAAAGGGAGGCAGTTTCACCTTGCCCTGGGCAGTTCTAAAGGTAGGCAGTTTCTTTGGCTACACCTTGCCCTGGGCAGTTCTAAAGGGAGGCAGTTTCTGTGGCTTGGCCTTGCCCTGGGCAGTTCTAAAGGGAGGCAGTTTCACCTTGCCCTGGGCAGTTCTAAAGGGAGGCAGTTTCTGTGGCTACACCTTGCCCTGGGCAGTTCTAAAGGGAGGCAGTTTCTGTGGCTTGGCCTTGCCCTGGGCAGTTCTAAAGGGAGGCAGTTTCTGTGTTGGCTTGCCCTGCATTTAAAGGGAGCAGTTTGGCTTGCTTGCCCTGGGCAGTTCTAAAGGGAGGCAGTTTCTTTGGCTACACCTTGCCCTGGGCAGTTCTAAAGGGAGGCAGTTTCCGTGGCTTGGCCTTGCCCTGGGCAGTTCTAAAGGGAGGCAGTTTCTGTGGTTTCACCTCGCTCTGCCTGGGCAGTTCTAAAGGGAGGCAGTTTCTGTGGCTACACTTTGCCCTGGGCAGTTCTAAAGGGAGGCAGTTTCTGTGGCTACATCTTGCCCTGGGCAGTTCTAAAGGGTGGCAGTTTCTGTGGCTACACCTTGCCCTGGGCAGTTCTAAAGGGAGGCAGTTTCTTTGGCTACACCTTGCCCTGGGCAGTTCTAAAGGGAGGCAGTTTCTGTGGCTTGGCCTTGCCCTGGGCAGTTCTAAAGGGAGGCTCAGAATGACCTCGAAGATTTGCAAAATTTTTCTAGACACACTGTGAGGACGATTCTTAGCACTGAAGAACTCACCCCTTTTTCTCAGGTCATTTAAAATCAGTTGAAAATGAAAAACAAAGAAAAGAGAAAAAAAAAAAAAAAAAAAAAGAAATATTTACTATTTAGTGAAAAGACACAACAAATAAACAAAGTCAATAAAATATTTATTTTGAGCGAATCACATTTACAATAAGACGGGGAAAATCTTCTTTATTTCTCTCTCTCAAACCTAATAAAAAAAAATTCTCAAAATTTATTTTCTTAAAAATAGAAAAAGAAAAAAAAAATTCTACATCATTTCACAAACTGCAAAAACGTGAAATCCACTGCACTGTTCTTTCAAAATAACCTCTGCTGGTATCATGTTCACCTTCAAACTGAAATGTGCCGACAACGGCAATTTAGCGCCTTAATGGTAGGGTGGCAAAACACCATCGGCTGATCTTTCATTCTTCTACCCTTGCCCCTCTCTCTCTCTCTCTCTCTCTCCCCTCCTCTTTATAAAGATACCCAGGTCAGTGTGAAGCCAAAATCCCCTAACCTCCGCTCTATCGCTCTCTCTCTCTCTCTCTTTCTCTCTCTCTCAGTGGCCCAAAACTGAATATAAAACATTTCGCATTCTTCTCTCTCTCTCTCTCTCTAAGGAACACCATAAAATACTGTCAGTTCCAGCTGCTGCAATAGTAAATTATCAAGCCATCACAATCTTTTTTTGGTTTGTTGCTGCTTTTTTGTTTGTTCCTTGTTGGCATACCATGACACTTTGCATGGACGCATATTATGTCACAAAGGAAGAAAATGGTCTGGAAATCCCAGCACATAATAATATCCAGGGTAGGTCAAACAGAACCCCCATCCCATCTCACTCTCCCTGCACACACACGCACGCACGTGCACAATCACACGCATGTGCACACACACAAATACACACGCACGCATGCATGCACGCATGCATGCATGTAAGCATGCACACACACACACACACACACACACACACACACACACACAACACACACACACACTTAATCCCTAACTAAATGCAACAGAACAGATCCTATGTGAATTGCCACTGAACGAACTAGAGATAACAGATGTACTAGATCTAGGCCTGAGGCAAGTGCCCACATGTCATATTCATCTTCTGCTGAGCTGTTTTATCATCCCCTCCTGCCTCCCCCCTCCCCTTTCTCCTGTCTTCTCCCTCTCCCTTTCCCCATCCTGTAAGAGTGTCAGCTCAAAAACAAAAATGCCAGAAAAGCTGGTAGAGGAGGGAGATGGAGAATCTATGCATCAAGGTAGGCAGAGAGAGAGAAGAAAAGAGAGAGAGAGAGAGAGGGGAGAGGAGAGAGAGAGAGAGGAGGGAGGAGGAGGAGGAGGAGGAGGAGGAGAGAGAGAGAGAGAGAGAGAGAGAGAGAGAGAGAGAGAGAGAGAGAGAGAGAGAGAGAAACAGAAACAGAGAAACAGAAAGACAGAGACAGAGTGATAGACAGACAGACAGACCGGGACACACACACACACACACACACACACACACACACACACACACACAGATGAAGAGAGAGAGACAGAGAGAACTGAGACAGACAGACACACAGACAGACAGACAAGCAGGCAGGCAGGCAGACAGGGAACAATGAAAGACACACAAACACATACACACAGACACATAAAGACTAATGAGACCCATTATTATGATTTTGTAGATCTTAGTTCTAGTATAATCCTATTAGTCTACTTTCTACTAGTCTAGCCTTGCTAGCTGACTTCACAAGCCTCTTCAGGGAGGTTTAGAAGATATACCGTAAATTCTATTAAAAAAGAGTCGTACTCTGACAAGAGAAAACAAAAACAAAACAAAATCCAAAAGAAAGATAATGAACTCCATGAAGGCTGCAACCTGACAATGAAAAAACAAACAAACAGTATGAACACCAACTGTTGGTCAGGGTGGTTCTGACAGGAAGGAGGCTTGGGGATAATGAAATAGGGTGGGTGGAACACACCCCCTCCCCTCCCCCTACCCTCCCTCCCTCCCCTGGTCTACTCTGTCCAAATGTGCAGTCTACCGCCAGCTGAGCCTGTGAACTGATAATGAAGGGGTCTAGCTCTACCCAGACCCTTCTCCCATCCACTCATCCACCTCCTCTCTCTCCTCTCTCTCTCCCTCTCTCTCTGTGACATGTGTATTACCATCAGCCCTGCAAATTTTATCAAGATGAAGCTGGGCAGCTGGGCAGTAAATCATATTTCAAAAATAATTCA
>CM065725.1:2203415-2208415 GCA_033310375.1 Conus canariensis | reverse complement strand
AGAGGCCGGCAGATGACAGAGAATGGAGCTGGAGAGGCCGGCAGATGACAGAGAATGGAGCTGGAGAGGCCGGCAGATGACAGAGAATGGAGCTGGAGAGGCCGGCAGATGACAGAGAATGGAGCCAGAGAGGCCGGCAGATGACAGAGAATGGAGCTGGAGAGGCGGCAGATGACAGAGAATGGAGCAGAGAGGCCGGCAGATGACAGAGAATGGAGCTGGAGAGGCCGGCAGATGACAGAGAATGGAGCCAGAGAGGCGGCAGATGACAGAGAATGGAGCTGGAGAGGCCGGCAGATGACAGAGAATGGAGCCAGAGAGGCCGGCAGATGACAGAGAATGGAGCAGAGAGGCCGGCAGATGACAGAGAATGGAGCCAGAGAGGCCGGCAGATGACAGAGAATGGAGCCAGAGAGGCGGCAGATGACAGAGAATGGAGCTGGAGAGGTCGGCAGATGACAGAGAATGGAGCTGGAGAGGCCGGCAGATGACAGAGAATGGAGCCAGAGAGGCCGGCAGATGACAGAGAATGGAGCCAGGAATAAAGGGACAGGACAGACAGGGAATAAAGGGACAGGACAGACAGGGAATAAAGGGACAGGACAGACAGGGAATAAAGGGACAGACCAGACAGGGAATAAAGGGACAGACCAGACAGCAGAACAGAAGAGACAGGGAGAAGTCAGGGGAGAGAAGCAGTGTAGGCAGACAAGTCTGGAGACCAACACCAACATAGTCATCAGAACCTGGAATTCCCACCTTAACTTTTACGGCAGGCAAGTCACACACCAACTAACACTTCGATCCAATGATATTATGTTTGGACAAAATTAATCTAACGTATGTTGTGTGTGTGTGTGTGTGTGTGTGTGTGTGTGTGTGTGTGTGTGTGTGTTGTGCGTTGCGCGCGTGCGCGCGTGCGTGCGTGCGTGCGTGTGTGCGTGCGTGTGTCCATGCGTGTTAGTGTCTCTTGTTAATCCCACCAGTTAATCTTATCAACAGTACAAGTTATAAACAGACTAAAAATCCTTAAACTGGACTGGAAACCTTGGACGTTGGAAGTAGCTGCAAGCCTCCCAGAGAAAGAGAGGAAACGTGAGGAGTTTTCTTTTTCTTTTTCTTTTGTCTTTCTTATTCATCACCAAAGTAAATGAGTGGAACAGATTAAATTTCGTGTGAGATTTTTTTTCTTTATTTTAATCCTTCAGAACCCCTGTCTTTAAAAAAAAAGAAAAAAAAGAAAGAAAACGTACTGTACTGACACTTCTTACACAACAGACGGAGAAAAAAGGCATACAAGAAAAGTGAGCATGAAGATGGACACAAAAAGTTTGAAATCTTCATAAACAAAAAAAAAAGAAAAAAATGGGAAGAAGGGAGACCACTGAACAAGATGGACGCAAGGGAGACCACTGAACAAACCTAGAATAGAAGTAAGGGAGACCACTGGAGACAAGATGAAAGCAAAGGGACCACTGAACACACAAACACAGAGCAGCGAGGAGGCAGAGAAAAACAGCTTCAGGCAGCATGGGGGGGGGGGGGGGGGGGGGGGGGGGGGAGGAGCATGGAGGGTGGAGGGGGATGGATAAACTGGCAGAGATGAGGGAGTGGGTTGGGGGGGGGGGGTGCCTGAGGAAATGGAAGTCACTGTGGGGGTGCAGGGGGAAAAATAAGGAAATTAGAGGGGGGGGAAAAAAAACCAGTGGAGAGGAAGAGAAGGGGGAGCTAATCAATACATACACCCTGAGGACTCAAATCAATGTGATGAAGGTCCTGCCAGCAGGATTAACCTAACATGCAAGCTTAGCCTAACTACCCCACGAGCAGAACTGGTGTCGGATTTTTTTTTTTCTTGGGCCTTTGGCAGTAAAGATCCTGCACAAGAAATGGGAATCAGATCTGACAGAATCGACAAGAACAAGGGAGGGGGGCTGTCGGCAGAAACAGGAAGAGAGGAGTTTGTAAGCTAAATGGGGAGTGAGGAAGGAGGGGGTGGAATGGGGGAGCAGCTTTAACTGATTACAACAACAAACAACAACAACAACAAAAAACAGAAGACAAAACAAAAGCATTACAAAGCCAGTAGTAATAGAGATAGTGAAGACTGTAGAGTGTGAAAGGAGAGATATTATAAGGGAGATAATCAGGCAAACAGAGAACTAGTATTTTTTTTAGCAACTTTATAGAGTCTGACACTAAAGGCAGACACTGAGATAAGACTAGCTGGTTGGCAGAGAAATCATGCGCACACACACACACACACACACACACACACACACACACACACACACACACGCAAAGACGACAAAAGACCCATATTCATGCCCATATCAATCTCATGACTTGGACTGAGAACACCCAAAATCCTTGCCTCCCATGAACACCCTCCCCCCCCCCCCATCCCCCACAGCTGGAAAGAGAAAACCTTTGTTTTGACATGGCAGTGCAAGTATACATGGGGCAGTGATCAACATGCTTGTGCGCAGCACTGTACACCAACAAACTAACAATGACGTACAGAATGCCATTTTTGCAAGTTACTCTTTTTAGTACATATATAATTAAATGACAGAAAGTTAACAATATCATCATTCACACAGTAAAACACACACACACACACACACACACCACACACACACACACACACGCACACACACACACACACACACATCTCTCACACTCAGACACATAAACACACACACAATCAATCTCTCTCTCTCTCTCTCTCTCTCTCTCTCTCTCTCTCTCACACACACACACACACACAAAACACACACACACACTGCAACCCTCCCATGTGCCAGCTGCCACAGGGTGGGCCGGGCACCTGCCCCCAGTCTGGGAACAGAAGAGAGATCTAAACACAGGCAGCTCTGTCTTGTCCAGAGGGGGTTCCACCTTTATCTGGTCTGGGGATTCTAAATTTATCCATCTCTCTGGCCTTGGCACAGAATGAGACAGATGATGATGGGTAAAGGGTGAAGAGGCAGCTGCTGTGAACAAGTCATACACCAGACAGACATGTGTGGAAAGCACTATGCAGGATCCACTGTGCAGAAGAAAAATGTTGCAGACACTAAGATAGTACTTACCATTAACCTCTTAAGTCTCAAGGACCATATTTTAGGAAACGTAGAGAAGGGGGATGGTACCCTATGGAATCTTTAACCTCCTATAGAACCTTTAACCTCTGAAGTCTCAAGGACCATATTTTACGAAATACATGTAGAGATGGGGGATGGTACCCTATAGAACCTTTAACCTCTTAAGTCTCAAGGACCATATTTTAGGAAACGTAGAGATGGGGGATGGTACCCTATAGAACCTTTAACCTCTTAAGTCTCAAGGACCATATTTTAGGAAACGTTGAGATGGGCGATGGTACCCTATAGAACCTTTAACCTCTTAAGTCTCAAGGACTATATTTTATGAAATATAGAGATGGAGGACGGTACCCTATAGAACCTTTAACCTCTTAAGTCTCAAGGACCAAATTTCAGGATGCGCAGAGATGGGGGACAGTGCCCTTTACAGCTAAAAATCATGCAAAAAGTCATAACAGGGCAAATGTATGTATTATTTTGTTTCTCGGGGGTCTCATCATGTGCAGACGACTGGCTGTGGAGATGAAGGAAATTGAACAAAATTCCATCCATCAGACACACTAAACTTGATTAATACACAGGCCACATAACAAGTCAGTAAGTAATGAACAGAACACATTGGCTCCATGACGACATGTTTGGCCTTGACTCCTCTGCGAATTGCTGAACGACCATGTTCAGTACCATGAGAGTACAGTTCCTTTCAACGTTTCCAATTTTCCACTTGTCTGAAAGTGTCCCTGATGGAGTAGCTAGTGAAGCCCTTCTCGCATTTGACAGACAACCGCATGTTGGTTTCGTCTGTTCCCCTGACAGTCCTTGCAGGAAGAGTGATTACCCCTTAGTTTTCTTTAAAAAGAAAAAAAAGAAAGGAAAAAAAAGGCAAAGGGGGTGGGGATGCGGGAGTATACAAACTTTGCTCTGAGATGGATCTGAAATGTTGAAAGGATGGAAATGAATATTAAAGACATTACTCGTCAATTTGTTCTGCAATTTGCAAAAGTCTGATGTTTTTTAAGCAATCAAACATCATGTTTTATATGCCTTCAAGATCTCCACTTTACTTGTGTGAGCAATCAAACATCATCATGTTTATATGCCTTCAAGATCTCCACTTTATGTGTGTGCAACTCCAACAGTTAACAATCTAATGGATGAAATGATTAAATTTTCCTCGCCTTTTTCATTGTTTTCACCTTTTCAAACATAAAACATACGGTTACCCCTTTAACATCACATCTGTCAACGGAATTGTACTGACGTTTGAAATTGGGTTACTTTTTCTTTGACAGGACAGAGTCCTGCTGTTTATAATAATCATTATAAACAGACAATATGGTACACTAACAAACTGAAGAACACTGTAAAACCTGTCAATTTTTTTTCAAAAGAGTACAACTAGTGCTATAACTATAAGACAAAGTAAACAATGGATATGGTTAGAGTTTGACAGTGTAATGTGCATTTGCTCACTCTCTCTCTCTCTGAAATCCCTGTATGACATGAATATTAGCTCTTTTAGTTATTACATTTGCATGTTATCCAGAAACTTCCTACGTTTGAAAACTGTCATACTTTTTACGTAAACAAGGCACCACAGCTGTGCAGTACCAAAATTAGTACCATTCTGTCACTGCTTTAACCTTGACCTGAGTGGGAAGCTTCCTTCATATATATGGTGGGCAATTACAAACCAGAACTTAGAGCATGCCGATTGACCGTTTAGGTCGTTAGTGACTGGCAGAGGGGTTCGGCAGGCAGAAATTCAATTATAAGTGCAAAGATTTCCAGAAGATGGGCTGCAGAGGGGGTGGGGGTGGAGAGAAAAATTTTCCAGGGTTAAAACAGTGTTTATCAACCAGCATTTGAAACTTTCAAATTAGTCTTTTCTCA
>CM065725.1:2195915-2198415 GCA_033310375.1 Conus canariensis | reverse complement strand
AGGAGAAGGCAGAGGAGGAGGGGGGGGGGGGGGGGGGGGGGGGTGAGGCTGAAGCCAAAAAAGGATTTAACTCCTTTTCTTCATATATACAGGCGGAAGTAGTCTTTCCCTGTTGAACATGCAATGGTTGCACAATGGCTGCTTACGTAGCATTTTCAGAAGTTTTGCTTTTTGTTCTTTTGTTTTCTGTGGTGAATCTCTGAACTACTTTGATAACTTGCACTTTTAAAAATGGATTCATGAACTCAATTTTAACACTTACAATTAATTTCAGATTAAAAAAAAAAAAAAAGGAACCAAATCATGCATTGTTGTGCTCTCAGTGGGACTGTGCTGTGCACTGCTGTACAGCACATTGTGAACTGAGTGTGATGCTGCTGCTGCCCTGTGTGGGCCATCTGTAGGGAAAAAGTTAACAGCAACAACAAATGGTTCTCTGCCTGCTGCCAACACACGCGCATGCACCACATTGCCCATCGTTTGGCATTTTGTTCCTTTTTTGTTTCCCAACCAATTAACACAGGTCACTGTTCTGCTGTCATTTGGCAGACTGGCCCACCTAAACATTTTGACATACGTGTATGTGTATCAGTCTATCAGACATGTATGTATAATTATTAACAACACTGATGCGGCCATTTACCCCAAACTGACAACCATGACCTCAACCCTTGCTAAAGGTTGAAAGTCCCGGACCTGTGCCGATAATGTCAGATAATGACAACTGACATGTCCACTTTTACGACTCCGACAGAACAATGAAATTGACAACAACAACAACAAGAAAGATGATGAAACTCTACCAAAACTATGAAACTGAAATCAAGAAGAATGACAAAAATCTATCAAAACAATGAAACTGACAACAACAACATGACAAACAACATGACTCTCCCAAAACAATGACACTGACAGGAAGAAAAATGATGTATATAACTCTACCAAAACAATTAAACTGACTAACAACAACAGCAAGAAGAAAAATAACAAAACTTCACAAAAACAAATAAACTGACAACAACAAAAATGAAAACCTCTGACAATGAAAGTAACAACAACAACAAGAAAAATTACAACATTCTAAAAAAAAAACAATGAAACTTGACAAACAACAAAAACAAAAATGACAAAACCTTACAAAACGATGAGACTGACACAACAAAAAGACAAATGACAAAACTCTTACAAAACGATGAGACTGACAACAACAAAAAGAAAAATGACAAAACTCTTACAAAACGATGAGACTGACAACAACAAATAAGCACAATGACACAGTGCAAGTAAGCAGATTAGAAATGTGTAATCATAAGCTCACAACACTTTACCCTATCCCCCCATTCTTGAATTATAAGTAAATCAATAGAGAACTTTTACTGAAACAGGTACAGTAATTAAGATCATACTCTGATTAAATAAAATATTGCAATGTCAGCCACAAAAAAACTCAAAAATTTCCTCTGAAATCATTCTTTCCTTTCATAGTATCAATTTTCTTATTTAACAACAACAACAACAACAACAAAAGCCATCCACCAAATTCAGATGAACTTCAGTTCATAATACACTTCAGTACTGAAGTTATCATACAACACAGTTGAAAACGTGAGATGAAACCTAGGACTTAGACATTGTAGTCTATGTGGCCTCTACATTATCAGGTGTCTGACTGGTCAGGAAAGAACGACCTAAAGTTACTCATGAAACTTAGGACTAAGACATTGTAGTCTATGTGGCCTCTACATTATCAGGTGTCTGACTGGTCAGGAAAGAACGACCTAAAGTTACTCATGAAACTTAGGACTAAGACATTGTAGTCTATGTGGCCTCTACATTATCAGGTGTCTGACTGGTCAGGAAAGAAGACCTAAAGTTACTCGTCCCAACGTTTCCCTTATCCCCACCCTCCCCTGCACTCACACTACTGCCTCCATTCCCATATCCTCCCCCCCCCCCCCTCCCCTCCCTCCTCTACAGTGACCGAAGGCCTGAAGGTAAACCAATTGCAAAAGCAGACTACCTATATATTTTTTTTTTAAGCTACCACTCCCAGGGACCAATTTGTTTCGCTAGGACCCACAGCTAGGTCAGCCGTTGCATCAGAATAAACTACACATTATTTTTCTAGCAGCGTGTGCATTTTGACCAAATCAAATTTCAAATCCATCATATATATATACAGAGAGAGAGAGAGTCCGTTTTTAATTAAAATCTTTTAATCAGAGTGTTATTCATATTAAGTCTACGTCATAATTTGTTGGCTCTCACATTGGTTCAAAGACACCTATTCTTCATTTTCTGAAAAGACAGCTCTGCAGCCATCTTTCTCTGAATCTTTCGTAGTCCTAGATATAATCCTGCTTTTAAGAACAAAACAAAACAAGAAAGAAAAAAAAAATCTTAAAATTTTCTCTCAAGAAACAAACAAACCCACACTCTGTAAAAGTAAGTGCAGAAAATATGCAAGGTTTGAGACTCCCATTGACTGCAACAGATTGAG
>CM065725.1:2185915-2190915 GCA_033310375.1 Conus canariensis | reverse complement strand
ACGTTTGAATTAAGAATTTTTGTCAAAGTTATTATCATAACAGAGAAAACAAGCCAGAGATCAGCAGTTCTGAGTGTGTGTGTGTGTGTGTGTGTGTGTGTGTGTGTGTGTGTGTGTGTGTGTGTGTGTGTTGTATTGCAGTGCATGTGCAGGGGGAGGGAGGAGGAGGTGACGAGGTGGAGAGTTGTTGAGTGGGGATTAGTGGGAAGAAACGTTCCCTCCACAACCTGATTGCTACGGGAAAAAAAGGTGTGCCCAGTGCCTCGGAGAACAGGAGAAAAAGGCTCCGACAGGTGCGACAACAATATCCCATCTGCCCCCTAGTTCAACAAGTTGTTGGGTCCGATCCCTTTACGCTGGTTTTATTCAGCTTTCCATCAAAGATCAATCATAATGTCAACTAGAGTTTGAGCTGCAAATGCATTAACTCACGCAATCGGCAGTTTGCCAGTGAATACTTGACACTCAGCACCCTCTGATCAATTTATCACTTGATAAGACCTGTTGACATCATCAATGGGCTGGAAAGCTGCTTTGTGCTACTAACGAGAACTGGACCTTTATACCCAAATGGCATTTGGGTAAACTTGCTACAGAACAAAATATTTTCAGGATAAACTGCAGATCAAAACAGCTACAAAACGTGAGTGAAATAGAAAACGACTTTTGGAAAGAAGTCATTATTACATATCTAGATAATAAGAAAGAAATTAAATTAGAGGATGTAGACAGCAAGAACGTTCATAGTCAAATGCTATTTCATAACACTTTAGTACAATATAAGAGCAAGGTTTTGTATTTTCAAAATTGGTTCGAAAATGGATTTGAATGTGTTCAAAACATAGTGCATGCACATGAAAACCGACTCTTGAGTTTAGAAGAAGTTTCAACTGTAATAGATAAAAATAAAGCAAATGTAATTTTTGAATACAACGCTCTTTGCAACGCAATTCCAAGACAATGGATGAACTGGATTCAATGTGGCGAAATGAGTCGTGAAAACATCCATGTGGAGTCCTGCATTGCAAGTGAGTTTAATGTAAAACCAAAGAAAATAAAGACCTTATTATTAAAAGCGGGAGATGAAATCAATCTAAAACCTCACGCTTATGAAGTCTGGCAAAGAAAATTCAATTTTGTTCTCAACGACAGTTTCTGGATCTTGCCGAGAAAAGTTTCAAAAGAAGTTCGGTTACACGAACTACAATGGAAAATAAACCATAATATCTATCCTACAAATATCATTCTTGAAAAAATGAAAGTAACAGACTCTAACAAATGCGATTACTGTAGTGATAAGATTGACTTCATTGAGCATTTCTTTTTTGAATGCCCAAATGTAAGTCTATTTTGGAAAGAAATTGAAGTACTTTTATGGCTTGAAATTGGAAAACCAGTAAAATTATTGGTTTTGGATGTCTTATTTGGTCTTTGTAAAAAGGAACTGAACCAAAAAGAGTCTGTATTAGTTATCATATCATTTTGTTAGGCAAAATGTGTATAAGTATAGCGCGGAAAACAAAAGCACTGTCTTCGCTTCAAATCATTTTTGATCAACAATTAAATATGAGAAGAAAATACATATTCAGAAGCAAGCATTCTAATGTAACTAACACCTAAATTCATTTAAAAGACGCCGTCTCTGTCCATCTGTCTGCCTGACGGCCGATCAGTCTGGCTGTCTGTCCCTCTTCCTTCCTCTGTCCCTCTCTCTTTCTCTCTCTCCCTCTGTCTCTCGCTTTCTCTCTCTCTCTCTCTCTGTGTGTGTGTGTGTGTGTTGTGTGTGTGTGTGTGTGTGTGTAAAACAAAATGAAAAACCGAAAATTATTATATTTTTTGTTTAATATATGCTGTTTCCTTTGTATGTACAAAACATGATCAGAGTGAGTGTGCCAGTTCACCACACATTAGAACATCAACAAACCCAGACACTTTGTATCAAACGCCAAAATACTAAAATCTGCAACACTGTGTCCATTTGTAAGAGAACATACAGACTATGTATGGTGTGTAAGAGACTGTTGGGAAAAAAAAAAAAAAAAAAAAAAAAAAAAAACCTTAGTTGTGGAAATTGTTTTTATTTTATTTTTCTCCGCTTTTTGTTTTTTTGGCAGATGAAGAGGACAGTGTGAAGCACCAAAAAATGAAGAGGTGGATTTTGGCCTTAGGGGAAAAAAAAAAAAAAAAAAAAAAAAAAAAAAAATCACCGCCTTAGGTGCCTTAGGTGCTCCATTGATCCGATAACCGATGCCACAAAAAAAAAAAAAAAAAAAAAAAAAAAAAAAAGACATCATCATTCAGAAAAATCATCTTTTTCACTTTCATCAACAGCGAGTTATCATTCTGATGCTTAAAAACCTTTGAATGAAATAAAGCTGTTAAAAAAGAAAACCTGCTGTGTAACATAAATGAACTACATTTAATTCATACACCCTGGTTTAATATGGTATCTTTATATTATTTTTTGTTGTTGTTTCGGAGGTTTTTATTATCAGTAGCGACAGACCAAATAGCTGTGTGCTGTGCATAGATTAGATGGACCTATCTTTATTAAATCTATACAGTGGTCTAACAGGAACATCACAATCACAGCAAGCCAGCTAGCTACACCACAGACAGTTTACAGCTATTCCAGGTTTCCATGGTAAGCCAAAGCCCAACGCTCGGCAGCTGCACACTTCCACCATAAAACCGAGTTACTGGCATTAGGAATACTTCACACAATACGTCTTGGAAAACTGGTTCTCCAGTCAAATTGAACATTGTCATTTTCTTGTTCAACCACAGTGGTACTACATCAGCACCTGTATCTGTACACTACTGTTCTTATCAACTAAATTAAGATCTGTCACTGTTCATCATAACCTTTCTTCCACTACCATTGCCTTTTCAACAGAACAGATTTTAGTTATCACTTCCATTAAACTATAAACAAAGAGGGCAAACATTAAATTATAAACAAACAGGGCAAACATCACAACCTGCATAATATCTGATGTCAGCTGGTTGGCAATGCAAAATTAAAAAGAAAAAAAAAAAAAGGGGGGGGGGGGTAGGGGATGGGAAAAAATTATAAATTGTGTTTACTTCAGAAAGAGATATGAGCTGGGATACCATCTAACTTTCCATGCCTCAGGAATTTAATTCATGGAAACATCTTTCGAGATTTGTTCACGATGTATCATGTCTGTTTGGTTACAATGAAGTAAACAATGTAACAAATATAGAACACTTTCAACAAGGATTTTTTTTTTGCAAGGAACACAGCTTTTTTCTTGCTGTTAACTACAATTTTTAATACACATTTACTGCATACCCTCCCCCACTTTATTCCTATCCCCATCAAAAGGCCACACCCTAGATAAAAAAATTTAAAAAAAAACTGGAAAGCTGCATGGATTAGCCTATAACTACAATAACCCAGTAGCCTACCTGATGGATCCATTCGGCGTGTCGCTTCTACGACGACAGTCAATGGTACCATGGCATCGTTCTCAAAATCCAGGCGCTGTCCGTCCGCCAAGTAGACACTGCCGCTCTTGCTATCCACGTTAACAAGATCCTCACCCACAGACGTCGAAACAAGAGAAAACCTCCGTTGACCGGCGTCCGAAATGCTGGTGGACACAGAAAATAAGTATCCTGTCTTGTCTTCTGCCACCGTCGGAGCTTTGAAATGCACTGTCCTTGTTGCTCGTTTGTGTCTCGTCCGAACTGCACAAGGCTCCCCGTAAACGTGAGAGGAGATGTAGTTATCTGCTGAAAATTCACTGCCCAAAATGGCAAGGACGGATTCACTGTCGTGCCTAGTCCGAAAATTAATTCCACAAACTATACTCACGTTCGAGCAGTAAAAGTAGAAGACGGCTAGAAGTGCCGACAAAGATGCAGTCGACGCCATGTTGCCAGTAAAGGTGAAGCGATGGTGGGCCTCCCTCAAACGCCCGAGTACTCCAAATCTACCACACAAAAATTCCACCTACTTCCAAAGCACAGCACACACTCCACACGAGCACTTCAACGCGTCACATCTGTTTCAACCCGGAAAAGCAAAAACAATTTATACTAACACACTCACTCACTCATGAAAGCGAAACTACGACAGCCCAAAACATTCGGATTCCGTGTTAGGCTTGCTTCTCCCCGAACACAGTCGTGCAAATAAGGGAAGCTCTTGATATCTCACAGAAACGTTGTCACACAACAACTGTGAACGGATGCTCTCGCTTGAATCCCCCACTCAACCTCGCCGACACCAATCCAAAAATTCTTTCATGCATTAGTACTTGCGTTCGTTGGCACAAGGTGAAGCCGACTGTAACGGTACTGTCGGCCACGGTTGCCTGCTTTCACATCATCTTGCCCGTTCCTACGTCTACCTGTGCTCTGCACCGGCTTTCCCGTTTGATCCACTGGGCTTCTCGCGGAGGTCGTTCGCAGAGTGAAGGCTGCCGCTGTTCCTTTTCCCTCCCGCCGTTTGCGGTCAACGCCAGATTTCATCGACCCGAAAACAAACGATCGTGAGCTCCGGCGATCAGCTCAGATGACTTACTATTTTTGAAAACTGTTCACGGCCGTTTTTTGTAATCGACAGAATGATTATAATGTGGCTTGTTTCCGAGGCTGTTTTCGTGCAAAAGCGGCGGAATAGGAGTCTGCCGACAGGCTTGAAATGACGGCCAATCGCATACATGTGTGGGAGAGTGATGTCACGCGCTCCTTATACTGCGTGCCCTGTGCGAAATTGTGACATTCCTAAACAAGCTTGCGCCTCCGCTTTTGTTTGCTCTCAAAGAAGAAGAATCTAGGCCTACACTTGCTAGCATTGTGAAAGCGTATGTTTAGATATACAGGCGTCAGTCAGTCTTGAATCCTTTTGTTCAGAACCTCTTCGTATCGTTCCATTGACAACACTGAGCTTACGCAGCAAACATTAAAACTGAAAACTGAAGTCAGTTAAAAAACTAGTTGGGGGGGGGGGGGGGGGGGGGGGGAGGAGG
>CM065725.1:2180915-2183415 GCA_033310375.1 Conus canariensis | reverse complement strand
ACGCGAGCGCACACACCCCACACCACACACACACACACACACACACACACACACACACACACAGCTCACCTTCCCTAACTTCTCATCGATCCTTCCCGGCTCCTACTTCCCCTTCGTTTCAGAAAAGAGGCGCTTTCCGTTCATTATAGACTGATTTGAATAGGGATACCATAGCCTGGACTGCTCCTAAAAATTCTCCCAATTAAAATACTGAAAAACGCCTAGAAATTAAATCCACCCCTCCAATTTTGCTACATGAATATTCATGTGGAACTTTAAGAGTTCAACTGTAAAGATCTGAAAATTGGCGGTACAGGGGTTGTAGGATGGAGGGGTGGGGTTGGGAGTTGGAAAAGAAGTCTTAACACAGTAATGAAAGCGTACAGACAGCTGCCTGGGAAGTGATGGTTGTAACGTCGGAAGAAAACATCTGTCGAAAAATTACTCGTCGTTTTTGGCGTGTATTACGTGAAATCAGCCTTTCTTGCTTGGGACCGTTCATTTGTATTTTGCTTTTTTCACCAAGAAGTAATATTTTTTTCTTCTTCTTTTTTTTTCTTATTAGAAATTACAAGGAAAAAAATTCAGCTTATGATAACCGAAAACATACGAAAAAAAAAAAAGAAAAAAAAAAAAGACTCGTTTGGAAATGTTACGAACGGGTCTCTTTGTTTCCAAATATATTCAATGTAACTCACATAATTCAGCATGCTGATTGAATAGACCGAGGCCTCCATGCAATCTGGAAAGGGATGGGGGCATGGGGAGGGGAGAAGGTGTTGGGGGTGGGTGGGTGCACATGAAGTTAGAGTTATTATTCTACGGCTTTTTGCAAACTTGCTCCCCACTAACACCCCCCCCCCCCTCGTTCCCCCGCCCCCCTCCCTCACCTACATACACAAAATAAAACTTAAACCTTTAACTGGGGTATCACACGCCTTTCCTCCCAGCTCTTATCCTCCACTCACAATGCAGCGTAATAAATTCACGCGCGCGCGCACCCCCCCCCCCCCCACCACAACACACTCTCTCTCTCTCTCTCTCTCTCTCTCCACACACAACACACACGCACTGGACATATACACACATACACGCATACGTGCGTGTGCACACACAAACACGCGCGCTCGCACGCACGCGCGCGCGCGCACACACACTCACACACAGTTTGCTGGTGTGTAGATATAGGTCTCCGCAGCGTGTGTATGTGCGCGCGCGTGCGCGCGTGCGTGCATGTGTGTGTGTGTGTGTGTGTGTGGGTGTGTGTGTGTGTGTGTTGTGTGTGTGTGTGTTCTGTTGTGGTGTGGTGTGGTGTGTTCTGTTGTGGTGTGTGTGAGTGTGTGTATGTGTGTGTGTGCGTGTGTGTGCGTGCGTGCGTGCGTGCGTGCGTGCGTGCGCGCGCGCGCGTGTGTGTGTGTGTGTGTGTGTGTGTTGTGGTGTGGTGTGTTCTGTTGTGGTGTGTGTGTGTGTGTGTGTGTGTGTGTGTGTGTGTGTGTGTGTGTGTGTGTGTGTTGCATTGTAGTACATGGAACTGTGTCACGTTTCAGTCATGAACAAATCGTGTGTGCATGCGTGCGTGCGTGCGTGCGTGTATGTGTGCGTGCGTGCGCGTGCGTATATGCGTGCGTGCGTGCGCGTGCGGGCGCGCGCGTATGTGTTGTAAAGCAGCTTTCAGTTTTCAATGAAAACGTGACGCATAGTTGTTTGTCGTGATCGCATAACGCGCGCCGCCAGCGTCATCCCAGATCACTCAGGGGCGAGAATCGAGATCATGAAATATCCAAAAAGTCCGATGACGTTATTATTGAGGGGGGGGGGGGGGGGGGGGGGGGGGGGGGGGGGAGTAAATTAAAAAAGAAATAAATAGGAAATTAACGGGGGAGGGGGAGGAAGGGGAGGGAGAAATAGAGGGGAGTGAGAAGGAGGGGGGAGGATAAAGGAGCAGACGGGGGGGGAGAAGTGGGGGTGGGGGGCTGAGGATGGCGATGCACGGTTGAAAAAGGATTCTCTTCCTGAGCTTCATTATTATGTGTGTTAACGTCATTTTATATCTCGTTTTGCATCAAAGATGACATAGATGATTCAAGGAACAAGGCAGAATCCAAAATTAAACGCACCCTTTGTTTTTCCATCTGCATTTCGTATACACTTTATCATACATATCTGTCTGTCTGTCTGTCTGGCGGACAGTTGCTTGCCTGCCCTGTGTGTGTGTGTGTGTGTGTGTGTGTGTGTGTGTGTGTGTGTGTGTGTGTGTGTGTGTGCCTGCGTACCTGCGTGCCTGCGTGCGCGAGCGCGTATGAGAGAGAGAGAGAGAGAGAGAGAGAGAGAGAGAGAGAGAGAGAGAGAGAGAGAGAGAGAGTTTAAATTGCTTGTAATTTGTTATTTAGGTTTTCTTTTCTTTTTTCTTTTTTTTTGAGGGAGGGGGTGGTATCTCTGGTTGTCTCCCCCCCCCCCCCCCCGCTCCTCCATCCTTTTATGTCTTTTAATCGTCGGGGGG
>CM065725.1:2178832-2180815 GCA_033310375.1 Conus canariensis | reverse complement strand
GTCGGAGTTCTCTATAAAGAGAGAGGGAGACCGACCGACGACAGACAGACAGGCAGACAGACGGACTGAGACAGAATGAGAGAGAGAGAGAGAGAGAGAGAGAGAGAGAGAGAGAGAGAGAGAGAGAGAAGAACAGAAGACAGACAGACAGACAGACAGACAGACAGACAGACACAGACAGAGACAGACATACCGGCAGACAGACAAGCACTGACAAATAGGCAGACAGACAGAAAGAGAGCGAAAGAGACGGACCAACAGACAGGCCTCGATGCCACAGACCTTGGCACCAAACGAAAGAAGGAACGGGCAGACAGACAGACAGGCAGACAGACAGACAGTCAGACAGGCAGACAGCTGTGCCCGGCCCCAACCATACAATGGCGGCTAGGGTGATGATGAAACACTGGGACGAGGGCGAAGGAGAGACGACGTCGACGTCACAGAAAACTGTGTGAGTGTGTGTGTGGAGGGGAGGTGTGGGGGGGGGGGGGGGGGGGGGGGGGGGGAGGAAGAGGATGAAACGGGGTGGAGGGGAGGGGAGGGGGGGGATGGCTTTTAAAAAAATCTTTAGACTCGGGCCCACTTGACAGCCAAGACCACACACACACACACACGAGCGCGAGCGCGCGAGCACGTGCGCACACACACGCACGCACGCGCGCATACACACACACACGCAACACAACACAAACACACACACACACACACACACACACACACACACACACACACGGACCCCCCCTCCCCCTCCCCCTCGCAGACAGAGCCACCACACATTACTAACACCTCTGCCTCACTACTGCCGCCGTCCCCCAACTTCATAGACTGGGGCTGGGGGGAAAACGGAGGTGGGTGGTGATGGGGGGGGGGGGTCGGAGTAGTTGGGGTCGGGGAGAGAGGGGGAGTGGAGCAAGAGACGGGGTGGGGGGTGGCGGAGGAGGGTGGAAGAAGCAGAAAAGGAGAAGAGGAAGGAGATGGGAGGGGAGAGGAGGGGAGGTGGGGGGGGGGAAGGGGGGGGGGGTGAGGAGGAATTTCAATGCCATCCGTCAGTATTGATCCTTTGTCGCGTGCCGAGTCCCCGCCTCCGACGCTGCAAGTTCTTTTCTCGCCGGCCTCCAGCCCGTGCAACGGCAACAACCCACGCCCTGTCTGTCTGTCCGTCCGTCCGTCTGCCAGTCTGTCTGTCCGTCCGTCTGTCTGTCTGTCTCGTTTGTTTATGATAAGATGAGTTATACTGCGCTCTTCGACCAGTCTGTCTGTCCATCCGCATGTGTCTGCCTTTTGCTTGTCTGTACTGTTTCTGTGTCTGTGGCGTTTCTGTCTGCCTGTCTGTCTGTGTCTGTCTGTCTGTGTCTGCCTGTCTGTGTTTGCCTGTCTGTCTGTCTATCTGTCTGTCTGTGCCTCTCTCTCGTCCACACACACAGACACAGACACAGACACACAGACACACACACACACACACACACACACACACACACACACACACACACACACAACACACACACAGAGGACAGTGAAGCACACATCAGCGACACTGAATGATCAGTACGTTTTGGGGCACGGTGTTGTCAGGTTTGATTGGTTTAATTAACAAGTACTTCTGAACACCAGATTCGAAACGTTTTAAAGTTTGATCCATTTTGCAATCATTGAGTAATACAACATCACTGCCAACCTCCAGAATACTGCAGACTAGATTTGTGCCAGACAGTAAGTGCGAAAGGTAGGTTTACTTTATGTGGATGTCAATAGCCTCTTTCTAGCGACATCTGTGTATGTGTGGAGGGTGGGGGAAGGGGGCGAGGGGTTTCGTGTGTGTGTGTGTGTGTGTATGTGTGTGTGTGTGTGTGTGTGTGTGTGTGTGTGTGTGTGTGTGTGTGTGTGTGTGTGGTGTGTGCGTGCGGAGAGAGTGTGTGTGTGTGAGTGTGCGCTCTCTCTCACTCTCTCTCCCCCCCCCCCCCCCCCCCCGCCACATCCTAC
>CM065725.1:2166332-2173832 GCA_033310375.1 Conus canariensis | reverse complement strand
TAGGAGCTTGTCACGACTGAAGACAATTTTCGCATAACTATGCAGAGCATAACAACATTTTGATGTAGCCTTGGTGTTCTAACCTATGTCAATTGGTCTGACACAGCCTTTAACCAAGGCGATTTGTTTCTGTTTGTTTTGTTTTGTTGGTTTTTGCTGTTGTTGTTCTTCAAGAAGAATTTGTTTTGTTTTGTTTGTTTTTGCTGTTGTTGTTGTTCTTCTTCTTGACTTCTTCACCTTTTGTTCGTTTTGTTTTGTTGATTTTTGTTGTTGTTGTTGTTCTTCTTCTTGTTGTTGTTGACTTCTTCACCTTTTTTTTAAAATTTTGAAAGTACTTTTCTGTCATCCGTGTTCACATCAGCGTGTGATTACATCACAGTATAATGCGTTGATATACACGTAAATCTTATCGTATGAAATTATGTGTTCACAGTGCAAGCAATATAATTTTACCGTACAAAATCACATGTTCACAGTGCAAGCAATATGATCTTACCGTACACAATTATGTGTCCACAGTGCAAGCAACATATAAACAAACAAACAATAAAGAAATCAAATGAAAAAGAAAAATTCACCACCTCCATCAACAACAACGACGACAACAACAACAACAGCAACAACAACAACAACAACTAAAAGAAAGGGGCACATGGAGTTACTTACAGGTAGCATCACTTCATGCTCAAATGGTGCATCACAATGAGAAGGTGAACACAGAACTCATGGTGCTGTGGTTGTTTTGCTTTTGTCGTTTTGCTGGTTTTACCTCTGTGCACGCGCGCGCGCGCGCGTGTGTGTGTGTGTGTGTGTGCGTGCGTGCGCGCGTGTGTGTGTGTGTGCGTGTGTGTGTATGGATGTGTATGTGTGTGTGTGTGTGTGTGTGTGTGTGTGTGTGAGAGAGAGAGAGAGAGAGAGAGAGAGAGAGAGAGAGAGAGAGGAGAGAGAGAGAGAGAGAATAGAACAGAACAGAATTTTATTCATAAAGGCCAAAGCCCCATTTGAAGGGGTGTGAATAATGACAATGAAAACATGATACAAATGCGAATGAAGCTGTTACCCCAATATAAGCATGAGAACTAGGTCAAATAAGACAGACAGACAGACAGACAGAGACACGTTAGCTACTTGACACTTTCTTTGATGTCAAGAAGGCAGGCTGCTCAGATCTGGCAAATGAGACTGCTCCCTAAGTGAGAATCTGCCGGTTTATGAGTCGGTATGTATATGTGATTACTTCACGACATCTTTGATATGACAGAACACTTCAGACCAAGGTAAAAACACGTATTTTAGACTAAAACCAGCTGACATGGGAATCACACAAGGATCACATGTGGCGTCTGTGTAGTTCACTTTAACTTAATGACTCATATATAAATCTTCCTTGAACACTGTCACCGATCGGCGGTACTAAACTAGTACGTCCACGTGTTTAAGAGTGGTGTGGATTCAAGATATAGAGCGTGCATGTATGCGTGCATGTATGTGTGCTTGTGTGTGTGTGTGTGTGTGTGTGTGTGTGTGTGTGTGTGTGTGTGTGTGTGTGTGTGCGCGTGCACGCGCGTGCGCGCGGGGTAAGACTGGGGTTTAGTTAGCTGGGGTTAGGCTAAGTTTCTCGGGGTTAAGTAGAAAGGGTAGGCTAGGTAGGGGGGCTGGGGAAATAGGACATACAATATTCTTTCATTCCGGTCTTCACTTATTGAAGGAGTGGAAGCGGGTGGTTGGTTTCGTTCCCGACTGTTACCCTTTTGTTACTTTGGTTCTATACCAGAGAAGGCGGGGCAGGATATCGGCTGTTGTTGTGTTGTCAAGTCTGTGAGTTGTTGTGGTAAATTGTCGTGTTGTTGCACGAGCAACAACTAGTCCGTTGGTCAGGCGTGTCAGCTCTGCGGAGGGATACACTGCTCTGACCAATCGTTGTTTTGTGTGGTGAGTAGAGTTCGCTTGATTCCGACCAGGGCGGAATGCGTTGGGGTAGCTTCACTTCGGTCCCTGGTGTTCGTCGGAGTGGACGTACGCCTTGTAGGTGCGGCGGCAGCGCCGGTAGTTTTTGAAGAGTGACTTCAAGTCATAGTTAGGGCCAGGTCCTCGTCGGGTTTGGGTGCCTTGGCCTGTGCTGAGTCGGTGTCGTCCTTGTTGGCAGCCACTGTCAGCCAGTTGCAGAACTGGTGTGGTTGATCGTCTGTATGTCCAGTTGTGTCAGCAGGTATCCTGTTCCGTCCTGAGGCTGGGGCCAGATCACCGCAGTCTACTGCCGCGTGCTGGCAGGTGAGCGGCGCTTTCCAGTGCCTGTTGTTTTCCCGGGAGAGGGAGACCACCCAGGCCGTCTGCCTTCTGTGGGGCAGCTCTCCTCCGGCTACCGGTGCTCTTCCGGGAGTTCTCCGGCGCTGGTTCCTCGTCCCTGTTCAGGCGTCCTGTGAGAGGGCGCTGCACCAGGCCTTTCTCACCCTTGGTGTCCGGCGGGGCCTTCAGAGGAGGAGGCGTCCTACGAGCCCCGGACCCGTCGAGAGGGCGTCTGTTGTGTGTACGTTGGGTGTCGTGCCCATCGCAGGGAGGAGTCAGACCGCGGGAAGCCACGGTCAGCGCCGGGGTGCAGAGTCTTCGGGGAGGGTGTCGGCCCGCGGAGGAGCCACGGACAGCGCCGGGGTGCAGAGTCCTCCGGGGAGGTGTCAGCCTGTGAGGGGCCACGTACAGCGCCGAGGACTGGAGCTTTCCGGGCCGGGATGGGTTGTCCCATGTTTGTGGTAGAAGGGGTGTAGCGTTAGGCAGTAGGGTTAGGGGTGTTAGCTACTGCCTCCTTTCGGGTCGTAGTGGCCAGCACAGTGTAGGGTACTGGTCGTTGCCTCCCTTAGGGACGCAGCGATCAGTGCAGTAGTGGTCCCGGGTTAAAAGAGAAGGGCGAGTCCTGGGGAGGGGTGTGGGTGGTAGCAGTAGTTGAGAGATTAGAGTCCCTTTGGTAAATCCTTGTCCCTAGTAGTTAGTCACCACGTGTGCGGGCTATCGCTGTGTCCCCAGGTCACAGTGATATACCGCAACTGGTGTGTTAGGTTAGGTTAGGGTCTTCCAGGTCATTATCGTAGAGTAGGGTAAGTCAGTGGGAATTAAGATACTTGTGTGCAGTTGTGGATGTGCGTGAGTGGTGGCGCCATGGAGTGTGTGTGAAATAAAGAAGCGTGCGTGATTGTAAAACTGTGTTAGTGTGCTGTGTTGTCTGACTTAGTGTGTGATAGGCGTGGGTAAGGGTGGTAGGGCCGTCCGGCTTAGCGACCGTGACTTTTTGGTGGAGATGCGGGGTACATAAGCGGTTCTGGGTAGGTGATAGGTAGCTAGGAGGGAGGTAGGGGGGTGTTGTGTCCGGTGTGTACGTTGTGTGAAATGTAAGTGGGTGGTTGGTGGGAGCGTACCAGTACCTTGGGAGGTGGTACGTAGTGTCCCTGTTCACTTCAGGCAGGTTTTCATTGGCATTGGGCAGGGCACGTGTGTTGGTGTGAATGGGTTGGCGCTACCGTGTGAGTGAGGTATGAATGGTCAATAAACATTGAGTGGTTGTTGGAAGTGTGAGTGATTACACCGTACAGTGTAGGTGAGGTGCCGGAGGGTACCAGGTGTCTTTTGTGTCCCTTACATATGGTATAACCCCAGTGAGTAGGTAGAGTGGTACCCGGCCCGTGACTGTGCACACTGTGTGCTCGGATATCCTGTGGGGATTAAGGGCAGAGTAAGCCCAGGTGACTGTGTGTGGGAAGCACGAGGGTGCGCAGTGTTGTGGCATAGGGTATGCTGTGAGTGCACCTGGACTTCAGGGGTGCAAGTGCACTGTGATCGTGTGGGTGCGGCCTACCAGAGACAGTGAGGCCTGTGACTGTGGGTAACTGGTGCGCATGCATAGTGGACAGTGGACACACGGTGTCACGTGGTTCAGTCCGTGACCAGACAGTGCATTGGTAGTATTGTATGGGTTGGAGCCCATGTGGGTATATGTATGAGGTACACAAGTGTGGGTGGAGTTATGCTTGGTGCGTGACACATTGAGAGTATTGTGTACTTGTGCTGAGTTGCTTCAGGGGCTAGTGCGTAGTCAGGAACCTCCAGTTGCGCTCAGATCGCATACTGTCCGTTGCTAGTTCTGTGGTGGTAGGGGTACCCTATGTCTAAACACACCCGAGCCCATCCGCAGTACGACCCCGATAGTGTCATGGATCCACAGGCCCCTACGGCGGATACCAAACCTAAGGTTAGTGACCAGGGAGCGGGGGTGGATCAAGAACAGGGGACAGGGGCTTATGCAAAGTTTGCCAAGTTGGGAGCGGCGATGGGTTTAGCTGGGGGAGACCTCGCCAAGTTCGTCACAGACTCAGTACGTAATGAGGATGAGAAGACGGCGAGAGAAGCAGAATTGGAGCTCCGGATGGAGGAGAAAGTGAGGCAGAAGATGAGGGATGAAGAGGAGGAAGCTGCTAGGCAGAGGGAGCTAGAAATGAAGCAGAAGAAGATCGAAGAGGAGAAGGAAAGGTTAAAGCAGAAGGATGAAGAGGAGAAAGCTGCTAGGCAGAGGGAGCTAGAGATGCAGCAGAGGAAGATAGAAGAGGAGAAAGCTGATAGACAGAGGGAGCTAGAAATGAAGCAGAAGAAGATCGAAGAGGAGAAGGAAAGGTTAAAGCAGAAGGATGAAGAGGAGAAAGCTGCTAGGCAGAGGGAACTAGAGGTGAAGCAGAAGAAGATCGAAGATGAGAAAGCAGCCAGACAGATGGAACTGGAACTGCAGAGGAAGAAGATGGAGGAAGAAAGGGCAATAAGGGAAATAGAAGCTCAAGCACGGCAAGCCGAGTTAGATCTCAAGAGACGAAGAGATGAAGCCGAGTTAGAGGCAAGAGAGCGAGAGCTAATCATACAAGAGAGACAGGCCTTAGATGAAGCAGCGCATAGGAAACGCTTGATTGAGGTGGAGGAAACGAAGCATGTCCACCTTGAGCCGTTAGGAGAGAACGACGACGTGGACGCTTTCATCGCCCAATTTGAGCGTGTAGCCCAGATGTGCAAGTGGAGCAAGACCTCATGGCCCACACGTCTGATGTCTCTGCTGAGAGGAAAGGCTAGAGAAGCGGTGATGCGGTTAAGTGCGGATGAGTTAGGCGACTATGATCAGATAAAGAGCGCCCTGTTAAGCCACTTTAGGCTGGATGCTGAGGCCTACCGGGAAAAGTTCAGAAGCATCAAGAAGGACGCTGCTGAGACTTTCGGCCAGATGCTGGGAAGGATGAAGCGGTGGTTTTCCCTCTGGTGTGCGGCAGCGGGCAAGGATGAGAGTGTGGCAGAGGATGTAAAGGATCTGCTTTTTCAAGAACAGTTTTACCAGCTGCTGTCCCCAGAGTTCACGATCGAGGTCCGGAAGACATGCCCGAAAACTGTTGAACAACTTGCAACGGAAGCTACTGTTTTAGCAGAGGCCAAAAGGTTGGGGAGGAAGGCGAGGCAAGACCGAACAGTTAACCAGCCCAACCTGGGTAATAGGCGCGAAACAGTAGGGAGCCAGCCCACACAGAGATCCCAACAGAGTGATGGTGCACTACAGCAGCTGAACCGGAGATCAGAAGGGCCTAGATCGACCATAGTTTGTTTCAACTGCAAGAAGCCAGGCCACATCGCTAGGAAATGCCCTGAGCCCCATTCTGTTGGAGCTGTTCATTGTTGTGACCAGCCCCAAGCTCGAGTAGTCCCTACGTTGTGTCGCCCATGCGCTGAGCAGCGGTACGAGCCTGCGTGCATTGTAGAAGTTAACGGGTCTCCGGCCAATGGATTACGGGACACTGGTGCCGGACACACCGTAGTGGCCAAGTGGTTAGTACCGGCAGATGCGTACACAGGAGAGACAGTCCCAGTAGTGTTGGCTGAATCCAGATGTAGGTCTGTGTTACCTGTGGCGGTAGTAGAGTTGAAGTCACCATTCATCGCAGGGAAGTTGGAGGTTTTGGTCATGAATAGCCCTGTGCAGGAAGTCCTGATCGGAAACTTCGCAAAGAGAGTAGGAGATCCCGGTTGGACACGTGTGCCTGTATACGCAGACCCGGCATTGGTAGGGGCAGTGCAGACACGCGCGCAGAGAGCCAGGGAGCAGCAAGAACCCGTACCACTGCCCGTCGAGGAATGCATTCTGAACACCTCTACCCAGCAGTTAATTCAGATGCAGGACCAGGATGAAACCCTGAGGAAGGCTCGGAGTGCGTGTGAAGCAGGGACGCACTTCCACACCAAGTTTGGACGAGTCGAGTACGCTCGGAAGTCTGGTGTACTGGTCAGGCGGTTTGAGGGTCCCAAGGACGTAGCGAGTCAGATCTGCGTCCCAGCTGAACTACGGACCACGGTGATGAAGCTAGGCCACGACGTACCCATGTCTGGTCACTTAGGTACCACCCGAACCAAGGAGCGAGTTGGTCGCCATTTTTATTGGCCAGGCATGCATGCTGACATTCGTCGGTACTGCCAGTCATGCTTCCAGTGTCAGCGTACTGTGGACAAGGGAAGAGTCTCAAGAATTCCCCTTGTAAGGATGCCACTGATGCGCAGGCCCATGCAGATACTGAGGGATCTGTGGTTGCAACCAGAAAGGCAAGAGCTCCGCACAGCGGCAGAGTACGTCGTCAACTTAAGGAACAAGGTAGCTGAGACGTGTGAGTTGGCAAAGAAGAACTTGGCAACAGCAGCTTGCAGGTACAAGCGACATTCTCACTTGAGGACGAAACCCAGGAAGATAGCTGTAGGGTCTAGAGTGCTAGTGGGAGGATCACAAGGTGGGCACTGCAGCTGCAGCCATTCCAGTTTACGGTGCAGGCAGTGTCTGGAAAGGACAATGTGGCGGCAGACTTCTTGAGTCGCTTGCCGGAGAGAGAGAGAGAGAGAGAGAGAGAGAGAGAGAGAGAGAGAGAGAGAGAGAGAGAGAACCTGAGGGTTCCATTAACCTGTGTCGTGAGAGGTTGACATTATTGAAGCTATGCATGTGTCATGGGAAGAGAATGACGTAGCAAGTGTTACTGAGGGTGTGGTGTTTGTAGCACGTGTCGCACAGCGGTCGTGCATAGCCAGAGCAGCCTCAATTATGAAATTTATATGTAGTGCGTAGTGTAACGGCTGCCCATAAGTGCCTGCGTTAAGGTGTGAGGCAGAGTTAGTCCAGGTTGATTAATGTAACCTGTGGTTGTTGATGTATTTAAAGGTTGATGTTGTTGGGATGGAAGTTTTGGAGTGCGTCAAAGCTAACAGTAGGACAGAGTGAGTGATGGGGAATTGGATTGTTATAGGTAGAGTGTGGCTGAAACGCCGATCGAGTGAGAAGTTGTTGTTGGTTTTAACCTGTAGTTAAAACTTAGGCAGGGGTGTGTGTCACCGATCGGCGGTACTAAACTAGTACGTCCACGTGTTTAAGAGTGGTGTGGATTCAAGATATAGAGCGTGCATGTATGCGTGCATGTATGTGTGCTTGTGTGTGTGTGTGTGTGTGTG
>CM065725.1:2148832-2161332 GCA_033310375.1 Conus canariensis | reverse complement strand
GATTCATCCAGATCAAACGACCTTCAAAAACTGAAACAATATTGCCAAGATAAAAACATCAAGTCTGAACTTCATATTCCACCAATAACAGTCTTTGAAGGTTATCACTACCTAACGCACCTAAAACAGTCAGGTACCTGCGGGGTGGATGGCCTAGACGGCAAAATCCTCAAACTATCAGCTTCAGCAATTACAGATACGTTAACATACGTCTTCAATTTATGCATCGACAAAAATCATTTTCCCGATATTTTCAAAAAAGCGAAAGTCATACCTATCTACAAAGCAGGTGACAGCTCAGACCCTGCAAACTACAGACCAATCTCAATCATTTCCACTCTTTCCAAAGCTTTGGAAAAACACATAAACAAACACACAATACACCACCTTAATACATACCACTTGCTTCATCCAAGACAGTCCGGGTTTCGACACAACCATTCATGCCACTCAGCCCTAATCAACATGGTTGATGACTGGCTAAATAGCATTAACAACAACAGATATTGTGGTGTCCTATTTACTGATTTCAAAAAAGGCATTTGATGTGATAGACCATAACCATCTACTTAGAAAATTAAAACTGTATGGCTTATCCACAAAAACTCTTACGCTTTTTCACTCATATCTCACAAATAGGCAACAATGTGTAAAAATTAATACAACTTTCTCTTCATTTCAAACACTTTCCTATGGCGTCCCACAAGGCTCTATCCTGGGTCCCTTACTGTTCACAATTTACATCAATGATCTACCTCTCCATATCACATCCACCTGTGAACTCTTTGCTGATGATACAACAATACACACAAATCATTCTGATGTTACTGTTCTTGCACACAGTTTACAAGAAAGTGCTAATGACCTCGTCAAATGGACTGAACTTAATCACATGTCGCTTCACCCTCAAAAAAACTAAATCCATGCTTATCACAACCAGGCAAAAAAAAAGACAAAATCTCACTATTAAGTTTCCTCCTGTACATCTTAAAAATGAACCCGTTGAAGAGGTTACATACTTCAAAGTGCTAGGAATAACAATTGATAACAATATGAGTTGGCAAGCTCACATAACCTCACTATGCAAAAAAGTTTCACAGAAAGTTTATCAACTCTCCAAAATCAAACGCTTCCTCGACCTGCATTCACGCAAGCTCTTTTTCCAATCTCATATTCAATCATACATAGACTATGGATCTACTCAATGGGACTGTGCTAGCGCTAACACCCTCAAACCATTGTTAAACCTACACAAGCGAGCACTCAAATTAGTCCTCCTAAAAAGCAGTAGTCTTCTGGACTCGGACTATAAAAAGATTCAAGTTCTCCCATTAAGTCTGAGATTAGAATACAACAAAGGGATCATAATGCACAAGATTGTGTCTGGGAAGGCACCCTCAACATTAGTTCACAGATTCTCAATAAATTCCTCAAGGACTCTACCCAAACTTCATGTCCCTGTTCCTAGAATTGACTTATTCAAATCCAGTTTAACACATTCAGGTTCCTGTCAATGGAACTCGCTCCCTGAATCAACCAAACAACGCCAATGCATATCAACCTTCAAACACCATTACTTCAACCATCTTATGTGCCAGTACTTGCATACTCCGCCATAAATCCACCACCAACCACCACCACCCTCTTTGCCTTATGTATGTACCTGACTATTTAGAAAGTGTTTTTGTACTTGAAATGCACATGTATGTTATTTTGTTTAGCAAGTATGTCTTAAATGAGTATGTGTGTGTGTGTGTGTGTGTGTGTGTGTGTGTGTGTGTGTGTGTGTGTGTGTGTGTGTGTGTGTGTGTGTGTGTGTGTGTGTGTGTGTGTATTTCCTACTACCTCCTGCCCTCTTGTCATTCTGTCGATATGCTTATATTCTTATGTCTCTCTCTCTCTCTCTCTCTCTCTCTCTCTCTCTCTCTCTCTCTCTCTCTCTCTCTCTCTCACGGTTCTGCTGGAATGACTTGATTTATCATCCATATGACATCCCCTCCTACCCGTGGCGACTGGGCTATCATTATGCATTTCCCACCTCCATTTGTGCTTTATTTTCTATCCCCCCCCCGCCCCCCACCCCCCACCACCCCACCCCCCGGTGCTTTAAAATCGATTGTCTTGTATCTCTTTGGAATTTTTTTAATTGTCAGATTGTTCTAAATATGCTCTCTTATCGCACCCACTCTCGCCTCTTTCTCCCCCCCCCCCCCTCTCTCTCTCTCTCTGCAGTCTCACCCCGCACTCCCTTCGCTCCTGCGTCTCTCTCTCTCTCTCCCCTATCTCTCTCTCTCTCTCTCTCTCTCTCTCTCTCTCTCTCTCTCTGTGTCTGTCTGTCTCTCGTTCTCTATTTTCTTTTTTTTTCTTTTTTTTTTTAAATTTTAATCCCGTATTATATTGTAGTTCTATTCAATTTTTGCATGCTTCCTTTGTTACCTTTTATTTTCTATTGTTGACCCTACTCAGGGCGAGGACTGGATGTAAAAAAGCACATCAGTGCTTATCTATTATCCTCGTAAATAAAGAATTTTGTCTTGTCTTGTCTTCTCTGTCTCTGTCTGTCTGTCTGTCTGTCTGTCTGTCTGTCTGTCTCTCTCTCTCTCTCTCTCTCTCTCTCTCTCTCTCTCTCTCTCTCTTCCATGTACACAGGGACGATAAGCATGGAACTGAATTCTTTCATCAGATGATTTGTTTTTTATTTCCTGGTGCTTGCTTCCCCGTTATCAGTTATCGGTCATTGTTCGAAGTTAAGGGTGTTACGATCAGTGTAATTACATTCATAGTTGTTAAGGGTGTTACGATCAGTGTAGTTACGTTCATAGTTGTTAAGGGTGTTACGATCCATGTAATTATGTTCATAGTTGTTAAGGGTGTTACGATCAGTGTAATTATGTTCATAGTTGTTAAGGGTGTTACGATCAGTGTAATTATGTTCATAGTTGTTAAGGGTGTTACGATCCATGTAATTATGTTCATAGTTGTTAAGGGTGTTACGATCAGTGTAATTATGTTCATAGTTGTTAAGGGTGTTACGATCAGTGTAATTATGTTCATAGTTGTTAAGGGTGTTACGATCAGTGTAATTATGTTCATAGTTGTTAAGGGTGTTACGATCAGTGTAATTATGTTCATAGTTGTTAAGGGTGTTACGATCAGTGTAAGTATGTTCATAGTTGTTAAGGGTGTTACGATCAGTGTAATTATGTTCATAGTTGTTAAGGGTGTTACGATCAGTGTAATTAACGTGCACTCCTTCATGGCAGGCGATGGCCGACCTAATGAGAAACTCGCTCTCTCTCTCTCTCTCTCTCTCTCTCGCTCGCTCTCTCTCTCGCTCTCTCTCTTTCTCTCTCTCTCTCCCGCTCTCTCTCTCGCTCTCTCTCTTTTCCCCCCACCCCCTCTCTCTCCTGTCACGTGGTGTCCCCCATCTTTTTTTTTTTCTTTTTTTAGTCGCTGTCTTTCCTGTCCGCTATGCACGTCCATTTCACATCGATTGACGAGCACTGTCTGTCTGCCCGTCTGTCTCTCTGTCTGTGTAATACCGACCATTAGGTCCATAATGATGATGATGATTATGATGATGACAGACCAACGGCTAATGAAACGGAGAGGAATCGAGTTCTGTGGAGTCTGCATGCATTCCACCATTGCGTCGAACGATAGGCTTTGAAAACGCCGCGAAAAGTGTGCACCAATCAAAATCTGTTTCTACTGATGATGTGTTGAGGGAACAATTCCAAGCGGAGCATCAATACAGAGACTCCTTTCAGACTTTTTGTCCTCAAACACGTTCTGCCTCGTTGTTGGTGTAGGAAACTATGGTGATTGGGAACGAAAAGGTGCTGTGTCAGATACTTCTTTGCTTAAGCTTTCTATTCTATCATCATCATCATCGTCGTCGTCGTCGTCATCATCATCGTCATCATCATCATCATCGTCGTCGTCGTCGTCATCATCATCGTCATCGTCATCATCATATCATCATCATCATCATCATCCGTCGTCGTCGTCGTCGTCATCATCATCATCATCATCATCATCATCATCATCATAAATCATCATCAACAACAACATCGTCATCATCAACAACATCATCATCATCATCATCATCGTCATCATTATCAATCTCTCTCTCTCTCTCTCTCTCTCTCTCTCTCTCTCTCTCTCTCTCTCCACATATTTCAAAGCATCATGTGTCAAACAACGCGAAACGTTGAGCAATGTCAGCTCTCTCACCATTGGTCGACAGCTGTCGCGGCGTTTACCTGTTGTGACCAATAACCATTCCTAAATACTGTGTTTCCTCTATGGCGGTTTTTTGTTTGTTTGTTTGTTTGTTTTGCGGGGTGGATTGTAGAGTGGGGATGTTGTATTAGTGCTTTTTTTTTTTTTTTTTTTGCTGGGGGAGGGGTGACGTATCACGTGAATAGGGGAATAGGTAGGGGAAAGGAAGGAGAGGGGGTCCTGCTCTTTCTTTTCTTGTTGTTGTTGTTGTTATAATGTTTCTGTCTCTATTACCATTTTTCTGTTGTCTCTGCCTATCTATTTTATGTCCTAAGATTACAGTTCCATTTTTATCCTATTGAGGGGGGTGGGGGGTGGGGGTTAAGAAGAGTGGTGGTGGCAGCAGCACATTATAAAAGATGGGGGGTCAGAAGTGGCAAAACACAGGCGTCTCATAGGCCGACCGAGATCACAGACACTTGTGGACTCTAGCTTGCTGTTATTGGGCTTTTGATGTTCGCGTGCGTGTTCATGTGAGAGAGAGAGAGAGAGAGAGAGAGAGAGAGAGAGAGAGAGAGAGATAGAGAGAGAGATAGATAGAGAGAGAGAGAGAGAGAGAGAGAGAGAGAGAGAGAGAGGGGGGAGGATGGCCTAGCGCACAATCCACGTGCACGCGCTTCTCTGTGATGTGCATGAATGTGTGTGTGTGTGTGTGTGTGTGTGTGTGTGTGTGTGTGTGTGTGTGTGTGTGTGCGCGCGAAGTGGCAGGGAGGGTGTATGGTTGCACCGGTGAGGGTGTGCTACGTGTTGTGGTGCAGTGGAAAGGGGTGGGGGTGGGGGTGGGAGTATTTGTGCCTGTTCATCCACTGTATGGCGATATGTCTGTCAGTGTGGAGGAGATATTGTGCAGTTGTAGGAGATTGTGTGTATGTGATTTTTCTTTTTTCTTTTTTTTTGATCATTATCTTTTTTTCAGATTCTTAACCTTTATCTCGCATTTAAAAAAAAACAACAACTGATTAACGTCACCATTCTCTAAACAGTACATTCCACAAATCAGTCACTACGCATACCTGCAAGAATGCATATTTAGTACACACACACACACACACACACACACACACACACACACACACACACACACACACACACACACACACACGCTATCACTGCCTCACGCTTACGTACCACATGTATACAAATATGTGCATTCACCTGCATGTACAAGCGTACACACATGCACATGCACGTGCACAGGGGCATGCACAGACTCTTTGTCTGTCTGTCTGTCTGTCTATCTGTCTCTCTCTCCCTCTTCCCCCTTTCTCTCTCTTTCTAGCGCGCGTGCGTGTGTGTATGTATATGAATGTGTGTGTGTGTGTGTGTGTGTGTGTGTGTGTGTGTGTGTGTGTGTGTGCATGTGTGTGTGTGTGTGTGTGTGTGTGTGTGTGTGTGTGTGTGTGTGTGGAGAGAGAGAGAGAGAGAGAGAGAGAGAGAGAGAGAGAGAGAGAGTGTTTCTCGTTGATTGTTAATTCACAGAATGGTGAGTGTTCTCACTCTGTCTTTCGATCTGTTCTTTTCTTACTGGAGGCCTGTCTTCATCAAGCTTTCTTTCTCTCTATATGTAGATAGACAGGCAGATTGACATATAGATGGATGGATGGGTATGATGGATGGATGGATGGATGGGATGGATAGATAGACAGGCACAGCCACATAAAACACCACACACCACACACACACACACACACACACACACACACACACCACACACACACACACCACACACACACACACACCACACAAACACACAATGTTGTCTCGTTCATACTTCATCGCCTACACACAGCGGGAGAAAGCGAAGAAGCCACGTAGAGGAAAAAAACAAAACAAACAAAAAACCCGAGTTCGTCGGGTGTGTGAATTAAGTCGTAACCAGGTATTAATGAGCGTATATGCATGAAACCAACCCACCCATTACACCTGCGTGACTGTATGACGCAACATGCCTGTAGCGTTATTAAGTGGTAACCAGGCGTTTATGAGCGAACGCATGAAACCAGCCCACCCATTACACCTACGTGACTGTATGACGCAACATGCCTGTAGCGTTATCCCCCTTGACATCAAACCGGATTCAGATCACCGTGCCTCACACTTGTGCTTCCTTACGCTATCCTCTTCATTAGGGGGCGGCGGGGGGGGGTGGGGGGGGGGGGGGGAGGGCACGAGAGGGGTTGGGAGGAGGGGGGGGGATGAAATAGTTACCCGTGACTTCTCCAGGGACTGACGTTCTATTTACGTGCAGACTCGTTGGTAACAAGTCTTTATCCGATATCTGGAAGAACTGGGGGAGGATAAAAAAGGAAGCGATTTTTTTTTTGCAGCTCTCCGGAGACTTACCGTAGCAGTCGAGACTTACAAGTCGATAAAAAAAGGAAGGAAGGAAGGAAAAAAAAAGAAAGAAAAAGGAAGAAAGAGAGGGAGAGAAAAAAATGAAAGAAAAAAAGGGGAAAGAAAGGTGAAGTATGGAGGTGACGAAGAGAGGAGGGATAAAAAGAAGAAGGAAAAACAGAAAGACACAGAGAGAACGAACAGCAAGAAGAAACGAAAGAACTCAAAGGCAAATTGAAAAGAAAACAAGAAAACAAGAAAGAACGAAAAGATAAAAAAAGAAGAAAGACTAGGAGGAAAAAGAAGGAAGACAGAGCGGGAGGAAGGAAAAAAAACGGAGAGAAAGAAAGAACAGAAACAAAAAGGAAGAAAGAAAGAAGGATAGAAAGAAAAGGGGAGGGGGGGGGGGAACCAAAACAAAGCCAAAGCAAAAACAAAGAAAAACAAATAAACAAGCAAAGAAGGGAAGACAAGGGAATAAAGAAGGAAAGAAAGGAAGGAAGGAAGGAAGGAAGGAAGGAAGGAAGGCAGAAAGAAAGAAGGAAATACGACAACTGGATTGTACAGCAGCAGCATTTGGAAGGTCACGTTTTATCCATCGCTGACTGAACACAGCCAGGACGGGGAGAAGGTCACGTTTTATTCATCGCTGACTGAACACAGCCAGGACGGGGAGAAGGTCACGTTTTATTCATCGCTGATTGAACTCAGCCAGGACGGGGAGAAGGTCACGTTTTATCCCTCGCTGACTGAACACAGCCAGGACGGGGAGAAGGTCACGTTTTATCCCTCGCTGATTGAACTCAGCCAGAACGGGGAGAAGGTCCCGTTTTATCCATCGCTGATTGAACTCAGCCAGGACGGGGAGAAGGTCACGTTTTATTCATCGCTGACTGAACACACCAGGACGGGGAGAAGGTCACGTTTTATTATCGCTGATTGAACTCAGCCAGAACGGGGAGAAGGTCACGTTTTATCCATCGCTGACTGAACACAGCCAGGACGGGGAGAAGGTCACGTTTTATCCCTCGCTGACTGAACACAGCCAGAACGGGGAGAAGGTCACGTTTTATCCCTCGCTGACTGAACACAGCCAGAACGGGGAGAAGGTCACGTTTTATCCCTCGCTGACTGAACACAGCCAGAACGAGGAGAAGGTCACGTTTTATCCCTCGCTGACTGAACACAGCCAGAACGGGGAGAAGGTCACGTTTTATCCCTCGCTGACTGAACACAGCCAGAACGGGGAGAAGGTCCGTTTTATCCCTCGCTGACTGAACACAGCCAGGACGGGGAGAAGGTCACGTTTTATCCCTCGCTGACTGAACACAGCCAGGACGAAGAGAAGGTCACGTTTTATCCCTCGCTGACTGAACACAGCCAGGACGAAGAGAAGGTCATGTTTTATCCATCGCTGATTGAACTCAGCCAGGACGGGGAGAAGGTCACGTTTTATCCCTCGCTGATTGAACACAGCCAGGACGGGGAGAAGGTCACGTTTTATCCCTCGCTGATTGAACACAGCCAGGACGAAGAGAAGGTCATGTTTTATCCATCGCTGATTGAACTCAGCCAGGACGGGGACGAGCGTCACAAAACTAGCAAAAGGATCATTTTGCATTTCAGTGCCGGCCTGGTATTTTGAGAGAGAGAGAGAGAGAGAGAGAGAGAGAGAGAGAGAGGAGAGAGAGAGAGAGAGAGAGAAGAGAGAGAGAGAGAGAGGTTAATAAAGACCTAGGCCCATTACAACCACGATTCACAAATCATCTTGTTGAGAGAGAGAGAGACAGAGACAGAGACAGAGAGATACAGACAGAGAGGGAGAGAGAGAGAGAGGGAGATGAGAGATGAGAGAGAGAGCAAAGGTGGGTAGGAGAGAACAGGTAGAAGATGGAGGAGAATGAAGAAGAAGAAGAAGGAGAAGAAGAAAGAAAGAAAGAGAGAAAGAAGAAAGAAATAAGAGAGAGAGAGGAGAGGAGAGAGGAGAGACACAGAGAAAGAGACAGAGACACAGAGAAAGAGAGAAGAGAGACAAACAGAGAGAGAGAGAGAGTCAGAGATTTGACAGACACAGAGAGACAGAGAGAAACAGAGGCATAGACAGACAGACATACAGACAGACAGACAGACAGAGACAGACAGAAACACAGAGAAAGAGATAAAGGAGTGACGGAAACAGAGAGTAGACTACAGAAAGTCTCCCCTCCCCTTCCCCCCCCCCTCTCCCCACCACACCTCCCACCCCCCACCCCTCGTCAAAAGTCTTCTCAATCCGTTCTTTCAGGCTCAGACATTTATGGATCACTCAATTATCAGCCGCGCCACCATCATCCCCTCCTCCTTCTCCTCCTCCTCCTCCTTCTTCTCCTTCTTCTTTATGCCCTTTTCTGTCTCGCTCGCTATCTTGGGAAGGCAAGAGCCAGAGCGCTGGCTGACGTCACAGCCACTCCGCTCTCCGGCTGCCTTGTGACGCATTGTTTCTAACTTAGCTCCGGCTCAAAACAGCTCTTCCTTCTCTCTCTCTCTCTCTCTCTCTCTCTCTCTCCTCTCTCTCTCTCTCTCTCTCTCTCTCTCTCTCTCTCTCTTTTGATCATCGCCCCGTCTAGCTAGGATCGATCAAGTCATTTTGTTTGATGTCATAGATGCGTGTTGCGTTTGTTTTCTGCGACGTCAACGCTGTTGTGACTTTCCCATTCCCGTCGTCACATCCAACTACTGCCGTTTCAGAGCTGCGGGTTTTTTTTGTTTTTGTTTTCGTTTTTGTTTTTTGTTTTTCTCTGTTATTAGAGGAGGTGTTGCGGACTGGCCTAGATTATAGACGGGAGAAAGCTTGCGTGAGCTGAATTTCCGAATGCGAAACTGTATATTTGAAAAAAGAAAAAAAGAAAAAAGGTCTGATGATCTTGTTAGAATTATTTGTTTCAGAAAATAAAACAGGAAAACGGAGACATGCACACACCTATAGATCCCAAATTATTGCCTCATTTGAAGAACACAAAAAGCAGAATACAAACATCGGCCACCCCCACACACAGACGGCCACCTAACCCACCCACCCACCCACCGGCCTACCCACACACTCACACAAACACACTAACACGCAAAACCCAGCAAAAAGCAACAGCCACTACTCCGACCTCCCCCCCCCCCCCACCTCCAAAATAAATCATTCTTTCATGTGCACTTTTTCCTCTCCCTCTTTTCCCCTTCCCCCACCCCCTCCCTCCCTCCCTGTAGGATCGGATCATGAGAGAACGGCAATTCTAAAGGGATGGAAGGGAGGAAGCGGGAGGAGGGAGGTGGTTTTCTGTGGTTTCTCCTGCAGTGTGGGACGGGGAGGGGAGGGGGCCGGGGGGGGGGGGGGGGGTGCTAGCGTACAGGCATAAATCTACTGCAAAGCGAAAACGGCGGAAATTTTTTGTAGAAGCGGAGAGTGGGGCGGGGGAGGAGGGAGGGGGGGGGGGGAGGGGGGAGAGGACTCTTTTTTCCCATAATTTTTAACAGCTTAGGAGTTGGGGGTGAGTGACTTCTTCCGAAATTTCAGAAAAGCACGGGGGGGGGGGGGGGGGGGGGGGGGGGGGGGGGGGGGGGGGGGGGGGGGGGGGGGGGAGGAGTGGTGGTGGGGGGGGGGGAGGGAGAAGGCATGGGGTAAAGGTTTAAAGGTCTCCTCTTCTTCCCCCCAAACAATGTTGTTTGTTTGTTGATCTTTTAACAAACTGTTCAGGGTCGTGTTCCTTTGTTTTCGGCCAGTTTGACACGAAACCATTCGGCGGGTGTTCCACCGGGGGAACGGAGGAACGTCATACCTGATGCCAAATGAAATGACGTCTTTGACAGCAGGGGGACAGGGGGTGGGACAGGGGTGCGAGTTCTCAATACGTGCCCCCCCCCCCCCCCCACCTTCCACCTTCCACGCCTCTCTCGGATCAGTTACAGGAGAGAAGGGCATGGCTGGGGTGGCGTTTGAAGAGAGGCTGGGGGTTCTTCTTCAAGGGTGGGGTGGGGGGTGGGGGGTGCGGGGTAACGTAACAAAAATGCAACTTTTTGTTAGCCAGGGAAGGGGATGTCCGGGTATCCCTCCCCTCCACCCCTCCCCATCTCTCTTTTTCCCCCTTCCCCTCTCGTTCCTCCCCCCTCCCCTCCCACTCACTTTCCTACCTCATCGCCACCTTCCAGATTACAGCAGAATCGGTGAGCGCGGGAGGAGATCGGCGACGTCCTTCTCTCCCCTCCCTTCCCCTTCCCTTCCCTCCCCTTCAATTCCCCATCCCACTGCCCATTAAAATACCGAAGGTGGCTAGATCAGTGGTTTCTCGTTCTTCGTTTTCACTGTCCTAAATGTTATTGTCTTTGCCTGAAGACGACCCAAGAGGTCAAAATGCATTGTGTTCTGTCCTGTACTTTATTTGTCTGTGTCCTTGGTGGTAAGTAATTCCCTCTTTTTCTAAAGTTTACTAAAGGTGGATCACTTCACCCACACACAAAAGCAGGGAAGGGTGGGGGGGGGGGGGGGGAGGATTAGAGGGTGGGGGTGGGCGAGTAGCGCAATTCGTTGTTGTTGCTGCTGTTCTTGTCAAAAGGATGGAGAACGTCAGCAGCCGGAAGTGCCCTGCTCCGTTGGTGGCTGGGGGGGGGGGGGGGGAGAGAGAGAGAGAGAGGAGAGAGAGAGAGAGAGAGAGACAGACAGACAGACAGACAGACAAGACAGAGACAGAGAGAAAGAGACAGACAGACAGACAGACAGACAGAGACGGGAGAGGCAGACAGACAGAGAGGAACACATGGAGAAGAGGGAGAAGGAGAGGGTGGAAGGGAGAGAGGGAGGAGATTCAGAAAAGAAAATGTATCCAACCCCATGATGTCTACAGCATACAACATGATCGACAATCACCACCACCATCATTACCACCTCCAAACATGAGGTTTATTCGGTTATTGGGGCGGGAGTGGGGTTTCTGGAGAATGAAGGGCGCGGGGTGGGGTGGGGTGGGGTGAGGTGAGGTGGAGGTGTATATTGCAACATCGAAAGCGACGGCAAACAAATTTCATTTTCCTGCTTTTTCTGTCCAAACCAACGATGAAGCGACGAAGAGAGAGAGATCAGCGAGAGTAGAAGAGAGAGAGAGAGAGAGAGAGAGAGAGAGAGAGAGAGAGAGAGAGAGAGAGAGAGAGAGAATGAGCCAGATCGAGAAGTAGAAGAGAGATGCCCTCAGAATTCAAATCAATAATTATCATCTCCAACAGAGAAATTGACAGTTGTGACGTCTGTGTTTAACCAAATAAAAGCACAAATAGCATAACAAAATGTCAAACACACACACACACACACACACACACACACACACACACACACACACACACACACACACACACACAACACACACACACACACACAAAACACACACACGCACACAGAGGATCAAGTGCATACCCATAGACACACTCACAAAGAGAAAGACAGGTAGACAGATGGACAAACAGAACAGACAGACAGACACACACACACACACACACACACACACACACACACACACACACACACACACACACACAACACCTCACATCTATCTTTTACCCCTTGCGACGACGATTTTATTTAACTAAAAAATACTTGACATCAAAACATTGCCATAAGTTCAATACGTTTCTGGATGGAATACAACAATCACACTGAAATAAAAACAAACAACTGATCATTTTAGCATTTGTATCAATTCTGACTGATCGTGATATCAAAAGAGCAAAACAAAACAAAAAAGAAAAAAAAGAAAAAAAGAAGAAGTTGTATATGATACAAGAAAATAAACAGTATACAAATTATAAGCATATGCACCATTCACACTGAAATATATATAAGCCACTGATCATTTTTAGCATATGTC
>CM065725.1:2141332-2143832 GCA_033310375.1 Conus canariensis | reverse complement strand
CTCTCTCTCTCTCTCTCTCTCTCTCTCTCTCTCTCTCTTTCCACCCATTCAGCCTCCACCATCTTCCCCAACGTTTGCCCTCATTCATTGTGTTGCCAGAATCAACAGTGTAATGCCCTGGAATCCTGATTCATGCACTACCCTGTTTGGAGACTTGCAAACAAACAAAAACAAAACAAGATGCAAAGCATATAAACGTACTCCCAGTTTATCCTGAATACGCGTGAGATATTCCATAAAGAGGAAAAACCGTCTTGGCTGGTGTAATCGTTAGTAATGGCTATTCTGGTATACATCGGCCATCATCTGTGACCTATAATGAACATACTTACAAATTTTCAGAAAGATCGGCCAAGAACTTTCTGAGATTTTCCATAAAGAAGAAAACTATTATGGGCCGTTAGTAACGGCTATAACGGTAAACTTAAACATTGGGCATCATCCGTGACCCATAATAAGCATACCTACAAATTTTCAGAAATATCGGCCACGTACTTTCTTAGATATTCCATGAAGAAGAAAAACCGTTAGAGGCCGTTATAGCCGTTAGTAACGGCTATAACGATAAACTAAAACATCAGGCATCATCCGTGACCCATAATGAACATACCTACAAATTTTCAGAAAGAGCGGCCAAGTACTTTCTGAGATATTCCATAAAAAAGAAAAACCGTTATGGGTCGTTATAGCCGTTAGTAACGGCTATAACGGTAAACTAAAACGTCGGGCATCATCCGTGACCCATAATGAACATAACTACAAATTTTCAGAAAGAGCGGCCAAGTACTTTCTGAGACATTCCATAAAAAAGAAAACCTGTTATGGGCAGTTATAGTCGCTAGTAACGGCTATAACGGTAAACTAAAACATCGGGCATCATCCGTGACCCATAATAAACACATCCACAAATTTTCAGAAAGATCGACCAAGTGCTTTCTGAGATATTCTATAAAGAAGAAAAACCGTTATGGGCCGTTATAGCCGTTAGTAACGGCTATAACGGTAAACTAAACATCAGGCATCATCCGTAACCCATAGTGAACATACCTGCTAATTTTCAGAAAGATCGGCCACGTACTTTCTGAGATATTCCATAAAGAAGAAAACCATTACAGGCCGGTACAGGAGTTAGTAACGGCTATAACGGTAAACTAAAACATCGGACATCATCCGTGACCCATAATGAACATACCTACAAATTTTCACAAAGATCGGCCCAGTAGTTTTGTCTGGAGCGACTGGAGCACATTTTGACCACGGACGGACGACACACACACACACACACACACACACACACACACACACACACACACACACAGCATTTCTTTTTTCTTTTTTTCTTTTTTTTTCTTTTTGCTGTCCCAGCCTCTGCGCCACCTCAGAGGCAGTGCACCCACGCCGCTCATTCCGACACCCCGTCCACAGCCACAGCCCGGTCGGACCCGCCGCAGCCCCGGCACCGGCAATCCACAGGGAGCAGTCAATGTCAAGTCGTCAAGAGGCAACCCACCGGAGGAGACACTGCACTGCTGCCGAGTCACTTCGGTAGTGTTCAGTGGCGCCTGTTCTGATCTAACATACGCAGGACACCACCTACTAAGCCCCCTACTGATGACAATAATTGCTTAGTCGCGGAGCCAGCATGAGTGAGCTCTCCCTCCGGAGGGCGCCACCACGTCCGTCCAACGACAGCCCCAATGGACTCGCCGATATCGGTGACCCCGACGGAACCAAACCAAGACCACAGACGTGGAGAGGACATCGAAATTGAGGTCACCATGAGAGCAGGGCATGAAGGGCCACAGAATTTGAGACATTTTTTTTTTATGCTGATCGATGAGAATGCAGACAGCATTTCTTCATTCCCATTCTAAAGCACTCCCTGTTCTTTAAGAACTGGGAGTACAAAAAGGGGGAAGAAAAGAAAAGAAAAAGAAAGAAAAAAAAAAAAAGCCAGAAAAGAAAAGTCGATGTTTGACCATAAACGGAACACAAGAAACTCACTCTAAAAGAATATGAATCGTTAAACTATAAAACGTGCAAGTGAAAATGAACTGCTTACAAATCCAAAATTTGAATTAACTAGACAAAACGAGAAGCATTTTGCTTGTATCTACTCTTGCTCCTTATACAGCACATGTGTTGAAAGGTTAGGATGCCTGCATTGAATTTTTTTTATTTTACGTCGATCCCATTCCTGACTGGAACAGTCACACACAGACACAGACACAGACAGATACAGACACAGACAGACAGACAGACAGACAAAACCACACCACACAACACACACACACACACACACACACACACACACACACACACACACACACACACACACACACACAAGGCGAAGGTCGATCTTTGATCATACCCAAGTAAAGAATGCTGACCAACCAGCCTTGCATTTCATGATCTTCAGATGAAATGATGCACGCACATGCCAAACAAATATCCCAACCATCACTTCAACCATCTGCTGAAATGGGAGTTACACTGATGG
>CM065725.1:2118832-2136332 GCA_033310375.1 Conus canariensis | reverse complement strand
ATTGAAAAAACATTCGCATCGTGTCATTTAACATGTCTATGATTATAGCGGTGATCGTAACTGATTGCTGTTTCACGAGAAATTGTCAGTTCTGTCTTGTTGAAAATATTGCTGTCAGGGCAAAAACTTCACCACGGACAAACAAACATATGCACTTGTATTCACAATCACACAATTCCACACGCAAAGACACACACACACACACACACACACACACACACACACACACACACACACACACACACACAGAGAGAGAGAGAGAGAGAGAGAGAGAGAGAGCCGAAACAGTACTCCGCACGTAGACTCAATTTACTCCCGTGAGGCGAAACTCGTTGAACATCAGCAATAAAAAACAACAACAAAAAACTCCTCCGTTATCCTCCCACCACCCCCCCCCCCCCCGTCTCCAACCCCTGTCCTCCCCCTCTCCTCCTTAACAAACTCCAGTACACTGGCCACTATAGAATGGCGGCAGGAAAAAAAATCTTTGTACAGGAATAGAACAATGTTATAACCCAATACTGCGCGCCGAGCGAACCTTTTCATTGTGTTGTGTGTGTGTGTGTGTGTGTGTGTGTGTGTGTGTGTGTGTGTGTTGTGTGTGTGTGTGTGTGTGTGTGTGTGTGTGTGTGTGTGTGTGCGTGCGTGCGTGCGTGGTGCGTGCGTGTGTGTGGTGGTGCGTGCGTGTGTGTGTGTGTGTGTTGTGTGTGTGTGTGTTGTGTGTGTGTGTGCGTGTGTGTTGTGTGTGTGTGTTGTGTGTGTGTGTGTATGTGTGTGTGTGTTGTGTGTGTAGTGTAGTGTGTGTTGTGTGTGTGTGTGTGTGCGTGTGTGTGTGTGTGTGTGTGTGTGTGTGTGTGTGTGCGTGCGTGCATGCGTGCGTGTGTGTGTGCGTGCGTGCGTGTGTCCGTGCGTGCGTGCGTGCTGCGTCCGTGCGTGCGTGCGTGTGTGTGTGCGTGTGCGCGCGCGCGACACACTGTAAAAGACCTAAAGCTCACGTCAGCTCCATCCCAGCGCTAAAGAGAATGCAGAGAAAAGCTGCAGAGGTAGGCAGGCTCCCGGGAATGGAATGTCGATAGCTTTGGCTGCAGCCGGAGAATCATAATTCTCTCTTCATCTTTCTACAGTGGACAGAAGGTGTAGTAGATACTATGTACGCTACTCTTTCCTGAATGTTGCCCGAGAGAACGAACGTTCGTGTTTCGGTGTGAACATTCCTGTTCACAAACTGACATGGTTGGCGGATGAGGTTTCTCGTTAGAACGAATTCTTTGGTTTACAGCCGTATATTTTTCTATGGTTCAAAAAAGTGAGATTTTGAAACCTCTCAGAGTATGACATAGGCAACACAAACCTCTCTCTCTCTCTCTCTCTCTCCTCTGTCTGTCTGTCTGTCTGCTGCCTGCGTGCCTGCCTTCCTGCCGGCCGGCCTGCCTGCCTGCCTGTCTCGTCTGTCTGTTCTGTCTCTCTCTCTGTGGTGGTGGTGGTGGTGATGGTGTTGTGTGTGTGTGTGTGTGTGTGTGTGTGTGTGTATGTGTGTGTGTGTGCGAGCGTGCGTGCGTGCGTGCGTGCGTGCGTCGTGGTGCGTGCCTCTGTGTGTGTGTGTGTGTGTGTGTGTGTGTGTGTGCATGTGTGCGTGCGTGCGTTTGTGAGCGCGCACCCGTGCGTGCGTGCATTTGTGAGCGCGCACCCGTGCGTGCGTGTGTGTGTGTGAGGGTGGGTGAGTGTTCGTGTGTGCGTGCGTTTCGTGCGCGCGCGTGCGTGCGTGCGTGTGCGTATGTGTGTGTGTGTGTGTGTGTGTTGTGTGTGTGTGTGTGTGTGTGTGTGTGGGTTGTCTGTGTGTGCATGTACGTAGGGTGCGGCGGTGGCACAAATACATATAGAAACATTCCATATTCACACACACACACAAAAGAAAAAAAGTACAGACAAAGCAGTCAGTCCATGAATCAAACGTCCATTGCATTCCATCCACACAGCCGAGTCAGGAGGACAGTCCATGAACCAAACGTCCACTGCATTCCATCCACGCACCCGAGTCAGGAGGACAGTCCATGAACCAAACGTCCACTGCATTCCATCCACACACCCGAGTCAGGAGGACAAGCAAAGACGACGAAGTCGTGTGTGCAGGCCACAGCGACCTGTGGAAAAACCCACTGGAAAACATCAACATGTCATAGACACCTTCATTTCAGCTAGATGCCAACATATAGGAACATATTTTTGACGGAAATTCTACGCATGGCATCTCCACGTAGTGCACATTTTTCCGACTTCATACTTGCTCTTTAGTTCGTTCAAAACTTGTGGTGGTGGACATGTTTGATTTGACTGATTCTGTGTTTGTGCATGAAAATAACTGCTTTGGAGTTCAAATCCCTCGTCTGTTTTCATGTGGTCATCATCAGCAAACACTATTGATTCCGCATTAAGCTTGATTCTGACACTGTTTTCCCCTGTTATTGTCTAAACTGTGAATGTGTGTGTGTGTGTGTGTGTGTGTGTGTGTGTGTGTGTGTGTGTGTGTGTTGGTTTTTGTGTGTGTGTGCGCGCGCGCGTGTTTATGTGCGTGTGTGTGCATTTGTTTGAAAGTACGCACACACACGTGTTTGCTACGATATGTACGATAGTGTGTGGTGTGTGTGTGTGTGTGTGTGTGTGTGTGTGTGTGTGTGTGTGTGGCGCGCGCGCGCGCGCGCGTGCGTGTGTGTGTGTGTGTGTGTGCGCGTGTGTGCGTGTGTGCGAGCGTGTGTGTGTGTGTGTGTGTGTGTGTGTGTGTGTGTGTGTGTGTGTTAACCGTTGTGAGCCGGTGCGGGGGGTGGTGTGTTGCGTGCGGGGTGGTCGCGTAGTTGTGTGTGTGTGTGTGTGTGTGTGTGTGTGTGTGTACGCATGCCTGGGCGCACCCCTTCCAACGCGTCGCAGTGCGCGCGGCGTTTGAGCGTGTTCCCATTCAATAAACCCAGCAGCCTTTAATGGCACATTCAGATATTGAAAACCCAGCCGCACCAAGGTCACCCACCTCTCTCTCTCTCTCTCTCTCTCCAAGACCTTTCGTTCGGTGCCCCACTCACACTTCGCACAATCCTTTCCCCAGATACCGCACTCGCAAAACAAGCCCATGTAATCTTCCACCACCACCACTACCACCCGCGACCCCTGCCTCCCACCCCCCCACCACCCCCTCCACCCCCAGCCTCTTAACCGTCCATCCCCCTCCCCGCCCCCCGGCTCCCCCGCCCTCTTCCGTCTCTACTTCTCCCAGTCAGCGCGCGTGACCTACTTCTTTCTGCCAAGCTAGCAGCACGTGAAACCCGCCCACATCGATAAGGCACAGCGGCGGCAGGGCTTGCCGGCACCCTTCTCCTTGTTCCCGTTACTCCCCTCCCCCCCCCCCCCATCTCCGCCGTACGTAATCTGCTCTCCACCCACCCATCTCCCCCTCTCCTGCCTCCCTACCCCTCCCCCTCCTCTCCTTCCACCCCTCCCCTCCCTCCCCCTCCCCCCTCAACACCCTTGTCCACCCCTACCCCCACCTAGCTTTGGTACGAAATCAATAACAATAACAGCGGTCAATGATAAAAGATGGTGGCAATCAAAGCTGACGGATGAGGTTCGTTTCGGGTCGATTTCTGCCCCTTCCAAGTCTACACCACACCTTTCCCTACCTCCCCCCCCCCCCCCCCTCTGCGTCCCAGCTCTCTTCCCTGTGGCTGCCTGTTTGATAGTGAGCGGATCTAGCAAGCAGCGAGCAGAAATCGCTGACGGGTGGGATATTGATAGTGACAAGGCTGCAACGGTTCTCTGGCTTGAGGTGGTAAGGGGGTGTTGGAATTACCACCTGGGCACGCACGGCGGTAGAGACGATAGACACGGTGGAGCCAGAGACAAGAGACAGGCTGGAATGTTTCGGTAACGGTGACACGAAAGACACGTTTCCTGTGACACGAAAGACACGTTTCCTGTGACACGAAAGACGTTTCCAGGACATGACGCCTTGCGAGGTGTCCTTTTTGTCTGTCAGCGCCGTCGCCTGTTCCAAGACCTGTGCGTGTGTCTCTTCACCCCGCTGCGAACAATTCGTCGTCATCATCGTCATCTCATCATCATCATCATCATCACCATCATCATCATCATCGTCATCGTCATCCATCATCACATCACCATCATCATCGTCATCTGTTACTGCTGCTGCTGCTATGACTACTACTGCTACTTCTACTAAGATGATGATGAAATGGCTCAGTTTTCCTTGTCCACAGCAAAGCTGCAACCAATCTCTTCAAGTCTTCTTCTCACTTCAGTCGTTTGTAGTCCTCCATGCGATTCTCCTAGGACCATCGGAAGTAGCTGTCTACATGTCTTTCATCTGGATAGTTAAAGTATACATACATACATATTCACATTGGTTAGAAGTATCTCTCTATATGGTTCTCATGTGGATAATTGAAGTATTTATACGATTTTCACTTGGTTTGTTGGAAATATCTCTTTATCTGATTCTCATTTGGTTCTTGAAGTATCTCTTTATATGATTCTCGTTTGGTAAGTTGAAGTATCTTTCTCTGTAATTCTCATTTGGTTAGTTGAAATATCTCTTTATAGACGATTGTCATTTATTTAGTTGAAGTATATCCTTCCACGTGATTTTCATTTAGAGGGTTCCAGTATCTGCATGTATGATTCTCATGTGGGGAGATGAAGTATCAGTCTGCATGGTTCTCTTTTGAATAGCCGAAGCACCCACCTGCATGCATTAATTTCATGACTCTCATTTGAATAGTGAATGTTGCAGTCTATGTGCTTCTCATTTGGATGGCTGAAGTACTCATTTGTACTATTCTCGTTTGACTCTCATTTGAATAGTGAATGTTGCAGTCTATGTGCTTCTCATTTGGATGGCTGAAGTACTCATTTGTACTATTCTCGTTTGACTCTCATTTGAATAGTGAATGTTGCAGTCTATGTGCTTCTCATTTGGATGGCTGAAGTCCATTTGTACTATTCTCGTTTGAACAATTTGGAAAAGTTATTGATAACGCACCGCCAAAAAAAAAAAAGTAGACAAACGAATCACACGACAAAATACGACGCGTTTGACCTGTAGGTCTTCATCAGGCAAGATACACAACACTCAGGACAACGAAAATGAACGAGCAATCACTGATCTTCCACAAACTCTTCTATTAAGTTTTCCTTCGTTAACGCCCAGTCCTGCAGACAAAAGACAATCCTAATAAACGACTTCATTATCGACAATGATTTGGATCTTCTCTTTATGACGGAGACGTGGCTCTACGAACAAGGAGATGAGGCCCACATCACTGAACTGACCCCAGAAGGCTACGATTTCCATTTTTTTCCCCGTTGCGGAAAGCGTGGTGGTGGCATTGCTGTTGTCTCAAAGCAGTCACTGACTTCATTGTCGGTGCGACGACTTGACTGTGTTTTGAGGCCGTGGAGGTTACTCTCCCACAGAGCAGGGGTGCTGTTACCATTGTCTGTCTCTACCGACCTCCTCCCAGCAAATCAAACAATATGACGGACAAGATGTTCATTGATGAGTTTCCTGTTTTGGTTTCTCGTCTGTCAAATCTCTCAGGCGAAATTATGATTGCTGGCGATCTGAATTTTCATTTTGACTCCCTGTCCTGTCCCAATGTCAAACAACTAAAGACCCTCTTCAGTGACCACTGCCTCAAACAGCTTGTTGATCAGCCAACCCATCGGTGCGGTCACATTTTGGACTGGTGCATAGTGCGTGAAAACTCCACTGTTGTGTCCAGCTGTGCTGTGCTCACCATCCCCTTCTCTGACCATGAGGCGATCATAGGAGCCCTTGCCATGGAGAAGCCCCAGAGAAAACAGCGCATGGTGCAGTCCAGGAACCTGAAGCGGATCGATCCCAAAGCGTTCCAGGCAGACGTACGGCATCTGGTGGCCTGTGATCTGAGGGACTGCCCGGACCACCAGCTTGCCGACCACTACAACGTGGGTCTCCGCCGCACTCTGGACCAGCACGCCCCTCTGGTCACCAGGATGGTGACTGACCGCCCCTCAGCGCCGTGGAGAAACAACAGTGTCAGGGACGCGAAGAAAGATGTGCGTCAGGTGGAGCGCAGATGGAGGTCAACTGGTTTGACTGTCCATCAAGAAGAGTACAAAAGAAAACTGAACTCTTACTCTACGTTTACTAAGAACGTCCGAGTGAAATACTATAGTGGCCTTATTGCCGATTGTACCTCCTCAAAACAGTTGTATGCAGTAGCTGGTCAGCTCTTGGGCACAGTTCAAGTTTCCCCCCTCCCAAGCAACCTTGACCCATGCCAACTTCCAGAAACGTTTTCTCGCTTTTTTCATGAGAAAGTGTCAAAAATAAGGCATGATTTGGATTGCCAAAACGCTGGCCCACCAAACTTCAAAATATTTAACGGCCCCAAGCTTAGCCGTTTTGACACAGTGTCTGAATCGTTCGTCTCAGAACTTATTTCCAAGTCTGCAACAAAGTGCTGTGATCTTGACCCAATCCCCACCAACCTCACCAAACAGAATCTTGCCGATCTTGCCCCAGTTCTCACGAGCATTATAAATGTTTCTCTGGCTGCTGGCTCTGTTCCTGGATGTTTTAAACATGCTCTGGTAGTTCCTCTTCTAAAGAAAAATGGCCTATGTCCTGATGAACTTAAAAACTTTAGACCTGTTTCTCACCTTCCTTTTCTCTCCAAACTCCTGGAAAAGGTTGTCTTTGTGCAACTTGAACGCCATCTGTCCCAGCACAATCTGTATGAAATTTACCAGTCTGCTTACAGACAGAATCACAGTACCGAAACAGCGTTGCTTTGTGTGACTGACAGTCTCCTTCGGTCCGCTGACAACAAAAAAGCATCGCTTCTGACTTTGCTATATCTCAGTGCCGCATTTGACACTATCGACCACATTATTCTTTTAAAAAGACTGTCGGTGTCTTTCGCTATCACAGACACTGCATTAGAATGGTTTCGGTCATACCTGACTGGCAGAACACAATCTGTGTCTGTTGGTGGCAAGGTCTCCTCTCCCCTTCCCCTGGACTTTGGTGTGCCCCAAGGCTCCGTTTTGGGCCCCCTTCTCTTCTCTCTGTATATTCAACCTCTATCTATGGTCATTGAGGAACACGGAATTCCTCATCAGAAATTTGCCAATGACACCCAGCTGCACGACGCTGCTGAACCTGCTGCATTCCAACTTTTGGTATCGGAATTTGAACTGTGTTTCCAATCTGTTAAATCATGGATGCTTAAAAATAAGCTCAAGCTAAATGATGAAAAAACTGAGGCTCTGTTGGCAGCACCTCGTTCTGTTTGGATCGCATTTCTGAAAAATCTATTCAAGCTGGAACCAACAAAATTCCCTTTGAAGACAGTGTGAGGGATCTGGGTGTCCATTTGGATAGTACGCTGTCCATGAATGTCCAGATCGGTCACCTGTGTCGTTCAGCCTATTTGGCTTTGAGAAAGATCGCGTCAATTCGCTCATATCTTACACAGAAAGGGACTGCCCAACTTATCTGTTCCCTCATCATGTCAAAACTCGATTACTGTAACAGCATTCTTGCCGGTCTTCCCGCTATCGATATAAACCGACTTCAACGTATACAAAACAACGCAGCCAGACTTGTTTTCCAAAAGTCCAAAAGAACCCACACTACACCTCTGTTAGTTAGACTACATTGGCTTCCTATTCATGCGCGCATTCAGTATAAACTCGCAACACTTGCCTTCCGACACTTTGATGAAACATTGCCTGCTTATCTTTCCAACACACTTGTCACTTATCAACCCTCTCGCACTCTCCGCTCTAGCAGTGATAAACTTCTCAAGCTTCCCCGCATGAAACTGAAATCCTTTGGCCAACGTTCTTTCAGTTATCAAGCCCCCCTTGTCTGGAACTCCCTCCCCTCCCAGCTCCGCTCTTCACAGACTCTCTCTGCGTTCAAATCTGGTCTAAAAACGCATCTCTTTCAGAAGTCCTTTTGTCTTTCTACATAGCGTACGAGCTAATGCGTGTTTCCCATGCATTCTCCATCCTTTTGCCTCTTGTATGTGCACGCGCGCTTCCGTGCCTGAATGCTTATGTACTTTTGCGTGTGTGCGTTCGTGTGTGTGCGTTTACGCGCGTGGGTTTTTGTTGCTTCGTGTTGAGTTTGCCCTTTGTGTGTGGTGTGTGTGTGTGTGTGTGTGTGTGTGTGTGTGTGGTGTCTGTCTGTGGGTGTGGGTGCTCCTGCTGCATGTTTTATATTGTATCTCGTGCAGTGTTCACGAAATTGGAGGCGGGTGGGTGTTGGGGGTGGGGATGGGGGCTGGTTCTTTTCTATTCCCAAATTCTTGTCGAGCGTTGTTCATATGATGTCATGTGTGGTGTGTGTGTGTGTGGGGGGGGGGGGGGGGGGGGGAGGATAGAGTGGCGGGGATGTGGCTTGTGCATCTGTTTTAGTGCTTGCTTTGTGACCTATTGTTTTGATGCCTTTTTCTCAGTATTGTGCAATGTTTATGGAAACTTTTATTTTTCCTGTATTGTGAAGCGCTCTGAGGATGAGTCTTCTTCTCTCATCGAAGAGCGCTATATAAGCTCAATTTATTATTATTATTATTATTATTATTATCATCTTCATCCAATTCGGCGCAAGATAGGCATTATCGTTTGTCTACGGTTTTTTTTTTTTTTTTTTTTTTTTTTCAGTGCGTTATCAATAACTTTTAAAATTTGTTGAGATTTCCGCCTGCAGTATCCTTACTTTGCAACTAGATTTAACTATTCTTGTTTGAACAGTTGAAGTTCTCGTCGGTGTGATTCTTTTCAGGAGAGTTGAATCATCTATCTGCATCATTCTCATCTGGATAGTTAAACACCCATCTGCATCATTCTCATTTGGATAGTTAAAGCCTTCATCTGCATGATTCTCATCAGGAGAGTTAAAAAGCACCCATCTGCGTGATTCTCAATCGGATAATTCAAGCCTCCACCCGCATGATTCTCATTTGGATAGGAAAAGCATCCGTCCGCACAATTCTCATTTGGATAGTAAAAACATCTGTCTGCACAATTCTCATTTGGATAGTTTCCATCTGCATGACTCTCATCTGGATAGTTAAAGCATCCATCTGCATCATTCTCATTTGGATAGTTAAAACATCCATCTGCATCATTCTCATTTGGATAGTTAAGGTACCCATCTGCATGAATCTCATTCGGATAACATAAGCGTCCATCTGCATGATTCTCATTTGGATTGTAAAAGCACCCGTCCGCGCAATTCTCATTTGGATAGTTAAAGTATCAGTCTGCATGATTCTCGTTTGGATGTTAAAGTATCCATCTGCATAATTCGCGTGTGGACAGTTACAGTATCCATCTGCATTGGATAGTTAAAAGCTTCCATTTGCCTAATTCTCATTTGGATAGTTAAAGCATCCATCTGCATGACTCCCATTTGGATAACAAAAGCATCCATCTGCATGATTCTCATCTGGATAATAAAAGTATACATCTGCACGATTCTCAGTTGGATAATTAAAGCATCCATCTGCATAATTCTCATTTGGATAGTTAAAAAACGTCCATCTGCATGATTCTCATCCTCACAGTCGAGTTATTCTTTCAGAAGATCCAGCCACAACAACAACAACAACAAAGGCAGTCAGCCACAACAAAGCAGCGACTTTTTCCTGCCATCTTCCATCTTCTTCTGGTTCCTCCTTTTCTTTGACAAGCCGCAACAGGAACGGGTCGCTGGTCCTTCTCCTTCCTTCCCCCTCCCCCCACCCCACCCCTCTCCTCATCCACCACCACCACCACCACTACCACCTCCACCTCCTCCCCATCTGTCCTTGTCACCTAGCTTCGGCCAGCGGATCAATACCGCCGCGTCAATGATAACGGCTGGAGGCGATCAGCGGAATCCTTTCTCTCTCCATCTCTCTCTCTCTCTCTCTCTCTCTCTGTGGATGTCTCTGTCTCTCTCCGTCTGTCTGGCTCTGTCTCTCTCGCTCGCTCGCTCGCTCTCTCTCCCTTGTCGCTGCCTCTCTCTCTGTGTCTCTGTCTCTCTCTCATTCTCTCTCTGTCTGTCTCTGTCTCTCTCTTTCTCTCCCTCTCCTTTTTTGTCTCTCTCTCTGTCTATGTCTCTCCCTCTCTCTGTGTGTCTGTCTCTCTCTCTTTCTCTTTCCTTTTTTCTCTCTGTGTTGCCCAAACCACCATACATAACTCCACACCGCTGGCTGCTACACGCGGCAGAAATCGCCTGATGAGAGGGGGAGATGTTTATTATCTATCAGACAGACAGACGGACGGACGGACAAGCAGACAGGCAGGCAGACAGACAGACAGACAGGCTGTAAGCTAGAATGTCTCTCTACGCGTCGTTTGTCAATGTTGCTTTACTGCCTGATCAGCAGTTTTTGTCTCGGTGTCCTCTCTGCCTTAGGCGATCTTTTTATTCTCTGCATTGTTTGCAGTCTCTCTCTCTCTCTCTCTCTCTCTCTCTCTTCCTCATCCATTGTACACACCGTCTGAACATGTGACCTACTCCATTAAACCGCTCATCCCCACTCTCACTCTGTATCCCCTCCCTCCTCCCCTCCCTCTACTTACCATCCTCTCTCCCTCACCCCCCCTCTCTCTCTCCCCTCTTTCTCTCTCTCTGTCTCTCTGATGTTTGTTTTTTTTTGTTGTTGTATGTTTGCTTGTTTGGGTTGTTGTTCCTTCTGTGTGACTACCGGGAGCCGGAATAGCTCAGTTGGTAGAGCGCCGGACTCGTAATCCTGGTGTTGATGTTCGAATCTCTGCCGGGCCGTTTCGGTACAGAGGTATTTTTCCCTCGGAGTTAACATTGGTTCTGACTCCATTTCCCATCCAGTCCTTACAATGAGACTATAAACCGAGGTTTTTGTAAGACTAGGCCTTGCCCTAAAATCTTCATCCTTGTGTATTAAAGATCAATCCATCCATCCATCCATCCATCCATCAATCAAGCAAGCAATCAGTCAATCACTCTCTCTCTCTCTCTTAGATTTTTCTTTCTCTCTCTCTCTCCTTTCTGCTGTGGGCAATTCTTTTGTACCTCTCTTGTGGCATGATTCTCTCTCTTCGCTCTGTTTCTCTCTCTCTCTCTCTCTCTCTCTCTCTCTCTCTCTCTCTCTCTCTCTCTCTCTCTCTCTCTCTCTCTCTCTCTCTCTTAGTCATCCGCACTGTAAGCAATCATTTTCCCTGTTCAAGTGTGCTGTAGACAATTCATTCTTCTCCCTGTCCTGTCTGCTGGAAGCATTTTGTTTTTCTTTCACTCTGTGCTCTCTACTGCTCTCTGTGCGTCCTCGTTACTGTAACTCTCTTTTTTTTTTTTTCCTTTGTCCTCTCTGCTGTAAGCATTTTGTCTGTGGCCTCTCCGCTGTAGACACTGCTTTTTTCTTCTGTTCTCTGTACTGTAGGCATTCTTTTTCTCTTTGTCCTTTTTTTTTTTTTTGCTGTTGTAAATCTTCTTCTTCACTATCAACCCTGTTGCAGTTCTTTTTCTTCTCTCTGTCCTCTTCTGCTGTAGACAATTCTTTTTCTTCCCCCTCTCTCTCTCTCTCTCTCTCTCTCTCTCTCTCTCTCTCTCTCTCTTCTCTCTCTGTCTCTTCTCCTCCTTGTCCTCTGTAGTAGAATCTTTCTCCTCCCTGTCCTCTGTGCTGTAGTTTGTCTCCTCCCTGTCCTCTGTGCTGTAGTTTTTTCTCCTCCCTGTCCTCTGTGCTGTAGGTTTTTCTCCTCCCTGTCCTCTGTGCTGTAGGTTTTTCTCCTCCCTGTCCTCTGTGCTGTAGGTTTTTCTCCTCCCTGACCTCTCTGTCCTCTGTGCTGAAGGTTTTTCTCCTCCCTGTCCTCTGTGCTGAAGGTTTTTCTCCTCCCTGTCCTCTGTGCTGTAGGTTTTTCTCCTCCCTGTCCTCTGTGCTGAAGGTTTTTCTCCTCCCTGTCCTCTGTGCTGTAGGTTTTTCTCCTCCCTGACATCTCTGCTGTAGGTTTTTCTCCTCCCTGTCCTCTCTGCTGTAGGTTTTTTCTCCTCCCTGTCCTTGGTGCTGTAGGTTTTTCTCCTCCCTGTCCTCTGTGCTGAAGGTTTTTCTCCTCCCTGTCCTCTGTGCTGAAGGTTTTTCTCTCCGTCCTCTGTCTGAAGGTTTTTCTCCTCCCTCCTGTGCTGAAGGTTTTTCTCCTCCCTGTCCTCTGTGCTGAAGGTTTTTCTCCTCCCTGTCCTCTGTGCTGAAGGTTTTTCTCCTCCCTGTCCTTTCTGTCCTCTGTGCTGAAGGTTTTTCTCCTCCCTGTCCTCTGTGCTGAAAGTTTTTCTCCTCCCTGTCCTCTCTGTCCTCTGTGCTGAAGGTTTTTCTCCTCCCTGTCCTCTGTGCTGAAGGTTTTTCTCCTCCCTGTCCTCTGTGCTGAAGGTTTTTCTCCTCCCTGTCCTCTCTGTCTTCTGTGCTGAAGGTTTTTCTCCTCCCTGTCCTCTGTGCTGAAGGTTTTTCTCCTCCCTGTCCTCTGTGCTGAAGGTTTTTCTCCTCCCTGTCCTCTCTGTCCTCTGTGCTGAAGGTTTTTCTCCTCCCTGTCCTCTGTGCTGAAGGTTTTTCTCCTCCCTGTCCTCTGTGCTGAAGGTTTTTCTCCTCCCTGTCCTCTGTGCTGAAGGTTTTTCTCCTCCCTGTCCTCTCTGTCCTTTGTGCTGAAGTTTTTCTCCTCCCTGTCCTCTGTGCTGAAGGTTTTCTCCTCCTGTCCTCTGTGCTGAAGGTTTTTCTCCTCCCTGTCCTCTGTGCTGAAGGTTTTTCTCCTCCCTGTCCTCTGTGCTGAAGGTTTTTCTCCCCTGTCCTCCTGTCCTCTGTGCTGAAGGTTTTTCTCTCCTGTCCTCTGTCTGAAGGTTTCTCCCTGTCCTCTGTGCTGAAGGTTTTTCTCCTCCCTGTCCTCTGTGCTGAAGGTTTTTCTCCTCCCTGTCCTCTGTTTTCTGAAGGTTTTTCTCCTCCCTGTCCTCTGTGCTGAAGGTTTTTCTCCTCCCCTGCGTTCTCTCTGTCCTCTGTGCTGAAGGTTTTTCTCCTCCCTGTCCTCTGTGCTGAAGGTTTTTCTCCTCCCTGTCCTCTGTGCTGAAGGTTTTTCTCCTTCCCTGTCCTCTGTGCTGAAGGTTTTTCTCCTCCCCTGTCCTCTGTGCTGAAGGTTTTTCTCCTCCCTGTCCTCTGTGCTGAAGGTTTTTCTCCTCCTGTCCTCTGTTGCTGAAGGTTTTTCTCCTCCCTGTCCTCTGTGCTGAAGGTTTTTCTTTCTTCCTGCTGAAGCCAGTTCTTTTTTGCACTCTTCCCCTCTGCTATTGGCATTATCTTTTCTTTCTTTCTTTTTCTTTCTTGCTTCCCCCCCCCCCCCTTTTTTTGTGCTGTCCTCTCTGTTGACGCAGATCTTTTTTCTTTCTTCTCTGTCCTCTGTCTTTGTTATGGCAATTCTTTCTTTCTGTCCTCTCTTGTTATGCCAATTCTTTCTTTCTGTCCTCTCTGCTGTCAACAATTTTCTTCTCCCTCTTCTCGCTGCTGGAAACAATTTTTTTCTCCTGTTCTATCCGCTGGCGACATTTTCCTCTGTCCTCTATACTGGAGGCAGTTCTATTCTCTCTCTCTCTCTCTCTCTCTCTCTCTCTCTCTCTCTCTCTCTCTCTCTCTCTCTCTCTCTCTCTGTGTCGTCTCAATTAAGGCAATACTTCTTCTGTGTTCTCTCAGCTGTGGACAATTTTTTTTCTCTGTTCACCGTGCTTTTGGCGGATCTTTTCCCTCTGTGCCCTCTCTACGGTAGCAATTCTTTTTTTCCTTCTATGTCCTCTCTGCTGTAGGCAATTCCTTCCTTTCTGTCTACTGTTGCTACAGACGATTATTTTTTTCTCTGTGTCCTCTTGTTATGGCAGTTCATTCTGTCTTTTTTGTTCCTTCTCATTTTCTCTCCTTGTGCTCATGCAATTATCCTGCTCCGTTCCAGCACTATCCATGGTTTGCTACAGACGATTCCAGATTGTTTCGTCTCATGTGCTCCTCTTGTTATGGCAGTTCATTCTGTCTTTTTTTGTGATCAACCTGTCTCATTTTTTCTGCTCCTTTGGTGGCCTCACTGCCATCATGCTCACTCCGGCTGCTCCGTATCCAGCCACATCCAGGATGGACCTTTCATAGTCCCTGCACCGACGATCCACAGGGAACCATTCGATTTCAGGTCGTCAAGAGGCAACCCACCAGAGGAGACGTTGCACTGCCGCTGAGTCGTTTCGGTGGTGTTCACTGGTGCCTGCTCGGATTAAAATCAATATGTATACACACACACACACACACACACACACACACACACACACACACACACACACACACACACACACACACAGGACACCACCAACCAAACTGACAATGATCATTGTGTAAGTGCGGAGCTAGCGTGGGTGAACGTTTCGTTTCGTGGGAGGGGTAGAAGTAAAAAGTAAATAATAATCAAGAACGCTTCCCAAGGGAAACATATAAAGTACACAATCCCAAATAAATGGCGAGTGCGGTACACATTCTTATAGCGCATATACAGACAAGAGGCACGTCGGTAGAACAAACAAGAACAAAAAACTTGCCCTCCGAAAGAAAGCTCCGAGCTTAATCAAACTACACAGCATGCGTGCTCAGCATTGAGTTTCCCTGGCGTTGAGCGCACCAACACTCCAGCTCATTTGGAGTCATCGTGCTCAGCATTGAGTTTCCCTGGCGTTGAGCGCACGAACACTCCAGCTCATTTGGAGTCATCGTGCTCAGCATTGAGTTTCCCTGGCGTTGAGCGCACGAACACTCCAGCTCATTTGGAGTCATCGTGCTCAGCATTGAGTTTCCCTGGCGTTGAGCGCACGAACACTCCAGCTCATTTGGAGTCATCGTGCTGAGCATTGAGTTTCCCTGGCGTTGAGAGCACGAACACTCCAGCTCATTTGGAGTCATCGTGCTCAGCATTGAGTTTCCCTGGCGTTGAGCGCACGAACACTCCAGCTCATTTGGAGTCATCGTGCTGAGCATTGAGTTTCCCTGGCGCTGAGAGCACGAACACTGGACATCGGCAGCCGACATTCCCATGGTTCTAACGAAGCAGCCCTCTCTGCCTGTCTGGCTAATATCAGTCATTCTGGGTCCATCTTTACCTCAACGCTCTGAATTATGTTTGTTCATATACACATACATACATACATACATACATTTCAATTACTTTAATGCATCAACTTGTCAAATCAACAATGCACAGAAGTCCAGATTGCAGGCGCATCGATAAAAGTTACCTTTCACATACTCTCTCTCTCTCTCTCTCTCCTCTCTCTCTCTCTCTCTCTCTCTCTCTCTCTCTCTCATACATACATACACACATACATACCTACCTACCTACCTACCTACCTACATACATACATACACATACATACATACATACATACATATGTCCATCCATCCATTCATACGATTATCTATCTATCTATCTATCTATCTATCTATCTATCTATCTATCTATCTATCTATCTGTCTGTCTGTATGTATGTATGTTTGTATGTTGATTTTTTTTCTTTGCTGTTCTCTGTAAATGTGAAGTACCATGCACCATATCAATGCTATGTCAGTTTGTCCTTAGCTATGATTGTTGTCAGTTTCAAGATAATTGATCTGTCCTTTTTTGCAGCTAATTTGTCCTTTGCTATGATTACTGTCAGTTTCAAGATAATTGACCTGTCCTTTTTCGCAACTAATTTGTCGGACACACATCAAGAGATGCTTGCACTCTGTCCCTCTCTGTCCCACTCCTTCTTTTTTTCTTCCCCCCCCCCCCTGTCTGTCCCCCTGTGTCCCTATCTGTCTGTCTTGGCACAGGCGTACATATGTCACACGTGGCAATGTAGTGAGTATCCCACCGGCTTGGGGAAAGAATGGTGGCTTCAAAGTGAGGTGACTGCTGGCGGAAACTGAAACAAACTTCAAAGAAAAATGACTGTTCCCCCGGACAAACAAATCACAAGACAAAACACGACGCGTTTCGACCTCTTTGGTCTTCTTCAGGCCACAACACGTTCAGGACAATGAAAACGAAGAAATGATTCAACGTCCGTTTTGCGCCCAATTTGAGGAGATAGATGACTGCTCGTTCTTCGTTTTCATTGTCCCGAAAGTTGCTTATCTTGCCTTAAGAAGACCAAAGAGGTCGAAACGCGTTGTGTTTTGTCTTGTAATTTTGTTTGTCCCGTTCGTCCGGTGGAAAAATATTTATTCTTGAAATTTGGAGACAAAAATTTGACCGGAATGGCAGTTTGACAGTTCACTGTTTAACTCGTGAAGATCACTTGTGTCTGAATGGTAGTTTGACAGTTCACTGTATAACCTGTGAAGATCACTTGTGTGGGAATGGCAGTTTGACAGTTCACTGTATAACCTGTGAAGATCACTTGTGTCTGAATGGCAGTTTGACAGTTCACTGTATAACCTGTGAAGATCACTTGTGTCTGAATGGCAGTTTCACAGTTCACTGTATAACCTGTGAAGATCACTTGTGTCAGAATGGCTGTCAGACAGTTCACTGTATAACCTGTGAAGATCACTTGTGTCTGAATGGCTGCCAGACAGTTCACTGTATAACCTGTGAAGATCACTTGTGTCTGAATGGCATTGCAGTTATGAACCTGTGAGTCATTGTCTGAATGCAGTTTGACAGTATGTATAACCTGTGAAGATCACTTGTGTCTGAATGGCAGTTTGACAGTTCACTGTATAACCTGTGAAGATCACTTGTGTCTGAATGGTAGTTTGACAGTTCACTGTATAACCTGTGAAGATCACTTGTGTCTGAATGGTAGTTTGACAGTTCACTGTATAACCTGTGAAGATCACTTGTGTCTGCAAGCGGGGCAGAACATCTCCTCGTTCCCAGGCCTGGCGCTGCAGCGGCAGGCAGACAATGCTTTAACCGAGTGATGTGACGACCAGAAAGGCGTAAAGTGTACATGTTCTCCTTCTTTCTTCGTCAGCTCGGATGGGGCTGATTCGTATGGTCAGCGAGGCAGTAACTAACAGAGAATCGTCCATTTTCAGAACTAAAACATAGCCAACACTTAACGCCGAAATGGGAACATTTCGGTTGTTTATAAAGAAACAAACATTTAAACCAACGTCTTTTCGAAGCTCTAAACATCGGGTTTGAGAATGACAGAAAACCATCTGTGTAATCTCTCTCTCTCTCTCTCTCTCTCTCTCTCTCTCTCTCTCTCTCTCTCTCTCTCTCTTTTCCTTCTTGTTGTTGATGTTCCTCTTCTTCTTGTCTCTTTTTAATTAATTGATCATCTCATCTATTTTCTCTTCCTGTCTTCCCTCTCCCCTCCCCCTCCATATTTTCCCCCACTTCGCCACGTCAATGTCATACTTCGATTCGCAATTTCGTTGCACTTTCTTAATTCCAAAGTAAAGTCTTTCCTCTGCTAGGTGTTTCTTCTTCTTCT
>CM065725.1:2096332-2106332 GCA_033310375.1 Conus canariensis | reverse complement strand
CCGGCGTCAACCAGGCCCAAGAGATACAGACACCTGCAGTGTTGGTCAGGAAATTTGTAAGCGACACTCTCAGAAACGCATCCATGACTTCGCGGTTCCAGTCTTCCTAATTGAGCCCATTGCAAACTCAGCTATGGGTTTGAGCCAGTCGGAGCAGAAAAAAAAAGACAAAAATGAAAGGTCCTGATGGAAATCGAACCCACGACCTCCCAGCCTAAGGCTAACAGACGTGTCTCGTCAAACCCTGTGTTCTCTGGTACCAGAGTAACCAGAAAGCCAAGCGATGAAAACGCTGTCAGCGTTAATTCTGACATGACCGGGGAGCCGCCCCATGCATTTTTCATCAGTGGCAGACGGACAGTGTTAGTAGAGCTCGTGCAACCCTCTCTTCTTCTGTGGCTGACGGTGGGAGCAACAGACACTCCTTTCTTCAGGATGACAAGAGATTAGTGCGAATATTGGGCTGGATGTCGTGTCATCTCGTGGTAATGCGTTAGCCGTTTGTGCGTGTGTGTGTGTGTGTGTGTGTGTGTGTGTGTGTGTGTGTGTGTGTGTGTGTGGTGTGTGTGTGTGTTGTGTGTGTGTGTGTGTGTGTGTGTGTGTGTGTGTGTGTGTGTGTGTGTGTGTGTGTGTGGTGTGTGTGTGTGGTGTGTGTGTGTGTGTGTGTGTGAGAGAGAGAGAGAGAGAGAGAGAGAGAAATAGAATGAGAGAGAGAGACAGAGCAAAGAGAGAGAGAGAGAGAGACAGAGACAGAGACAGAGAGACAGAGAGAGAGAGAGAGAGTGACAGACAGACAGAGACAGACAAATTGAGAGACAGAGAGAGGCCAAAACTGCTGTAAACAAATTCCTATCAATGACGAAAGCGTCAAAGCCAGCTCGTGTGATTCATTCAAGTGGTCACGAAAAATTTCCGTGCGTGTTTTGAATGTCAGAAGACAATTTCAACCCGAACCGAAACCAGCGCCCACACGTACCGACCGGGGCCAAACAATGAGGACCCGGATGTCTCACCGGAAGTCTTATCACCTGCCTATAAGTGCCGCGTCAGTTGATCGGCTTCCGGAACTTGAGAAAGGTTAGTTTCTGTTCATCAAAGCAGACCCCGAAACGAGCGTGACGGGTAAGATCGTGATACAAGAGAACGAGGGGAGAGGAAAGGAAAAAAAAAAGAGAAACGAAGAGATCAATAGGAGGAAAGAAAGGAGAAAAGAGAAAAAGGAAGAAAAAGAAAGGAGGAAGGAAGGAAAGGAAGAGAAAAGCAGAAAGAAAGGAGAAAAGAGAGAAAGGAGTAAAGAAATAGAGGAATGGAGGGAAGGAAAGAAAGCAGAAAAAAAAGAAAGGAAGGAGGGAAGAAAAAGAGAGAAGGAAGGAGTAAAGAAAAAGGAGGAAGAAGAGGAAAGGAAAGAGAAAGCAGAAGAAAGAAATAAAGGAGTAAAGAATAAGAGGAATGGAGGGAAGGAAGAAAGCAGAAAGAAAGAAGAAGAAAGGAAAAAGGAGAAATGAGAGAAAGGAGGTAAAGAAATAGAGGAATGGAGGGAAGGAAAGAGAAGCAGAAAGAAAGAAAGAAAGAAAGAAAGAGAAGAGAGGGAAAAGGAGAGAGAAAGAGTAAAGAAATAGAGGATGGAAGGGAGGAAGAAGAATGCAGAAGGAAGAAAGAAAGAAAGAAGAGGAAAGAGAGAAGAAGGAAGAAGAAGAGAAAGGAGGAAGGAAGAAAGAGAAAGAAGAAGAGAAAAAGGAGAAAAGAAAGGTAGAGAAAGGGAAGGAGGGAAGAAGAAAGCAGAAAGAAAGAAAAGAAAGAAAGAGAGGAGAAAAGAAAGGAGTAGAGAGAAATAGAGGAATGGAAGGAAGGAAAAGAAGAGAAGAAAGAAAGAAAAGAAAGAAGAAAGGAGTAAGAACAGAGGAATGAGGAGGAAGAAGAAAGGAGTAAGAAAGAAATAGAAAGGAGGAAAGAAAGGAAGAGAAAGAGGAAGAGGAAGGAAGAATGAGAAAGAAAGAAAGAAAGGAGAAGAAGGAGAAAGGAGGTAAAGAAACAGAGGAATGGGAGGAAGGAAGGAGAAAGCAGAAAGAAAGAAAGAGAAAAGGAGAAAGAAAGGAGTAAAGAAACAGAGGAATGGAGGGAAGGAGAAAGGAAAAGAAAGAAGGAGAAAAGAAAGAGTAAAGAAAAGAGGAATGGAGAAAGAAGAAAGGAGGAAAAGAAAAGAGGAATGAGGGAAGGAAGAAAGCAGAAAGAAAGAAAGAAAGGAGAAAGAAGAGGAAAGGAGAAGAAGAAGAAAGGAGAAAGGAAAGAGGGAATGGAGGAAGGAGAAAGCAGAAAGAAAGAAAGGAGAAGAAAAGAGAGAGAAGGAGTAAAGAAAACAGAAGAAGAGGAAGGAAGAAAAGAAAAAAGAAGAGAAAGAGAGAAAGGAGAAAGAAACAGAGGAATGGAGGGAAGGAAGAAAGAGAAAGAAAGAGAAAAGAAAGAAAGGAAGAAAGAACAGAAAGGAGAAAGAAGAGAGAAAGAAGAAAGAAAAAGGAAAGAAAAGAGGAATGGAGGGAAGGAAGAAAGCAGAAAGAAAGAAAGGAGAAAGAAAGAAAGGAGAAAGAAACAAGGAATGGAGGAAGAAGAAGAAAGCAGAAAGAAAGAAAGGAGGAAAAAGAGAAAAGGAGAGAAAAGGAAGAGGGAAGAAAGAGAAGAGGAAAAGAAACAGAGGAAGATGGGAAGAGAAAGGAAGAAAGAAGAGAAGAAAGAAAGAGAAAAAAGAAAGGAGTAAAGAAACAGAGGAATGGATGGGAAGGAAGAAAGCAGAAGAAGAAAGAAGAAAAGAAGAGAAAGAAAGAAAGAAAGAGTAAGAACAGAGGAATGGAGGAAGGAAGAAGCAGAAAGAAAGAAAGCGAAAGAAAAGAAAGGAGAAGAAAAGAGGAAGGAGAAAGAGAAAGAAAAGAAGAGAAAGAAAGGAGAAGAAAAAGAAAAGAGGAAAGGGGAAGGAGAAGAAGAGAAAGAACAAAAGAAAAAGAAGAGAAAGGAAAGAAGAAGAAGGAAGAAAGGAGAAAAGAAAGAAAAACAGGAGGAATGAGGAAGGAAAGAAAGCAGAAAGAAAAGAATGAAAAAGGAGAAAGGAAAAAGAAAGAGAAAGAAAGGAGAAGGAAAAGGAAAAAAAAAAGAAAAGGAAAAGAAAGAGGAGGGAAAGAAGAAGAGGAGAAAGAACAGAAAGAAAAAGAAGAGGAAAAAGAAAAGAAGGAAAGGAGAGAAAGAAGGGAAAGGAAAGAAAAAGAAGGAAAGAGAAGAGAGAAGAAAGGGGAAAAAGAAGGAGAAAAGAAGAGAGAGAAAGGAAAGAAAAGAAGAAGAAAAAGAAAGAGGAAAGAAGGAAGAAAAGAAAAAGGAAAAGAAACAACAGGGAAAGAGGGGAAAAAAAAAAGAAAGAAAGCGGAAGAATATAGTAAGAAGTAAAGGAAAGAAACGAGAAAGAAAGTAAAAGAAAGGAACAAAGAAAAGAAGAAAGCAGGAAAAAATAGAAAAAAAAAAGACAACGGGAACAAAGAACGACAAAGAGAGGGGGAAAAAGATAGCAGCATAAAACGTGCACGACAAAGAAAGAAAAAAAAAAAAGGAATAAGGGAGGAGGAAAAAGAAAAAAAAAAAGCAGAGAAGGAGAGGAAAAAAAACAAAGAAGCAAGAAAGAAGGAAAGACGAAAAAAAAAAACAGAAAAAAAAAAAAAACAAAAACTAAAAAGAAATAAAAAGAAAAGAAAAAAAAGAAGAAAAAAACGGAAAAGAAAAAAAAGGGAAAAACAAAGAAGGAATGAGAGAAGAAAAGTGAGAGACGAAAGGGGAAAAAAAAAAGAAGGAAAAAAGGTTGACAGAAAGTTTTAAAAAAAAAAATGGTGAAAGACAGAGAGACAAGCGGAAAGCAGCGAAGACATATATGACAACGACAACAACAACAAAGAAAACAAAGAGCAAAGAAAGAAATGAGAATGAAAACAACAAAGACAAAAATACAGGAAGGAAGGATGGAAGAAATGGAAACAGAGGAAAAAAAAAGTTTAGAGAAGTTCAGAATTTCTAGCTCGCCATTCCAGCAAAGATTTTTTTTTTTCTAAAAACTTCACAAGACAAATAGGTATGGTTTTGTTGTTGCAGATGTTGTGTAAAAGGCAGTGACCGCATGATGCGAGTAAAGAGTAAAGTGCACGATCGCTTCACAGCGTCCAAACCAAATCATACGAGTGCACGCGCACAAACTCTCTCTCTCTCTCTCTCTCTCTCTCTCTCTCTCTCTCTCTCTCTCTCTCTCTCTCTCTCTCTCTTCGTGTTTTATCTCAAGTAGCATTATTCACTAACAAAGCTGTAAAACATTTGTGTACTGCTTCAACACAAAAAATATGTACTATTGATGGACCAAATACCGATAGAATTTTTGTTTTGTTTTGTTTAGTGCGTGACAAACGCTTTACGATATCTATCTATCTACATGATATCTATCTGTCTATCTATCTGTCTGTCTGTCTGTTTGTCTGTCTGTCTTCTACCTATATATATATATATATATATTCTCTCTCTCTATCTATTTATCTATCTGTTTATCTATCTATCTATCTATCTATCTATCTATCTATCCATCTGTGTGTGTGTGTGTGTGTGTGTGTGTGTGTGTGTGTGTGTGTGTGTGTGTGTGTGTTGTGTGTGTGTGTGTGTGTGTGTGTGTGTGTATGTGTGTGTGTGTGTGTGCGTGCGTGCGTGATTGCGTGTGTGATTGCGTGCGTGCGTGCGCGCGCGCGCGTGCGTGCGTGCGTGCATGTGTGTGTGTACGTGTGTGTGTGTGTGTGTGTGTGTGTGTGTGTGTGTGTGTGTGTTGTGTGTGTCGTGTGTGTGTGTGTGTGTGCGTGCGTTGAGATAGGGGCCCAGGCCTTAATCTGAATAAAACATTTTGAATTCATATTCGTACTCGTATTCGTAATTCGTATTTTCTCTCTCTCTCTCTCTCTCTCTCTCTCTCTCTCTCTCTCTCTCTCTCTCTCTCTCTCTCTCTCTCTCTCTCTCTCTCTGTGATTAAGGAAGTCGCAGGCGAAGGCCATTTCTATAGAAACAAAAGGTTGGTGTTTGGCTCCAACAATGGCTGAGTAAGGGAAAGTCTGGTGGCGTTTCTTCCCTTTTGTGCATTGTTTTGTGCTAATTGGGAAGGGAGTAAGGGAGTGGGAGGGGGGGGGGGAGGGGGCGGAGGGGGTCGAGGAGGAGAATAGAGGAATTCAGAAACAAAAGATCTCTCTGATTTCTGATCTCCCTGGCAAAGAGAGAGAGAGAGGAGAGAGGAGAGGAGAGAGAGAGAGAGAGAGAGAGAGAGGAGAGAGAGAGAGAGAGAGAGAGGTTGATTGATTAACTGATTGTTTCATTCATAATCTTTATTCCAAAAGGTAAGCAGATAAGCAATTTAGTGATTTTGTGGGATGGGGGAGAGGAGAGAGAGAGAGAGAGAGAGGAGAGAAGAGAGTATTGCGTGTGTGAGAGAGGAGAGAAAGGGAAAAGGAGGAGGAGGAGGAGGTGGAGGAGGAGGAGGAGGAGGAGAAGAAGAAGAAGAAGAAGAAGAAGAAGAAGGAGAAGAGAGAGAAGAAGAAGAAGAAGACAAAGAAGAAAGAAGAAGGCGACGACGACGATCGACGACGACGACGACGAGGAAGAAGAAGAAGAAGAAGAAGAAGAAGAAGAAGAAAGAAGAAGAAGAAGAAGAAGAAGAAGAAGAAATCAACAGATTCGATAAACTGGAGTCCGAAACGATCATCAGAATGAAGAGAGAACACATCCTCCAATCCCCCGACACCCGCAACCACCACGCCCCCCCCCACTTCCCTCCACACACTCTCCGTACCCCATTCCGCCCTCATGTGAGCCTATAACCCAGAGCACACACCATTCACTATCCATCGTCCACACCCGCTACCGTCCTCTCCCCCCCCCCCTCCCTTCGAAAGAGAGCTTCAAACATACACATGCACAATACATGTATGCAGAATTATATTTCCCTGACATCTCGTCAAAGGCAACTGACATTCACAACATCACGACAAAGTCGCGACCTCTGTTTCTTTCTTATTATGTATTCTAAATCTATGATTAACATCACATAGAGACTACTGCCTTCAAAAAATCAAACCGTTTGTCATTGTCCTGTGCATAGAGGGAGCAGGGCGGGAGAGGGGGGGAGGGTGTATAGCATCATATATGTATGGGACGATTGTTGAGTGCAGTTATTGTGGTGCGTTGATCTCGATGTCCATTTTACATGAGAGCTTTGAATTATGTTTATTCCTGTGTGCATGCGTGGTAATGTTTGTTCTATTGTTCTTCTCTATAAATTGTTCGATAAATAAATTTGACTTCTATTATTATCATTACTTTTCCGGATGATCGTTTATCCTCTTTCACAAAATGCCATGCTCACGCTAACCAACATGTTTTGATTCTTTCTCTGTCATGGCCCTTCCGTTTTCTGCCTGTCCGCCCTGCTGGTCCGTCATTTAACTGACACACATACGAACAATAATGATTTAATGTGTATCCAACTAGTGTTTAAAAAAAAAGATGACCAGAATGGCACTTGGACGGCTCATCTTAAGACTGAGAAGATGGCTTGTGTCTCCTAGTGCTGCAGAACCACAAACCATTTACAGACTTGTCCTGAAAGGGACTGCCAATGAATTTCAGCCACGAGCTGCAATGGCCAGGAAATCATAAAGTCTGATGTTTGTTTTTCAGAATCTCCTCCTTTCTTCATCGTCTATGATATGGCTTCGGGTGATAAGCAAGGCCATAAAGACACAGAATCATTCGTTATGAAATCTAAAATCAATCATACCTGTGTTCGGGTGTAACATTTTGAGCTCGCGAAACAAACCAACCTTTCAAATGATAAAATCTTGGTTTGAGAATGACTGAAAATATTATCTCCCCTATACTCTCCCCTTAGCCTCTCTTTTCCTCTTCGTGTTGTTATTCTCTTCGTCTCTTTGCTTAGTATTTTTCTTCTGTATATATCATTCTTCCTCCTTTCTCCTCCTCATCTTTTCCTTTTTGCCATCTCTTTCCCACAGTTCGGTTCGTAATCTTCTTTCTCTATCTTTGATTCTCAGGTTGACACTTTCTTTATCAGCTTCTTCCACTCAGTCTTCTCCTTTGTGTATCCTCAATAACGCAGCGCAACCAACGGCCTTTTAAGTTCATTCCCATCACCATCTACCAATTTCTGTCTGCCAGATTTTGGCGAGGTCACTACTTCCGGTCAATATGACGGCCTTCTTAGTTCATTCCATCATCAACTACCAGTCCCTAGGGGCCGAGTTTCGGCAAGGCCACTACTTCCGGTCAATATGACGGCCTTTTAGTTCATTCCCATTTTACTGACCACTTCTTTTCTGTATTTGCCGAGCTTTGGCGAGATCAGTAAGTCCCCGACCACAGCGGCCATCGTCAGAAAGTGCTTCAGCTTGCCGATCCCATACACCACACTACCACACTACCTCTATACTGACTGATGCCGATCCTATACACCACACTAACTCTATACTGACTGATGCCGATCCCAACCACACCACACTAACTCATAACTGACTGATGCCGATCCCATACACCACACTACCACACTACCTCTATACTGACTGATGCCGATCCCATACACCACACTACCACACTACCTCTATACTGACTGATGCCGATCCCATACACCACACTAACCTCTATACTGGACTGATGCCGATCCCATACACCACACTAACTACTTATACTGGACTGATGCCGATCCCATACACCACACTAACCTACCTTATACTGGCTGATGCCGATCCCATACACCCACACAACTACTTATACTGGCTGATGCCGATCCCATACACCACACTAACTCTATACTGGCTGATGCCGATCCCATACACCACACTAACTCTATAGCTGGCTGATGCCGATCCCATACACCACACTAACTCTATACTGGCTGATGCCGATCCCAATACACCACACTAACTCAAAACTGACTGATGCCGATCCCATACACCACACTACCACACTACCTCTATACTGACTGATGCCGATCCCATACACCACATACAACTCTATACTGAGCTGATGCCGATCCCATACACCACACTAACTCTATACTGGCTGATGCCGATCCCATACACCACACTAACTCTATACTGGCTGATGCCGATCCATACACCACACTAACTCTATACTGCCTGATGCCGATCCCATACACCACACTACCACACTACCTCTATACTGACTGATGCCGATCCCATACACCACACTAACTCTATACTGACTGATGCCGATCCCATACACCACACTAACTCTAAAACTGACTGATGCCGATCCCATACACCACATTAAACCTCTATACTGCCTGATGCCGATCCCATACACCACACTACCCCTATACTGCCTGATGCTGATCCACATCACACTACCACACTAACTCTATACTGGCTGATGCCGATCCCATACATCCACACTAACTCTTTACTGACTGATGCCGATCCCATACACCACACTAACTCTATACTGGCTGATGCCGATCCCATACACCACACTAAAACTCTATACTGGCTGATGCCGATCCCATACACCACTCACTACCTCTATACTGCTGATGCCGATCCCATACACACATCACTACCTCTATACTGGCTGATGCCGATCCCATACACCACACTATACTCTATACTGGCTGATGCCGATCCCATACACCACACTAACTCTATACTGGCTGATGCCGATCCCATACACCACAACTACCTCTATACTGCTGATGCCGATCCCATACACCATACACACTACCTCTATACTGCTGAGCCGATCCCATCACACTACCACACTACCTCTATACTGACTGATGCCGATCCCATACACCACATTACTCTATACTGGCTGATGCCGATCCCAAACTACCACACTACTCTATACTGCTGATGCCGATCCCATACACCACACTACACTACCTCTATACTGGCTGATGCCGATCCCATACCACACCACACTACCTCTATACTGCTGATGCCGATCCCATACACCACACTACCTCTATACTGACTGATGCCGATCCCATACACCACACTACCTCCTATACTGACTGATGCCGATCCCATACACCACATCTAACTCTATACTGCTGATGCCGATCCCATACACCACACTAAACTATCTATACTGACTGATGCGATCCATACCCATACTACCACACTACCTCTATACCACACTACCTCTATACTGACTGATGCCGATCCCATACACCACACTACCTCTATACTGACTGATGCCGATCCATACACCACACTACTCTATACTGCTGATGCCGATCCCATACACCACACTAACTCTATACTGCTGATGCCGATCCCATACACCACACTACCTCTATACTGACTGATGCCGATCCCATACACCACATAACTCTATACTGACTGATGCCGATCCCATACACCACACTACACTCTATACTGGCTGATGCCGATCCCATCACCACATACTCTATACTGGCTGATGCGATCCCATACACACACTACCTCTATACTGCTGATGCCGATCCATCACCACACTAACTCTATACTGACTGATGCCGATCCATACACCACACTACTCTATACTGGCTGATGCCGATCCCATACACCACACTACTCTATACTGACTGATGCCGATCCCATACACCACACTACTCTATACTGGCTGATGCCGATCCCATACACCACACTAACTCTATACTGACTGATGCCGATCCCATACACCACACTACCTCTATACTGCTGATGCCGATCCCATACCCACACACCACACTACCTCTATACTGACTGATGCCGATCCCATACACCAACACATACTCTATACTGACTGATGCCGATCCCATACACCACACTACCACCTTACCTCTATACTGACTGATGCCGATCCCATACACCACACTACTCTATACTGCTGATGCCGATCCATACACCACACTACCTCTATACTGGCTGATGCCGATCCCATACACCAC
>CM065725.1:2073832-2076332 GCA_033310375.1 Conus canariensis | reverse complement strand
GACAATAAATTCGAAGAACGAGCAATCACTTACGCACTCAAACTGGGCGCAAAAACCCAAACAAACAAACAAACAAAAAAAACATTCAGGACATTCAACGTTCATTTTGCGCCTAATCTGAGAAGAAAGTGACTGCTCGTTCCTCGTTTTCATTGTCCTGAATATTGTTTCTCTCGCCTGAAGCTGACCAAGGAGGTCGAAACGCGTCGTATTTGTCTCGTAATTTCTTTGTCCCTTTCATTCGGGTGGAATAGTATTTTCTTTTCTTTTAAATTTCTTGTCTAATGATGTTCAAGATTTTTCTCCTACGCATCTCAAACGCCGACGCTCTCCGATTGGTTGACGGAAACGACCAGACGCGCTGCGTGCGCGCATGAACGCAGTCGACACCCACCCAGCACATCAAAGCGATGCGCACAAACACCTGTAGACGAAACGAACGCACATACAACCAGCTAGCTACCAATCCCCTCGCCCCCCACCCCTCTCTCCTCCCCAGTTCCCACTTTGTCAACCTCATACTCACAAACGCACCCGCTATTACTACGCAGACATGCGCGGGAATATTAATTAAACGTGAGAGAGAGAGAGAGAGAGAGAGAGAGAGAGAGAGAGAGAGAGAGAGAGAGAGAGAGAGAGAGAGAGAGAGAGAGAGAATTACTGGTCTGCCAAACGAATGGAACAAGTTACAAAACGGGGACAACACGTTTCGACCTATCAGCCCTCTTCGATCAGGGGAAAAAGAACATTCAAGGCTACGAAAACAAAAGGACGAACAAACAGTTGCTTATCTACCAACTTAGCATCCACATCCAAACATAGCATGTGCCTGTCCACCCCCATAGCAACGGCTTGCAATTCTCTCCCCGGACACGTCACAGTACATACTCATTATTCATCTGATGTTATAGCTATTTCACGTCACAGTACTACTCATTATTTATCTGATGTTATAGTTATTTCACGTCACCATACTACTCATTATTCATCTGATGTTATAGCTATTTCACGTCACCATACTACTCATTATTTATCTGATGTTATAGCTATTTCATGTCACCATGCTACTCATTATCTATCTGTTATAGCTATTTCACGTCACCATGCTACTCATTATCTATCTGATGTTATAGTTATTTCACGTCACCATACTACTAGCCAAAATCTGGGACCCTAAGTGTGGACAAAGGAGTTCTTGAGCAGATCGAGCTCACGGTGCCATATGAGAACAGAATGGAGGCAGCTCAAATCTACAAGACTGAAAAGTATGCTGATTGGCAAACAGCCTGAGGAGAGAAGGCTATCAGGTCAAAGTCCTCACTGCAGAAATTGGAGCTAGGGGGTTTGTCGGAACGTCTGCATACAGCCTCATGAAACAGCTCTCAGTTGCAGGGAGGGAAAAAACCAGAGCCCTGAAAGCAATGGCAGAAGCGGCAGAGAGGTGTTCAAGCTGGATCTGGTCAAGGAGGAACAAAAGTGAACTTCATAAGGCTTAACTTTCCTACAAATATCAGGTGTCCCTGTGGCTCAGTGGTTAGAGTGCGAGTCATTAAGTGGAAAATGAGCATGTCCAGAGGGTCATGGGTTCGAATCCCAAACATGGCTCATCCCAAAGATGCGGGGAAAAAAGGGGGGCAGCAGAGGGACATCCGGAGTCATGAACCGGGTGTGGCCCAACCCCCCTAGAGTGTTAGGAGATAAGGGCCGAAACATTTGCTTGAAGGGGGCTTCTCTTCTGAGGACTCTCTGCTGCCTCGCTCTCCACGAGTTTCTTTCTACCATTATTTATCTGATGTTATAGCTATTTCATGTCACCATGCTACTCATAATCTATCTGATGTTATAACTATTTCACGTCACCATGCTACTCATTATCTATGTGATGTTATAGCTATTTCACGTCACCATGCTACTCATTATCTATCTGATGTTATACTTATTTCTCCCTCCGTCCTGTTCTATCTACGTCTTCTGTAGCAATCTGTTCTGTTCTTAATTATCTGTTCTCCCATTTTTTTTCTACTTTCATTTTCTTTACAAATACGCATATCTCATCTTTTATACGTCTTCTCTCTCTCTCTCTCTCTCTCTCTCTCCTCTCTCTCTCTCTCTCTCTCTCTCTCTCTCTCTCTCTCTCTCTCTCTTCCATTTTCCAGCTTTTCACTCATTGATCAATTTCAATTGTTTTCACCTAATTATCATCACAATCATTACTATCGTCATCTCATTATTTTTCAGTTTTATAAGTAGTAGTAATAGTAGTAGAATAAAAATTAATAATGATGATGACGATGATGATGATGATGAGCATGATGATGATGATAATAATAACAGTAATAATAACAGTAATAATAATAATAATGATAACGATAAAAATAATTAAACAAAGAGAAACAAAGAGAGTGAGAGAGAAGCAGACGCGGGAATTTATTCAGTATAGGCTATGGCCCCTTCTGAAGGGGGCACAATACACTGAAAAATATGCTTTTGAATTAACTTT
>CM065725.1:2046332-2061332 GCA_033310375.1 Conus canariensis | reverse complement strand
CGCTTGTTCGTTTTTCTTTCTGGTCACATCCAACATAAGTGTTGTTACTGTCAATCTAAGAGATGATCATCAGCAAACCATCATCATCATCATCATCATCATCACTAGTTCCCAGTTCGTTCCATTCCACAAGACGTTAGTCATCATGGTGACATAAACGAACCATCTGCATGACGCAGATCGGGGTGACGTGGGTTGACCTAAAATTAACCCAGGGCAGCCGAATCATCCTTTTGTGGCGGGCATCCATGACGGGGTAATCAGGCGACCGCCCCTCTCTGCTGGTTCCTTCGGTGGTCAAAAGACCCATCATTAATACCCCCCCCCCCCCCCTTCTCCCTTCAGCTCCTCTAATGGCTGACAAGACCCACCATGCCATATGCCGTCTCCTTTCCGCCTCATCCCCGTAATTCCACTCGAGAGAGACAAAGGTGGATTACTCCAGCGGCAAATTAGCGAACGAGTCAATTACCTCCCTTCCACACATGGTTGAGACCCGCCACTATGGAATGGAATGGTGGAATGACTGGACCATTTGGTCTGCCGTTGTTGTCGTCAGTGGACGAGGGCAGAATTTGTCCTCTGTGTTATGATAGATGTTGAGGAATATGGAACTAATTGTGCGCCGTGTCATGAATAGGCTACACTGCATTTCATTGGGCTGCTGCGCGGTTCGCATTTGGAACAGTATTGTACCAGTGTGTGCACACGTGAAAATAGCAATAGACACATACATATATACAAAACTATTCATTCACACACACACACACACACACACACACACACACACACGTATGCACACACACACACACACACACACACACACTATCACGCACACACACACACACACACACACACACACACACACACACACATGCTCATGCATACGCCTGCTTTCCACTTTCGAAAGAGAGAGAGAGAGAGGAATAAGAATTGTCCTGAAATGCAGCAATTCCCATGCATTGCGAGGTGTCATGAGAATACTTCTAAACTTTATGGAAGCAAGCAACGCACAGTGCTGGTGTTTCTGGCAATATGAGCGCTTCCTTTCTGGCATTTCTTCATTCTGTCATATTTCCGAAGCACGTGCGATCCATTGCCTGCATGGCTGCCTGCCTGCCTGTCTGCCTGCCTGCCTGTCTGCCTGCCTGCATGGCTGCCTGCCTGCCTGTCTGCCTGCCTGCATGGCTGCCTTCCATTTTAATCTCTCTCTATGCCTGCCTGTTTTACCGTCTTTCATTTCTCTGTTTTATTTCGCTTCTTTCTTTCGTTCTCTACCTTTATCCCCTTATCTCTCTTTCACAGATCACCACTTTCTGCTCACAGAGGGGAGAAAGAGAGAGAGAGAGAGAGAGAGAGAGAGAGAGAGAGAGAGGAGGGGGGGGGGGGGAGGGAGGGAGGGAGCGAGAGCGGAGAGAGAGAGAGAGAGAGACATACAGATACAGAGACAAGAGAGAGAGAGAGAGAGAGAGAGAGAGAGAGAGAGAGAGAGAGAGAGAGCAGTGGGGGATACTGAGGTGAGAGTGGGGATGAGGGGGCAATGCGCTTTTATTTTTTCTTTTCTCCAAATTTTATTTCATCAATGGAACATTTGTTAAAGAGTGGTGTCACTCCTTTTCAACATCTGTCCTAAAAACAGAAACAGACACGTCACTCCTTTCCTAGCACTACCAGGAAACACAGAAACAGACACGTCACTCCTTTCTGACCACTGTCCGGAACACAGAAACAGACACGTCACTCCTTTCTGACCACTGTCCGGAACACAGAAACAGACACGTCACTCCTTTCTGACCACTGTCCGGAACACAGGAACAGATACGTCACTCCTTTCCTAGCACTGTCAGGGAACACAGAAACAGACACGTCACTCCTTTCTAGCACTGTCCGGAACACAGAAACAGACACGTCACTCCTTTCTGACCACTGTCCGGAACACAGAAACAGACACGTCACTCCTTTCCTAGCACTGTCCGGAACACAGAAACAGACACGTCACTCCTTTCCTAGCACTGTCCGGAACACAGAAACAGACACGTCACTCCTTTCCTGACCTGTCCGGAACACAGAAACAGACGCGTCATTCCTTTTTGACCACTGTCCGGAACACAGGAACAGATACGTCACTCCTTTCTTAGCACTGTCCGGAACACAGAAACAGACACGTCACCCCTTTCTGACCACTGTCCGGAACACAGGACAAATACGTCACTCCTTTCGAACCACTGTCCGGAACACAGGGACAGATACGTCACTTCTTTCCGACCATTGTTAGGGAAGGAACACAGAAACGACACGTCACTCCTTTCTGACCACTGTCCGGAACACAGGAACAAACACGTCACTCCTTTCGAACCGCTGTCCGGAACATAGGACAGACACGTCACTTCTTTCTGACCATTGTTAGGGAAGGAACACAGAAATGGACACGTCACTCCTTTCTGACCACTGTCCGGAACACAGGAATAAATACGTCACTCCTTTCGAACCGCTGTCCGGAACATAGGGACAGACACGTCACTTCCTTCCAACCACTGTCCAGAACACAGGAAGATGCGCGTCACTCACTTCTGTCATCTGTCTAGAACACAAAAAACAGACACGTCACTCCTCTCTGAGCACTGTCTGGAGCACAGGAACAGACGCGTCACTTCTTTCTGACCATTGCTATGGAAGGAACACAGAAACGGACACGTCACTCCTTTCTGACCTACCGTGGGGGAACACAGAAACAGACACAGTCACATATGAGTTTGTCACAGTGGACGGGGAAGAGGATTCCCAGTCTGAGGAGGCAACATCCTTCCCCATTTCCTTACCCCTCCTCTTGACTCCCCCCTCCCCACTCCCCCTTCCCTCTCGCCCTCCTCTAGCTCTCCTCTTCCCGTTACCTCCCTTCCCCTCCCTGCCTACCTGCTTCTCTCCCTTCCTCTCTCCCTCTCTCTCTCCCCTGTAATTTTGTCCCACACTAACATTTACATCAGTGGGTTCAGCACGACTGTTGATGACTCCCTAGAGTACCATGACAGACATGTGAACAGCAGTGTTGTTGTTGTTGCTATTGTTAATGTTGTTGTTGTTGTTGATGGTGTTGGTGATGATGATGAAGTTGTTGTTGCTGATAATGATGATGATGATGCTAATGATAATGATGATGATGATGATGATGATGACGATGATGATGACGTTACTGAATTACATCATTTCGCCAAGGTTGTCCCCCTCTGTTACAAACAGATCAACTTTAAGTATCATCATCTGCTGATGCAGATCTACCGATCTGGGTTTCGTTTTTCGATATGTTAATTTTCACGTGACGTTGGTTTACCAAATGACATGTGCACAGAATAAGTCATGATTCGGGAGATGTTTTTTCAAGTCCAAAAACAATGCCGAAAGTACAAAAAGTTTCTTAAAAACAGTGTCTTGAATATTCCGAGCATTCTGATTGGCTAGATAACGTCATGATTCCCGATCCATTTAGTTTCATGCATTTTGATTGGCTAGATAACGTCATGATTCCCGATCCATTTAGTTTCATGCATTCTGATTGGCTAGATAACGTCATGATTCCCGATCCATTTACTTTCATGCATTTTGATTGGCTTATGCTACGTCATTATCCACAAACAGAGAATGTTTTATGTCTGCTGATTGGCTGTGGTGCCCCATGTTTCTTGAACTGTCGATTTCATAAGCTAAAAAAAATTGGAATTTGGAGGGATGTGGGAACAGTGTAGAATGAGATTAAAAAAGCGATTGGATTGTGACTCGAGTGGGTAGCACATCTCTTTCCAGGGACCCTTTGACGGTTATAAGAAGACGGTTTGGGAATCATCTCCTAGAGGTAAAGACTACCACCACCAGAACCCATCTTTCCTCTGTTCAGATCGATCCAACGACAGATTAGAACCAGCTCTTCTCAGTGACCTTGGTCAGCATTGTGCGCCCACTACAGTGTCGGACAAAGGAGTTTGACCCTTCGTCCTTTCCCCACAACCCAACCTCTTCACCTTTCCCATCATCCTTCCCACTAAAGGAGCCGGCGACATTCATGACTCCCACCCACTCAGTCTGGCATCTCTTTACACAGCCACCGACAGCTGAATTCTGACAGCTCTCTCTCTGCCTCTCTGTCGCATCCGCAGCTTGTTTCATAAGTTAAGCATGAAGATCGGGGGAAAAGAGAAGCTCTATGCTCAAGTAAGTGGCCAACACAACTAAACTTCAATCCTAGGACGAAAAGTCCAATGATCTAAACGACGGCAACCCCCCCCCCCCCCACCTCCCGCACACACACACACTTCCCGACACGTCCTGTCAGCTTGTGTTCTATTGATCTCAAGGTATGTATTCAGTGCATGGAGTTCTCAATGCCAGATATTGCGCCTTACAAATACAATTTCTTCTTATTGTTGTTGTTGCTGGAACCGTCTAACTTTTTGGTATTCTTTTCGCTTTCGTTTTTCTTTTAGATTGAAAGACAATGTGTTTTTTTTTTTTACTGTGATAATCTTATTCCGATTCAAACTTATTTCTCATCTTTACACTTCTAGCTTCATGCTGTCTCAACAGAAAGAAAATAAAAGACTTTTTTTTCGCTTCTCTATTTCTGTTACAGCTCCCCCTCCTAATTCTGTGATTTAGCTGTCAGCTGACGCAACTGGTGCGCACATACGAAGGGTACAAAAAAGATTTAAAGACGACTCCTAAGCAAAGACAATAGAAACTGCTACTGCGAGTCTTGGTTAGATTAAGTTTCAAACAATGAGAGGAAAAAGACTCTAATGAAACTGAACACCGCGACCAAGATATCTCATCTCTGACACGGCAGGGGGTCTGCTGTGTTAGACTTTTAAGGCTTCTTTTTTCACTCCAGAGCTTGACGTGAACACTGTGTTGCGTCTTTTCCACAGTCATCGTCCTCGTCAGGTAGGAATAGAGATCGATTCTTCAGACGATCACAGGACACTTCCCTGTCCTTACATTATGTGTTGCACGCTGCGGGTAGAAACATAATGTTGTTCTGTGATGGTTATGAGTTTCCTTATTTTTCTGAGTTTTGTCTCATCTTTCGTGTGTTCTCAGTGACGTCACGCTCACGCCGTTCATCTCGGCTCCCTTTGACATAGCCACATCCAGGTTAGTCTGCACTGGCAATCCACGGCATAGAGGGAGGGAGAATCAATATCAGGTCGTTATGGGACAACTCAACAAAGGAAACACTACACAGCTGCTGAGTCACTTTCGTAGTGTTCAGTCATGCCTACTCTGATCCAGAAAACATACGCAGGACACCACCTATTAAGCCCCCTACTGACAACAATAATTGCTTAGTCATGGAGCCAGCATGACTGAACACATACCACTGATATGATGCCACCATGTCCACATACTAACCCAGCGAGTACGAGCACGTACACTTCAGCGAAACGCTTTTGTTCCCCAAACAAACGAACGATCATACAATTACCTACAATGCAAAAACACTAAATGTCAGCAGTTTCCAGATGGAAGAAATGAAGGGAAGAAGAACAAACACACAACAATATCATTGTCACTTTCAGTACCACCATCCCGGCTGCTGCCACAGCTGCTGCTACTATGAAAGGTTAACGACTTGAATGAACATGAGACCTCTCTGGTGGCTGTCAGTCTTACGTCCACAGAATGAGAGATGAAGACACAAGGAGGGGGTGGGTGGGGAGAGAGAGAGAGAGAGAGAGAGAGAGAGAGAGAGAGAGAGAGAGAGAGAGAGAGAGACAGAGACAGAGACAGAGACAGAGAGACAGACAGACAGACAGGCAGACAGACAGACAGACAATAGACTCAGACAGACAGACAGACAGATGCAGGCACACAGACAGAGAGAGGAGAACTGAGATGGAACAGTCACGATTAACGATTATTTATTTGCATGTTGGCGAAAGGCCATTACTGAAGGACACTACTCTGTTGAAATAGACATAAACCAGTCTTCCCTGAGGAAAGGAGATCCGTATTGTAACAAGGAGAGAGAGAGAGAGAGAGAGAGAGGAGAGAGAGAGAGAGAGAGAGAGAGAGAGAGAGAGAGAGAGAGAGAGAGACGCTTCAGATACGTTTATATTGACAATGGCCTACATAGCCTTTATGTCAAGGGGGTGTACATTAATACATGTAGTGCCGAAAAAAAAGTATATAATGCAAAGAAACATAAATTGTAACGGATTACGTAAATGTTAATGATGAGGCTCCAAGCCATGTAGAAAAAAAAAAGAAAATAATGACGTGCTTTTTCGTCACTCAAAAGGAATATATAGGTGTTTTTTTTTTTTTAAAGTAACAACATGATCATAAACACAAGTGCCTCACCCAAGCACACTGAGAGAAAGAGAGAGAAGAGTAGATACAGAGAGAGAGAGAGAGAGAGAGAGAGAGAGAGAGAGAGAGAGAGAGAGAGGAGGAGATAGACAGACAGACAGACAGAGAGAAGGGAGTGTGGGGGCATCCAGACAGATAGATAGGCAGGAGGCAGGCAGACAGAAGAAGAAAGATCAATACCAGACCTTCCCAGAGGGCGGAGGAAAACAATGCAATGGATGTCCAGAGTGGGGCAGAAACGACACTTCCCATCCTTCAGCAGGCGCCCCTGCTGGAGAGATTACCAGGGTCACCATGGAGCCCCCTCCTCCCACCACCACCCCACCCGTATCCCACCCTTCCACGTCTCCCTGACCACCCACAGCTATTTACTCTTCTGCTTCTGCGCCCTTCCATTCCAGCCCTTTTCTCCACTGCATTAGATCGCTCCTCTCTCATTTCCTGCCCCTCTCCTTGTACTGACTGCTGCAGCAATGCATCGGCCTTCTCTCCAGCATATCCCCTTCCATCCCCCATCTCCTTCTCCCCTCCCTGTCAGGAAACCAGCTTTTCTGATGGTGGTGTTAGGTACTCGCTATAGCTACGCCCACTTGCCCGCCAACTTTCAAAGCCCTCTTTCATACAATAACTTGTCTAAAAGAAACACAAGTCAGTTGAGAAAGTGAACCATTTATTGACACAGAGCAACGTTCTCAAATGGATGGAAACAGCAAAAAGTACCTCCTTTATTGTGTTGCTGGCAGCGTACATGGAAGAAGCAGTGTCAATGCTAACTCTTCTTCATCATGGACTCCTCAGACATTGACTGCTGAGATCTTGGCGAATATTGCAGGATGTCAGAGACTCTTCAGGGGAGGAAGAGAGTGGGGCAGACAGCTTGTCCCTCTTCACCTTATCAGCATTCCAGATTTCTACTCTAAGGTTCTGGTGTACTGGAAGTCCTGGAGGAAGGGTTTCACTGTTATAGGAGATGTGCCACAGGGGCACAATGCGTAATCACCCAGGTGGAACTTTTGTGAAAACGTGATGTCTCAATCTGCAGGGTCCTGTCCTTGGTCTCAGAATGGTGTCTGGGTCTTTGCTGGGAAGAAAGTAAGAGGCATCTCTTCCGGTGCAGTCAGGGTGCTGCAGAAGCTACTTTCTCTCCTGTTTCGCCATTACTATCATGTTCACTCCCCAATGGCAGCTTCCTAGTACTAATCTGGAGTGACTAATGTTCACTCCCCAATGGCAGCTTCCCAGTACTAATCTGGAAGTGACTAATGTTCACTCCCCAATGGCAGCTTCCCAGTACTAATCTGGGAGTGACTAACGTACTTTGAACAATGTCATTCCCACCCCTCCCCTCCCCAGTCCTACACATGCCTGTCAGTATATCAGCATGGAAGAATATAATATGTCTGCTGATTGGCTGTGGCGCACCATGTATCTTGAACTGTTGACTTCATCAACTACAAACAATCGGTGTTTGGAGGGATGAGGGAGAGAGCAGAATGAGATTAAAAAGCGATCAGACTGTGACTTGAGGGAATGATCTAATGAGTAGTTGACAGTGTCTTTCCAGTGACCATGAGACGTTCTAATAAAGATTGATTTTCAAATGACCTGTGAGAAGCAAAAACTTCAAATTTGCTACCAGAACCGACCTTTCCTCTGTTCAGATCAATCCAGTGACAGATTCGAACCAGCTCTTCTCAATCACCTTGGTTGGTGTCCCGTGCCTAGTAAAGTATCGGAGAAAGGAGTTTGATGCTTTGACGTTACACCCTCCTCTCCCCACTCCAATCCCTTCACCCTTCCCATCATCCTACCCCCTAAAGGAACCAGTGACATTAATGACTCCCACCACTCATTCTGGCATCTCTTTACACAGCCACCATGCCCTGATATGGCCCTTTGTTGGCTGGGCTAGAAGCGACATTATTTACCTACACAGTCACCGACAGCTGCATTCCGTCAGCTCTCTGTCTGTCTGTCTGTCTGTCTGTCTGTCTGTCTGTCTGTCTGTCTGTCTGTCTCTCTCTCTCTCTCTCTCTCTCTCTCTCTCTCTCTCTCTCTCTCTCTCTCCCTCCCTGAGCCACATTTGCAGCTTTTCTCATGTGCTGAGCATAGAGATTGGTGGAAAAGAGAAGTTTAACGCTCTAATTACCAACGGGTAAAACACATCAAATCTTCAACTCTCAGGTGGAAAGTCCAATGATCCAAACACCACCTGTCACCCCCCCCCCCCCACACACACACACACACAAACACACACATACACATACAGTTACCATTGCCTTCTGTCAAAATGTGTGGTTTCTTTTTAACAGAAAAATGCTACACTACTGACTGTCTTGTTTGGATCTGAAGGTATGTAAATCAGTGCATGGAGTTATCAATGCAAGACACTGCGCTGTACAAATACAATTTCTTCTTATTGTTGTTGTTATTGCAGTTGTTGCTGGAAACGTCTAACTTTTGGTGTTCTCATTTTTTTTTCTTTTAGAATGAAAGATAATGGTTTTTACTGCGATGATCTTATCCCAATCCAAATATATTTCTTATCTCTACACGTCTAGCTTCATATTATTTTCAATTCACCACTTTGGCTTCACAAGGGAGTACTGTGCATGTTTTTGTCTGTACTGTTTTTATTTTTTGTCGCTGAGGAAGGCTTATTGCCGAAGATTTCTTGTCCTGTTTTGTGTCGTGCATTAAAACTGCGTTACTTCACACTTTGTTTTGTGTGCTCTTCTGCTTTTTTGTCGTGTTCCAGTAACGCTGCAGTTTGTTTCATTTGCCATTATTTTCAATGGAAAGACAATAAAAGACTTTATTTTCGATTCTCTATTTCTGTTGCAGACCCCTCATATTTCTCTGATGTAACTGTCAATTGATGCAAGTGGTGCGCACGTACGAAGGGAAAAAAGGTTCAATGACGAATCTCAGCAAAGATAATAGAAACTGCTATAAATGAATATGCGACTCCTGGTTAAAATTAAGTTTCAATCAATGAGAGGAAAAAAGACTCAAATGAAACTGGATACCGCGACCTAGATATCTCATCTCTGAAACGGCAGGGGGTCTGCTGTGTTAGACTTTTAAGGTTTCTTTCTTTTCTTCTCCAGAGTTCAACATGAATACCACGTTGTTTCTTCTCCTCAGTCATCGTCCTCCTCAGGTAGGAGTACGGATTGATTCTTTAGACGATCACAGGATACTTCCCTGTCCTTCTTGCGTTACGTTTTGCACGCTGCGGCTAGAAAAATAATGTTGTTCTGTGATGGTTATGAGTTTCCTTCTTTTTCTGGGTTTTGTCTCATCTTTCGTGTGGTCTCTGTGACGTCACGCCCACGCCGCTCATCTCGGCTCTCTTTGACATAGCCACATGCACGCCTTGTTTGCAGCACCGGCAATCCACGAGGTAGAGGGAGTGAGAATCAATATCAGGTCGTTATGAGACAACTCAACAAAGGAGACACTACACTGCTGCTGAGTCACTTTCGTAGTGTTCAGTCATGCCTACTCTGATCCAGAAAACATATGCAGGACACCACCTATTAAGCCCCCTACTGACAACAATAATTGCTTAGTCATGGAGCCAGCATGACTGAGCACCTCCCACTGATACCACCATGTCTGCATACTAACCCAGTGAGTACGAGCACGTACACTTAAGCAAAACGCTTTTGTTCCCCAAACAAACGACGATCTTACAATTACCTACAATGCAAAAACACTAAATGTCAGCAGTTCCCAGATGGAAGAAATGAAGGGAAGAAGGACAAACACACAACAATATCATTGTCACTTTCAGTACCACCATCTCGGCTGCTGCCACAGCTGCTGCTACTATGAAAGATCAATGACTTGAATGAACATGAGATCTCTCTGGTGCCTGTCAGTCTTTATGTCCAAAGAATTAGAGATGCAGACACAGAGAGGGGGTGGGTGGAGCGAGAGAGAGAGACAGAGAGACAGAGAGAGAGAGACAGAGACAGACAGACAGACAGAGACAGAGACAGACAGACAGACAGCAGACAGAGACTCAGACAGACAGAGAGAAAAAACACAAACAGAGACAGGAGAAGGAAGAGAATTGAGATGGAACAGTCACGATTAACGATCATTTATTTGCATGTTGGCAAAAGGTCATTACTGAAGGACACTACTCTGTTGAAATAGACATAAACCAGTCTTCCCTGAGGAAAGGAGATTCATATTGTAACAAGGAGAGAGAGAGAGAGAGAGAGAGACAGAGAGAGAGACAGAGACAGAGACAGAGACAGAGACAGAGACAGAGAGACAAAGACACAGAGAGAGAAAGAGAGAGAGAGAAAGAGAGAGAGAAGAGAGAGAGAGAGAGAGAGAGAGAGAGAGAGAAGAGATGAGAAAAGTAGATATAGACAGAGAGAGAAACAGGCAGACAGACAGACAGAGAGAAAGGAGTGTGGGGGCATCCAGACAGATAGATAGGCAGGAGGCAGGCAGACAGAAGAAGAAAGATCAATACCAGACCTTCCCAGAGGGCGGAGGAAAAACAATGCAATGGATGTCCAGAGCGGCACAGAAACGACACTTCCCATCCTTCAGCAGGTGCCCCTGCTGGAGAGATTACCAGGGTCACCATGGAGCCCCCTCCTCCCACCACCACCCCACCCGTATCCCACCCTTCCACGTCTCCCTGACCACCCACAGCTATTTACTCTTCTGCTTCTGCGCCCTTCCATTCCAGCCCTTTTCTCCACTGCATTAGATCGCTCCTCTCTCATTTCCTGCCCCTCTCCTTGTACTGACTGCTGCAGCAATGCATCGGCCTTCTCTCCAGCATATCCCCTTCCATCCCCCATCTCCTTCTCCCCTCCCTGTCAGGCAAAGGCAATTTTCTGATGGTGGTTTTAGGTGTTACTGAAACTATGCCCATCTAAACTTTCACAGCCCTCTTGTACGAAGCTTATTTTACAAGACTGTTCTCCTGGTCTTTACTTCCCCACCACCATTTAACACTGTTTATTTTTTCAATATTGGACAGTTTCTGTTGGTATTTTTCTTTATATAAAATTGTATTTGTTTCTCCTTCCTCCCTTCCCCCTCAAAGTCAGTTTTTGGAGAATTTCGTACAATGACTTGACCTACAAAACACGAATCAGTTGAGAATGTGAACCATTTGTTGACACAAATCAAGGTTCTCAAATGGAAGGAAACGGCGAGAGTGCCTCCTTTATCATGTGGCCGGCAGCTACACAAAAGAAGCAGTAGTCATGATAAGTCTCCTTCATCGTCGACTCCATAGACATTGGCGAACGTTACAAGACGTCGGAGACCCTCCAGAGGGGGAAGTGGATGCAGGAAGGGGAGAAAGGGGGGGAAGAGGGCAGACAGCTTGTCCCTCTGCACCATATTAGCAGTCCAGGTTTCTGCTCGTAAGGTTTTGGTGTGCTGGAAGTGCTGTAGGAAGGGTTCCACTGTTGTCAGAGATGTGCCACAGGGGCACACAGCAGAATCACCATGCTGGAACTTTGTGAAAACGTGATGTCTGATTCTGCAGGATCCTGTCCTTGGTGCTGGGTCTTCTCTGGAATGAGGTAAGGGGCATCTGTACTGACTGCAGTCAGGGTGTTGCTGAAGTTGTCTTCTCTTCTGCTTCACCCTCATTGTCATGTTCACCTTCCAAAAGTAACTTCCCTTCTAGTCCTAATCCCGGTGTGACTAACGTACCTTGAACAATGTGTTCCCACCCCTCCCCTCCCCTAATCCTACACAGTATGTCTGTAAGTATACGTGTATGTAAGTATATGTAAATTTCTGTGTGTGTGTGTGTGTGTGTGTGTGTGTGTGTGTGTGTGTGTGTGTGTGTGTGTGTGCGTGCGTGCGTGCGTGCGTGCGTGCGTGCGTGCGTGCATGTGTGTGTGTGTGCGTGTCTGTGCGTGGGTGCGTACGTGTGTGTGCGTGCGTGCGTGCGTGCGTGCGTGCGTGCGTGTGTGCATGCGTGCGTGCGTGCGTGTGTGTGTGTGTGTGTGCACATGCATGTGGACCTACGTGGGTGCGAGCATGGATGCATGTGTGTTGTGTGTGTGTGTGTGTGTGTGTGTGTGTGTGTGTGTGTGTGTGTGTGTGGTGTGTGTGTGGTGTGTTGTGTTGTGTATGTGTTTGTGTGTGTTTTTTTGCGTGTGTGTGTTTGCGTGTGTGTGTAATAGCTGGGCAGAAGGACACAGGTGGTTGAAGGCGAGTGGGAATATTGGCAAGACATACGACACAGACAGTTACATGCTGAAGAGACGAGAGAGACATTGAGAGGGAGAGAGGGAGTGAGGAGGAGAGAGAGAGAGAAGGAAGGAGAGGAGAGAGAGAGAGAGAGAGAGAGAGAGAGAGAGAGAGAGAGAGAGAGAGAGAGAGAGAGAGAGCGGCAGACGTTTAATCGTAAAGGCCATGGTCCCTTAGAAGGGGGGTAGATACATAACAGTAGAGAGAGAGGGGGGGGAGATAGAAAGAGAGAGCAAGAGAGCAAGAAAGAAAGAGAGAGAGAGAAAGAGAGGGAGAGACAGAGACAGAGAGAAAGAAAGAAAGAGAGAGAGAGAGGGACAGACAGACAGAGACAAGAAGACAGACGGAAACAGACAGACAGAAATAGATCCATAACCGCCACCCCCCTCTCCCCAAGGCAGGAGGCGGGGGTGATGAGGGGTGGGTGGTACCGGGACTCTAAGGGGGTGTGAGTGTGTGTGTTGTGTGTGTGTGTGTGTGTGTGTGTGTGTGTGTGTGTGTGTGTGTGTGTGTGTGTGTGTGTGTGAGTGAGAGAAAGAGAGAGAGAGAGGGAGAGAGAGAGAGAGAGAGAGGGGTGGTGGTGTGTGTGTGTGTGGTGTGTGTGTGTGTGTGTGTGTGTGTGTGTGTCTGTGTCGGTCGTGTCGTGTGTGCGCGCGTGCGCGCGCTCGTGTGTGTGTGTGTGTGTGACAGAGAGAGAGAAGAGAGAGAGAGAGAGAGAGAGAGAGAGAGAGAGAGAGATATGAGGGGATGGGGGTTGGATGGGATAAACACGTTCAACAATAATCTATATGCATGTATGCGAAAGCCCCTTACCGAAGGACACTGCTCTATCAAAATAGCCATAAACCAGTCTTCCCTGAGGGAGGGAGATCCATACTGTAACGAGAAGAGAGAGAGAGAAGAACAAGGAGAAGAAGAAGACAGAGAGACAGAGACATGAGAGAGAGTCGAGAGAGAGAGAGAGAGTGAGAGAAGTAGAGACACACAGAGACAGAGAAAGAGAGGGTGCAAGGGGTGCACACGACAAACAGATATGCAGGCAGACAAACAGAAGAACAAAGATCAATGCCAAACCTTCCCAGAGGGCGGAGGGAAAACGATGCAGTGGATGTCCAAACCATCGCAGAAACGACGCTTCCCATCCTTCAGCAGGAGCCCCTGCTGGACAGATTACCAGGGTCACCATGTAGCTCCTTTCCCCACGTCCGCCCCAACCCTACCCTCCCTCCCTCCCTCTCACATCTCCCCGACCCCCTTGAGCAATTTACTCTTCTCCTTCTGCGCCCTTCCAAGCCTACCCTCTTCCCATTCCATTAGATCGCTCCTCTCTCATTCTCCCCCCCCCCCCCACTCTCCTTCTCCTCGGCTGCTACACAACACGCATCGCCCTTCTCTCCAGCCTGTCGTCTTCCATCCCCCATCCCCCATCTACCTCCTTCTCATCTTCTTGTCAGGCAAATGTAATGTTCTGACAAGTGGTTTTAGGTGCTCGCTACAACTATGCCAGCCTGAACTTTCATCGCCCTCTTATAAAGGACTGCATATTTTCTACAGTGACTATTTTTCTGGTCTATATTTCCAACAAAAATATCATGGTTTTTTTTTTTTTTTTTTTTCAAAATGGAGCTGGGTTTTGTTCATTTTGTGTGTGCATGTCAGTTGTATATGTTTCTACCCTCCCCACCCCCAAAAAAGTCAGGATTCAGTGCATTTCCACAGTAACTTGTCTTATAGAAACCCGAGCCAGCTGAGAATGTGAACCACCTGTTGACGCAAAGCCGCGTTCTCAAACGGCAAGAAACGATGAGAGGTGCCTCCTTTCTTATGTTGCTGGCAGCCGCCTGCATGGTAGAAGCAGCGACATGCTAACTCGGGATGTTTCTTCTTCCTCGTTGATTGCTCGAGACAGCGACTCTGGAGACCCTGACGAATGTTGCCCAGGACGTGGGAGACTCTTCAGGAGGCCAGAGAGCTTGTCCCTCACCAAGACGTCAGCAGGCCAAGTTTCTGCTCTGAAGGTTCTGGTGTGATGGCAGTCCTGTAGGAAGGATGTCACTGCCGTGGGAGGCGTGCCATAGGGGTGCAATGCAGAATCACCCGGGTGGAACTTTTTGAACATCTGATGTCTGAATCTGCAGGGTCCTGCTCTTGGCCTTAGAATGGTCCTGGGTGTTCTCTAGGTTGGAGGTAACAGGCATATCTTCTGTTGTAGTCAGGGTGCTGCTTGAGCCGTCGTCTCTTCTGTTTCACCCTCACTATCATGGTCACCTTTTCAATTGTGTCTTCATGGTCATAACTTGGGAGTAGATTGAAACAGTCTGAACAACATCAACCTCACCCTCTCTTTCTCCATCCCACACGCTGCATTTCTGTAGGAAAATGTGTGTGTAAGTG
>CM065725.1:2016332-2033832 GCA_033310375.1 Conus canariensis | reverse complement strand
ATTGCGAAAGAATGCATCGTAAGTTTACTGTCTCACAATCTGTATCAAAAGCATACTATTGTGTGCAATAATTGTTCTTTAAGGCGCTTTGAACTCTCTGTCAGGAGTAAGGTTCATATTGGTGCACATTATAATTGTCATTGTTGCTATCATTGTCATTATCGACTATATCTATTATAACTGTTACTATTATTCATTATTATTATCATTATTATCATTATTATTATTATCATCATCATTGTTATTACTATTGTTACACTACTACTACTACTACTACTATCATTTATTATTGTCATTATTATTACTATTATTATTATCATCATTATCACTACTACTATTGCTACTATTATCATTTATTATTATCATCATTATTATTATTGCTATTGTTATTACTACTACTGTTATTATTACTACTACTATTACTATCATCATTTATTATTATCATCATCATTATTATTATCATAAAAGGAAATCTGTGACGAGGCAGGGAGCAGCACAGGGTAAATGATGAACAGGTAGGGTAACTCCTTGTTGGTTCTCTCTGCTCTGTGTTGTCATTTCTGCTAGGCTATTCACTGCCGTAAGCACTATTCGTTTGGCGTTCTGGTCGTGCGTTTTATATTATGATGGGAGCAAGAGTTACCCTACTTTTAATTATTATCATATCATTTATTATCATTATTATCATTGTTATCATTATTATTATTACTATTGTTGTCGTTGTTATCATTATTAATATTATCATCATCATTATCATTATCATCATCATCATCATCATTATTGTAGTTGTTGTTGGTGGTGGTGGCGGTGGTGGTGGTGGTATTGGTGGTGGTGGTGGTAGTGTAACTATTTATCAATTACAGTCATTATATGATCATTATCATCATCATCACTCTTCTTCTTGTTGATGTTGTTGCTGTGTTGCAGCTGCTGCTATGAGCATAATCATTTATTTGCTTATTTATCTACTTATTCACCACCTTCACCATCCATTCCTATCATGTCCATACGCAAAGCATGAAGTCCAGTCATAGGTTACAGAGCAGACTGCAGTGCTTCGAGGACGTCTGTCCAGAGCTGTGCATCATCAGTTCCTTTGACCACTGACCACGCACCGTGGTCAGAAACAGACGGTGACTGACCGCTGAAACAGGAATCAGTTTGTTCCTCTGCCTGCAGAGTCGCCTGTGCAGGGGATATTATTATTATGAAAGGAAGCGTACAGTACAGCCCTGTCATGCAGTCTCAGACCGGAATGGAAATCCGTAGCACCATCTTAAACATCCTCATTCTCATCGATCAGCATTTAAAAAAAAAGTCTCAATTCTGTGGCCCTTCATGCCCGGCTCTCATGGTGACCTCAGTTTTGATGTCCTCTCCACGTCAATGGCCTTGATTTGATTCCGTCGGGGTCACCGGTTTTGGCAAGTCCATGGGGGCTGTCGTTGGACGGACGCGGTGGCGCCCTCCGGAAGGACAGCTCACTCACGCCGGCTCCGCGACTAAGCAATTATTGTGTCAGTAGGGGGCTTAGTAGGTGGTGTCCTGTGTATGCTGAATCAGAACAGGCACTACTGAACACCACCGAAGTGACCGGCAGCAGTGCAGTGTCTCCTCCGGTGGGTTGCCTCTTGACGACTTGACATTGACTGCTCCCTGTGGATTGCCGGTGCCGGGGCTGCGGCGGAGCCGGGGTGTGGCTGTGGACGGGAGGGTCGGCATGAGCGGCGTGGATGCAATGCCACGTAGATGGCACAGAATGTGGGACAGAAAAAAAAAAAAAAAACTGACGTGGAGGTGGGGTGGGGGATAGTTACTGTCTTGCAAGCGAGCGAGCAAGCGAGAGGGAGAGAGAGAGGAGGGGAATGAAAGAGAGAGAGGAGGGGGAAGGAGAGAGAGAGAGGAGGGGAAGGGGAGAGAGAGAGAGAGAGGGAGAGAGGAGAGAAGGAGAGAGAGAGAGAGAGAGGAGGGGGAAGGAGAGAGAGAGGAGGGGAAGGGAGAGAGAGAGAGGGAGGGAGAGAGAGAGGAGGGAGGAGAGAGAGAGAGAGAGAGGAGGGGAAGGAGAGAGAGAGGAAGAGAGAGAGAGAGGGGGGAAGAGAGAGAGAGAGAGATCGAAGAGAGAGAGGGGGAAGGAGAGAGAGAGGAGGAGAGGGGAAGAGAGAGAGAGAGGGAGGGGGGAAGGGAGAGAGAGAGAGAGATGAGAAGAGGGGAGGAGAGGAGAGAAGAAGGAGAGATGGGGGGAGGGAGAAAGAGAGAACGGAGAGCAGGAAAGAGAGGAGAGAGAGAGGGAGAGGAGAGGAGGGGGAAGAAGAGAGAGGAGGGGAAGGGCAAAGAGAAGAATAGAGAGAAAAGGGGAAGAAGAGAGAGAGAGAACAGAGACGAGAGAGACAGCAGGAAACAAAACAAGAGACAGAGACAAAAGGATGAGAAGGGAGGTGAGAGGGGAAGGGGAGAAAAGGAGGGGAGAGGGGAGAGAAGAGAGAGAGAGAGGAGGGGGAAAGAGAGAGAGAGAGACAGAGAGAGAGAGAGAGAGAGAGAGGGAGGGGGAAGGAGAGAGAGAGGAGGGGAAGGGGAGAGAGAGAGAGAGAGAGAGAGAGAGAGGAGGGGGAAAGATAGAGAGAGACAGAGAGAGAGAGAGAGAGAGGAGGGGAAGGAGAGAAAGAGAGACAGAGACAGAAAGAGAGAGAGAGAGAGAGGGGGACAGAGAGAGTTAGAGACAGTCAGAAAGAGAGAGGTGGGAAAGCTGGAGGGAGGGAGGGAGGGATCGAGAAGAAAGAGAGAGAGAGATGGGGGGAGGGGGAGGAAGGGAGGGAGAGATGATGACGATGATGAAGATTTGGAGGAGGAGGAGGAAGAGAAGAAGGAGATGGTGATGGTGGTGGTGGTGGTGGTACAGACCTCTGAGGAACGGTATTGGGGGCAAGGGTAAAGGTGAACAAAGGGAGGGAAAGGGGAATGATTATGACATGCTTACATGCATACCTTAATAGTATGAAACATTAGAGAGCACACACACACACACACACACACACACACACACACACACACACACACACACACACACACACACACACACCATCACCCACGACTGAAAATGGCAAAATGTAAACAGGGCATGGTGATTTAGGGAAACCAAAGGGGAGAAAAAAGGCAAAAGACGCCCGGGAGAGCGGAGACCTCCGCCAAGGTCCAATGGATCCTGGATCCGCTTTATGATCCGGATCCGCTACACAAATCCTCACTCAAAATTCTACAGCTTCCATCTCTGGAAAACATGCCATCTTTGGGCCAAATTTCGTTGAAACCCGCCGATCCAGTTTGGAGTAACCTTGCTGACAGACAAACACACAAACAAACAAGTACACAAACACATTTCCATGGCGGAGATAATGCAACGTAATAAGCCCTGCTCCAAAATGAATCAACGACTAAAAAGAGCAACACCGGCTGTCGTTCAGTGTTTCAAGTATGCTCTGCCGTTCAGGCTAAAAGCAGCAGAGTGGGTTTTTGCTGCCGTTCAGGCTAAAAGCAGCAGAGTGGGTTTTTGCTGCCGTTCAGGCTAAAAGCAGCAGAGTGGGTTTTTGCTGCCGTTCAGGCTAAAAGCAGCAGAGTGGGTTTTGCTGCCGTTCAGGCTAAAAGCAGCAGAGTGGGTTTTTGTTTGATGTGTATGTTTGTTTGTCTCTCCACGACTCTAGCAAAGTTAGTTCTAAAAAAAAAAAAAAAAAAAGGGGGGGGGGGGAGCAATTTTCTTCGGTTGGTTATCCGCTTGCATTTCTTTGCAATTAATACTTATTGGCTTACACTGTATTTCCTCAGCAACTGAATGACATGATAGTGGTGTCGTGAGAAACAGAGAGAGAGAGAGAGAGAGAGAGAGAGAGAGAGAGAGAGAGAGAGAGAGAGAGAGAGAGAGAGAGTGTGTGTGTTTGTGTTTGTGTGTGTGTGTGTGTGTGTGTGTGTGTGTGTGTGTGTGTGTGTGTGTGTGTGTGTGTGTGCATGATTGAGTGAGTGCGTACGTGCCCGCGTGCGACTCTCTTTATGTGAAAGGACAGAGAGGGGGTTGGGGGGGATCGAGGGGAAGGTGGAATTTAACAGACAAAAGATGCGAAAAAGAGAGAGAAAAGACGATAAGGTTTGAGGATAATAGTTGCAAAAATAAGACAGAGAGAGAGAGAGAGAGAGAGAGAGAGAGGGGGGGGGGAGAATGGTAGAGACAGACAGACACACACACAGACAGACAGACAGAAGATGGAAACAGAGACAGACAGAAACAGAGATAGACTGAGACTGACAGACGGATTGACTGACAGAGAAAGACAGTATGGAAAAGAGAGGAAGAGACAGAGACTCAGGCAAAATGAGACAAAGAAAGAAAAAAGGAATAAAAAGGAGAGAGAAAGTCAGACACACAGAGAAACACACCGCCTTCGCGCTCACACCATGTATGCACACATTTGGATGTATTGGCTGTTTAACAGTTGTTACTTGATTATCCGATATTACGCTCCGCAATATAAAAATAAATCCCAGCATGATCTTTGGGGAAATCAAGAGAGAAAAGTAAAAACATACGTGACAAAGATGTATGATCAACATGAGATTGTGCAGCTTATTCGAAACTCCCCCTGTTCAATCAGACAAGACTTTATTATTTTTTTTTTTTTTTTTTTTTTTTTTTTTTTTTTTGGTTTGCTTCTGATCCCAGCTTGGAGCAAACGCCGAAATCAAACCATTCCTTTTTGCTTCCCATCCCTATTACATTAAGCAAACTGTCAACATCCGATTATTTCGCTTTATGCTTTCCTTCCGTAGTTTCAGCAAATACCGAATCAGATCATTTCGTCTCGCTTCCGTTCCTTAATTTGAGCAAACAGCAAAGAAACTTTTTTTCAGTTCATTTCAAACAAAATAAGTAAATCCGACGTTTTTTTCCTCTTTACTTCATTCTTTACTTTGGGCAAATGCTAAGTTAGATTTTTTCCCACTATTTGAGCGCACATCAAATCAGACTATTTTCTTTTTAACTCCATTCCTTAATTTAGACAGACACTATTTCAGACTATTTTCTTCTCGCGTTCATTTTGTTTTCAATGTTTACAATCCCAGCGTCACACTATTTTCCTTTTCACTACTGTTTCACACAATCTGTGCAAATACAAGATCAGATTTTTTTTTCTTTCACGCTTTCGGCCCTTGGTTTTGATCAAAGACTTGTCCACGCCATGTCGTTCACTTCAATCCAAAAGCTGAACGAAAAGAAAATAAGACATTTTTTTTTCATTTCTTGATTTTGAGCTGGTTGTATAGAACCAAACTTTAAGACAGAATGGAAATCTGGTTGAGAATGACAACAGACTGTGAGATGGAGTTGACAGTTGTAATGATGACGACAACAGACTGTGAGATGGAGTTGACAGCTGTAATGATGACGACAACAGACTGTGAGATGGAGTTGACAGCTGTAATGATGACGACAACAGACTGTGAGATGGAGTTGACAGCTATAATGATGACGACAACAGACTGTGAGATGGAGTTGACAGCTGTAATGATGACGACAACAGACTGTGAGGTGGAGTTGACAGTTGTAATGATGACAACAACAGACTGTGAGATGGAGTTGACAGTTGTAATGATGACGACAACAGACTGTGAGATGGAGTTGACAGTTGTAATGATGACGACAACAGACTGTGAGATGGAGTTGACAGTTGTAATGATGACGACAACAGACTGTGAGATGGAGTTGACAGCTGTAATGATGACGACAACAGACTGTGAGATGGAGTTGACAGCTGTAATGATGACGACAACAGACTGTGAGATAGGAGTTGACAGTTGTAATGATGACGACAACAGACTGTGAGATGGGAGTTGACAGTTGTAATGATGACGACAACAGACTGTGAGATGGAGTTGACAGTTGTAATGATGACGACAACAGACTGTGAGATGGAGTTGACAGTTGTAATGATGACGACAACAGACTGTGAGATGGAGTTGACAGTTGTAATGATGACGACAACAGACTGTGAGATGGAGTTGACAGTTGTAATGATGACGACAACAGACTGTGAGATGGAGTTGACAGCTGTAATGATGACGACAACAGACTGTGAGATGGAGTTGACAGCTATAATGATGACGACAACAGACTGTGAGATGGAGTTGACAGTTGTAATGATGACGACAACAGACTGTGAGATGGAGTTGACAGTTGTAATGATGACGACAACAGACTGTGAGATGGAGTTGACAGCTATAATGATGACGACAACAGACTGTGAGATGGAGTTGACAGTTGTAATGATGACGACAACAGACTGTGAGATGGAGTTGACAGCTGTAATGATGACGACAACAGACTGTGAGATGGAGTTGACAGCTGTAATGATGACGACAACAGACTGTGAGATGGAGTTGACAGTTGTAATGATGACAACAACAGACTGTGAGATGGAGTTGACAGATGTAATGATGACGACAACAGACTGTGAGATGGAGTTGACAGCTGTAATGATGACGACAACAGACTGTGAGATGAGTTTGACAGTATGTAATGATGGCGACAACAGACTGTGAGATGGAGTTGACAGTTGTAATGATGACGACAACAGACTGTGAGATGGAGTTGACAGTTTAATGATGCGACAACAGACTGTGAGATGAGACAGTTGTAAATGAATGACGACAACAGACGATGAGTTGACAGTTGATGATGAAATGTGATATTACAGTGTAATGATGACGACAACAGACTGTGAGATGGAGTTGACAGTTGTAATGATGACGACAACAGACTGTGAGATGGGAGTTGACAGTTGTAATGATGACGACAACAGACTGTGAGATGGAGTTGACAGCTAATGATGACGACAACAGACTGTGAGATGGGAGTTGACAGTTGTAATGATGACGACAACAGACTGTGAGATGGAGTTGACAGTTGTAATGATGACGACAACAGACTGTAGAGATGGGAGTTGACAGTTGTAATGATGACGACAACAGACTGTGAGATGGAGTTGACAGCTTGTAATGATGACGACAACAGACTGTGAGATGGAGTTGACAGTTGTAATGATGACGACAACAGACTGTGAGATGGAGTTGACAGTTGTAATGATGACGACAACAGACTGTGAGATGGAGTTGACATGTATGGTTAATTGATGACGACAACATGGAATGAGTTAATGTGAGATGGAGTTGACAGTGTGAGAATGAGACAACAGACTGTGAGATGGAGTTGACATGTTGATGAGATAAGGAGTTGACAGTTGGGGGAATGATGACAACAGACGTGAATGGAGTTGATGATGGAATGATGAAACAGACTGTGAGATGGAGTTGACAGTGGTGAGAATGATGACAACAGACTGTGAGAGATGGAGATGGAGTGACATGGAAATGAACAACAGACTGTGAGATGGAGTGACAGTGGTGAGAATGATGACAACAGACTGTGATATGGAGTTGACAGTGGTGAGAATGATGACAACAGACTGTGAGATGGAGTTGACAGTTGTGAGAATGATGACAACAGATAATGAGATGGAGCTGACAGTTGTGAGATGGAGTTGACAGTTGTGATGATGACAACAGACTTCAAGCTTCAAGGTTATATGTAGCCGACAGCTGATGACAATGATGGAAACAGATTATGAGATGGAGTTGACATGACAGACGATAGTAGCGATGACACCAGCCTGTGCGATGGAGTTCACTGCTGACGAGGATGATCACATCAGAGAATGTATGTGCGTTGAAAACGAATGCGAATTACTGCAGTCGATTCTGCAGGAGATGAGAACAGTCTTTACTGTAAAATGCGACGATGAGGAAATATCTTTCTTTCTCCCTTTTAGCTGTTGCTTAAAAGTGCTATACAGTGTCTCCCATTTTCGCTGCAGTTCCCACTGAAATTTCGTTTCGTATTCTTTCTCTCTGGTCCTACTTTTAGCTGTTCCATTGACGTCATTTCTTCAGGCACTGAGGAAGCAAGCGCTTTTTTGGGGGTGGGGGGTGGGTGTCTTTTTCTCCCCATGACGTCAAAGTGTGGGGTCACTGTCCAGTTATAGAAGTAATAAAAGTCATGTCTGAAGAGACGAAATCTGTTCGCTTCTCGGATTCTGTGTATTGATTTGAAGTGTAGTGTATGTAACAGGTTAACGGACGATCACAGCCAGAAGGGCGGGGCTGGATACGACTCACGGACTGTGTTCTTAAGCTCCCGTTGGTCTGGAGGAAGGATTTTGGAGTGGAGAGTGGCGCAGACGAGAGGAAAGAAATGGGAGTAGGGCCAACCAAGCACGACTGTCTTATGCAAGGCAAAACTGAACAGCAGCATTGCCCTAAATGTCGTTTGTCTTTTCGCATGAAGAAGACCCCAAGAGGTCGAAATGCATTGTGTTTTGTCCTGTAAGTCTGTTTGTCTGTATCTGTGGCGGTAACTAACCCCGTTTCTTTTTCAATCCAACAGCAACAATTTTCGAAAGTCTTCAGAACCAGATGCAGCGTGTCGCTAGAGCTGGACGGATCGCACAGGTCAAGTTTGTCAGGGCGAGGGTTCCATCCTCTGGCTGATGCCCTCTAACGCCAGGAGCATGGGCGGGACGTTCTTGCCTTCTTTAGAGGAGAACAGGAGAAGACAACTCTATTGGCCACTCACCGCCAGCACAATTTATTAGTGAATGTTTTGTTCAGGTTTCATACGGTTAGGGTTTGGGACAGTGGGGATGGGGTGGGTTTGATACAGTCAGAGTTTGGGATAGGGGGTGGGGGGATGGGGTGGGTTTGATACAGTCAGAGTTTGGGATAGGGGGGTGTGGGGGGATGTGGTGGGTTTGATACAGTCAGAGTTTGGGATAGGGGTTGGGGGGATGAGGTGGGTTTGATACAGTCAGAGTTTGGGATAGGGGGTGGGGGGATGAGGTGGGTTTTATACGGTTAGGGTTTGGGATAGGGGGTGGGGGGATGTGGTGGGTTTTATACGGTTAGGGTTTGGGATAGGGGGTGGGGGGATGTGGTGGGTTTGATACAGTTAGGGTTTGGGATAGGGGGTGGGGGGATGAGGTGGGTTTTATACGGTTAGGGTTTGGGATAGGGGGTGGGGGGATGAGGTGGGTTTTATACGGTCAGAGTTTGGGATAGGGGGTGGGGGGATGTGGTGGGTTTTGATACGTCAGAGTTTGGGATAGGGGGGTGTGGGGGAGTGTGGTGGGTTTGATACAGTCAGATGTTGGGTAGGGGGTGGGGGGATGGGGTGGGTTTTATACAGTCAGAGTTTGGGATAGGGGGTGGGGGGATGCGGTGGGTTTGATACAGTCAGAGTTTGGGATAGGGGGTGGGGGGATGAGGTGGGTTTAGATACAGTTAGGTTTGGGATAGGGGGTGGGGGGATGAGGTGGGTTTGTATACAGTCAGGTTTGGGATAGGGGGTGGGGGGGATGGGGGTGGGTTTGATACAGTCAGAGTTTGGGATAGGGGGTGAGGGGGATGTGGTGGGTTTGATACGTAGGTTTGGGATAGGGGGGTGGGGGGGATGTGGTGGGTTGATACAGTCAGAGTTTGGGATAGGGGGTGGGGGGGGATTGGTGAGTTTATTTGGGTGATAGGGTTTTGGGATAGGGGGTGTGGGGGGATGGGGTGGGTTTATACAGTCAGAGTTTGGGATAGGGGGTGGGGGGATGGGGTGGGTTTATACAGTCAGAGTTTGGGATAGGGGGTGGGGGATGGGGTGGGTTTATACAGTCAGAGTTTGGGATAGGGGGTGGGGGGATGGGGTGGGTTTGATACAGTAGGGTTTGGGATAGGGGGTGGGGGGATGGGTGGGTTTGATACAGTCAGAGTTTGGGATAGGGGGTGGGGGATGGGTGGGTTTTATAGTTAGAGTTTGGGATAGGGGGTGGGGGGATGTGGTGGGTTTGATACAGTAGGTTTGGGATAGGGGTGGGGGGATGGGTGGGTTTATACGGTTAGGTTTGGGATAGGGGTGGGGGGATGGGTGGGTTTGATACAGTCAGAGTTTGGGATAGGGGGTGGGGAGGGATGAGGTGGGTTTGATACAGTCAGAGTTTGGGATAGGGGGTGGGGGGATGGGTGGGTTTGATACAGTAGGTTTGGGATAGGGGGTGGGGGGATGAGGTGGGTTTGATAGTTAGGGTTTGGGATAGGGGGTGGGGGATGGGTGGGTTTATACAGTTAGGGTTGGGATAGGGGTGGGGGGATGTGGTGGGTTTGATACAGTCAGAGTTTGGGAAGGGGGTGGGGGGATGGGTGGGTTTGATACAGTCAAGTTTGGGATAGGGGGTGGGGGATGGGTGGGTTTATACAGTTCAGAGTTTGGGAAGGGGGTGGGGGGATGGGGTGGGTTTAATACAGTCAGAGTTTGGGATAGGGGGTGGGGGAGGGTGGGTTTGATACAGTCAGAGTTTGGGATAGGGGTGGGGGATGAGGTGGGTTTGATACAGTAGGTTTGGGATAGGGGGGGGGGATGGGTGGGTTTGATACAGTCAGGTTTGGGAATAGGGGGGGGGATGGGGGGGTTTGATACAGTCAGAGTTTGGGATGGGGGTGGGGGGATGGGTGGGTTTGATACAGTAGGTTTGGATAGGGGGTGGGGGTGTGGTGGGTTTGATACAGTAGAGTTTGGGATAGGGGGTGGGGGGATGGGGTGGGTTTATACAGTCAGAGTTTGGGATAGGGGGTGGGGGATGGGGTGGGTTTGATACAGTCAGGTTTGGGATAGGGGTGGGGGGATGGAGGTGGGTTTGATACAGTAGGTTTGGGATAGGGGGTGGGGGGATGGGGTGGGTTGATACAGTAGGTTTGGGATAGGGGGTGGGGGATGGGTGGGTTTATACAGTAGGTTTGGGATAGGGGGTGGGGGGATGGGTGGGTTTGATACAGTCAGAGTTTGGGATAGGGGGTGGGGGATGAGGTGGGTTTATACAGTAGGGTTTGGGATAGGGGGTGGGGGGATGGGGTGGGTTTGATACAGTCAGAGTTTGGGATAGGGGGTGGGGGGATGGGGTGGGTTTGATACAGTCAGGTTTGGGATAGGGGTGGGGGGATGGGTGGGTTTGATACAGTCAGAGTTTGGGATAGGGGGTGGGGGGATGGGGTGGGTTTGATACAGTCAGAGTTTGGGATAGGGGGTGGGGGGATAGTCGGTTGGGGGGGGGGGGGATGTGTGGTTTATACAGTCAGAGTTTGGGATAGGGGGTGGGGGGATGGGTGGGTTTGATACAGTCAGAGTTTGGGATAGGGGGTGGGGGGATGGGGTGGGTTTGATACAGTCAGAGTTTGGGATAGGGGGTGGGGGATGGGGTGGGTTTGATACAGTCAGAGTTTGGGATAGGGGGTGGGGGATGGGTGGGTTTATACAGTCAGAGTTTGGGATAGGGGTGGGGGGATGGGTGGGTTTGATACAGTCAGAGTTTGGGATAGGGGGTGGGGGTGGGGTGGGTTGATACAGTCAGAGTTTGGGATAGGGTGGTGGGGGATGGGGTGGGTTTGATACAGTCAGGTTTGGGATAGGGGGTGGGGGGATGGGGTGGGTTTGATACAGTTAGGGTTTGGGATAGGGGGTGGGGGGATGGGGTGGGTTTGATACAGTCAGAGTTTGGGATAGGGGGTGGGGGGATGTGGTGGGTTTGATACAGTCAGAGTTTGGGATAGGGGGTGGGGGGATGTGGTGGGTTTGATACAGTCAGAGTTTGGGATAGGGGGTGGGGGGATGGGTGGGTTTGATACAGTCAGAGTTTGGGATAGGGGGTGGGGGGATGTGGTGGGTTTGATACAGTCAGAGTTTGGGATAGGGGGTGGGGGGATGTGGTGGGTTTGATACAGTCAGAGTTTGAGGGTTGGGTGGGGTTATCAGTAGGTTTGGGATAGGGGTGGGGATGAGGTGGGTTTGATACAGTCAGAGTTTGGGATAGGGGGTGGGGGGATGTGGTGGGTTTTATACGGTTAGGTTTGGGATAGGGGTTTGGGGGGATGTGGTGGGTTTGATACAGTCAGAGTTTGGGATAGGGGGTGGGGGGATGGGTGGGTTTGATACAGTCAGCGTTTGGGATAGGGGGTGGGGGATGAGGTGGGTTTTATACAGTCAGAGTTTGGGATAGGGTGGGGGATGGGTGGGTTTATACAGTCAGGTTGGGATAGGGGTGGGGTTGGGTGGGTTTATACAGTCAGAGTTTGGGATAGGGGGTGGGGGGTGGGGTGGTTTGATATACAGTCAGAGTTTGGGATAGGGGGTTGGTGGGTTTGAACAGTCGATTTGAGGGTGAAGGTGGGTTTATACAGTCAGAGTTTGGGATAGGGGGTGGGGGGATGAGGTGGGTTTTATACAGCAGAGTTGGATGTGTGGATTGGTGGGTTTAACGTAGGGTTTGGGATAGGGGTGGAGGGGTGGGGGGATGATGCATGCGAAGTTCGAATATCTTGTCGTTTTCTTCTTTGAAAAGCCCATTAAACCTCCTGCCTTTGAGCGCACGAGGGAACACGTGTACAGCATCTTGTGCCTGATCGGCAGACTATTCGAAGAGCAAAACTGAGGGTACTTCATCAACAAAGACCCTTTGGAAGAAACGTTTAGTCACCTCCAGAGGGGGGGAGGGGGGGGGGAGCCCACAAACTTCAAGATTAGTTCTTTATAAAAATACTTCTTTCATCTCCTCCATACTGAAGTATGAATGCAAAAAGCGGGAGGGCATAAGGTCCACAAACTTCAAGGTTAGTTCTTTAAAATAATCCTTTCATCTCCTCCATTCTGAAACATGAATGCAAAACGCGGGACGGCATAAAGCGCACAAACTTCATGGTTAGCTCTTTATATAAAAACATCCTATCATCTCCTCCATTCTGAAGTATGAAAGCAAAAAAGAAAAAAAAAAAGCGGGCGGGCATTCCCTTATGTGCACAGTCTGTATCGGCGGTTCCACCATTCAGGGAAGACAACCTGCTCTTTACATCCCTGTCCCTCTAGAGCCCTGGCTTCTGGACTCTGCTGACGTGAATGGGATAGGGAACAATGATTGCGTAATCGGTTCATTTCTATTCATAGGGAAGAGATGGGGATTGAGGGGAGGGGGGGGGGGGGGGTTAGGGGGTGTCACGGTTATCAGGTAACGTGATCTCATGAATATGTATGAGGGGAAGGTTTCGGCGAAAGAGGAAACTTACGGCTGGGTCATTTTTCACACCGGAAAGAATTACATGGAAGTGTTTGTGAGTGAAGGGGGGGGAAGAGAGAGAGAGAGAGAGAGAGAGAGAGAGAGAGAGAGAGAGAGAGAGAGAGAGAGAGAGAGAGAGAGAGAGAGAGAATGATATTGACATTTTATTCCAGTAGGGGTGTGTACACAGAAAAGTAACAAGAGAGAGAGAGAGAGAGAAGAGAGAGAGAGAGAGAGAGAGAGAGAGAGAGACAGAGAGAGAGACAGAGAGAGAGAGACAGAGAGAGAGAAGAAGAAGAGAAGAGAGAGAAGGAGAGAGAGAGAGAGAGAGAGAGAGAGAGAGAGAGAGGGGGGTGGAAGAAGGAGAAAAAAATACAGAGATGAGCTAATATGTATACGTGCGCGTGCGTGCATAAGTGCGGGCACGCGTATGCGAGTGTGGGTGTATTCTTCTGCGCAAAAGCGTCTTGCAACTTTGGCTTCACCACTTTGGCTTCACAAGCGGAGTATTGTGCATGTTTATGTCTGTATTTTTTTGTCGCTGAGGAAGGCATACTGCCGAAAATTTCTTGTCTGTTTTGTGTCGTGCATTAAAACTGCGTTACTTCACACTTTGTTTTGTGTGCTCTTCTGCTTTTTTGTCGTCTTGCAACTTTGTTTCTTTTCTTCTTTTTTTTTAAAGTAAGGATAGCAATGATAATCATCATCGTCTCTATCACCATCACTATAATCATCATCAGCATGATCGTTAAGATCGTCAACGTCACTATCAGTATCATTACTTTCTATGTTTTGGGGGAAGAGAGGGATGGGGGGTGGGGGGGGGGAGTGCGGTCGGATAAACCTTATGATTATTTAAAATGCCCATGCATCACACACACACACACACAACACAACACACACACACACACACACACACACACACATACGCACACACACACACGCACACACACACACACGCACACACACACACTCACACACACACACACACACACACACACACACACACACACACACACACACACACACACAAACAAACACACAACACACACACACACACACACACACACACACACACACACACACACACAAACAAACACAAACACACACACACACGCTCTCTGTCTCTTTCTCTCTCTCTCTCTCTCTCTCTCTCTCTCTCTCTCTCTCTCTCTCTCTCTCTGAGTGCAGACGAACGAACGAAGGCTCGACTGGGCGTAAAGCCTCAAGCAGTGAAGGCGGATGACGAGGAGTGAGCTAATGCCTCATGACAGGCGTAAGTCCTCAAGTCTAAGGCTTCCGACTGGCGTCCTTTGGAAGGGGGAGCAGACGGCACTGGACTGATAATCAGTATTGATCCACACTCATACTTCTCTCTCTCTCTCTCTCTCTCTCTCTCTCTCTCTCTCTCTCTCTCTCTCTCTCTCTCTGTGTATCCCCAACTCATCTCTCTCTCTCTCTCTCTCTCTCTCTCTCTCTCTCTCTCTGTGGATCCCCACCCATCCCTCTCTCTCTCTCTCTCTCTCTTTTTGCACGCGTGTTTGTGTGTGTGTGTGTGTGTGTGTGTGTGTGTGTGTGAGAGAGAGAGAGAGAGAGAGAGAGAGAGGAGTACGTGCGCGCGCGCACGCGTGTATTTTGATGCTTCTGTGAATAACCATGTTTATGTAAGCGAGTGTTTTTAAGTTTCTAATAGATATGTTTCTATGTACATATACTTGCACGTATAGAATAGGTTTGTAAGTGTGTTACGGATTACAATCATGCAGACGCGTTATGCATATATACAATTTACAGTGCTATGTAACTTCTTCATAACGGACTTCTCCGTGTGAAATTCTCTCTCTCTCTCCTCTCTCTCTCTCTCTCTCTCTCTCTTCTCCTGTCTGTCTGTGTATGTGATGCGTGTGCGTGTGTGTGTGTGTGTGTGTGTGTGTGTGTGTGTGTGTGTGTGTGTGTGTGTGTGGGCGTGCGTGCGCGCGTGTATGTGTATGTGTGTGTGTTTGTGTGTGTGTGTGTGTGCGCGCGCGCGCGCGCGCGCGTACACGTTTTTTTTTCTTTTGATACCTAAGTATATGTGCATATTATGTGCGCGAGTTTTCATATTTCTAATACATATGTCTATGTGCACATACTTACACGTAGATAAATTGGTTTCTATGTATGTACGAATGTATGCACGTATACATGCAGGCACGTTATGTATGTATGCGAATTGCTTTGTGCTCGGTAACCTCTTCATCACATGTTCTTCTGTGTGACATTCCGGCCATCCGCCCAAAACCAGTCAGCTTATCAACGCCAAAGCGACCAACAAGGCCACCGTATTCTCTGACTTGCCTACAGCGTCCTTTTCCTTTCTCCTATCAAACGAACGATCACACCCAAATTCACCAATAACAACACCCTGCTTGTCGGAGAATCTTTTACGTGCGCTAAGCTGCTGACGAAACAAACTGGCCAATTTAGTGGAGATTCTGGAAGAAGAAAAAACGAGGAGAACCACTGGAAAAGAAAAAAAAAAAAAAAAAAGGAAGTGTCGAGAGACCCGCTGGCCATGTTGACATCACCACTTGGACCAGTCTCGTTACTGTAGTGGTTCTGGTCAAAATACCTGGCCACAAGCACAGCATGTATAGCTAAGTGACAGCAGCACTGGCGATAAGAGACGACCTCGCAAGTTCTCACATCTGAGAACACCCTGATGACAGGTTCATTTTCTCCACTGCCCTTCAAACCAGCCAGCTTCCCCTTTCCACCCCTCCCCCCCCCTCCCTCTCATCTACCCCTGCTTTCCCTCTCGCCGGTCCCGTCCCTTCCCCCATCCCCCCTCCCTTCTCCACGCTCTTTCTTTTTTTGCCAAATCTCGTTGCCATTATTAACATCAGCAGTCTGAAATGTCCCCGCTTTGATCAGTTTCTCTGGGCGATTACACAACAGACACCTGCAGCAGGGGGTTGTTCTTTTCCAGTCTTCTCTCGTGTGTCCACGCTCTCCTCCTCTGTAGTGAAAAGTTCACGCTGTACGTGTAGATATTAAGATGTCAGATAGTCAGATATTAAGCTGTCAGTTCCGCTTTTGTTTTTTTTTCTCGACTGACACGTGGCATATGTATTTCACATGTGCGTCAACAGCAAAGAGAAGTACGTATGACGAACTATGTGGACGTAGTCTTGGCATGCCCCCTTTTCAGATTTTCCCATGGATAATTTTGTCAACAGTACAGAATGTACAGTGCCTTCCCACAGTTTTTGGAAAAATCTCACTGATGAAACGAAGGCTGTTTATATGTGGATCAAATTGCGTGAAATGGTCTGATTTTGTTTATAATAGTAGAAACTTCAGTGTGTCGCAAAACTTAAATTTATCAGTAAAACTGTCTTATATCAATCTCTAAAGCAAAAGGTTGTTGATGATCAAAGCTTCTAGGAAAAAGTCAAGTTTGATCTATTGAAAACATTGCTCAAAATGTTAATCGCAGAATTACAGCTGTTACCAGTCGGTGACATCTTCACACGGGGGATGGCTGGAACAGTCTTTACAATACCTACTGTTCAGCCCAATTTGGGTATGCCAGCACTTGTGACTGCCGGGAAAAAGCCAATATTTAAGTTCACCGCAAACACAAACTAATTTAAATCAGTTTATTGTTAAATCTAAAAAAAAAAATAAACCAACTCTCTCTCTCCCTCACACACAACACACACACACACACACACACACACACACACACACACACACACACACACACACAACACAAAAACATACACACACATACATTTTCTCTCTCTCTTACACACACACACACACACACACACACACACACACACACACACACACACACACACACACAGCGCGCGCACTTAACACATATACTCTCTCTCTCTCTCTCTCTCTCTCTCTCTCTCTCTCTCTCTCTCTCTCTCACATCCACACACACACACACACACACACACACACACATACACAGAGGAAAACCGAAACAGAGAGATGACATGGAATCACGTTGTATGCACATTTGAGATAACAACAAGAACAACAACAACAACAACAACAACAACAACAACAGTGACGACGACGACGACGTGGACGAGAACAAGCATGCTTCACCATCGTCATTAACATTTCCTGCATGAAATGAACCCGATTTACAGGCATTCGGCACAAAACAAAAAAAAAAGGGAAATATTCAAAATATGCACTACACCGGTTACATGAGCATCTCACAGGCGAATCAATGATGGAGCAGATCTACTGTTCCTTGTCGGTCACTGTGACGATTAAAAACAAACAAACAAACAAAAACCAACTTCTGTTCGCTCCAG
>CM065725.1:1998832-2001332 GCA_033310375.1 Conus canariensis | reverse complement strand
TGACTGACGAAGAAGAAACAACATCAATGCACGACTATAATCTGTTTATTGGATACAACTTGATCACGAAATAACATAGCGTCCACCACGTGTATCCAGAACATGATTTTTTTTTTTTTTTTGGGGGGGGGGGGCGAGGGGGAGGGGGAGGGGACGGGGAGAGGGGGCTGAAACCAGCACTGCCCAACGTCCACACACACACACACACACAGACCATGGACTTTTTTGTGTGTGGCATTATCCCCCTGTACCGCATCATGTTTTATCCATCAGACGTTCTACCTTTCACCTTTACTTTTCACTCACACCACATTCTGCCGTCATACAGTTTAGTTTTTGTTGTCTCTCTTCCTCACACCGTTTGACATTCACAACTGTTGCCTTCGCCGCTGTTCGTCTAACATTTCTGTCGCGGCTTTGCTCGTAGTGATGAATTATTAAACGATCATCAACAACAACAACAACAACAACTGCGGCAGTAGCAACAACAACAAAAGAGGAAAAGTCAACGTCCAGTTCTTTGACAAAAAGGGCGAGTTTTTTTATGTATAATGTTGTTGCCTTTTGATTTCTTTTCTTTTCATTGGTGTGATTTTACATTCTGTTCCTCCATACAATGTACAAAGAGTCTAAGTTCCCGGGTCCCTTTAAGAAACAAACGAACATTAAACGTTTTGAACAAATTTGTAGTGAGTAAAGACAAATGCAGGCTAACAACTCCTCCGTCACGACAAAAATGAATTGGCAAAGGAAAAAAAAAAAAAAGGGGGGGGGGGGGTAAAGGAAAGAAAGGGGGAAAGGAAATATTAGGGTGTTGGATAATAAATATAATTCCTTCGCTATCAGCATATGGGGACCATCGTTATCCATCTTGAAGACAGAACCATTCACATAACCTGCTCAGAGGCCTTTCGTCCCCTGGTTCGGACTCATCAGTGAGACGAAACTGATGGTTGTCGCTGCTGCCTCGGCATCAAAATGGAGATGTACTACAGTTTATTATCATTATTCCGTGGCGTTCTTACCACTGCGGGTTCAAAAACAGAATCCTGGAGCACCCTGCAGTAGCCCGTGAAGGGTAGGAAAATAAACCGAAAAGAAAGCGCTGTGTCAAAATAAGTTGCTGAAAGACTGAGATCATTATCCAAAGACTATTAGATATAGGAGGAAATCTTTGATCCCATCCTCGAGGATCCGTTTAAGGACTCAAGGGAGGTCAAAAGGTGTCCACAGTCAGAGTGGTCGGCACCACAATTTGGCTGATGATTTCACTAAAGTGAAAGTCCTTTACAGATAACGCTTGTTTTAAATTTGCAGGCGATATGTGGCTACCTACAGGGTCATGTGATTAAAAGGGCAATCCATTCTCTCCCCTAAGACAGACCGTCCGTGACATTGCATCGGCTGCTGAGACTGTGCCCTTTCCCTCTTCCAGGTCTTTTGGGATAAACACACACACGTGCGCGCGCGCGCGCGCACACACACACACACACACACACACACACACACACACACACACACACACACACACACCATACACACACACACACACACACACACACGCACGCGCACAACACACACACACACACACACACACACACACACACACACACACACCGCATACACACACACACACACACACACACACACACACACACACTCACTCACACACAATACACACATGTTTCAATATCTTCCATATTGCCGTCACACACCAACACTTCACCCGGCATTATTTGCGAGTGAAGAGTTTGATATATAGTTCATGCTGATACCAAAGCTGCTATGGCCTCTGATGATATACGACATCTGCACCAGCATAGTGGAGGCAATGGAAGCCAAAATCAACAAGTTCACAAGGAAATGGCTTGGTGGCCCACCCTGTCTGACTGACATAGCGCTGTACTGTCGCCAAGCAAAGCTGAAACTACCCCTGAAATCCATCCTGGAGGAATACAAAGCAGGGAAGATCAGACTTCAAAGCATGCTGGAGGACTCAGGAGACAAGGTGGTAGAAGCAATTAAGCCCCAGCTGAAGACAGGCAGAAAATGGAAAGTTCAAGAGGCGATGGATTCTGCAAAAGAAAGTCTCAAGATCAGAGAAATAACAGGACACACACAGACCAACAGACAGGGACTGGGGGTGACCAAAACTGAATGGTGGTCAAAGGCCAAAGGAAAAGCCAAAAGAGACATGATGATTCAGGAGATGAGAAAAGAAGAAGACAAAAAAAGACTCCAAAAAGCAGTCCAGCAGAGCCAGCAAGGGCAATGGACAACGTGGGAGAATGCACTCCAAAGAAGTCTCACTTGGAATGACATTTGGCACATGGCCCCTCTCAGGATCAGCTTCATTCTCAGATCTGCATATGACCTTCTGCCCTCAAATGCAAACCTGGTGAAGTGGGGGAAAACAGACGATCCTGCATGCCCCCTCTGCCATGAAAAACAAACAGTGGAGCATGTCCTAAGCTCATGTAAAGTAGCCCTGGCTCAAGGA
>CM065725.1:1988832-1993832 GCA_033310375.1 Conus canariensis | reverse complement strand
ATAGCACTTCTACCCTTTCGAAAACCTGCTTGGTTTGTTGGGATAACTTTGTTCTTTTCACAAAAGTAGTTTAGTCTATTTAAAACAATTGTTTCATAAAGTTTACAGACATGAGAAGTTAATGAAATAGGTCTGTAACTATCTATACTTTCTTTCAGTTTACCTTCCTTGTGAATCGGTACTATTACTGATTCTTTCCATATTTGTGGCAAATGACCTGAGCTCCAGCATTTTTTAAATATACTAAGTAAAATGCTTATCCATTTGTCTGGAAAATGCTTAATCATTTCATTTGAAATGGCGTCAGTCCCAACAGCTGTCTTTTTGTTTGGGAGAGAATCTATGGCGTCTTTCACCTCTTGTAATGTAACTGGGGCGTTGATGTCGCACGTGTCGTTATCAGATACATCATTAAAGACATGGGTACATTCTTTATCCTCTCTGAATTTTCTTTGGTTTTCAGACAACGCATCTAACCTGCTTACTTTAGCAAACTGGTCGACAAACGCTTCTGCTTTGTCTGTGGATGATGGTAATTTGTTATTATCAAGAATGATAGGATATTCTGGGAGTTTGATTCCATTTTTCATCGTTTTTATCTCTTTCCATACCATTCTACTATCTTTATGATCGAATGTGTTTCTCTTGCAGAAATTATCCCAATGATCCTTTTTGGCTTGTTCCATAACTCTATTACTATGTACATTTGAGTGTTTCATTTCCTTAAATTTTTCATGTACCATTTTCTTATCTTGACTTTTCTTAGTGTGCATGTATTCCTTGAATAACCGTTTTTTCTCATTAACTGCCTTATCGCAATCTTCAGTCCACCAAACATTACCGAGATGTTTACCCCCATTAGAACCCTGATTCTTCAATTTAGGAATACATGAACCAGACACTTTTAGAACAGAAGTACAAAACGTGTCATACATTGTATCAATATCATCATCTGGGGACAAGCTTATGTCTAGATCTTTAAGTCTGTCGTAAAACTGAGACCATTTGGCATTTTCATAATCAAATCTTGGGATTGCATCATCAGGTTTTGTGTCTTCAAAATCAGGGGACTGATTAATTGTGGTTAAAGCGCGAGTCATTAAGTGGAAAATGAGCATGTCCAGAGGGTCATGGGTTCGAATCCCAGCCATGGCTCGTCCCAAGATGGGGGGGGGGGGGGGGGGGGGGAAAGGGGGCAGCAGAGGGACATCCGGAGTCATGAACCGGGTGTGGCCCAACCCCCCCAGAGTGTCAGGAGATAAGGGCCGAAACACTTGCTTGAAGGGGGCTTCTCTTCTGAGGACTCTCTGCTGCCACGCTCTCCACGAGTTTCTTTCTACTGATGCATGGGTAAACCATTGACTTCCGGGAATAGGCCGGAGGACGTCCGGGAAAGACCGGAGGACACTGGGAAAGACCAGAACCAAGGGCTCTGTGGGCTGGCTCCCCACTTTGCCTTAAACATGTGGCTACTAAGAATAAAAGGAAAAGATGCTCCCAGGATTCACCGAAAGGGGGAGAGAATGATGAATCCATCGGTGCTCAACCAATCATGACTGCAAATCCCAAACGGACTATGAACATGGACCAAATGGAATATCCATGTGTCTGTGGAAAGCGTTTCGCTACCACCCGTGGCATGAAGATCCACAGAACAAAGATGGGATGTGTGAAGACTCATCTGAATGAGCAGCAGCGCACTGCATCAGCAGATAAGACGTCGGAAGACCAAGGCCAGGATTTAAACCACAGTGCCAAGGACATCCACGCTGTTGGTTCGGATGAGGAATTTGCACAGGCCCTCGATGCCAGGCGCCTGAAACTCAACCTGCCACGAGCAAACGAAACTGAAGATTGGGAGAAACTGGATGCGAAAATCGTCCAAAGACTCGATGCACTGATAGGGAAAAGCACCCTGGAACACAAACTAGCCACATATGGGGACATTGTGTATGCCACATGTAGAGACGCCTATGGAGCAAAACTACCCAAAGAGAAAACACCTCCAAAGAAATCCAGACGCCAAGAAAAGATGGACAAGATCAGGGTCCAAAAGAAAAACCTGAAGATGCAAATGAAGACCGCACTGCCAGCTGAAAAACAAGGCTTGGAAAAACTGTGGAAAGACCTGAAAGAAAAACACAGCGCCCTCAGCAAAGCGGAATCTGCGAGGAAGAGGAAGAGCAAAAAGAAGAAGACACAAGAGCGCTTCTTCAGAGACCCCTTCCAGTTTGCCAGAACACTGTTTGAGCAGCCAAAATCTGGGACCCTAAGTGTGGACAAAGGAGTTCTTGAGCAGCATCTGAGGAAAACATACTCTGACCCACAGAGCAAAGCACCACTCGACATTCAAGGTCTGGTGTGGCCAACCAACCCTGAGGAACAGTTCAATGGCAAGCCTCCAACGTTGGCGGAAATCAAGAAGGTGGTCGACAAAGCCAGAGCCAAATCATCACCAGGGCCAAACGGAATACCTTACCAGCTTTACAAGAAATGTCCCAAGGTGCTGGAGTGGCTCCACAGGCTGCTGCGATCGGCTTGGAGAAACCAGAAGATCAGCGGCCAGTGGATGACGGCAGATGGTGTGTACATCCCCAAAGAGCAAAACTCAAGTAACATCAGCCAGTTCAGGCCAATATCACTACTGAACGTCGAAGGGAAAATCTTCTTCTCTGTCATGGCAGCAAGGCTGACCAAGTACCTGATGGAAAACAAGTACTTGGATGTGTCAGTCCAGAAAGGTGGCATCCCAGGCGTGGCTGGCTGTGTAGAACACACCACAATGATCTGGGACGCAATCCAAAAAGCAAAAACAGAAAAGAGAGACCTGGACGTAGTGTGGCTTGATCTGGCAAACGCATATGGATCTGTGCCCCATGAGATGATACAGTTGGCTCTTGAGATGTACCATGTGCCAAAGAACATCCGCGACATGCTCAAGAAGTACTTCAATGGCTTCTCAATGCGGTTCTCTACCAAGGAGTACACAACAGACTGGATCAACTTGGAAGTGGGTATTGCAATGGGCTGTGCAATTTCCCCAATACTGTTCGTGCTGGCAATGGAACTCATCTTGAAAGCAGCAACAAACAACGCGAGACAAACAGACCTTGGCGATGGATACAAGATGCCTCCTCTCAAGGCCTTCATGGATGACACTACAGTGATTTCATCCAGAGAAGACGAGACACGTCATGTGCTGGAGAGGCTGGACGACATAGTTGCCTCATCCAGAATGAAGTTCAAGCCAAAGAAATCACGGAGTCTCTCACTGAGGAAAGGAAAAGTGGCCGGATCTGTGGTCTTCAGTGTTGCCAACCAGGCCATTCCAACAGTCACAGAAGAACCAGTCAAGAGCCTTGGAAGATGGTATGATGATACGCTGAAAGACACACAATGAGCAAAAGAAACCAAGCAGATGGCGGAGGAAGGCTTGGAGACCATTGACCAGTGTGGGCTCCCTGGCAAATACAAGGTCTGGTGTCTGCAGTTCATGCTGATACCAAAGCTCCTATGGCCTCTGATGATATACGACATCTGCACCAGCATAGTGGAGGCAATGGAAGCCAAAATCAACAAGTTCACAAGGAAATGGCTTGGTGTCCCACCCTGTCTGACTGACATAGCGCTGTACTGTCGCCAAGCAAAGCTGAAACTACCACTGAAATCCATCCTGGAGGAATACAAAGCAGGGAAGATCAGACTTCAAAGCATGCTGGAGGACTCAGGAGACAAGGTGGTAGAAGCAATCAAGCCCCAGCTGAAGACAGGCAGAAAATGGAAAGTTCAAGAGGCGATGGATTCTGCAAAAGAAAGTCTCAAGATCAGAGAAATAACAGGACACACACAGACCAACAGACAAGGACTGGGGGTGACCAAAACTGAATGGTGGTCAAAGGCTAAAGGAAAAGCCAAAAGAGACATGATGATTCAGGAGATGAGAAAAGAAGAAGACCAAAAAAGACTCCAAAAAGCAGTCCAGCAGAGCCAGCAAGGGCAATGGACAACGTGGGAGAATGCACTCCAAAGAAGTCTCACTTGGAATGACATTTGGCACATGGCCCTCTCAGGATCAGCTTCATTCTCAGATCTGCATATGACCTTCTGCCCTCAAATGCAAACCTGGTGAAGTGGGGGAAAACAGACGATCCTGCATGCCCCCTCTGCCATGAAAAACAAACAGTGGAGCATGTCCTAAGCTCATGTAAAGTAGCCCTGGCTCAAGGAAGGTACACATGGAGGCACAACCAAGTGCTCAAAGAGATTGTACAAGTAGTCTGGGCTAGTACCAACACCACAAAAGGGAAAATCAGGACTCCAAAAGCACTCGCAACATTCTTCACGGCAGGAGGCAGCAAATCATGGCCAAGAACAACAGTGCCACTCGAAACATGCAGGCAGAGTCTGCTGGACGGGGCAGATGACTGGGAGTGCGCTGCAGACCTCCCAGAATGGAAGAGTCACCCAGAGATCATCAGCAAGAGTGGCATGAGACCAGACATAGTAGTCCACTCTAAGTCAACCAAGCAGCTGATCATGATCGAGCTCACGGTGCCATATGAGAACAGAATGGAGGCAGCTCAAATCTACAAGACTGAAAAGTATGCTGATCTGGCAAACAGCTTGAGGAGAGAAGGCTATCAGGTCAAAGTCCTCACTGCAGAAATCGGAGCTAGGGGGTTTGTAGGAACGTCTGCATACAGCCTCATGAAACAGCTCTCAGTTGCAGGGAAGGAAAAAACCAGAGCCCTGAAAGCAATGGCAGAAGCGGCAGAGAGGCGTTCAAGCTGGATCTGGTCAAGGAGGAACAAAAGTGAACTTCATAAGGCTTAATTTCCCTACAAATATCAGGTGTCCCTGTGGCTCAGTGGTTAAAGCGCGAGTCATTAAGTGGAAAATGAGCATGTCCAGAGGGTCATGGGTTCGAATCCCAGCCATGGCTCGTCCCAAGATGGGGAAAAAAAAAAAAAAAAGGGGGCAGCAGAGGGACATCCGGAGTC
>CM065725.1:1966332-1981332 GCA_033310375.1 Conus canariensis | reverse complement strand
ATATACGTTCCATTTTCTTTTGTATTTTTGATTACGTGTCTGTTGATTTTTTGACTCATTGTTGACTTGTTACTAAATTGTTTGGTATTACAAAATCCCTTGTTGGTATTTGGTATTACTTTTTTCTTGCAATTTATATTCCTGCTTTGCTATTGCGTCAAGATGTTGCGAACGAAAGAAGTCTGGCCATCTGCAGATGGCCTTAAGGTTGGATTTCTGAATATTAACAGTTTGATTAATAAGTTATGCGACGTGTCTCGTGTTTTATATAATCATAGTAATTGTTTCCATTTATTTGGTTTTGCGGAAACAAGATTAACACACCATATTTCTGACACAGAATTAATTTTACCTGGTTATAACTTTGTTCGAAATGACCCTTCCAGACCAAGAGAAACAGGTTTACTTGTTTATGTTCACGAATCTATTAAATTTAATCGAGCCGCTTCGCTCGAAAAATATCATATAGAATCACTATGGATAGAGTTACAGTTTAAAACTTCCAAACCGATTCTCTTAGGCTTTATTTACAGAAACCCAGCAGAACATGCTGACTGGATAGATAACTTTACTCTAATGATGGAGGAGGCGTCCTTACTCTCAAACGAAATTATTCTACTGGGTGATTTTAACATTGATCTTTTGAAAGCGAACAAATCCTGGATTCAAACCTACACTTCTTTTAATCTGACTCAGTTAATCGATAAGCCAACACGAATCACTGCTACTTCCCAAACTCTCATTGACCATGTTTACACATCTTCTGTACGTACCATAATAGAAATATGTTCACCAGTTTTTGGATGCAGCGATCACTCCCCTGTCTGTTTTACTTGGTCTAAACGAGGCGTTAAAATCCCCCTAAATCATCACAAGTATATTACGTACAGGAACTTTTCAGGCTTTGATAAAGACTTGTTCCTTACCGATCTGATGAATTCCTCACTTTCCTCTGTGTATCAGTTCACAAATCCCGATGAAGCCTTAGAAGTTTGGTATCACACTTTTCTCAATGTTTACAATAAGCACGCTCCATTAAAAACAATTCGTGTCAAAAGTACCCCTAAAAAGCCTTGGATAACAAGTGATATAGAAAAATCCATGGATTTAAGAGACTCACTTCTAGCATCAGGTAATCGTATAGAATTTATGAAACAAAGAAATCTTGTTAACTATTTAAAACGCTCAGCCAAAAAGAAATATTTTAAAGATCTTATTTACTCTAAAACAGAACAACCGATCAGTTTGGAAGGCTATCAATCAGCTTAGCAATAAAAATTCTAACGCTCGTGCTACAACACCGAAAGATGTATCAGTTGAAATGTTGAATACACACTTCTGCAATGTTGCCAATTTCACCATAAAAAGAAACAGATCCTCACAAAACGATTTAGATGTTCTGATGAATTTTTGTCAATCCAAAAATATCACAACATGTCTAGATATTCCGTTGTTATGTGTACACGAAGTATGTAATGCTCTTACTCACTTAAAGCAAAGTAGTACTACTGGCCTTGATGGCATTGACGGAAAGATTCTCAAACTGTCAGCCCCTGTAATTGCTGAAACACTTACTTATATATACAATCTCTGCATTTCTAAAAATCAGTTCCCCAAGGCTTTTAAAATTGCTAGAGTAATGCCGATCTATAAAACAGGTGATCACACCGATCCGTCTAACTACAGGCCCATTTCTATTTTGTCTGTACTGTCTAAACCATTGGAAAACCATCTAAATAAACATATTCTCGATCACTTCAATTCTTTCAATTTATTTCATCAAGACCAATCCGGTTTTAGGGCTAATCACTCGTGCCAAACAGCACTGACAAACCTAGTTGATCAATGGCTTACTAATATAAATAACGACAAAATTACAGGTGTTCTCATGGTAGATTTTATGAAAGCCTTTGATGTTATTGACCGCAATCTTCTTCTTAAAAAGCTAAAAATATACAACTTATCAGAGAATTCGTTAGAACTCCTATCTTCATTTCTTTCCGACAGAAAGCAAATGGTCTCAGTAAATGAATCTGTATCTCCTACATTATCCATTAGTCATGGTGTGCCTCAAGGGTCAGTACTCGGACCTATCTTATTTTCCATATATATAAACGATTTACCTCTATTCATTGATAGTCTCTGTGAAATGTTCGCTGATGACACCACAATACACTGTAGTCATAAAAAAAATGAAAATATATTTGCAAGTTTACAAGAAAGTATAAACAAATTAATCATATGGTCTGAACTCAATCATATGTGTCTCCATCCTCAGAAAACGAAGTACTTGATAATAACCACCAGACAAAAGCGTCAAAATATTTCTTATGATTCCCTATCTCTTAGTATAAATAATGAAATAGTTGAAGAAGTTGACCATCATAAAGTCCTTGGTGTCATTGTAGACAATAATTTGTCATGGTCTTCTCATGTCACAATGCTTTGCAAACTTCTGTCTCAAAAGATTCACCAGCTTTCAAAACTAAAATATTTCTTAGACCAACATTGTCGTAAGCTGTTTTTTACTTCGTACATTGAATCTCATTTGAATTACTCTTCTACATTGTGGGATTCGGCCAGTTATAACGTATTAAAACCACTCTTCAGTCTTCATAGACGGGCTGTGAAACTCGTTCTTCTCAAATCTACAACTGTAACTCCCTCTGATTATAAACGTTTAGACATTTTGCCTCTAAAATGGAAACTCACTTATAACAAAGCAATTTTCATGTTTAAGATAATGTCCAATCATGCACCACCAACTTTGAAAAACAAATTTAAAACGAACCTGATTCGCAATGTCAGAAAGATTCAGATACCCCTACCGAGGATTGATCTTTTTAAATCTAGCCTCATTTACTCCGGTGGTTGTTTGTGGAATGACCTAGTGTCTTCATTTAATGTAATTTCTAGTTTAAACGTTTTCAAAAAACAATACTTCTCATATCTGATGCTACGCTTCCTAAACAGTGTGACTAATGATAACATCATGTAACCTTCTTTATACGTTTTCAAAATTATTGTATGGATTCAAGTACAAATGATGTTTAAATGTATTTGAATGTTCATTTGTGTTCCTTCGTTACCCCTTCTCTATATCTTGTCATGACATACTGTTCACCTGTCCACCTTTCATTGACGTCCTTCGTTTCTCTCCTTCTTCTTCTTCTTCTTCTTCTTCTTCTTCTTCTATTTTATTTTTGTTGTTGAATGTATTTGCAAAGTTGTTTTCTCTTTATCTTTGTGTGTGTGTGTGTGTGTGTGTGTGTGTGTGTGTGTGCGTGTGTGTGTGTGTGTGTGTGTGTGTGTGTGTGTGTGTGTGTGTGAAAAGTTGACTGTCATATTTTTGGATTGCCTTTTGTATTTCAGGCTAATATTCTTTTCACTATCTAGATGGTTCGTTGATTTTGAAGTCACATATTGTCATTATTTTTTCTGCTTCATCGAGGGCAAGATTTAAAAAAGCCTGTTTTGTGCTTATTCTTTATCCTCATTAAAAAAGATTCGTTCGTTCGTTCGTTCGTTCTACAGAACAGACACAATCAGCCGTGTCTCCCTGATGAGTCCGATCCAGCGGACGAAAGGCCTAGGAGCAGGCGATACGTAAAGATCTGTCTTTGAGAGGAATTGCGATGGTTCCCTTATGCAGCTAGTAAAAGGTTTTCCTATTTACAGTACATATTTTCCCATGTTCTTCTTCTTGAACCCCCCCCCCCCCCACCCTTTTGATTTTTTTTTCTCTTCAGATCTTTGCCAAGTCATTATTATAATGATGGAAGAATTGTTGACCTGCACTTGTTTTCCCCCACTACTTAATTGTTCAGCATTATATATATATATATATATATATATATATATATATATATATATATGAACAATATAAAAAAGTTCTTAAAAAATCTGAAGGTGCTCAACCCCTTGGGGAGCAACATCTGTTAAAATATTTTTAAAATGAAGTGGTAAAATCTACAAGCTTGTTTCTAGCTTTGCTATCTTCAGGATGTCTTTTGGAGCACGCCAACGGTCTTTTATGGCGTGCGGGACTTGATTTCAACTCTGTGTGTGCAGGCGGATCTCATTTGCTGCACGTGCGGCCTGTGGTTCTTATTGGGGCCTGTTCAGGTGGAATGTGCTAGCAAAGATTTCCACTTGTGCCTGCAATTGTTTACAATTTCTACTTTTGTGTTCAGAGTTGCTAAGTGTGGTTTGCATAATATTAACCATTTTTCTGTGGAGCATAGATTGCATCTTTTTGAAATATTGTTGTATGGTGCTGCTCTTTTTATGATTTTCCATGATATGTTGTAGTCTATTTTTTTATCTTTGAGTCTCCAGATGTATTTGCTCAGCTCTGTTTGATTTTTGTATTTTTCATTTTTGAATGACTGTTTATGGTTTGCGTATCTGGTTTTGAAAGTGTTTTCAGTAATCCCTACATATGTTTCTTCTTCATTTTCTGATGTTACCGTAACATCAGAAAATGAAGAAGAAACATATGTAGGGATTACTGAAAACACTTTCAAAACCAGATACGCAAACCATAAACAGTCATTCAAAAATGAAAAATACAAAAATCAAACAGAGCTGAGCAAATACATCTGGAGACTCAAAGATAAAAAAATAGACTACAACATATCATGGAAAATCATAAAAAGAGCAGCACCATACAACAATATTTCAAAAAGATGCAATCTATGCTCCACAGAAAAATGGTTAATATTATGCAAACCACACTTAGCAACTCTGAACACAAAAGTAGAAATTGTAAACAATTGCAGGCACAAGTGGAAATCTTTGCTAGCACATTCCACCTGAACAGGCCCCAATAAGAACCACAGGCCGCACGTGCAGCAAATGAGATCCGCCTGCACACACAGAGTTGAAATCAAGTCCCGCACGCCATAAAAGACCGTTGGCGTGCTCCAAAAGACATCCTGAAGATAGCAAAGCTAGAAACAAGCTTGTAGATTTTACCACTTCATTTTAAAAATATTTTAACAGATGTTGCTCCCCAAGGGGTTGAGCACCTTCAGATTTTTTAAGAACTTTTTTATATTGTTCATAATAATCGCTCCTCAAGTTGAGCACTGTGTGTGACAAAATCTGAAATGGAGAAAATCAACTTTAGGCAATCTACTAAAAACATACCACTTTCAAACCCACAAACTTACACTAAAAAACTGATAGAACAAACCGAAAAATTTGTGCGCAACATGAGATGGAAGGCGTTCTTCTTCCTAAACCCAAATGCAAAGAATGAAGACAAAAATACATATGGATTCAAATCATGGCGATCACCTCCAACAATAGATGAAATGAAACCTTTTGAAGACAAAATGAAGGGACTGATAGCCAATATTAAATTCAAAAAATCAAATAACAACTTTCAAACATCACTAGCAAATGATATAAAACAAATCCAAAATGATAAAAAGATATTCGTAAAGGCTGACAAAACGAGCAATTTTTACAAAATGGAACCAAACGAATACTCTCAACTCTTAAACAAAAACATCCAGAAAAACTACAAGAAAGCTGATAAAACTACACATAGCAACATCCGCAAAAAAGAAAAAGAGCTTGCACATCGCATGGAGTTAAGTGATAGGGTAGAGACAACAGCAACAAAGGAGGCCTTCATAACACTTAAAGACCACAAGCCTAACTTCCAAAACAACCCAACATGTAGACTAATAAACCCATCTAAATCCGAACTGGGCAAAATAAGCAAGAGAATTTTGGAAAAGGCTATAGAAGATATAAAATCAAACACCGAATACAACCTTTGGAAAAACAGCTATGAAGTCATACAATGGTTTAAGAAACTCAACAAACAGAGAAATACAATGTTCATTACATTTGACATAGTAGACTTCTATCCATCCATAGATGAAGAACTACTCAACAAAGCTTTGAAATTTGCCAACAAATACACAAATATAACAGAGTCAGAAATGGAGATTATTTTCCACACCAAAAAAACCTTACTCCATAGCAGAAATGAAACTTGGATTAAAAAAACGAGCAAAAACTCCACATTTGATGTAACCATGGGATCGTATGATGGTGCCGAAACATGTGAACTAGTCGGACTATTCATGCTATCCAACATCCAAAAACAACTTGGAAAACAGGCCGGTTTATACAGAGATGACGGCCTCGCTGCATTAAACAATAATCCAAGAACCATTGAAAACAAGAAAAAAGAATTATGTAAAATCTTTAAAAACCACAACTTAAAAATCACAATAGAAGCAAACAAAAAAGTAGTGAATTACCTAGACATAACATTAGACCTCAATGACCATGTGTACAAACCATACAAAAAACCCAATGACATACCAGTCTACGTAAACATCAAAAGCAACCACCCACCATCTATACTAAAAACAATACCCAATGGTATAAACAAGAGACTATCCAACCTGTCATGCAATGAAAACGCATTCAATGATGCAGCAACAGAATATCAAGAAGCATTACAAAAAAGTGGTTACAATTACAAACTACAATACAGTCCAGACAACAACACGAACAGAATTAAGAAAAATAGGAAAAGAAAGATCATATGGTACAACCCACCATACGATGGACAAGTAAAAACAAATGTAGGAAAAGAATTCTTTAAAATCTTAGCAACATCATTCCCAAAAGAACACAAACTGTCCAAAATATTCAACAAAAACACCATTAAACTGTCATACTCATGTATGCCCAACCTCAAAAACATGATTGATTCATCTAACAAAATGAAAAGCAACATAAAAGAGAAGGGTGCCGAAAGGACATCTTGCAACTGCACTAAAAAAGAACAGTGCCCCCTGAGCAATAAATGTCTTCACAGCAACATTGTATACCAAGCTACGGTAACATCAGAAAATGAAGAAGAAACATATGTAGGGATTACTGAAAACACTTTCAAAACCAGATACGCAAACCATAAACAGTCATTCAAAAATGAAAAATACAAAAATCAAACAGAGCTGAGCAAATACATCTGGAGACTCAAAGATAAAAAAATAGACTACAACATATCATGGAAAATCATAAAAAGAGCAGCACCATACAACAATATTTCAAAAAGATGCAATCTATGCTCCACAGAAAAATGGTTAATATTATGCAAACCACACTTAGCAACTCTGAACACAAAAGTAGAAATTGTAAACAATTGCAGGCACAAGTGGAAATCTTTGCTAGCACATTCCACCTGAACAGGCCCCAATAAGAACCACAGGCCGCACGTGCAGCAAATGAGATCCGCCTGCACACACAGAGTTGAAATCAAGTCCCGCACGCCATAAAAGACCGTTGGCGTGCTCCAAAAGACATCCTGAAGATAGCAAAGCTAGAAACAAGCTTGTAGATTTTACCACTTCATTTTAAAAATATTTTAACAGATATATATATATATATATATATATATCCCTCTCTCTCCTTTCTTTCTCCCCCTTTCTTTCCCTCCCTTCCTCCTCTCTCTCAGATTTTTCATTCTTTATCTGTCTGCCCTTCCCTACTCTGCTTCCTCCTCCTCGTGGTCTTACATTTAAATGAACTCTGAACAGAGTGCTGGATGTCTGTCTGTCTGTCCACTCTCTTCTGAAACTCCTCTTCCCTCCCTACCTCCCCCTTCTCCCATCTGAGTCTCTCTCTCTCTCTCTCTCTCTCTCTCTCTCTCTCTCTCTCTCTCTCTCTCTTCAATGTCCGGTACCCACACAGAGTTTGAGTCACTAACCAAACTGCGTGGAGTTGAGGCGACATGGAAGGTTGGAAAAAAGAGGGAAAGGATGCGGGCTGTTTGCAGTAGGAGGACGGCTGAGGAGAGAGAGACGTAGAACATGACTTTCAATGCAATGGGTCTTGAGTGGGGGATGGGGGATGGGAGGTGGAAGGAAAGTAGAGTGGAGAGAGAGAGGGAGAGAGAGAGAGAGAGAGAGAGAGAGAGAGAGAGAGAGAGAGAGAGAGAGACTCAGAGCGGGAAGACGAGAGAGCGTAAACACAGAGACTGATAATTATGACCAGAGACAGTTTGCGGTGGTGGTGCAGTGGTTTAGCATCGCGGATTCTGGACTAAGAGATCGGCGGTTCGAGACCCGAGACCCATTGGAGGCAGATGTGTGTGTGTGTGTGTGTGTGTGTGTGTGTGTGTGTGTGGTGTGCGTGTGCGTGTGCGTGCGTGCGTGTGTGTGTGTGTGTGTGTGTGTGTGTGTGTGTGTTTTGTGTGTGTGTGTGTGTGTGTGTGTGTGTGTGTGTGTGTGTGTGTGTGATGTGGTGATGGTGGTGGTGGTGGTGTGTGTGTGTATGTGTGTGTGTGTGTGTGTGTGTGTGTAGGGGGGGGGGGAGGGGGCTGTCTTTCTTTTTTCGCCTTGTTCGACTCCTATCCAAAACTGTGTGCTAGGGCTCCAGTAAGAAGACAGGAACCACACAATGTGCTATAGGCTCCAATAGGAAGACAGGAACCCCACAAGGTGCTAAGGGCTCCAATAGGAAGACATGAACCCCACAATGTGCTATAGGCTCCAATAGGAAGACAGGAACCACACATTGTGCTATAGGCTCCAATAGGAAGACAGGAACCACACAGTGTGCTAAGGGCTCCAATAGAAGACAGGAACCCCACAATGTGCTAAGGGCTCTAACAGGAAGACAGGAACCACACAATGTGCTAAGGGCTCCAATAGGAAGACAGGAACCACACAATGTGCTAAGGGCTCTAACAGGAAGACAGGAACCACACAATGTGCAACAGGCTCCAATAGGAAGACAGGAACCACACAATGTGCTAAGGGCTCTAACAGGAAGACTGGGGCCACACAGTGTGCTAAGGGCTCCAATAGGAAGACAGAACCATACAGTGTGCTATGGGCTCCAATAGGAAGACAGAACCACACAGTGTGCTATGGGCTCCAACAGGAAGACAGAACCACACAGTGTGCTATGGGCTCCAATAGGAAGACAGAACCACACAGTGTGCTATGGACTCCAACAGGAAGACAGGAAGCACACAATGTGCTATAGGCTCCAATAGGAAGACAGAACCACACCGTGTGCTATGGGCTCCAATAGGAAGACAGAACCACACAGTGTGCTATGGACTCCAACAGGAAGACAGGAAGCACACAATGTGCTATGGCTCCAATAGGAAGACAGAACCACACCGTGTGCTATGGGCTCCAATAGGAAGACAGAACCACACAGTGTGCTAAGGGCTCCAATAGGAAAACAGAACCACACCGTGTGCTATGGGCTCCAATAGGAAGACAGAACCACACAGTGTGCTATGGGCTCCAATAGGAAGACAGAACCACACAGTGTGCTATGGACTCCAACAGGAAGACAGGAACCACACAATGTGCTGTAGGCTCCAATAGGAAGACAGAACCACACCGTGTGCTATGGGCTCCAATAGGAAGACAGAACCACACAGTGTGCTATGGACTCCAATAGGAAGACAGAACCACACAGTGTGCTATGGGCTGCAATAGGAAGACAGAACCACACATTGTGCTATGGACTCCAATAGGAAGACAGAACCACACAATGTGCTAAGGCTCTAACAGGAAGACTGGGGCCACACAGTGTGCTAAGGGCTGCAATAGGAAGACAGAACCACACAGTGTGCTATGGACTCCAACAGGAAGACAGGAACCACACAATGTGCTAAGGGCTCTAACAGGAAGACAGAACCACACAGTGTGCTATGGGCTCCAATAGGAAGACAGAACCACACAGTGTGCTATGGACTCCAACAGGAAGACAGGAACCACACAATGTGCTGTAGGCTCCAATAGGAAGACAGAACCACACGTGTGCTATGGGCTCCAATAGGAAGACAGAACCACACAGTGTGCTATGGACTCCAACAGGAAGACAGAACCACACAATGTGCTAAGGGCTCCAATAGGAAGACAGAACCACACAGTGTGCTATGGACTCCAATAGGAAGACAGAAACATACAGTGTGCTATGGACTCCAATAGGAAGACAGAACCACACAGTGTGCTATGGGCTCCAATAGGAAGACAGAACCACACCGTGTGCTATGGGCTCCAATAGGAAGACAGAACCACACAGTGTGCTATGGGCTCCAATAGGAAGACAGAACCACACAGTGTGCTATGGGCTCCAATAGGAAGACAGAACCACACAGTGTGCTATGGACTCCAATAGGAAGACAGAACCACACATTGTGCTATGGGCTCCAATAGGAAGACAGGAACCCCACATGTGCTAAGGGCTCCAATAGGAAGACAGGAACCCCACAAAGTGCTAAGGGCTCCAATAGGAGGACAGGAATCACACAGTGTGCTATGGGCTCCAATAGGAAAACAGAACCACACAGTGTGCTATGGACGCCAGTAGGCAGACTGGGGCCACACAGTGTGCTATGGACTCCAATAGGAAGACAGGAACCCACAATGTGCTATGGGTTCCAATAGGAAGACTGGAACCCCACAGTGTGCTATGGGCTTCAATAGGAAGACAGGAACCACACAATGTGCTATGGGCTGTAATAGGAAGACAGGAACCACACAATGTGCTAAGGGCTCCAATAGGAAGACAGGAACCACACAGTGTGCTGAGGGCTCCAACAGGAAGACAGGAACCACACAGTGTGCTATGAGCTCCAATCGGAAGACATGAACCACACAGTGTGCTATGGACTCCAATAGGAAGACAGGAACCACACAGTGTGCTATGGACTCCAACAGGAAGACAGGAACCACACAGTGTGCTATGGACTCCAATAGGAAGACAGGAACCACACAGTGTTCTATGGGCTCCAATCGGAAGACATGAACCACACAGTGTGCTATGGACTCCAATAGGAAGACAGGAACCACACAGTGTGCTAAGGGCTCCAACAGGAAGACTGGGGCCACACGGTGTGCTATGGGCTCCAATAGGAAGACAGGAACCGCACAGTGTGCTATGGACTCCAATAGGAAGACTGGGGCCACACAGTGTGCTATGGGCTCTAATAGGAAGACAGAACAACACAGTGTGCTATGGACTCCAATAGGAAGACACGAACCCCACAGTGTGCTAAGGGCTCCAATAGGAAGACAGGAACCCACAATGTGCTATGGACTCCAATAGGAAGACACGAACCCCACAATGTGCTACTGGCTCCAATGGAAAAACTGAAACCCTAAAGTATGCTACGTTCCCCAATAGGAAAAGTAGGATCGCGCAGCCGAGTTTCATCCACTTGCGAAGCGTACTGCTACAAATCTCCTCACCAACAAAACACCACAGGGTGTCTGTATTTCTCGGGACTGGTTGACGGCGAGACAATTTTGATAACAGAAAACGTAGACGACAGTCCTTTCAGACTCAAACTAGAATGGGCATCGTTTCAATCACCGTCGCCCTCAGTGATTTATCTTGAAGATGGATGGGACTATTGGCATCCCCGAGACACCACTTTGTAGAAGACAGACAGGCCAAAAAAGATCTTGAGATGTCGACAGCAGAACCTGACATTTGGGACGAAGACACTCACGGCACTGCTGCTCTGGGAAGAGGAGGTCGTCTGCCTCAACGGGAAGACCAGATAGTATTGACAGTTTGGCTGCAAGCGTGGATGTTGGTCGATTAGAACCACCACCCCCACTCCCACCCTCTCTCTCTCTCTCTCTCTCTCTCTCTCTCTCTCTTTGTCTGTCTGTCCGTCCGCCTCTCTCTCTCTCTCTCTCTTTTCTTCTCTCTCTCTCTCTCTCTCTCTCTCTCTCTCTCTCTCTCTCTTGTTACGCGTTGGGTTTGGGGCGCGCGAACGTGTGTGTGTGTGTGTGTGTGTGTGTGTGTGTGTGTGTGTGTGTGTGGTGTGTGTGTGTGTGTGTGTGTGTGCGCGCGCGCACGCGCGCGCGAATATTTAATTTGGTATAATTGTAATGTAGGTAGTTGTGCTATTGTTGAGGTGGTGGTGCTATTGTTGCTGCTGCTTCTGCTGCTCATGATGATGATAATGGTGACGATGTGTGTGTGTGTGTGTGTGTGTGTGTGTGTGTGTGTGTGTGTGTGTGTGTGTGGTGTGTGTGTGCGCTCTCCCCCTCCCCCGCACGTACACACACACACGCGCGCGCATACACACACATGCATACACATAAACAAACGCGCGCGCTCACACACGCACGCACGCACGCGCTCACACACGCACGCACCACACACACACACACACACACACACACACACACACACACACACACACACACACGCACCCATGTAGGCCTACGAACGCGTACGTGCACACACACACACACACACACACACACACACACACACACACACACACACACACACACACACGCCTCGTCTCACGCTCACTTTCCCCTCTGTTCTTTCAAACGCAGGAAGGAAATGAAAAAAAACACACACACAAAAAAAGATTGAAAACCAAAGGGTCGGTCCACACCATGTCAAGCAGCGTCTGGCGGCAGTATCGCCCCAAATCAATACTTACCCCCTGACATTTTCCTCTCCTCCAAGTCGTCTTTGTTTGGCCTCTCCAACCACTAAGGAAGATAGAAGGCACGACTGAACGGCGCAAGCTGATAACACACACCACGACACGACACGACACGACACGACGCCATCACAGGCCACACGCCACAATTAGAATGTTGCGCCAGATCACTATTATAATCCATGTAGGCGTTTTGAGAGGCCTACCTACCATGCGTTTGAGCCAGCATTTTAGGTTAAACTGATCATTGATCAAAAGAACAACTCCTCACCAATTATTTCCTTTCTGTTTGTTTGGTTGGTCGGTTTTTTGGTTTTTTTTTTTTTTTTTTTGTTTGTTTGGGGGGGGGGTGGGGGGGGGGGGGAGTGGGGGGGGGGATTTCCACCGATGGCAGCACATACAATCTTCAAAAACATGACCTTCCCCATAGCTGACTTCACATTTCAGGCCTTTGCACTCACCCTTGACCCTATCACCGCGCCCGGTGGTAGTCCCAAATAGTCCCATTCCTTTCGTTTTAATCTGTCTGCTTGGAACCACTTGGCTTGTACCTTGATGGCCATATGATAGAAAACAAAGGAGAATCAACTTTCAGACACAATAAACATTCTCAAAACAATCTACCTGCGCACTGATTTTTGGTGTACAGCCACAAGACGAGACGACGACCTGCTATGACGCTGCTTTTTCTGCGGTCTATGGGGGTCCTGCTGTCCCAAACTGAGGGTTTTTCCATCCATCGTTTGGTTCAGAATGATGTAAACGTTATTCATACACATGAGGTATTGCCTTCACTGTAAAAGGGTTATGCTTTCTCCTCCGTCTGCTGCTTTGTTTGATCGTCGGCAAGACTACGTTTCAAAGAAGAAAAAAAAAAAAGCAGCGATTTGAAGGAAGTTTGGGGGAAAGAGGGAATGTGACCCATAGACGAAGCTGTTACATTTACGTACCTATCCCGGTCAAAGGGTAGATCCAATAATTTTTAACGTGTCCATTTTCTTTAACGTTTGTACATAAGGCATTCTTCGTACATTTCTCAAGAAATAATGCATACATCTCGATCAAACAGTATGACTTTCAATGAAAAAAGCATCAAGCTTTTTAAGATGTATTTGCATGAACGGACTTTCTGCAAGATTTGTTACTAATCCGGAATGCAACCCGGATCCAGTGAGCAAAATTGCGATATAACAAACAAGTGGGGTAACTCTTGCTCTGACGATGAATTAATTACAGGCCCATGTTGCTTACGACACCAGATCGCCTGGCAGAAATGACAACACAGAGTACACAGAACAAACAAGGAGACCCCCCCCCCCCCAAAAAAAAAAAAAAAAAAAAAAAAAAAAAAAAAAGCGATGTTGCCCATATACCCTGTACCTGACACATCTATACAACAACAACAGCTGGAGAAATGAACAAATACCAATGAACATTTATTCCAGACTGGTCCAACCTTTACGATCTTCAATATAGCCAAACAAACACCCGGACGAACAGTTACAAGCACAAGTATCCTCAGTCTGATTGGTGTGGAAGAAAATCTTAAATGAAGCAGGGAACAGTAAACAGTATGTAACAAACAAGTAGGGTAACTCTTGCTCCCACAATGAAATAATCACAGCCCCATAAATAACATGCTGGGAGCGGGGTTGGGAGGGAAGGGGAGGGGAGGGGAAGGCAGGGAGGTAGAGAGGTAGGGGAAGTATGAGGGGAATTTAGTCGGCCACTGCCCAGCAACACAACGACCCGCAAATCTGGAACGAACACCACAGTGCGGTCGAGGCCTCGATGATGCCGTGAGGTAGAACAGTTGTGATGCCGTCTGTGACAGTGGTTGGGGGCATGTCAAGAGGCGTACATGGCAGGTTCAGGGAAGGTTTGATTGAAACTATGAGGTCACTTCCATCTTGGTGGGAGTCTGCGTTCTCCCATGGGCTCGTTTACAAATAAATCATTCATATCCAGAGGGGCCGGTGGTCGTTCTTGTTGTTGTTGTTGTTGTTGTTGTTGTTATTCTTGTCGTACCCTGGCTAAAAGGCTCCAGGGATCATCCACATAGCTGAAGTACTTGAACACTATGGTAAAAATGCATCAGCTAGGGATGAGAACATTACGTGTGTGACCGTTTTTAATTACCCTGCCACGTGGGCAGCCACACTCCGACTTCGAGGATTTGGAGACTGATAATTTATGCTAGAGTGTCACGACTGAAATAATCCGCATAACTATGCAGAGCAAAACACATTGATGTAGCTTGGTGTTGTGCCATGTCCATGGTCTGACGCATAACAACATTGTGACCTTGGTGTTGTAGCCTATGTCCATTGGCCTGACACACTAACACTTGATTACCTGTGTGTAGTCTAGTCATGCTGACACAGCATAACAACATGTTGATGTAGCCTTGGTGTTGTAGCTATGTCCATTGCGGACACAGCATAACAACATTTGATGACCTGGTTGTAGCCTATGTCATTGCTACCGATAACAACATGTTGACGTAGCCTTGGTGTTGTAGCCTATGCCAT
>CM065725.1:1953832-1963832 GCA_033310375.1 Conus canariensis | reverse complement strand
CCTCTCTCTCTCTCTCTCTCTCTCTCTCTCTCCTTCAACCCAAAACCCAGCTTCTCTTCTCTTCTCAGCCAAAGATAAACGATCACTGTCCGCTTTCTCTTCGCGCAAGCATACTCTCCATTTCTTCACTGTGTTGCAAGCCATACATGAAGACAAAGTACTCTCCATTTCTATCACTGTGTTCAAGCACTAATACATGAAGAGTCAAAGTACTCTCCATTTCTATCACTGTGTTCCAAGCACTAATACATGAAGAGTCAAAGTACTCTCCATTTCTATCACTGTGTTGCAAGCACTAATACATGAAGAGTCAAAGTACTCTCCATTTCTATCACTGTGTTGCAAGCACTAATACATGAAGAGTCAAAGTACTCTCCATTTCTATCACTGTGTTCCAAGCACTAATACATGAAGAGTCAAAGTACTCTCCATTTCTATCACTGTGTTCAAGCACTAATACATGAAGAGTCAAAGTACTCTCCATTTCTATCACTGTGTTCCAAGCACTAATACATGAAGAGTCAAAGTACACAACAGAACACGGAAAAGACGGTTCAAAATGACGCTTACTTCAATACAAAACACGAAACAGACCGGCAGATTTTCCACACAAAGCTCTCTTCTTCAGCGTAACAGACAACAGACATTAAAACAATGCGCAAAACAATACTCCCCTGATTATAGTCACCCGGAAACAAAAACCACACGCTAACCGTGTTTTGGGAGGAAAACATTATTCAGCCAACTCAGTCACGCTTCTGCTCTACGTCAAAGACAAAGCCACCGACCCGAATGACGGAACAGCGGAGGAAACCAAGTGGAGGTAATCTATCTTTGAGTCTTTTTTTTTTTTTTTTTTTGTCTTTTCTTCTTTCTTTTTTTTCGCCTTCTTTCTGTTCAGTTGCGCATCAGAACCTTTTTGAAGATCATACTGGACAATTCAACTTATGTCTGGAAATCATTTTTGCTCTAGCGTCTGTGAGTTGAGTACTTGCAAGTGCTTACAGGTCTCTGGATTTCTGTATGTTTTGTTAGTAGTGAGAAGGTACATTCGCCTGTGGGGTGGTTGTTGTTGTTGGTTGTCTGTTGTTGTTGTTGTTGTTTTACCTAGTGACCATGGATCGTTTTAATTGCGTTTGGATATATTTGGGGTTTTAGATTCATGGTACTTGTATTATTCAGTTTATCTTTGTCTTTGAGTCTCGAAAGACTTGAGTCAAGTGGAGGAAATTTGGTGTGAAGGAAGAGGAAGAAGCGCAGATGTCCTCTTTGAGGGTGGCCTGCCGGAAACAGGGAATTTTCTTCTCAAGCTGAACCCCACCGTGCTACAACAAATGTATTCAGATCGGGGGAAAGAGAATTACATTGTTTCCAAAATACTTGATAACAAAGATGTGTTTTGTCGTGCTCATTTAAAAAAAAAAATGAAAATGGACATTTGCTGTCTCATTGGTATTTTAAGGAACAGTGTAGTGTGAACACTTACATTTGTAGGCTAAATCAAATGAATTCAAAAACAATCAATACCTTAACTCAACGCTTTTTTTTCTTTTTTCTCTTTGAAAAAATATATGTAATTCACATACTGATTGAAAATAAATTGCGAGCTAAACGCTGGGACAAGTGGGATTTAAAACTCAGTTTGTATTGACGGAACATCATTTTTTTTTTTCAATATGTAAACAATTTAAAAGACATGAAACTTAAATGGTTCCAGCTGAGAAGACTGCAAGTGTGTCAAGCCACAAATATCATTTTATAGCAAATCGGAATAACTAATAGCGTTAAATGTAGTTTCTTGTGGCTTAGTATTAAAAAAATGGCACTGACGATATGTTTTGGAAATGCACTTACGTTCAGCAATTTAACTCTTACTGATTTGTCGAACACTTTGATTATATGTTTTGTATGCATATATATCGTTCTGGAATTTATTCAAAATGAGTGAAAAATGTTCAAACTGACCCCCCCCCCCCCCCCCCCCCCCCCAGCCGGAGGGTTCCATTAACATCGTTTTCTCTTGTGGAGGAACATACACGCGGACGCTTGGGAACAAGAAAAGGTAGACTTTGACATTATATAGGCTATGAATTTATACCTACAGCACAAAATGATGTCGACGAATACGCTAGAGACTGAGAAACAGAAAGGACATCATCTGCATCGTCAACTGCAAATAGCAGTCGCATCGCTCAGCAACAGCACAGCGTAAAAATCAGTGATGTAGAACGCTTGGGGAATATCATCAATGAATGGGAGGGAGAGGGGAAGGGGGGGGGATGGGAGGTTCGGGGGACGGGGGGAGGGAGTGTTGCCATGTGATGGTGGATAGAGTCAGAGCGCTTTGATCAAAGTCATCTGATATTTCAGCGGCTTTATTTCGGGTTTTCCCCACCGATTCCAGCCTCCACCCCATCTCTCCTCACTCACACACGCGCGCGCGCGCACACACGCACACACATATACACACACACACGCGCGCACGTGCGCGCGCGCACACACACACGCACGCACACACACACACACACACACACACACACACACACACACACACACACACACACACACACACACTTGAGCTCCCATCTCCCCGTTCCCTTCCTATCTCCCATCCGCCATCCCTCCTCCCACTCCCCTCCCTAAACACACACACAGACAAGCTCACACCACCACCACCCTCCCTCCCCGACTACCACCTTACCCCCATCACTACCACCACCACTCCCAAAAAGAAAGAAGCAAAGAAATATCATTAGCGTGCAATGCCTAGCTGGTCTGATTACAACCCTCTGTCTTTCATGCCTCACGATCTCTGTCTCTGTCCCTCGACATTGTAGACTATTATATTGCGGATTGTTATGGACCTTACACACTTAGAGAGAGAGAGAGGGAGGGAGGGGAGAGACAGAGAGAGAGAGATATAGACAGGCAGACAGACAGTGAGAGACACGAGAGAGAGAGAGAGACAGAGATGAGAGAGAGAGAGAGAGACAGACAGACAGAGAGAGACAGAGAGAGACAGAGAGAGACAGAGAGAGAAACAGACAGACAGACAGACACAGACAGAGAAAGACAGTGAAAGCCGCGCGCGCGCACCTACTCACACACACGCACACACGCATACACGCGCGTATATACACACACACACAAGAGAGACAGAGAAAGTGAGAGTTATGCTGACAATATATATATATATATATATATATATATATATATAAAGGGGTGAACAGGCGCGCTCTTTCGCCGTTTTCTCTCCTCTGAACTAGATGATAGCTGCTAACCTTTTCATTTTGTTGAACGCTCTGGCACGAACAGGCGATTGTCCAACTAAACAACACACACACACACACACACACACACACACACACACACACACACACACACACACACAGAGCATCCACATACACTTATGTATATTATATATACATATACATCTCTCCCTCTTTATGTATGTGTGTGTGTGTGTGTGTGTGTGTGTGGTGTGGAAGAGAGAGAGAGAAGAGAGAGAGAGAGAAGAGAGAGAGAGAGAGAGAGAGAGAGAGAGAGATCCAGTGTCTCCCAGACGTCTTTGTCCGAATCAGCAGAGGAAAGGCCTCCGAACAGGCAATATGAATGATTCTCTCTTCAAGATGGATAACAATGGCCCCCTTCGGCGGCTGATGAATGATTTTATATCTATTATCTGTTTCTCTGATTTTTCATTCCAGTTTTCTTTCTTTCTCCCCCTTCCTCTCTCTCTCTCTCTCTCTCTCTCTCTCTCTCTCTCTCTCTCTCTCTCTCTCTCTCTCTCTCTCTCTCTCATTTTTCTTCTTCTCCCCGGTTCTTTTTTAATCTTTGCCAAGTCATTGATGTCATGATGGAGGAATTGTTAGCCTGCACTTGTTTTCCCCCTCTACTGAATTGTTCAACACGCGCGCGCACACATACGCAGACGCACGCACGCACGCACACGCACACCACACACACACACACACACACACACACACACATTCCATACAAATACTCTCTCTCACACACAAACATACACACACACTATATTCAAATTCTCTCTCTCTCTCTCTCTCTCTCTCTCTCTCTCTCTCTCTCTCTCTCTCTCTCTCTCTCTCTCCAGCATTTCAATTACGTTCTGATAATGCTCAGAGTCCAACAATGTGACCAGGTGCGTCAATCGAGGGACGGGGTGATGCTGTGCGAGAAGGGAGAGTGGTAGAGAAAGGGAAGAGGGGAGGAGTCACGCCTCCCTCCACCCTCCCCACCCCCACGTGATCAGTCAACTCATGAAACTTGGTTTCGTCACTAGTCCGTATGACAGTCATTCTATCATGGCTAGCTTCGGCAATTTGTCTGTCTGGTCCGCAGCGGAAATGTTGGACTGATTTGTTGAACTGAAATACTGGATTGGAAATGCTGGACTGAGATGGTGGATTGATATATTGGATTGAAATGTTAGACTCAAAGGTTGGATTGAAACGTTCGATTGAAATGTTGGATTGAAACGTTGGAATGAAATGTTGGACTGCAATGCCAGATTGACACGTTGGGCTCATGTTGTTCTGACATGTTTGATTGAAATGATGGATTACAATGTTGATCTGAAGTGCTGGATTCAAACGTTGGCTGAAACGTTGGATTGAAACGTTGGATTGAACTGTTGGATCGAAATGTTGGACTGAAATGTCGGATTGAAACTTTGGATCGAAACGTTGGAATGAAATGTTGGATTGAAACTTTGCATTGAAATATGGACCTAAATGTTGGATCGAAATGTTGGATGGACTAAACATGTTCGAGAGTGGTTGCTTCTCTGCCCTGCAGCAGTCCCATCCACTTAGCTGCTTTTCTCTGTCTGCTTTTCTGGCCAGGAAGTTTTGATTAAACGTTTCGTAGTTACACTTATAACAATAAAAATCACGCCGCGGAAATTTCTCGTAGTTTCACAAAAAGAAGTGTCAATACTTTCGGAAAATGTGAATCTAGTTCGGGCAGAGAGGAAGCTCATAGTGCACATTTCTATCACAGGTAAAATACAGCTTTGAACTAGGCGTGTTGTGCAACTGGAGCTTGTCTGCGAAAACAACAACAACAAACAAAACAACAATCGCAACAAAACAAAAACAAAGACAAAGACAAAGCAAACAAACAAACAAAAACCATCGCTGTAAGAATTCCAGACTTCACTGTGTGTGTGTGTGTGTGTGTGTGTGTGTGTGTGTGTGTGTGTGTGTGTGTGTGTGTGTGAGTGTGTGTGTAGTGTGTGTGTGTGTGTGTGTGTGTGTGTGTGTGTGTGTGTGTGTGTGTGTGTTGTGTGTGTGTGTGTGTGTGTGAGAGAGAGAGAGAGAGAGAGAGTGAGAGAGTGTGGCGTGCGTGCATGCGTGCGTGCGTGCGTGCGTCCATGCGTAAGTGCGCGTGTGTGTGTGATTATTGAATCCACAGCGAACTTTACGGAGTTAGTTAAATATATCGACTGTCTAGCTTTATCAAAGTGCACACGAGTGACCATGATGGACTTCAAATCATGGGACATATCAGGCAGCCGGCATTTGGCTTTGGATGGATACAGGAGGATCAGACCCTGCAAGAGCGGGGAAAGGTCGAGAGTTGTTATAACTGCAGTTGCTCCCGAACGTGATGAAGGCTCTTAAAACCCAAAGATAACATCTAAGCAATGCTGCTTCTCTGTCTTTCTCCGACTGTCTATCTTCATTGTTCTTTAGTCCAAGAAGAGAGAGAGAGAGAGAGAGAGAGAGAGAGAGAGAGAGAGGAGAGAGAGAGAGAGAGAGAGAGAGAGAGAGAGAGAGAGAGAGAGAGATTTCAAAAATGTAAATTGTGCAACTCGGTGACGTCCGGTGTAACAGCCCATTCTTATCCCCCCACCCCCCCCCCCCTCCCCCCTCTGGAACTTACCCGGGGTCAGTCTGGACTAGCCTGCTTTTACCCCCGGGGTCATTCCAGGACTAGCTGGAACTTACCGCCCCTAGTTGGAACTGACCCCCCCCCCCCCCCTCAGTCATCTACATTGTACAAGGTACACAGGCACTCAGGAGACACTAATTAGCTGTAAAAATAGTTAAAATCTTTGATATACATTAAAGTGACCAATGGTCATTGACACTGACCACTGGTTGTCTGCATTGCACAAGGTATACAAACACTCATGAGACACTGATTAACTGTAAAATAGTCAAAATATCTGATTTACGTCATAGTGACCAGTGGTCAGTGGCACTGACCACCAGTCGTCTGCACTGTACAAGGTACACAGGTACTCGGGAGACTATAATTAGCTGTGAAATAGTTATAATCTCCGATTTACGTCATAATGACCAGTAGTCAGTGGCACTAACCACAAGTAATCTACATTGTACAAGGTACACAAGCACTCTGGAAACACTAATTAGCTGTTAAATAGTTAAAATCTCCGATTTACGTCATAATGACCATGGTCAGTGGCACTGACCACTAGTCATCTGCATTCATTGTACAAGCTAAGGTACACAGGTACTCAGGAGACTAAATAACTGTAAAATAGTTAAAAGAGGCAAACCGGGATGAAGCAACAACGGTACTTGGTCACAACGACACGTGGTCACAACATTTTGTCACAACCACGCTTGGTCACATTGGCACTTGGTCACATTGGCATGTAGCCGTCTTTCTTTCCCACGCATGCACGGACGTACTCACACACCCGAATATTGACCCACGCATGTAAGCCAGCGCGAGAAATGTTAATACGTATCTGTTAGTGAACCAGGGTGTGTGTGTGTGTGTGTGTGTGTGTGTGTGTGTGTGTGTGTGTGTGTGGGTGGGGGGGGGGGGAAGTAGGAGGTCAATCTATTGAGAAGAGTCTAGAACTACACTTTGTCTAAACCCAACTGACTGTATATAGGAAATGGGAGGAGGGGGGGGGGGGAGTAAATATGCAGGCTAACAAAATCTTTTTTAATGGCGGGTGTGCGTGTTGGGAAAAGGCAGAGGAGAACCCTGAATAGCCCTCTCTTGTTTGAAGGGTGGGGTGGGGTGGAGGTAGATTCCAAATAGTCCTAGACTGACCCTTGGGGGGGGGGGGGGGGAATCCATGCTAGCCCAAACTTACCCCCGCGGGGGTAAGTTCCATCTAGGGGGGGGGGGGGGTAAGTTCTAGCTAGTCCTAGAATGACCCCCGGGGTAAAAGCAGGCTAGCCCAGACTTACCCCGGGGTAAGTTCCAGAGGGGGGTAAGAACGGGCTGTTACACCGGTTTAAAACGTCTTACTTTGCTCCTTGCTTTTGCAATCAGTTCAGTTTCTTTCAGCTTCAAATGTCACTGCGCTCAGTTCATCTCCTTTCTGGTAAATGTCAGTACACACCCCACACACACACACACACACACACACACACACACACACACACACACACACACACACACACATACAAAGCGTAACTTAAAGCTAAGCCTTTCATTCTCGACCTCAGATAATTATAGCCTAGGTTCAGAGGTCATCGCATCATAGATAATCTAGCGGGTCGCGTGATTACTTTTTGTGTCGTTGGAAATGGCGCCTGTTATGCTTATGTTTGAAACAATTTCTCGGAGAATTTTTTTGCTGGATTTTGAATGCCGATTTTTAACCGTTTTGTACATCAAAACGGCTGCCGGTGTGTGTGTGTGTGTGTGTGTGTGTGTGTGTGTGTGTGTGTGTGTGTGTGTGTGTGTGTGTGTGTGTGTATGTGTGAGGGGGGGGGGGGATAAATGCAGGAGAGAGGGCGAGAACTCTGGCTTGATTTGCCGCTCGGTGGCGACGACAGGGATACTGAAAACTTGGTTGAAATTTAGACGTTGTTGATGGTCAATCCGATGAGGTAGTCTGGGCTGTAAACAACACGAAATAACGACTTGCTTCTCCTGAGCAGGCGGACAGCCTAACAAGTGGATTGATACGTAAGGGGGGGGGGGGGGGGGGGGGGGGGGGTTGGGGGGGGGGCGTGGTTGAGTATGAAGTTGGCTTGGGGAGAGGGCCGTGAAATGTTGACAAACATGTGGACGCTTATGACTACATCGAACGATAATTTGATCTAAGCAAGTAAACAATGTCATGGAAGGCAAGATTCCAGAGATTTTCCACCAGTACATGAATACTCATATGATCGACTTTTTATTTCCACGTAAATTTTCTGTCACCGATTTTCTTTCCTTCACAAAAAAGGCATTGTCACATTTCTGGGAATCAACTTTTCAAAAATGATCGGAAATTTCCGTTGGGAAAAGAATATCATCTTTGCTGTGAAGAAACAAGAATCAAACCTTGGATTATGAGTGTTTGTAATCTATAATACAACATGTTGGGTTGGTACAGCTATTTTGGTCTCATTCATTGTACGACCTTCTTTGTTTGTACGTACACATTCCTTACACCGACACCAAGGACGATGGTCATTGGACCGTTTACAAAGTATACACACACAGACTTACTCGCTTCAGTCACCAAAGCTGAAAAAGGCCAACATACCAGACACGCTTAGTGCACACGTAAGCTGCCGCCTGACGCATGAGCTTCTGTGCTTGGTAGTCATGATATAAAATAGCCTCCCCTCGATAAACTATCACTGAATATGTTTGTGTGAAATAAAGGTTAGGTAGGGTAATGTTGCTTATAGCTCAGCCGATCGTCAAGGGACATATCAGGGTTGTCACCGCGTTGAAGTCAACTCATAAGTCATTAAAAGATAGAAACCTCATTCACAAAACCGTTCAAAATACACCCACCTTCTAAAACACACCAGAAATCCTGTAAAATATTTTTCTTCGTAAAATCTTAGAACAGATGAAAAATGTTAATTTCTTTCAGAAATTCAAAGATCACAATCAGCTGGGACATCTCTGAACAAGGTTTTCATGGAGTCTGCTGTAAAATGTTTATGTCTCACATCACATGCAAGTCCCAACACTCTAAAAGAATATGTTTCACTGTGAGTGGCACATGACATGGAATGCACCACGGAGCTTCTCTACCTTTTAAAGGATAAGAATTGGCATAAAACGAGTGGCCTGTATGCAAACGGCACAAGACTGCAAACGGCACTAGGCTGTTTCTTCTTTACTGTGTGAAACAACAACCAGCACGTCTTTGATTAGTGTTTAAATCAACAAGTGTAGCTCATCACGATTTTAAGGAGAGATCAAATGTGTGATACTGAAAACAGCACCGAAAACGTCAGCCGCAGAGTTACGGCCCTTGCCACGCACGCACTCACGCACGCACGCACAATCACATGCGCGGATACACAGATATCGAAAATACAATGATTACATAGATTCACTTTGTTGCACACAGAAAAGTTTGGAGCCTGAGCCTGGTGATCCAGAAACGTGGCATGGGAGTTCCACATGTGGCAACACTCTGAGTGGCCAGCTGCACTGATGACCCAATGACCCAAACAGTTCCACATGTGGCAACACTCTGAGTGGCCAGCTGCACTGATGACCCAATGACCCAAACAGTTCAACATGTGGCAACACTCTGAGTAGCCAGCTGCACTGATGACCCAATGACCCAAACAGTTCCACATGTGGCAACACTCTGAGTGGCCAGCTGCACTGATGACCCAATGACCCAAACAGTTCCACATGTGGCAACACTCTGAGTGGCCAACTGCACTGATGACCCAATGACCCAAACAGTTCCACATGTGGCAACACTTTGAGTAGCCAGCTGCACTGATGACCCAATGACCCAAACAGTTCCACATGTGGCAACACTCTGAGTGGCCAGCTGCACTGATGACCCAATGACCCAAACAAGGACACCACACACCACAGCCGAACAGCAGCAGCTGACAACTGTGCAGGGTAGCCTTCGCTCGGACATCCCAAGAAACGGCGATCCCAGCTCTGGCTGACCCGATAGCTACACCGATAGTGAGGGGGGAAAGGAGTGCAGGGAAACCATTCCTTTGTCATTATGGCAGTTACATGGAAAAAAGAGCTTTTCATAGAGAAGAAAAAAACAAACAAACGGGGA
>CM065725.1:1908832-1948832 GCA_033310375.1 Conus canariensis | reverse complement strand
CCCGTTCTGTCACAAACACATACATCCCTGCATGTGTGACGACTGTCACTTGTATTACAAAAACTTCTACCCTATGGACTCACTATCCTGTACCAAATGCGACCGTCACAGATACAGTCCGCACGCGCACGACACCCGCGTCGAGAACCCTGACTCGTAACGAAAGTGAAAAGACACCAATATAAGTTGAATGGTTACGACCGTACCCCAGTGTAAACCACTCGACCACAAATTGGCCTTAGCCCTACTACATAGTTAACCGATTCCACTGCTGTGCAGGTCAACTCCGGAATCGTTAATCAATTTCAACGAACTCCTACTATTTACAATTGAGATTGAGCACAATCATCAAACCCTTTATGATTCACGCAGACACATCCGCACCTGACTCATATTATGATCAACAAAAAGCAACCTCGTATTACCTTCTCATTGAACCCACGGCAATTAACATAGACTAACCACAAACAACATCTACATCACCGTCCATCAACGGTCATTATATTGAACCCACATTGTCTAGCCAAACTGTCCTGAGAAAATCGAACTCAGGAACCACTATGTACATTACTTACAAAAATATACAGGAAAAAGGTGACAACTCAAACCGGCTGACAACAAATTTCAATCACGGAACCAAGACGACATCATACCAGACAACCAGTATACGCAACGAACACATACAACTAATCCCAACATGAGACAACTACAGTACAACTCGCCATAATACAAGACAACACGACGAACTACAACACAACAAACCTAACAGATCACCAACCTGGACATACAGACGATCAACCACACCAGTTCTGCAACTGGCTGACAGTGGCTGCCAACAAGGACGACACCGACTCAGCACAGGCCAAGGGCACCCAAACCCGACGAGGACCTGGCACTAACTATATGACTCGAAGTCACTCTTCAAAAACTACCGGCGCTGCCGCCGCACCTACAAGGCGTACGTCCACTCCGACGAACACCAGGGACCGAAGTGAAGCTACCCCAACGCATTCCGCCCTGGTCGGAATCAAGCGAACTCTACTCACCACACAAAACAACGATTGGTCAGAGCAGTGTATCCCTCCGCAGAGCTGACACGCCTGACCAACGGACTAGTTATTGCTCGTGCAACAACACGACAATTTACCACAACAACTCACAGACTTGACAACACAACAACAGCCGATATCCTGCCCCGCCTTCTCTGGTGTAGAACCAAAGTAACAAAAGGGTAACAATCGGGAACGAAACCAACCTCCCGCTTCCATTCCATTCCTTCAATAAGTGATGACTGGAATGAAAGAATACTGTATGTCCTATTTCCCCAGCCTCCTACCTAGCCTAATCTTTCTACCTAACCCTGAGGAACTTAACCTAACTCTAGCTAACTAAACCCCAACCTCACATACGCGCGAGCGCGCGCGCGCACACACACACACACACACACACACACGCGCGCGCGCGCGCGCGCGCACGCTCTCTATCTTGAACCACCACTACTCTTAAACCCGTGGACGTACTAGTTTAGTACCGCCGATCGGTGACACACCCCCCTGCCTAAGTTTTAACTACAGGTTAAAACAAACAACTTCTCACTCGATCGGCGTTTTAGCCACACCCTACCTATAACAATCCAATTCCCCATCACTCATTCTGTCCTACTGTTACTTTTGATGCACACCAAAACTTCCATCACAACAACATCAACCTTTAAATACATCAACAATCACAGGTTACATTAATCAACCTGGTCTAACGCTGCTCACACGACCTTAACGTAGGCACTTACAGGCAGCCGTTACACTACGCACCACTTATGAATTTTATAACCGAGGCTGCTCTGATTACACACAACTGCTATGCAACACGTACTACAAATACCACACCCTCAGTAACACTTTGCTACGTCATTCTCTTCCAAAGATAATAACACATGCATAGCTTCAATAATGTCAACCCCTCATGACTCACGTAAATGGAACTTAAGGTTCTCTCTCTCTCTCTCTCTCTCTCTCTCTCTCTCTCTCTCTCTCTTTTTCTCTACGGCAAGCGACTCAAGAAGTCTGCCGCCACATTGTCCTTTCCAGACACTGCCTGCACCGTAAACTGAAATGGCTGCAGCTGCAGTGCCCACCTTGTGATCCTCCCACTAGTACTCTAGACCCTACAGCTATCTTCCTGGGTTTTGCCCTCAAATGAAAATGTCGCTTGTACCTGCAAGCTGCTGTTGCCAAGTTCTTCTTTGCCAACTCACACGTCTCAGCTACCTTGTTCCTCAAGTTAACGACGTACTCTGCCGCTGTGCGGAGCTCTTGCCTTTCTGGTTGCAACCACAGATCCCTCAGTATCTGCATGGGCCTGCGCATCAGTGGCATCCTTACAAGGGGAACTCTTGACACTCTTCCCTTGTCCACAGTACGCTGACACTGGAAGCATGACTGGCAGTACCGACGAATGTCAGCATGCATGCCTGGCCAATAGAAATGGCGACCGACTCGCTCCTTGGTTCGGGTGGTACCTAAGTGTCCAGACATGGGTACGTCGTGGCCTAGCTTCATCACCGTGGTCCGTAGTTCTGCTGGGACGCAGATCTGACTCGCTACGTCCTTGGGACCCTCAAACCGCCTAACCAGTACACCAGACTTCCGAGCGTACTCGACTCGTCCAAACTTGGTGTGGAAGTGCGTCCCTGCTTCACACGCACTCCGAGCCTTCCTCAGGGTTTCATCCTGGTCCTGCATCTGAATTAACTGCTGGGTAGAGGTGTTCAGAATGCATTCCTCGACGGGCAGTGGTACAGGTTCTTGCTGCTCCCTGGCTCTCTGCGCGCGTGTCTGCACTGCCCCTACCAACGCCGGGTCTGCGTATACAGGCACACGTGTCCAACCGGGATCTCCTACTCTCTTTGCGAAGTTTCCGATCAGGACTTCCTGCACAGGGCTATTCATGACCAAAACCTCCAACTTCCCCGCGATGAATGGTGACTTCAACTCTATTACCGCCACAGGCAACACAGACCTACATCTGGTCTCAGCCAACACTACTGGGACTGTCTCTCCCGTGTACGCATCTGCCGGTACTAACCACTTGGCCACTACGGTGTGTCCGGCACCAGTGTCCCGTAATCCATTGGCCGGAGACCCGTTAACTTCTACAATGCACGCAGGCTCGTACCGCTGCTCAGCGCATGGGCGACACAACGTAGGGACTACTCGAGCTTGGGGCTGGTCACAACAATGAACAGCTCCAACAGAATGGGGCTCAGGGCATTTCCTAGCGATGTGGCCTGGCTTCTTGCAGTTGAAACAAACTATGGTCGATCTAGGCCCTTCTGATCTCCTGTTCAGCTGCTGTAGTGCACCATCACTTTGTTGGGACCTCCCTGCGGGCTGGCTCCCTGCTGTTTCACGTGTATTACCCAGGTTGGGCTGGTTAACTGTTCGGTCTTGCCTCGCCTTCCTCCCCAGTCTTTTGGCCTCTGCCAAAACAGCAGCTTCCGTTGCAAGTTGTTCCACAGTTTTCGGGCATGTCTTCCGCACCTCAGTTGTGAACTCTGGAGACAATAGCTGATAAAACTGTTCCTGGAACAGCAGATCCTTTACGTCCTCTGCCACACTCTCATCCTTGCCCGCTGCCGCACACCAGAGGGAAAACCACCGCTTCATCCTTCCCAGCATCTGGCCAAAAGTCTCAGCAGCGTCCTTCTTGATGCTCCTGAACTTTTCTCGGTAGGCCTCAGCATCTAGCCTAAAGTGGCTTAACAGGGCGCCCTTTATCTGATCATAGTCGCCTAACTCATCCGCACTTAACCGCATCACTGCTTCTCTAGCCTTTCCTCTCAGCAGAGACATCAGACGTGTGGGCCATGAGGTCTTGCTCCACTTGCACATCTGGGCTACACGCTCAAATTGGGCGATGAAAGCGTCCACGTCGTCGTTCTCTCCTAACGGCTCAAGGTGGACATGCTTCGTTTCCTCCACCTCAATCAAGCGTTTCCTATGCGCTGCTTCATCTAAGGCCTGTCTCTCTTGTATGATTAGCTCTCGCTCTCTTGCCTCTAACTCCGCTTCATCTCTTCGTCTCTTGAGATCTAACTCGGCTTGCCGTGCTTGAGCTTCAACTGCCCTTATTGCCCTTTCTTCCTCCATCTTATTCCTCTGCAGTTCCAGTTCCATCTGTCTCGCTGCTTTCTCGTCTTCATCCTTCCGCTTTAACCTTTCCCTCTCCTCTTCATCCTTCTGCTTTAACCTTTCCTTCTCTTCGATCTTCTTCTGCTTCATCTCTAGTTCCCTTTGCTTAGCAGCTTTCTCCTCTTCGATCTTCTTCTGCTTCATTTCTAGCTCCCTCTGCTTATCAGCTTTCTCCTCTTCTATCTTCCTCTGCTGCATCTCTAGCTCCCTCTGCCTAGCAGCTTTCTCCTCTTCATCCCTCATCTTCTGCCTCACTTTCTCCTCCATCCGGAGCTCCAATTCTGCTTCTCTCGCCGTCTTCTCATCCTCATTACGTACTGAGTCTGTGACGAACTTGGCGAGGTCTCCCCCAGCTAAACCCATCGCCGCTCCCAACTTGGCAAACTTTGCATAAGCCCCCGTCCCCTGTTCTTGATCCACCCCCGCTCCCTGGTCACTAATCTTAGGTTTGGTATCCGCCGTAGGGGCCTGTGGATCCATGACACTATCGGGGTCGTACTGCGGATGGGCTCGGGTGTGTTTAGGCATGGGATAACCCCTACCACCACAGAGCTAACAAGGGACAATATCCAATATGAACGCAAGTAGATATTCCTAACCACGCGCTTGCCCCCCTAACCAACAAACTAAAGCAACTCAGCGCAAGTATACAATGCTCTCAATGAGTCACGCAACAAGCATAACTCCACCCACACTTGTGTACCTCCTACATATACCCACATTGGCTCCAACCCATACAATACCACCAATGCACATCTGGTCACTAACTGAACCACGTGACACCGTGTGTCCACCGTCCACTGTGCATGCGCACCAGTTACCCACAGTCACAGGGCTCACTGTCTCTGGTAGGCCGCACCCACACGATCACAGTGCACTTGCACCCCTCAAGTCCAGGTGCACTCACAGCATACCCTATGCCACAACACTGCGCACCCTCGTGCTTCCCACACACAGTCACCTGGGCTTACTCTGCCCTTAATCCCACAGGATATCCGAGCACACAGCGTGCACAGTCACGGGCCGGGTACCACTCTACCTACTCACTGGGGTTATACCACATGTAAGGGACACAAAATACACCTGGTACCCTCCGGCACCTCACCTACACTGTACTGTGTAATCACTCACACTTCCAACAACCACTCAATGTTTATTGACCATTCATACCTCACACGGTAGCGCCAACCCATTCACACCAACACAAGTGCCCTGCCCAATGCCAATGGAAACCTGCCTGAAGTGAGCAGGGACACTACGTACCACCTCCCAGGGTACTGGTACGCTCCCACCAACCTCCCACTTACATTTCACACAACGTACACACCGGACACAACACCCCCCTTACCTCCCTCCTAGCTACCTATCACCTACCCAGAACCCCTTATGGTACCTCGCATCTCCACCAAAGTGTCACGGTCGCTAAGCCGGACGGCCCTACCACCCTTACCCACGCCTATCACACACTAGGTCAGACAACACAGCACACTAACAGTTTTACAATCACGCACGCTTCTTTATTTCACACACACTCCATGGCGCCACCACTCACGCACATCCACAACTGCACACAAGTATCCCAATTCGCGCTGACTCACCCGACTCTACTATAATGACCTGGAAGACCCTAACCTAACCTAAAACACCAGTTACAGTATATCACTGTGACCTGGGGACACAGTGATAGCCCGCACACGTGGTGACTACTAGGGACAAGGATTTACCAAAGGGACTCTAATCTCTTAACTACTGCTACCACCCACACCTCTCCCCAGGACTCACCCTTCTCTTTTAACCCGGGACCACTACTGCACTGATCGCTGCGTCCCTAAGGGAGGCAACGACCAGTACCCTACACTGTGCTGGCCACTACGTCCTGAAAGGAGGCAGTAGCTAACACCCCTAACCCTACTGCCTAACGCTACACCCCTTCTACCACAAACATGGGACAACCCATCCCGGCCCGGAAAGCTCCAGTCCTCGGCGCTGTACGTGGCCCCTCACAGGCTGACACCTCCCCGGAAGACTCTGCACCCCGGCGCTGACCGTGGCTCCTCCGCGGGCCGACACCCTCCCCGAAGACTCTGCACCCCGGCGCTGACCGTGGCTTCCCGCAGTCTGACTCCTCCCTGCGATGGGCACGACACCCAACGTACACACACCAGACGCCCTCTCGACGAGTCTGGGGCTCGAAGGACGCCTCCTCCTCTGAAGGCCCCGTCGGACACCAAGGGTGAGGGAAAAAGGCCTGGTGCAGCGCCCTCTCACAGGACGCCTGAACAGGGACGAGGAACCAGTGCCGGAGAACTCCCGGAAGAGCACCGGTAGCTGGAGGAGAGCTGCCCCACAGAAGGCAGACGGCCTGGGTGGTCTCCCTCTCCCGGGAAAACAACAGGCACTGGAAAGCGCCGCTCACCTGCCCGCACGCGGCAGTAGACTGCGGTGATCTGGCCCCAGCCTCAGGACGGAACAGGATACCTGCTGACACAACTGTAGGCCCCTACTGTAATGTTGCTACTACCCGAGTCATCAAGGCACATAGGCTACTTGGTAAAGCTTTAACTCTCCATCTCCCTTGCCTACCTCCCACTCGGGCATGAGAGTGACCCCTTGAATTTCGAACACATCCCCCCAACCCGTCACTCGCTTTGGGGTTATCAGACCAATCTCCTGCCAACCCTTACAACAGCGGTAAAACAATATTCTCCCTGAGCCCATCCACGCTATTACATATGAAATTATGAATCACACCCAATTCTCGGAGAAATAAACCAATCTAAGCGATCCAACACGGACTCCATGGGCCCCCTTAGAACATACTAAATAATCTAGGAAATGGCCAATCTCACAAGGAAATGTCTCCACACAATAACCAGTAGTAATATACATCTCTCAGAGAAAAACAAAACAAAACAAAAAAAAACATCAATTTTAGCGGTTCACAGTTCCAGCATGTTCACACAAAAGAATCGGCTCGCAGTCACAATCCTTCACATTATTACCCTTCTTTGCACTGTCAATTATAATCATATATCAAAACCAACATGATTTGTTCGCCAAAATTTCCATCCAGCACCTCACTCTCATGTCATCTCTTGTCAGATAACCCAGTGGTTAATCCTTGTTATGCCAACACAACCACACTTCATACAATATTACATGCTGCACATCATCCGTTTTTATCCTATCAACTGCTAAGCTACCCGTCTTAACCTTTACCTTCCCCTTCTTTCCGACTACTAAATTTCATAATGGGACTGTCTCCCCACAACCTAAGACATCTTTCTCTAACCCCGTTCTGTCACAAACACATACATCCCTGCATGTGTGACGACTGTCACTTGTATTACAAAAACTTCTACCCTATGGACTCACTATCCTGTACCAAATGCGACCGTCACAGATACAGTCCGCACGCGCACGACACCCGCGTCGAGAACCCTGACTCGTAACGAAAGTGAAAAGACACCAATATAAGTTGAATGGTTACGACCGTACCCCAGTGTAAACCACTCGACCACAAATTGGCCTTAGCCCTACTACATAGTTAACCGATTCCACTGCTGTGCAGGTCAACTCCGGAATCGTTAATCAATTTCAACGAACTCCTACTATTTACAATTGAGATTGAGCACAATCATCAAACCCTTTATGATTCACGCAGACACATCCGCACCTGACTCATATTATGATCAACAAAAAGCAACCTCGTATTACCTTCTCATTGAACCCACGGCAATTAACATAGACTAACCACAAACAACATCTACATCACCGTCCATCAACGGTCATTATATTGAACCCACATTGTCTAGCCAAACTGTCCTGAGAAAATCGAACTCAGGAACCACTATGTACATTACTTACAAAAATATACAGGAAAAAGGTGACAACTCAAACCGGCTGACAACAAATTTCAATCACGGAACCAAGACGACATCATACCAGACAACCAGTATACGCAACGAACACATACAACTAATCCCAACATGAGACAACTACAGTACAACTCGCCATAATACAAGACAACACGACGAACTACAACACAACAAACCTAACAGATCACCAACCTGGACATACAGACGATCAACCACACCAGTTCTGCAACTGGCTGACAGTGGCTGCCAACAAGGACGACACCGACTCAGCACAGGCCAAGGGCACCCAAACCCGACGAGGACCTGGCACTAACTATATGACTCGAAGTCACTCTTCAAAAACTACCGGCGCTGCCGCCGCACCTACAAGGCGTACGTCCACTCCGACGAACACCAGGGACCGAAGTGAAGCTACCCCAACGCATTCCGCCCTGGTCGGAATCAAGCGAACTCTACTCACCACACAAAACAACGATTGGTCAGAGCAGTGTATCCCTCCGCAGAGCTGACACGCCTGACCAACGGACTAGTTATTGCTCGTGCAACAACACGACAATTTACCACAACAACTCACAGACTTGACAACACAACAACAGCCGATATCCTGCCCCGCCTTCTCTGGTGTAGAACCAAAGTAACAAAAGGGTAACAATCGGGAACGAAACCAACCTCCCGCTTCCATTCCATTCCTTCAATAAGTGATGACTGGAATGAAAGAATACTGTATGTCCTATTTCCCCAGCCTCCTACCTAGCCTAATCTTTCTACCTAACCCTGAGGAACTTAACCTAACTCTAGCTAACTAAACCCCAACCTCACATACGCGCGAGCGCGCGCGCGACACACACACACACACACACACACACACGCGCGCGCGCGCGCGCGCACGCTCTCTATCTTGAACCACCACTACTCTTAAACCCGTGGACGTACTAGTTTAGTACCGCCGATCGGTGACAGTCTGTCTGTCTGTCTGTCTGTCTGTCTGTCTCTCTCTCTCTCTCTCTCTCTCTCTCTCTCTCTCTCTTTCTCTCTACTGATCCTAACTCGGACCCATAATCACCCCCTCCCATCTCCCTCGCTTCCCGTCATCAGTGTTTATTTCGCTGACTCCCAATCCACCCATGTCCACACGCAAACCTCAAGTCCTAGTTATCATCATTTCTGGATCCTTTGTCATTTCCTTCATCATTTCTAGTTCCTTTGCCATTTCCTTCATCATTTCTACATCCTTTGCCATTTCCTTCATCATTTCTACATCCTTTGCCATTTCCTTCATCATTTCTACATCCTTTGCCATTTCCTTCATCATTTCCAAATCCTTTGCCATTTCCTTCATCATGTCTACATCCTTTGCCGTTCCTACATCATTTCTAGTTCCTTTGCCGTTTCCTTCATCATTTCCAAATCCTTTGCCATTTCCTTCATCATTTCTACATCCTTTGCCGTTTCCTTCATCATTTCCAAATCCTTTGCCATTTCCTTCATCATTTCTACATCCTTTGCCGTTTCCTTCATCATTTCCAAATCCTTTGCCATTTCCTTCATCATTTCTACATCCTTTGCCGTTTCCTTCATCATTTCCAAATCCTTTGCCATTTCCTTCATCATTTCTACATCCTTTGCCGTTTCCTTCATCATTTCCAAATCCTTTGCCATTTCCTTCATCATTTCCAAATCCTTTGCCATTTCCTTCATCATGTCTACATCCTTTGCCGTTCCTACATCATTTCTAGTTCCTTTGCCGTTTCTTTCATCATTTCTAGTTCCTTTGTCATTTCCTTCATCATTTCTAGTTCCTTTGTCATTTCCTTCATCATTTCTAGTTCCTTTGCCATTTGTCTCAAAGATAAACTAACCCATCCTCGTTGACGACCCCTATCCTCCCCCCCCCCCCCCCCCCTCACCCACAAACTATCCTTCCTCGAGGCTTTGCAAAATGCCGATGAGGGCAGAAAAGTAGGAACGCATTCACACTTCTGCTCTGAGTGAGAGACTGGAAAAAACCCCAGATAAACTGACCATCCTGAGCAGTAAAGGAAACAACGACCGCCTGAGGAATAACAATAACAAAGAGCTGTTCAATCCTCAAAAAAAAAATTTTAACATCTTTTTTCAAGTTTTCTTTGTGGATCCTCCCTCCTCCCATTCCCCCCCCCCCTTTTTTTTTTTTTTTAAAGTATCAACTCTCATTCACCCTGCAAATCTGTATGTTGTTTTACCGATGGACATTCTCATGTGAACTTTAGTATTTTTAGTGTTTGGTACAGAGCGTCTGGGTTTCTTGATGTGCTAATGTTTGATGTACTGACACATTCATTCCCGTTGTTGCAACAAAGAAAAAGAGAGTGAGGGAAAGAAGAAAGGACAGACAGACAGAGAGACAGACAGACAGAGAAAAAAAAAGAGAGGAAGGAAGGAAGAAAGAAGAGGAAGAAGGAAAGAAAACAAAAACGAAAAAGAATTCGTAGCTGTGGTAAAAGCAAACGAAATAACAAAATAGATATACAATTGTTACGCCAATGTGAAACACAACAAGCTTCAGGCCTAGATGTGACCAGGCTGAATACATGAACTGTGCTAGTGGTCAGCCTACTGGGAACCTAGGAACCTCTGTTAGAGGTCAGCCTACTGGGAACCTCTGTTAGTGGTCAGCCTACTGGGAACCTCTGTTAGTGGTCAGCCTACTGGGAACCTCTGTTAGTGGTCAGCCTACTGGGAACCTCTGTTAGTGGTCAGCCTACTGGGAACCTAGGAACCTCTGTTAGTGGTCAGCCTACTGGGAACCTCTGTTAGAGGTCAGCCTACTGGGAACCTCTGTTAGTGGTCAGCCTACTGGGAACCTCTGTTAGTGGTCAGCCTACTGGGAACCTAGGAACCTCTGTTAGTGGTCAGCCTACTGGGAACCTCTGTTAGTGGTCAGCCTACTGGGAACCTCTGTTAGTGGTCAGCCTACTGGGAACCTAGGAACCTCTGTTAGTGGTCAACCTACTGGGAACCTCTGTTAAAGGTCAGCCTACTGGGAACCTCTGTTAGTGGTCAGCCTACTGGGAACATCTGTAAGTGGTCAGCCTACTGGAACCTAGGAATCTCTGTTAGTGGTCAGCCTACTGGGAACCTAGGAACTCTGTTAGTGGTCAGCCTACTGGGAACCTCTGTTAGTGGTCAGCCTACTGGGAACCTCTGTTAGAGGTCAGCCTACTGGGACCCTCTGTTAGAGGTCAGCCTACTGGGAACCTCTGTTAGTGGTCAGCCTACTGGGAACCTAGGAACCTCTGTTAGAGGTCAGCCTACTGGGAACCTAGGAACCTTTGTTAGTGGTCAGCCTACTGGGAACCTCTGTTAGAGGTCAGCCTACTGGGAACCTCTGTTAGTGGTCAGCCTACTGGGAACCTCTGTAAGTGGTCAGCCTACTGGGAACCTAGGAACCTCTGTTAGTGGTCAGCCTACTGGGAACCTAGGAACCTCTGTTAGTGGTCAGCCTACTGGGAACTTCTGTTAGTGGTCAGCCTACTGGGAACCTCTGTTAGAGGTCAGCCTACTGGGAACCTCTGTTAGAGGTCAGCCTACTGGGAACCTCAGTGGTCAGCCTACTGGGAACCTCTGTTAGTGGTCAGCCTACTGGGAACCTCTGTTAGAGGTCAGCCTACTGGGAACCTCTGTTAGTGGTCAGCCTACTGGGAACCTCTGTTAGTGGTCAGCCTACTGGGAACCTCTGTTAGAGGTCAGCCTACTGGGAACCTCCGTTGTTAGTGGTCAGCCTACTGGGAACCTCTGTTAGAGGTCAGCCTACTGGGAACCTCTGTTAGTGGTCAGCCTACTGGGAACCTCTCTTAGAGGTCAGCCTACTGGGAACCTCTGTTAGAGGTCAGCCTACTGGGAACCTCCGTTGTTAGTGGTCAGCCTACTGGGAACCTAGGAACCTCCGTTAGTGGTCAGCCTACTGGGAACCTCTGTTAGAGGTCAGCCTACTGGGAACCTCCGTTGTTAGTGGTCAGCCTACTGGGAACCTAGGAACCTCCGTTAGTGGTCAGCCTACTGGGAACCTCTGTTAGAGGTCAGCCTACTGGAAACCTCTGTTAGTGGTCAGCCTACTGGGAACCTCTGTTAGTGGTCAGCCTACTGGGAACCTCCGTTGTGAGTGGTCAGCCTACTGTGAAGCTCTAATTTCCCGGTGAACCGGACGCTTCTGACTGTATCTTGCACCCCCACCCCACTCCCACCCCCACCCCACCCCATCCCTTTCGCTGTCCCCAAACAAGGAGAAAGCACTCACTGACGCCTGAGAAAAAAAAAAAAAATGTGTACGTATGGCTGGATAAGCTGAAGATAAAAGAGATAAAAGATAAACTCTAAAATGTCGAGTGAAACAGCACGAACATCTCACAACACAAACAAAGCGTGAACATCAGTTGTGAAGGACTCCAGGGAACAGCATTAATGTATGGGATGAAGGTGGAGAGGGGAAGATGTAGATGTATGAGGCGAATGCTTCTGATTGTATCCAGCATTCCCCCACTTCCTTTCCCCCCCCCCCCCCCACCCCCCCCCCCAACAAAGTGGACAAGCATTCACTGGCGCTTTGGGGGGAAAAAGAAAAGAAAGAAGTGTAGGTATGAATGGGGAAGCGGAAGATGAAAGAGATACAAGATGAACTCTAAAATGTCCAGTGCAAAAACAACATCAACTTGTCACAGCAGCAACAAAACATGAAGATCAGTTAGGAAGGACTCCAGGGGAATAGTATTAATGCATGGGAAGAAGAGGGTGATAGTGTTGATGGAAGATGGGGAGGGTGGGGGGGTGGGGGTTGAGCATTATGCGAGAATGGGTGGAGAAAAAGAGCGCTTTGATGAATATCGGCTGATATGATAGCGGACTGGTTTTGGGTTTTCCCTACTGATTCTAACCTCCATTCCCATCTCCATTCGCTCGCTCTCTATCTCTGTCTGTCTGTCTGTTCTCTCTCTCTCTCTCCTCTCTCTCTCTCTCTCTCTCTCTCGCTGTCTCTCTCTCTCTCTCTCTCTCTCCTCCACACACACACACACACACACACACACATACACACACACACGAGCGCGCGAGCGTGCGCGCGCGTTCGCGTAAGCACGCAGGTACGCGTGCGCGCGCACACACACACACACACCACACACACACACACACACACACACACACACAACCACCACACGCGCGCACACATCCACACATAAGAGTGCACGTGCGCGTGCACACACGCGTGCACACGCGCACGCACGCACGCACGCACACACAAGCCAAACACACATACATACATATATACACATCACGCGCACACACACACACAGTCACACACGCACGCACGCACGCACATGCCGCGCGCGATGCACACACACACACACACACACACACACACACCCACAACAACACCCACCACACACACACACACACACACACACACACACACACACACACACACACACACACACACACACACCACACACACACACACACACACATTCATTTGATTTTTAAAAATGTTATTCTAGTTATGTTATAGGTTGCAATTTTTATTCATGTTAACATTTTTTCTTCCGATTCTCATTCTGATCCTCCTTTTTCTCTTTTTCCGTTTTCCATTTATACTTCTTCATCTTTTTCTATCTCCCTGTTTCTCTATCTCTTTATCTCCTTCAGCTGCCTGTCTACCCACCCCTTCTCCCCTCCCTTCCTCCTTTTCTACCTTGTTTATTATTTTTTTTTTTCGTTGTCTAACATCACTTATGTGTATAGACATTAAATTGAAGAAACACACACACACACACACACACACACACACACACACACACACACACACACACACACACACACACACACACATACATACATAAACATGCCGCGAGCCTGCACACGCGCACACGTACACATGCATGCACACAACACGCGCACGCACACACACACACACACACACACACACACACACACACACACACACACACACACACACACACACAAAGTGTGCGCATACAAGAGAGAGAGCGAGAGAGAGAGAGAGGAGGGGGGGGGGGAGAAAATCACCAAGCTAGCATTCGTGGTTGCTATGTTCTTTCATATCTGTTCGGACTGACTTAGAATTGTTGTAAACAAACCAAAATAGCGCACTTTTTTTCCAGTTTTCGTTTTGCTTTTCTTTTTTCTTTTCTTTTTTCTTTTTTTTTTTTTTGACTCGACTGAATATTCAAGACCTATCACATTTGAAAACGGGCGGGAAAAAAATACCGTGCATTCTTTCGTCATTTTCGATAACCGCATGAATATTAATGAGAATGGCCATATAATTCCCTCGGCTTTCATGGAAGGTATGAATATTCACGACCAATGACCAGATAATTACTCGGTTTCGCGTGGAAGGTAGTAAAACTCTTATCGTATCTATTTTCCACTTTTATCTTGTCTGAAAAACACTGCGCTCAGTTCCTTCGTAACATGCACGATTGTATCTTCCCTAATGCTTTTCTTCAGAAGTGACATCTTTCCTTCAGTTTTGTGTGATTCTTGAAGGCATGTGACGTCATATTTCTGTCTTTGAAAACAGAATCGTTGCTTTTCTTTTCATGTTGTTTAAATAACCCCTCGGGCATGAACGGACGACTCTGGAATAGCATCCATCACCCAACATATATTTCACCATCGGAATCACGTTCCAGTATTCGTAATCCTGAAACACAGACAAGCCCATCAACAGAAGGAGGAGATAAAGGGTACAGAAGGAAGCGGGGGGGGGGGGGGGGGGGGAAGTAGGAGCTCAGAGGAATGGGGGTGGGGGGGGAGAGAAGTTGAGGAAGGGTGGATTTAGCCAATGTAAATCTGTCAGCTGGAGAAACATGGCTTCGTCGCTGTCAGTGCGACAGTCTGTCTGTTCTGCTTGCTAGCTTCAGTTGTTGGTTTGCCTGGTTCGAAGTGAATTTCTTGGACTGTGATCGCTCTACCGACCCAGAGCCCCCCATCCCCCCACCCCCATCCCCACCCGCACCCCACTCCCTTCCAGAAATGTTCCGTGTCAGTTTTAATTCTGTCTGTCGGTCTGTCTGACATCTCTGTCAGTGTCTCTCTCATCTATCTGTAGTGGTCTGAAAGGTTGAGTTTTTTTTTTCAAAGCTGCCAAATCGGACTTACATAGGTTAATTAGAACTAACTCTAGCTTTTAACTAGTAGAGCAAAAACAGAACTACTGGGCCGCTTAACGAAAGAAGAAACAAATCACAGAACAAACAAAACGTGTGTCGACTTTTTGGGGGTTTTCTTCAGGTATGGCAAATAATATTCAAAAGAATGAAAACAAAAAAGAGCGAACAATCACTTATCTGTTCGAGCTGGGTGCCAAATTTGGCCTTGGCCGGTCACCCACTTCGAGACCCTCTAGATTTTTAAACTGCTCCAGTGTTACCGCTCTATCTTCAGCTACGGAGCGGAGACCTGGAGAACTACAGTCGCCCACCACCAAGAAAGTGCAGGTGTTCATCAACAACTGCCTGCGCAAGATTCTCCGCATCCGATGGCCAGACACCATCAACAACAACGAGCTCTGGGAGAGAACAAACCAGCTGCCCGCAGAACAGGAAATCGAGAAACGACGTTGGGGCTGAACTGGACTTACGCTGCGGAAGCCTGCAAGCAACATCACCAGACAAGCCCTAACATGGAACCCCCAAGGAAAACGAAAAAGAGGTTGGCCAAGGAACATCTGGCACTGGGACCTGAAGCTGACATCAGGAACATGGAGAGGACAATCATGGAACCAGCTGGAAAGAAGAGCCCAGGGCAGGGACGTCTGGAGGTCCTTGGTCGGCGGCCTGTACCCCAGGAGGGGTTATAGGCGAAAAAAAGATTTAAAGGGAAGTTGATATGTTGCTCTGGAAGAACATGGAGAGACTGTGCCTGAGTACACGGTATAGGATGGAGAGACTGTGCCTGTAAGTACACGGTATAGGATGGAGAGACTGTGCCTGTAAGTACACGGTATAGGATGGAGAGACTGTGCCTGTTGATATGGTGTGCCTTAAGTACACGGTATAGGATGGAGAGACTGCAATACACAGTGTGATATGATTTTGATGTGGCCACTTTCATCTCCCAGTTGCAGAGACAAAGAAACAATGCTGAAGATCTTTCCGTCTGACTATAATCTTTGTGTGTGTGTGTGTGTGTGTGTGTGTGTGTGTGTGTGTGTGTGTGTGTGTGTGTGTGTGTTGTGTGTGTGTGTGTGGGGTGTGTGTGGTGTGTGTGTGTGTTGTGTGTGTGTGTGTGTGTGTGTGTGTGTGTGAGAGAGAGAGAGAGAGAGAGAGAGAGAGAGAGAGAGAGAGAGTAGTTACAATTCAATGATTTTAATTTCATATACTTACTTTTAAATGTTTTACTTCTTCAGTCTCTTGTTCTGATTTTCTTCAGTTTTTTCCCCCTAAAACTTTGAATTATGTTCTCAATCTACCGTCATTGCAGCCAGTGTCAGTTGAACTGTCAATAATCTTTATTTAAATGCTCTCTCTCTCTCTCTCTCTCTCTCTCTCTCTCTCTCTCTCTCTCTCTCTCTCTCTCTCTCTTAGCATGTGATATTTTGGATAGAAAAATGGAATTATAATCTCTCTCTCTCTCTCTCTCTCTCTCTCTCTCTCTCTCTCTCTCTCTCTTTTCTCTCTCTCTTAGCATGTGATATTTTGGATAGAAAAATGGAATTATAATCTCTCTCTCTCTCTCTCTCTCTCTCTCTCTCTCTCTCTCTCTCTCTCTCTCTCTCTCTCTTCGTTAATTACGGCTGCGTTTCGATGGATTGTCACTTATTTAATAATTATAGTTTTGGGTAGTGTATGAATGGTCAAGAAGAAAACAAAAAGATGGAGGGGAAGATAGATTATAATGGCATCTCTCTCTCTCTCTCTCTCTCTCTCTCTCTCTCTCTCTCATCACACACACACACACACACACACACACACACACACACACACACACACACACACACACACACACACACACACACGCGCGCGCGCGCGCGCGCGCGTGCGCGCACATGCACACGCACATGCACACATCAGTGTTATGATTATTGATACTAGGAATTCATTGCTGCTTACTGATAACTGATTGTAGTACCGTTCGTTCTCGTTTTGCCTTGTAACCACATCATGTAAATGTAAAAGAAAGTAAAAATGTTGATATTATTGATGCATTGTAGTTGTCTAATTATCATCCTTAGCAGTTTGTTGTATGTTAATTTTTTTACAAAAGGAATGTAACTCTCTCTCTCTCTCTCTCTCTCTCTCTCTCTCTCTCTCTCTCTCTCTCCTCTCCCCTTTGATAGGAGGATCGCTTATTCCATATCTGTGTGTGCTGATTCTTTTCTTCTTTGTAATCAATTTCTTTATTCTTGTTTGTTGTTTCAATCGTTTCTTTTTTTCCCTTTAAAGTCATCTACGCCTTAAATGTTAATGGATGAACTTTTTAATGTTGTGAAGGTATGTGTGTTTGTTAAAAGTTTTGTAAGTCTTAGTCGCTAGTCATACTTAGTCCCTTAACGGGGCAAGGGCCGGATGAAAAAAAAGTATGTGTTTGCTTATCTGTTACCCTTGGAAATAAAGACTATCATCATCATCATCATCATCATCTCTCTCTCTCTCTCTCTCTTCTCTCTCTCTCTCTCTCTCCTCTCTCTTCTCTCTTCCGCCGAGCCCTGCCAGACAGGAGAGACGGGAGACACCCACCAGCCCAGACACAACACAAACGGGAGACTGTCGGGGACGGTCCTGTCTGGGCAGTGGCTAGCAGCGCGTGGCGGAATAGAGTGCCTTTTGTGCGAGGGGTTGGGGGGGGGGGGGGGGGGGGGAGAGCCATTAGAGTGAAAGCGTCAGTGTCGTATGATTTTCGCAACAAGCCCTCCACCGCAAACCCACCCCTGCCCTTTTTTTTCTGTCTCCCTTTTAACCCTTTTACCCCCTCCTTTACCCCCCCCCCTCCCCTAGCCCCATTTGTTTAAAAACTTTTTTTTTAATTTCTTTTCTTTTGTCTTTTTTTGTTACCTTTTTCATTGTTTTTTTTTTTCTGTTGTTTCCTCTTTCACTTTTCGTTCTTTCTACCTTCAAACCTTTCTCTGTTTTCCATCTTAGTGTGTGTGTGTGGTGCGTGCGTGCGTGCGTGCGTGCGTGTGCGTGCGTTGTGTGTAGTGTGTGTGTGTGTGTGTTGTGTGTGTGGTGTGTGAAACTACCCTTTTTTTCCCTTTGTTTTTATGTCCCTTCCCCCCTCCTTTTTTTTCATCTTTCCTTTTTCTCTTTTACGCTTTCCCATTTTGCCGTTTTTCTTTTATTTTTCTACATCTTCGTCCCCCCCCCCCCCCCTTTTCAGACTTCTTTATGTTATCTCTCTCTCTCTGTCTCGGTCTGTCTGTCTGTCTCTGTCTCTCTCAGTCTCGGTCGGTCTGTCTGGCTGTCTCGGAGTCTGTCTCTGCCTCTGTCTCTGTCTCTGTCTCTGTCTCTCTCTCTCTCTCTCTCGCTCTCCACCCCCCCCCCCCCCTTACATTTTTCTTTTTATGTTCCTTTAAATTGTAATGAAAATGAAACTGCTGTAGACTGGTAGTCAGTGAAAGCGGAAAGTAAATAATAATAATAGCAACAATAATAATAATAATGATTATTTATGGCGCTTAATCTTACATCATAAGCCCTAAGCGCTTACAAATATATAAAAGGTTAAAGAAAACATAAATGAAACCAATAAGAAGATGAATATTGCAATAAGTGCCATGCATCTACAAGCAAGGGTGCATTTGACACACACCTACGCGCGCGCGCGCGCACACACACACACACCACGCACGCACGCACGCACGCACGCACGCACGCACGCACCAGCACGCACGCACGCACGCACGCAATCCCACACACACTGTCACACAACAACGGACACGACAGCATGCGCGCAGACGCACACACACATACACATGCGCGCGCTCGCGCGCACGACACACACACACACACACACACACACACACACACACACACACACACACACACACACACACACACACACACATACATTCTTTACTTATGAAATCAGGCGATATCGAATGTAACCCTGGTCCAATGAACGTGGAGAACTCTGTGTCATGCACGTTAATACCCGTAGTTTAAAAAGTAAAATCGACCTGCTTGAAGCTGAATCGCATCAATTTGATATTATAACTATATCTGAAAGTTGGTTATCACCACTGGATTCCAACAACTCTTTACTTCTTAAAAACTTTCACCCTCCTTTCCGTTTAGACAGAGCGAACGACCCTCATGGTGGTGTGGCTCTCTACCTGAAAGACAGCCTTCATTGTAAACCACGACCCGACTTTCAAGTTAACGACCTGGAAGCAGTTTGGGTAGAAACCAAAATTAATCAGGAGAGTTTACTTATTGGATCATTTTATCGTCCACCTAATGTACGCGTTAATTATTGGGACTTAGTAAATGATAGTATTAATAAAGCAGACAGAACGATGATGAAATTTATTATTTTAGGTGATTTCAACGTTGACTATTTAACTAATCCAACCAAACACCTCACTGATATTCTAAACCATTATCAATTAAAACAAGTAGTTGATTCCCCCACAAGAGTAACAGCTACATCAAGTACTTGCCTTGATCTGGTCATCACTCAGAGTCCTGACATAATCAAATCAGTTGACGTTCTGCCTCCTTTCTGCAGTGACCATAGTGTTCCATGTGTCATTCTTAAGCCACGTGCGTATAAATACAGTACTTTCCAAAGGACGATTTTCAATTATAACCAGTTAGACAACGTAAAATTTTGTGAGCTACTGTCCAACGAAAACTGGAACAGTATATTCGCAGATAACACAGTAGAAGTAGCATGCGAAATTTTCACTTTAAGATTTATGTCAATAGCAAAACAGTGTATGCCGTCAAAGACAGTAACAATTAGGCCTAAAGATGCCCCGTGGTTCAATAATGAATTAAAAAGACTGATCAAGAAAACAAATAAATTGCACAGAAAAGCTAAACAAACAAATCTACCGACTGACTGGGAACATTTTCGTTATGCGAGGAACGAAGTAGTTGACAAAGTTAGGTTAAGGAAATTAGAGTACTACAACGTATTAAACCACCTAGTTATAGATCCCCAAAAGTTTGGTCAGAGGGACTGGTGGAAAACTTGTGCGAAAATTCATGAATAAAAAGGGTATTAACTCGGAAAATATACCACCACTGAACGTAAACGGAAAAACGTATTATTCTAACGCAGAGAAAGCAAACGTATTTAATGACTTTTTCACTAACCATTGTAAACTAGAAGGTATCAACGACCCCCTACCTGACATAGCTATCAGTGAATTAGCGGAATTAACAGAAATAACTTTGACTATCCCTGAACTTTAAAATGTTATAATGAATCTTGATACTAGTAAAACATCCGGTCCAGACTTAATCCATAATATATTATTGAAATCCTCAGTCGATGTTATATCTGCCCCCTTAAATGCCTTTTTCAACCGATGTCTATCTGAAGCAAAATTCCCACAGCTGTGGAAAATAGCCAATGTAACCCCAGTCCACAAAAAAGGAAATAAAGATGAATGCACCAATTACCGACCAATATCTCTCCTAAGTTGCGTGGGTAAACTCTTTGAAAGATGTGTGGATAAACATGTTTATTACTTCCTCATGTCAAACAAGTTAATTTCTGAATCACAATCAGGTTTCATTCATGGTGATTCAACGACCTGCCAACTGCTCAGCATCTATGATAATTTAGTCAAAAATTATGACAAATCGATTCCAGACCAGTATGTAGTTTTTGACATATCAAAAGTCTTTGATCGTGTGTGGCACAGGGGTCTCCTACTTAAATTAACGCAATAGGAATTAGGGGTCCACTTTTACACTGGTTTGATAGTTATATTTCAGACAGACACCAGTCTGTTGTTATCGGGGGTGAACAATCCACCGTGAAAACCATTTCCCAAGGAGTACCACAAGGTTCTGTCCTTGGACCACTGTTGTTTTTAGTCTACATCAATGATATTGCTAGTAATATTGAGTCAGTTATCAAGCTTTTGCAGATGATACCAGTATATCCTTGGCATTGGAAGATCACATCGTGAGGAAAGAAACATCACAATCCGATTAATTAAAATAGAAGCTTGGGCTAAAACATGGAAGGTTGTCTTTAATGAATCAAAGACTGAGTTACTTAATGTATTCAGAGGGAATGTAGTTTCTCATGACCTACAATTTGGAAACATAATTATGCAACAACAAACTCATCACAAACATTTAGGAGTCACGCTTCAAAATAACTGCAGGTGGGGTGAGCACATCAACAGCACTGCCGCAAAAGTTCGTCTTCTAATAAACTGTCTTCGCTCTTTTAAGTACAAACTGACCAGAGGGCTCTTGAAACCATGTACAAATCATTTATCCTGCCGATATTTGATTATGCTGACATCATCTGGGATAATTGCGCGGAGTATCAATCAAATATCTTAGAAAATTTACACTTGGACGCCCTGCGCATTATCACGGGTGCTGTACGTGGAACTAGTCATAAAAAGCTGTTGGAAGAGTCAGGATTTTGTACTCTGAAAGAGCGTCGTCGCAGACACAAAATAATAATGTTCCATAAGATAATTCACAATGACTGTCCTAACTATCTCTGTGACCTAATGCCACCCTTGGTTTCTGCAGTCAATCCATATCACCTGCGAAGACCCTCGGATAGACTCATCCCTCGACACCAAACAGATATATACCACAGATCCTTTTTCCCTTCAACTGTATCCATCTGGAATACCCTCCCTACTGCTATTCAACAAACCCAGTCTCTCAGCTACCTCAAACACTACCTTTCCTCTGCAGACACTTTTGTCCCACCTTACTACTACCACGGAAATAGAAAGGAACAAATAATTCACTGTCGACTCAGGCTTGCAATGAGTGAACTAAATTATGACCTGTACAAGCGCCACATTCATAACGATCCATCATGTGCGTGTACTTATCCCCAAGAAACTGCCGAACACTTCCTCTTGTACTGCCCTTTGTACGCTGTACATCGAACAAACACCATCCACAGCCTTCCTAGAGAACTGATTTCTGTTCGTAATTTGTTATTTGGTAACGGTTCTTTCAACATGGAAACTAATATTCATATTTTTGAAGTTGTTCACAAATTTATTTCTCTAACAAAGCGTTTTGATTTGTAACATAATTCGTAAGACTATTTTCAACTGCCCCTCTGGTCACATCGGGCGTACATATATAGATTTGTTGACCTGCTGTTATTGTGTCTTTCTCCTTTCTCATTGTCACTAGTCTGCATTCTTAATGGAGCCTAGTTAACATTAAGAATTGTGTCCTGACCTGCTATTGACAGACTCATAAACTGACTGTCCCGCGAGCTGATATTCAGTCATAGAAACTGGTGGCCCTCTTTTCTGTATAACTGGGCATACACCTCCACTGTCGTCACACTTCTGTACTTTCCTATTACCTCTTCATCATTTCTTTTTCACTCCTGTAGTCGGGTTCTGTTTGATTGTTTATTTATACTTGGTTTTGTTTTTTGTTTTTGTTTTTCCTGTTTGAAACTTTACATTGCTATAACAAAATGCTTTGCTGTTCAGACGTCCGTCGCAAATTCATTGTGCACATTCACTCTTAAGATAGGGCTTTATATAAGTACTTCTTGTTGCCCTATCTCATCTACTCTTGTAACATTTGTGACAATGTTGAAATAAAATACTGTTTAAACCACAACTACGCGCGCGCGCGCGCGCGCGCGCACAACACACACACACACACACACACACACACACACACACACACACACACACACACACACACACACACACAAATAACAAATCTGGTCGACTTTTTCCTCTATATTTTTTCCCTACTGTCTTGCCTTTCTTATTCCTTCGGCCGCTCTCTCCCTCCCTGTCTTACCTCACTCCCTAACTCCATTTCAGCTTCTTTTTTTTCTTTCCACCAGTGTACGTTTCTCTGGGTCTATCTTTCCTCTGTTAACTGTTGGTTTGTTTGTCATCTTGTTCTCGTTGTCGTCGTCGTCGTTACATTCATATTGTCGTCGTCGTCGTCGTCGTCGTCCGTCCTCCTCCTCCTCCTCCTCCTCCTCCTCGTCGTCCTCCTCCTCCTCCTCCTCCTCCCTTCTTCTTCTTCTTCTTCTTCTTCTTCTTCTTCTTCTTCTTCTTCTTCTTCTTCTTCTTCTTCTTCTTCTTCTTCTTCTTCTTCTTCTTCTTCTCCTCCTCCTCCTCCTCCTCCTCTCGTCCTCTTCCTCCTCCTCCTCTGTGTGGATATTTAGGGCACAAATTGTTTCATAGTCATTACTTCTGATCACAAGAACATCAGCTTCCAACAAACCGCAGCACCGTAATATTAGAAAAATAACAGTCTGAAAAAAAAGAGAAAGAAACAAATAAAGGGAAAATGAATGGATGGATAAATGTCGGCTCTCTCTCTCTCTCTCTCCTCTCTCTCTCTCTCTCTCTCTCTCTCTCTCTCTCTCTCTCTCTCTCTCATATTTCGGCGTCCGGTTGTTAAATGGACTGTGCAGTTTCACAAAGTGATGCAAATTTTGTGTTTTCATCGGACCATTCCCCCCCCCCCCCCCTCCCCACTGTCCTCTTCCCTGTCTTCTCTCTTTCATCTCCCCACACGGAGGATGAATAGAGTGGATAGCTTCACAGAATAATCCCCCCTCCCCCACCTCCCCCCCCCCCCCCCCCCCCCCCTGTCCTCTTCCCTGTCTTCTCTCTTTCATCTCCCCACACGAGGATGAACAGAGTGGATAGCTTCACAGAATAATCCCCCCTCCCCCCCTCCCCCCCTCCCCCCCCTCCCCTGTCCTCTTCCCTGTCTTCTCTCTTTCATCTCCCCACACGGAGGATGAATAGAGTGGATAGCTTCACAGAATAATCCCCCCTCCCCCCTCCCCCCCCCCTTGTCCTCTTCCCTGTCTTCTCTCTTTCATCTCCCCACACGGAGGATGAATAGAGTGGATAGCTTCACAGAATAATCCCCCCTCCCCCCCCCCCCCCCCTGTCCTCTTCCCTGTCTTCTCTCTTTCATCTCCCCACACGGAGGATGAATAGAGTGGATACCTTCACAGAATAATCCCCCCCCCCCCCCTCCCCCCTGTCCTCTTCCCTGTCTTCTCTCTTTCATCTCCCCACACAGAGGATGAATAGAGTGGATAGCTTCACAGACTAATCCCCCCTCCCCCCTCCCCCCCCTGTCCTCTTCCCTGTCTTCTCTCTTTCATCTCCCCACACAGAGGATGAATAGAGTGGATAGCTTCACAGACTAATCCCCCCTCCCCCCCCCCCCCCCTGTCCTCTTCCCTGTCTTCTCTCTTTCATCTCCCCACACAGAGGATGAATAGAGTGGATAGCTTCACAGAATAATCCCCCCTCCCCCCCTCCCCCCTGTCCTCTTCCCTGTCTTCTCTCTTTCATCTCCCCACACAGAGGATGAATAGAGTGGATAGCTTCACAGACTAATCCCCCCTCCCCCACCTCCCCCCCTCGCCCCCCCCCCCCTGTCCTCTTCCCTGTCTTCTCTCTTTCATCTCCCCACACGGAGGATGAATAGAGTGGATAGCTTCACAGAATAATCCCCCCTCCCCCCTCCCCCCCCCCCTGTCCTCTTCCCTGTCTTCTCTCTTTCATCTCCCCACACGGAGGATGAATAGAGTGGATAGCTTCACAGAATAATCCCCCCTCCCCCCTCCCCCCCCCCCCCTGTCCTCTTCCCTGTCTTCTCTCTTTCATCTCCCCACACAGAGGATGAATAGAGTGGATAGCTTCACAGAATATCCCACACCCACCCTCACACTACAGTCCCCCTTCTCTTCCCTCTCTCTCTCTCTCTCTCTCTCTCTCTCTCTCTCCTCTCTGTCTCTCTCATCTCTCTCCGCCTCTCTCTCTCATCTCTCCACCTCTCTCTCTCTCATCTCTCTCTCTCTCTCTCACTCTCTTATCTCTCTCCGCCTCTCTCTCTCTCTCTCTTATCCTCTCTCCGCCTCTCTCTCTCTCATCTCTCTCCGCCTCTCCTCTCTCTCTCTCTCTCACCTTCTCTCTCTCTCTCTCTCTCTTTCTCATCTCTCTCCGCCTCTCTCTCTCTCTCATCTCTTTCCGCCTCTCTCTCTCTCATCTCTCTCCACCTCTCTCTCTCATCTCTCTCCGCCTCTCTCTCTCATCTCTCTCCGCCTCTCTCTCTCTCTCATCTCTCTCCACCTCTCTCTCTCTCTCTCTCTCTCTCCCCTCTCTCTCTCTCATCTCTCTCCACCTCTCTCTCTCTCATCTCTCTCTCCGCCTCTCTCTTCTCATCTCTCTCTGCCTCTCTCTCTCATCTCTCTCCGCCTCTCTCTCTCTCTCTCATCTCTCTCCGCCTCTCTCTCTCTCATCTCTCTCCGCCTCTATCTCTCTCTCTCATCTCTCTCCGCCTCTCTCCTCATCTCTCTCCGCCTCTCTCTCTCTCTCATCTCTCTCCACCTCTCTCTCTCTCATCTCTCTCCACCTCTCTCTCTCTCTCTCTCATCTCTCTCCGCCTCTCTCTCTCTCTCATTTCTCTCCGCCTCTCTCTCTCATCTCTCTCCCGCCTCTCTTTCTCTCATCTCTCTCCGCCTCTCTCTCTCTCTCATTTCTTTCCACCTCTCTCTCATCTCTCTCCGCCTCTCTCTCTCATTTCTCTCCCCTCTCTCTCTCATCTCTCTCCGCCTCTCTCATCTCTCTCCGCCTCTCTCTCTCTCTCTCATCTCTCTCCACCTCTCTCTCTCTCATCTCTCTCCGCCTCTCTCTCTCTCTCTCTCTCCCCTCTCTCTCTCATCTCTCTCCGCCTCTCTCTCTCTCTCTCTCATCTCTCTCCACCTCTCTCTCCGCCTCTCTCTCTCTCTCTCATCTCTCTCCACCTCTCTCTCTCTCTCTCTCTCTCTCTCACCTCTCTCTCTCTCATCTCTCTCCACCTACCTCTCTCTCTCATCTCTCTCCACCTCTCTCTCTCTCTCTCATCTCTCTCCGCCTCTCTCTCTCATCTCTCTCCACCTCTCTCTCTCTCATCTCTCTCCGCCTCTCTCTCATCTCTCTCCGCCTCTCTCTCTCATCTCTCTCCGCCTCTCTCTCTCTCATCTCTCTCCGCCTCTCTCTCTCTCACTCATCTCTCTCCACCTCTCTCTCTCTCTCTCTCTCACACACACACACACACACACACACACACACACACACACACACACACACACACACACACACACACTCACCCCTCCTCTGTCTCTCTAAACCATTAGTATCGATTCGTCTCGCCCCTTTCCCTCTCCCAATGTCCATACATGCTCTCTCCTCTATCAGTTCAACTTCCTGCCCTTGCTGGTCAATTTGCCAACCCCCCCCCCCCCCCATCCCCTCCTCTCTTCGCCCACCCCTCACACCTCCTTCCCTTCTCCTTCCTCCTCCCCCAGCCTCACCCCCCATCAGCCCCACACTTATCTTCCATCGCCAGCTTATTTTCTTCCACACAGCGGTCAGTCTCATTTTGCTCTGTGACCTCTCCAACCCCCAAAGAACGATCTCTGCGTGATGCAAGACCACAACATGGGGGAAGAGAGGAAAGAACGAAACAAAAGAAAAAGGAGGGTAGAAAGAAAGAAAGGAAAGGAAAGAAGGATGAAAAGAAAGGAGTGAAGGCACATGAAAAAGAACAAAAGAAAAACAGTCTCTGTGGTGCAATGGTTAGCGGCGCAGACTTTTTCAGACATGAAGGTCATGGGTTCAAATCGCATGACAGCATTCATGTGTGTGTGTGTGTGTGTGTGTGTGTGTGTGTGTGTGTGTGTGTGTGTGTGTGTGTGTGTGTGTGTGTGTGCGTGTGTGTGTGTGTGTGTGCGTGTGTGTGTGTGTGGGAGGAGAGAGAGAGAGAGAGAGAGAGAGAGATGTGTGTGTGTGTGTGTGTGTGTGTGTGTGTGTGTGTGTGTGGTGTGTGACACAGAGACAGAGAGACATGTGTGTGTGTGTGTGTGTGTGTGTGTGTGTGTGTGTGTGTGTGTGTGTGTGTGTGTGTGTGTGTGTGTGTGTAGGTGGGTGGGTGGGTGGGTGGGTGTGGGTGTGGGTGTGTGTGTGGTGTGTGTGGGTGGGTGTGTGGGTGTGTCGCTGTGTGTTCCCTACCTGGCTCCTATCCAAAGGTCTGTGTGTTATGGGCTCACAAGGGAAGTCTGAAACCACACTGTTGACTGATTTCATCTACTTTGTAGATGCATCTCTTGGTGTGTCGGTCGAATGTCCTGACCAACACTGCATCCCTTTGGACTGGCGGTCGATAGGACATGTTATGAAAGGACGCGAAGAACACACACTGCCATGCAGTCTCAGACCAGAATAGAACACTATAGCATCATCTTCTACATGCTCGACCTCACTGATCCTCAAAACAAATCTCAAATTCTGTGGCTCTCATGGTGATGTCTGTTTCAGTTTCCTCTCCACGTTCCCATGCCCTTGGTGAGTTCTTGAAAAAAAAAAAAACTTCCAGAGGAGGATGACGCTCATTCACGCTAGCTCGATGACTAGGCAACCATCGTTAGTTGGGAACTTTGCAGATGTTGTCCTGCATATGCTAGGTCAGGACAGGCACCACTGAACACCATGGAGGTGACTCAGCAGCAGTACAGTGTCTCCTCTGGTGGGTTGCCTCATGACGGCTGGATGTTGAAGACTTTCTGGGGGACTGCCCGTGCTTTGGCTGCTGACAGGACAAAACTCGACATGCGAAGAGAGAGGAAATGAGCAACTTGGGAGTCATACCAGGAGGAAGCGTGGGGTGGAGGGGAGGGGGAGCGGGAGACATGGAAGACGAAACAGGGGAAAAGGGAGAACAAGAAAGAAAGAAAGAAAGAAACCACAACAAATGAGGAAGAGACCAGAGGAAGAGAGAATAGAATTTGTACTCGTTGCCCTTTTCTGCACGTGACTTCCAGGCTGGCACGCACTTTGCGGCGCCATAGGACAGACCGTTTGCGTGCAGAATGAGTGATCTCCCGCTAAGAGAGATAGAGTGAAACAAATGAAAGCAGACGCGGAACTGGAGAATACTTTTTGATTCCGAGCTGTCCTGGACGTTTAGTGTAAAGATGTTTCATCATCATCACTTCTCATCCACGGTCCAACAGCCTCCAACAAAGGCCAACTTAGTAATATCAGAAAAATAACCCTATGCAAACCCTAAGAAAAAGAATTAATGAATAAACGTCAGAGTCTCTCTCTCTCTCTCTCTCCCCTCTCTCTCTCTCTCTCCCTCTCTCTCTCTCTCTCTCTCTCTCTCCTCTCTCCAGCATACTGTTGTTAAATGCACCGCGCAGCTTCACAAAGTGATGCAAATTTTCCATGTTCATTGGACCATCCCCCCATCTCCACCGCTTCCCTTTCGTCCTCTCCCCTCTCTTCTCTCTGTCGTCTTCCCACATGGAGAATAAACAGAGTGGACAGCTTCACAAAATAATCCCCCCCCCCCCTCACGCTATTGTCCCCCATCACTCCCCTCTCATTCTCCCTCCACCCCCCGTCCCCCCACTCCCTTCTCTCTCTAAGCAATTAGTATCGATTTGTCTTTCCTCTCCCAAGGCCCACACATACTCTCCACTCTATCTGCCCATCTTCCTCTCCTTCCTGAACACTTTGCCAATCCTCCTCTCCTCCCCTCACCCACCCCTCACACCTCCTTCCTTTCTCTTTCCTCCCCCAGCCCCCCCCCCCCCACCCCCACCCCCCGGTCAGCCCCCACACTTATCTTCTATCGGCAGCTTATTTTCTTCCGCACAGCAGTCAGTCTCATTTCGCCCTGTGACCTCCTCAACCCCAAAGAACGATCTCTGCGTGATGCAGCTCCACAATACAGGGAAGGATGGAATGAACGACACGAAAGAAAGAAAGCAAAAAAAAAAAAAGAGAGAAAAAAGAAAAGAAAAACAGAAAGGAGGAAATAAAGAAGCGAAAAAAAAAAGAAAAACAGTCTCTGTGAAAAAAAGGAAAGGAGGATATAAAGAAGCGAAGACAAATGGAGAAAAAAAGAAAAAAGAAAAACAGTCTCTGTGAAAAAAGGAAAGGAGGAAATAAAGAAGCGAAAAAAAAAAAGAAAAACAGTCTCTGTGAAAAAAGGAAAGGAGGATATAAAGAAGCGAAGACAAATGGAGAAAAAAAAAAAGAAAAACAGTCTCTGTGGTGCAGTGGTCACCGTCGAAAACTTTCAGACTTGAAGGTCATGGGTTTGAATCCCATGTGAGGCATGTATGTACATGCATGCGTGCGTGAGTGCGTGCGTGCGTGCATGCGTGTGTGTGTGTGTTGTGGGGGGGGGGGGGGGTCAGTCTGTCTGTCTGTCTGTGTCTGTGTGTTTTCGCATCTGGTTCCTATGCAAAGGTTAGCGTGCTGTGGGCTCACATGGGAAGTCTCAAACAGAGCAGTTGATCAGTTCCATCTACTTATTGGATGCGTCTCTGAGAGTGTTGGTCGAATTTCCTGACCAACACTGTGTCCCTCGGGACTGGTGGTCGATGTCAATGGGATGAGTTATGAAAGGACGAATACACCCTGCATGCTGTGCAGTCTGCACACCAGAACAGGCCTCTGTAGTATCGTCCTCAACACCCTCATCCTCACGGATCATCCTTGCTCTCAAACTCTGGGCTTTCTGCCCTGCTCTCATGGTAACTCAGTGGCTTTTCATGCCCTGCTCTCATGGTCAACTCAGTGGCTTTTCATGCCCTGCTCTCATGGTAACTCAGTGGCTTTTCATGCCCTGCTCTCATGGTCAACTCAGTGGCTTTTCATGCCCTGCTCTCATGGTCAACTCAGTGGCTTTTCATGCCCTGCTCTCATGGTAACTCAGTGGCTTTTCATGCCCTGCTCTCATGGTCAACTCAGTGGCTTTTCATACCCTGCTCTCATGGTGAACTCAGTTTCATGCCCTGCTCTCATGGTCAACTCAGTTTCATGCCCTGCTCTCATGGTGAACTCAGTGGCTTTTCATGCCCTGCTCTCATGGTCAACTCAGTTCATGCCTGCTCTCATGGTGAACTCAGTGCTTTCTTGCCCTGCTTCATGGTGAACTCAGTTTCATGCCCTGCTCTCATGGTGAACTCAGTGGCTTTTCATGCCCTGCTCTCATGGTGAACTCAGTTTCATGCCCTGCTCTCATGGTCAACTCAGTGGCTTTTCATGCCCTGCTCTCATGGTGAACTCAGTTTCATGCCCTGCTCTCATGGTCAACTCAGTTTCATGCCCTGCTCTCACGGTCAACTCAGTTCGATGTCCTCTCCACGTCCAATCACCTTGTGAGTTCAGGAAAAACAAACAAAAACAATAAAAAACAAAACAAAACAACTTCTAGAGGGGATGCTCATTCAAGCAGCTCCGTGACCAAGCAATCACTGTCAATAGGGGGCTTGGCAGCGCGTACGCACATGCTGGATCAGAACAGGCACTACGAACACCATCCAACTGACTGAGCGGCAGTGCATGTCTCTCTGGTGGGTTGCCTCGTGACGGCCAGATATTGCATATTTGCTGCCGGTGCTTGGCCTGGCGACAGGACAAAACTTGACATGTATAGAGAGAGGAAATGAGCAACAAGAGAGTAATGCCGGGGGGGGGGGGGGTTAGAACACGGAAGATGAAACAGGAGAAAAAGGAGGGAAATGAAAAGAGAGAGAGAGAGAGAGAGGAGAGAGAGAGAGGAGAGAGAGAGAGAGAGAGAGAGAGAGAGAGAGAGAGAGAGAGAGAGAGAAAACAAAACAAGTTAGAAACAAACCAAAGACGAACAGAGAACTAAACTTCTACTCTTCGCCCTTTTCCTCAACGTCACTTCCATGGCTGGCACGCGCTCCGCAGCAACCCACGGCTGTTCGTGCACGTGCAGAATGAAGGATCTCCCTCGAGAAAGGCAAAGAAATGACCGGCAACAAATGAAAACAGACGCGGAACCAGAGAACCCTTTTTGTGTCCGAACTGTCAGGTCCTCCATTATCTGTGGGTGTTTTTTTTTTTCGTTGGACATTCATATTTTTCACTGCGCAGGTTCCAGCTGTGAGAGATGCTTTGTTCTTTCGGAGGTTTTAGTGAATACAGGCTGGTTTGTGGCGTGTGTTAGTGAATCATTGTGGGGATCAGGACACATGAGCCACCTCCGTCCATGCTCTTCAGGAGGTCGGGTCGATTCATACCATGCACGACATTTGGTGTTACTGTGACGTACACATGTTACTCACGCGTAAAATGAAAATATAGATATGCATAAAACATAAACAACTATAAGGGAGTTCTATGTAAGAGAGGGAATGCATAAAATGAAAACATAAATATGTCTAAAACATAAACAGATGTAAGGGAGTTCTACGTAAGAAAGAGATTGTTTCCATCAAATGTTTATTCTAATCGGTAAACTCATTTAGTGAACATGTACGACTTTAGTGAGGAAAAGGTGTATTAACCGGAACACATTTGCAACATGAAAAGTTTTGTTTACCCAGCCTAAGCTTGACGATTTCTGGCTGAACATCGGGCATCAACAGCAGATCTCCATCTGTCTCGATTCTACTCAGTTGTCTTCAGGTTTCTCCAGGTTGTCCATATAGTCTTCATCTCCTGTCCTCCGGGACCTCCACCACGTCTTCTTGGGGGGGGGGGGGGGGGGGGGCTGACAAACCTGCGCCGCTCGCCCTGGGGATTCCAGTCTGAAGCCTGGCGTGTGCTGCTGCTCGCAGGTTTCCGCAGCATGTGGCCGGTCCACCTCCACTTCTTTCCGGCCATCTGCTGGACAATGGGCTCCTTCCTAATGAGTTCTCTGCCATAGGCCTTGGTTGGAGATTCTCTCAACAGTCTGTTTTTAAGGATAGGTCTCAAGCATCCGTTGATGGAACGTATAGTTTCTGTGGGGTGCTGACGTTGACATTCCGCGTCTTAGAGCCATCAAGTAATACAAACACCTGTTAAGCAGCTGACGCTTATTACATGCGCAGACAGCAACTGATTTCAATGTAGACTTAGAGATGTTAAAGGTCTGTCTTCCCTTTCCTACTCTGATTCTGAAGTTCACGTATGTTCCAGCAACGGTTCAGACTATGTTCCCTTGGTCTGTGAAACTGAACAAGAACAAGTTAACGTCTATATTTTTGTGGGTGTGGTATACCAGCCTGACGAGTCCCTGGGTTCAAACCTTATCTCAGTTGGATCGTATCAGCTTTATTGACAATCGTTGAACATGGCCAGCAGCATTGCTTTCAGTCTGTTCATTGTATACATGTATGCTCAGGAAGACATTCTGTGAAGAGCTGGCCAGCAGAAGGTCTTAAGAAACCTGCCCTCATGCATGGGTCTCGGCCCAGTGCTCCGTGCATTGTATGGTGACTGGGCCGCATCCAGCTCATCACTCCTTGATGCCGTTCTACTGTCCACACGCTTCTTCCTGTCTGGATTCCAATTTGTGCTTTCAGCATGGTGGAGCACATCAAAGCCAAGTGGCTTGATGGCGGTGTCTCAGCCACTTAGTGATGGGACAGCTGTTGAAAGTTGCCACGTTAAAGCCTCATTGAGTTTACTTTTGTGGATCCTCAACCAGATCCAGCTGGAACGCTTCTCAGCCACTTCTACCGTTGCCTTCAGGGCTTTGGTCTTCTTCTTCCTTGGAGGGGCCCATGGTCAAACGGTTAGAACGTTTGATTGCGTAGCTGATGGTCTTGAGTTCGAATCACTCATGGGATCGGATTTTTTTCGGCTTGAAACTCTTTCTGTCCACTCAGCAGTAAATGGGTACCTGATTCAGTTCAGGGGAGGTTAAAGGCGGTGGAAGGAATGGGACAGGCTCTGTCTACTTTTGTGACACATTCTATACACGGTGAACCGCAGCGAGTTCACTGCCCTTACAGCCAACGGGCTATGGGAACTTCATTCCCCTCCCCCTCCTCTTTAACTCCAGCTCTGTTTTCCCAGAGACTGGGCTGTTTCGTAAAATCGTGGGCAAAGAAATGGGCCAGCCGTCTCCCTCTGCCCTTCTTCCCCCGTAACCCCTTGTTCAGTTCTATGGGCTGGGGGCCGAAATAGCTCAGTTGGTAGAGCGCCGAACTCGTAATCCAAGGGTTGCGGGTTCGAATTTCCGCCGGGCCGTTTCGGTACAGGGGGATTTTTCCCTCGGAGTTAACATTGGTTCTGACTCCATTTCCCATACAGTCCCTCGAATGAGACTATAAACCGAGGTTCCGTGTGTGAACGCACGCATAACATCTTGCACACACGTAAAATCCCATCACCAACTTTCGGAAGAGAAGGCCTGTTTCGCCGTTGGTATGGATGCCACGTTACACATAACATGCACCTTCCCCGAAGATGGAGTATGGCTGCCTTAATGGCGGGATAAAAAAAAAACGCATCATGCACACAAAACTCCACTCCCTTTGTTGGGCAGATGGGATTAATACTTGTTAGTCCATATAGGGAGTGTCCGCAAGAGTATCAGCCTGCGTACGCAGAAGAAGAAGAAGAAATTCTATGGGTTTCTGTGGGCTTAAAGCTTGGAAGCCACATTCGTGGAAGCTGCTGTCTGCAATGGCGTACTTCTCCGGCTGGCTGATGTAACCTTCCTCCATTCTGCCTTCCCGCAGCAGACAGGGTTCAATCAGAATCATGACCACTACAGCACAAGAAAAGATGAAAGCTTCCGCCATTCGGCTTTTAGAAGGCACAGACAGTTCGATCAGAACGTGACAACCACAGCACGTGAACACTGTGAGCGTCCACCATTCTGATTTCATAGGGCACAGCGAGTTCAGCCAGAATCATGACAACTACAGCACATAGAAATTGTGAGCTGCCACCATTTTGCTTTCACAGGGCACAGCGGGCTCGATCAGAATTATGACAACCACAGCACGAACAGTGAGCGCCCCTTTCATGGCTAACCCCCTCCCCCTCACCCCCCCCCCCCCCAGGAGACACTGACCCTCCCATCCTGTGTCAGACACAAAGCCCCTTTGTATATTCAGGTTTCACTTGCACACATGCACACAGGTAATTTGGTTCAGAGGGATACTCATTCTGGGAGGGTGGGGAAGAGTAGGGGACCAATCCAACACGATACTGAGGCTACCAGAACGACAACACGTTAGAATAAGCCGCGAGAATCTCTCTCTCTCTCTCTCTCTCTCTCTTCTCTCTCTCTTCTTTCTTTCTCTCCTCTTCTCTCTCTCCTCCTCCCCCCTCTCTCTCTCTCTCCCTCTCCCTCCCTCTCTCTCTCTCTCTCTCTCTCTCATTCTCTCACAGTAGGAGCAGTGGCAGGCCTTTCTTCTTCCACATCTTTGGTGACACAGAGAGAGAGAGAGTGAAAGTGAGAGAGACAAAGACAGAGACAGAGAGAGACATGACAATGTGTTTAGAGTCGCAGTCACAACGTCTGTGACATTTATTCCTCAAGTATGATTGATAGGAAAGACTGGTATGACTGGGATGCTTTGAAAGACGCAGAGAGAGAGAGAGAGAGAGAGAGAGAGAGAGAGAGAGAGAGAGAGAGAGACAGACAGACAGACAGACAGACAGACAGACAGACAGAGAGAGAGTTAGTTCCCAGCAGACGGTTCTAAAAATCCATCTCAATGAATCGATGCGTACACATGGTAAAATGCAGTTATAATGATTAAAACCCCCGTTGCCCTTTGAACAAACTCGGCAAGATAAGGTGGTACCCATGTTAGTATGGATCTATGAACACCGATCGATTGTAGAGTAGTTGTTTGTGCAGTTGCATCTTCGAGTTTTGCTACTTTTCTCAGGGTCGATAAAGACTTGTCGCAAATAATGTTCTTAACTGCATAGACTTCATTTTTTACTTCGTCTTTTTTTTTTAAACATTTTTTTTTTTATCGCTGACAGACATATAGACAGAAAGAGAGACAGACAGACAAACAGATAGACAGACAGACAATGAGCGAAAAAGAGACAGCCAGACAGACTGAGCGAGTGAAAGACAGAAGCTGAAGAAAGACATAGAATATGCGAGACAGAGAGACAGACAGATAGACAGACAGTGAGAGACAGAGAGAAACACACAGACAGACAGACAGAGGTTAAGAAGAGTGACGTACATTCACACATTTTTTCTTCACTCCTCTCCGTTATCGATCATTCTCAAGCGTTAGAACATCAGTGGAGCCCCCCCCCCCCTTCCCTCCTCCCCCGATATTCAGAATAATGGCGGTGCGATCATCACCCCCTCCCACCCCTCAATTTGCCCCTTCCCTCCCACCCCCCCCCCCCCCGTTTCCTCCTCTTTCTCCCCCCCCCCTTCTTCCCGGCACTATCCTCTTCATTCCATGGAGTTTATGCCTACCCCCCCCCCCCTCCATCCCACCCTTCTTCCAGCCAAGAATGATCGATCATGACATAACAGCCCTGATATTGTCCCCCCCCCCCACCACCACCACCTCCCACCATCCCCGGCAGTCGGCCACAAGAGGGGTGGGAAGTGTAACGAGGGTGGGGGCAAGCACATCAGGGAAGTGGCGCTACCCTAGTCATTCCAGGCACGTAAAACCTGAATCAGTGACAAGCTGTACCGCAGGAGTGTGGCTGAGATGAAGAACGTTGGAGCCGATGTCAGCTGTGCTCCATACATAATAAACAGTGTCTCCTTCCTTGGCCTTGCCTCCCGGTGCGAGTGACCCGACCGGTGGGCGATGCATCCCCAAGTCCTCTGTCCAGCCTGGCACCGAGGAAGCAGACAGAGTGACTGACTGCCTGGCTGCACTCGGAGTCTGCACGCCATTTGATGGACTGTGTGGACGCCATTTGATGGACTGTGTGGACACAGCTGCACTCTCAGACTGCACGCCATGTGATGGACTGTGTGGACACAGCTCCACTCACAGACTGTACGCCATTTGATGGACTGTGTGGACACAGCTGCACTCTCAGACTGCACGCCATGTGATGGATTGTGCGGACACAGCTCCACTCACAGACTGCACGCCACGTGATGGACTGTGTGAACACAGCTCCACTCACAGACTGCACGCCATTTGATGGACTGTGTGGACACAGCTGCACTCGCAGACTGCACGCCATGTGATGGACTGTGTGGACACAGCTCCACTCACAGACTGCACGCCATGTGATGGATTGTGCGGACACACCGTGCGTGGCCCGAAGATCAATGCGTGAGGTCCACTCCGCTTTATGGACTGTTCCTGGTCTGAGGAGGAGAGGTTGGCGAGCGACGTCACTGATGAATTTTGTTACCAGTTTGTGTAAAGGGGGAAAAGAAGGTCCACTTGAGTATTATCATAAATGACCAAACGCACCGAGACATCTCTAGCTGCTTTTTTGGAAATGGACAAAAAAGCAAAGCAAACATAACAGTCAAAGTGATCTGGTTCTAGTGGTATTAATAGGACCAATTCTTTGTGGTGGCAATATGGATCGTCCATATGTTACATTTCTTTATTTGCTTTTGCCTGCATTATTTTGTCTGGTTTTACAAGCATATGACGTCACGCTTGTTAATCTGACATGGGTCGTGTTGCTGTTGTTGTCGTCGTCGTCGTTGTTGTTGTTGTTGTGGCTCGACTGTATCATCATCTTTTTTGTCCCATCAGTTTACCTTTATATGACGCCACACTCCTTACTCTGTTATGGCTCATGTTGATGGTGGTGGTGGTGGTGGTGGTTGTTATCATCGTCGTTGTTTTCATCAATGTCCAAAATGAATTTTTTAAAAAGCAAAACTACCTTTTCTTGCCTTGTTTCATGTGACTTATACTATCTAAGTTCCGGGCAAAGTTAGTCCATTGAAGGGGCATGTATAACAGGACTATTTCTCCTGTATTTTCATCTTCTCTTGAGTGCCAAATTAGTTGCATCCCACCCTGTCGCTTTTTTTGGCTCCCCCTTACACACCCACACCCACCACCTCCTGCAGTGACCCTGACGCTAGCAACCACCACCAGTGTCTGTCAGCATGGGGAAACCCACTGGAGAAGACACCGCGTTGCCGGTGAGTCATGTCAATGGTGTTCAGTGATGTCCGTTTGTCTGCTCTTACTGATGCAGTGACGTGTACTGATACCTGGAGGGAAAAAGTCCTCTTGAAAATCGCACAATTTCTAAAAAGAAAATAAATAGTAAAACGGCTTAATTTCCCCCCTCTTTTTATTAAAAAAAACCCCATTACTTTTGAACCTGCGTTTTGTGTATTCTACATACACAAACAAATTATCCTGTTTCTCTCCTTGAATGTAGATGTGTTGTCTACAGCTGTGAAACTGTTTCTTAGTTACACATGGGTCCAAACTAAGGAAAAATGGGAAAGTGATCCCCATTTAATCTAACAAACTAGACAGGATTTCATCCATAAATGGACAATCTGTAGAACGAGAGGACTGATATATACATTTTTTCTAAACGTTCTATATGGATACTTGCTCAGGCAGTGGTACAAATGACACAAAATGTAAACGGACGATGAACGCCAAAGAAAAACTGCATGAAGCAAAAGACAGAAAATAGGTATTATGTGACTGGGACAGCATTGCAGTTCTTCCATGCAGACTCAGAATTGCTCTGATCGTTGCAAAATGGAGCATTTCAATCTTATTTTCAGTGACATTACCAGGGGCTGTAACCTTTTTCTACTTCCTGTCAGCGGGCCTCCCGACCACAACAACACGTGACTGGAGCGACCAATGGTGAGGATGTTTGCTATTTCGGCAAATCATGGAAGCTTAAAACAACCTTGGCTCTAATTCTGCTTCCTGAGTTTAAAATCCGCTCCATCTTCAAGGCAAACAAGATACGAGGCTTTTTTCCCCCAAGGGTTGGGGATCACGAAGGAATTCTTTTCAAATGATGAATGCACATTCGCTTTGTCTTCCACATACTGTGTACAGTGCCGTCGTCTGATTCAGGAACCATTCATGTTCTCAGAGATCGTCCAGTGCAAACACGTGCTTGTTATGGCGACGAAGCACTCCGCCGCACCGCCCGCCGGAGCTTCCTGCTGTCTGCTTTCCCTGCCTTCACCTGACAGGAGAGACGGATTGCACGTGCACGCTTCGATGGTGACGGGATACGGGATGACAACATCCTGCTCCATGAGTGGATTGATTCTGCGGCTGACCACACGCCGCTATTTCCAAACAGCAGGATGAGCCGCGAAAATGTCTGCCTGTCTGTCCGTCCGTCCGTCCGTCTCTCTCTCTCTCTCTCTTCTCTCTCTCCTCTCTCTCTCTCTCTCTCTCTCTCTCTTCTCTTATCCATTAAACTGCGCGTAAATCTTCTGGGGCAGCTGCTATAATACGACAGACATTAATCAATGAAGGACCCAAACTGGTTCTCATCTTTTCACGTTTTTGAAAGGAAATTCAGTAATGACCTTCCATGCATTTAATAAGATCATGATGTGATGCGTAGATTCTCTCTCTCTCTCTCTCTCTCTCTCTCTCTCTCTCTCTCTCTCTCTCTCTCTCTCTCTCTTCAATGATGCAATGAATCATCATGTTCTCGTTATAGTTAGTTCTATATTGTGTAATAGTGTTCTGTATTGATATTCTTAGTCCCTGAACTGGGACAAGGGCCACGTGGAAAAAAAAACACATTTTCTTGCATATCTGTTACCCTTGGGAATAAAGATTATCAATCAATTTATCAATCAGTCTGTCTGTCTGTCTCTGTCTCTCTGTCTGTCTGTCTGTCTGTCTATCTCTGTCTCTCTCTCTCTCTCTCTCTCTCTCTCTCTCTCTCTCTCTCTCTCCTCTCTCTCTCTGTCTGTCCTGTGCATCGTGTATGGTTAACGGTTCTCAGAAGCTGCACAAAGTGTGTCTTCCACTGGGATAAAGGAACCTCTCAGCAACAGGAAATGGCTTGGGAAGAGGAAGGAGGGAGGAGGGAGTGAAGAAGGCGCGGGGGGTGGGGGGGTGGGGGGGTGGCAAAGCGACGAAAGAACATCCTTTTTTACTACACTTACTGCTCCCAAGCACCAGCAAATCACTGATCCCTATCTTTTCGCCAAAAAGCAAGTCCAGAAAACTGCACTGTATCTTTAATGGTGAACTTTTTCACATACAGTTGGAAAGAAGCAACGAATAAAAAAAATCTAATGGGAAAACACTCGTCATCTCTCCTCGTCTCAAACTTCCTTATGTAATACAAACTCACAGCATTTCTCTCACCACCATCATCATTGTAACCATCATCAGCACCATCATCATCATCACCGTCTGTCCGGTAACCCCAAGGTTAGGGTCATTAAAACGACTCCCTGACCACAGCTGTCCATCTCTTCACCTAGTTGTGTCCAGGTAGGTCCGTCCTGCGTTAAGACATAACCCTGATGTGCCCTCAGCTTGTACGAAACTGAGTAATGGCGACTTTCCTTTTTAGGAGTGTGTGGGTGTGTGCTGTGCTTATATCCGTCATGGGAAGATCCAGAACGGGCCGCAGTGTTCTCTTCTTTCTTTCTTTCTTTCTTTCTTCCTTCTTGAAAACATCACATTTTTTTAAAATAGAGCTGGTTCCATGTTTGCATACGTGTTTGACAGACAGACAGAGGAGAGAGGAGAGAAGAGAGAGAGAGAGAGAGAGAGAGAGAGAGAGAGAGAGAGAGAGAGAGAGAGAGAGAGAAGACAGACAGCAGACAGAAGACAGACAGACAGACAGACAGACAAAGACAGTGACACACACACACACACACACACACACACACCACACACACACACACACACACACAGAGTTGCTTCTAGACTCGGCCGACCGCAAGGGCCATATCAAGGCTGTCACCTCCCTAAAGTCAACTTAGGGCGTGTTAGTACTGTGAGGCACCACAATATATGTCAGACTGTATATCGAACGATAGCACT